>BSBN01000072.1:48147684-48825230 GCA_027924645.1 Cunninghamia lanceolata
GCAATTTTTGCTTCGAGGGCGCTGCCCCCCTGTACTCCCTCGTTAAATAATTTGGGGGGAAACCATGCCGATAAAAGTGGGGAAAATTTAACCTCCGAGTCTGATTAGGCTCCATATAACAACAATCTCCCACTTGGAGACTGATCAGACTCCACACCATATCATCTCCCACTTGGAGACTGATCATAACACTACTGACCTTGTAGCTCCCACTGGAAATAAGCACCCTGGACTTTGTTGTTCTATTTTTGCTGTTTTCGGTCTACAAGACCAACCGAAGCTAAAGAGGAGCTCAGCTTCTCCCTTGTCACTACCTTTGTAAACATATCCGCTGGATTTTCATCTGTATGTATCTTTTTCAGCTGTAATTGTCCATCATCCAACACCGAGCGAATAAAGTGATACCTCAACTGTAGGTGTTTGGTCTTTGAATGCAAGGTAGAATTATTTGCAAGAAGTATGGCACTTTGACTGTCCATAAACAAATAACTATTAGCTTGTTGTTTACCTAATTCTTCCATGAAAGATTGCAACTATATCATCTCCTTGCTTGCCTCTGTTGCAGCTACATATTCTACCTCTATGGTGGATAAAGAAACCACCTTTTGCAACCATGAGATCCAACTCACCGATGTCCCACCTATAGTAAAGACATAACATGTAGTACTCCGCCTGGTATCAATATCCCCTACCAAATCTGAGTCTACATAACCTGCTAAATCAGTATTAGAGTGCCCAAAACATAAGTGTTTATTGGATGTACCTCTCAAATATCTAAGAATCCATTTTACCACATTCCAATGCTCTAATCCGGGATGACTCATATACCTACTAACGACTCCTACAGCATGTGCAATATCTGGTCGCGTGCATACAATGGCATACATTAAACTTTCAACAGCTGAAGCATATGGTACCTTGGACATTTTTTCTTCCTCCTCTGGTGTCTTAGGACACATCTCCTTAGTCAATTTCAAATGACTAGGCAAAGGTGTGCTGACAGCTTTGGTATTCTCCATATGGAATCTCTGCAACATCTTTTCAACATAATCAGCCTGAGATAGAGTCAATTTCTTGTTCTTCCTATCTCTGCAAATTTTCATACCAAGGATTTGTTTTGCTGCCCCCAAATCCTTCATAGCAAATGACTGTGCTAACTATTGTTTTAACTCTCTTATGTGATCCATGTTAGACCCAGCTACAAGCATGTCATCAACATATAAACATAAAATAATGTAGCTGTCATTATCCAACCTCTTAAAATAAACACAATGGTCAGAATTACACCTATTATAGCCTTGCTCAGCCATAAAACTATTAAATTTCAAATACCATTGCCGATGTGCTTATTTCAGGCCATACAAACTTTTCTTCAATCTGCACACTAGTTTCTCCTTACCTTTGACCTCAAATCCTTGGGGTTGTTCCATGTATATCTCCTCCTCCAAATCACCATGGAGAAAGGCAGTTTTTACATCCAGGTGTTCCAAATGCAAATCTTTAGCAGCCACAATACTTAAAACAGTACGAATAGAAGTCATCTTGACAGCGGGAGAAAATATCTCATCAAAATCAATGCCCTTTTTCTGTGCAAATCCTTTTACAACTAACCTGGCTTTAAATCTTTTCTTACCTCCATCTTCCTCTTTCAACCGATAAACCCATTTGTTTGGTAAAGCCTTTTTACCTACAGGCAACTTACATAATTCCCAAGTCTAATTTTTCAGCAAGGAGTCCATTTCTTCTTTCATAGAACGCTCCCACTGAACCTGTGTATCCACCTGTATAGCTTCATCATACCCTTCTAGTTCACCAGCATCTATTAACAAAATAGAATACAAAGAGGGAGAAAACCTTTCAGGAGGTCTACTTAGCCTTGTTGACCGTCTAACACTCACCGGAGTTTGTGGTATTTCTGGTTGTTGTTACGGAGCATGAGGAACCATTGGAACATTACTATTTGGAGTATCATCCAGCACCACATAATCCTTTTCTTTCTTCTCATGCTGCTGCAACTGATCTTTGTACAACACCTTCTCATTGAATATAACATCCCTGCTTCTCACAATTTTCTGATTTTCAAAATCCCAAAGCCTATAACCAAATTCATCAATGCCATATCCAACAAAGGTACACTTTTTTGATTTTACATCCAGCTTGGTTCTATTTTTAGAATCTACATGTGCAAATGCTTCACATTTGAAGGTTTTGAGAAAAGAATAACTCACCTTCTTACCTGTCCATGCTTCCTCTAAAATACCACAGCCCAAAGGAATTGAAGGACCTCTATTAATTAAATATACAGTAGTGTTGACAGCCTCTGCCCACATGTTTAAAGGCAGCCTAGCATGCAATCTCATAGTCCTTACACGTTCCATTATTGTCCTATTCATGCGTTTAGCCACTCCATTCTCCTGTGGAGTCCCTGGAACCATTTTTTGCCTACGAATTCCATTAAATGAACAATAATCCTCAAATTCTTTTCTACAATACTCACCACCGTTATCAGATCTGAGACATTTTAATCTTTTACCCATCTCATTCTCAACCAAGCTTTTCCATTTCTTAAATGTTTCAAATACATTAGATTTATGCCTAAGGAAATAAATCCATACCTTCCTAGTTGCATCATCTATGAATGTAACATAATACTGAGAGCCACCAAGAGAAGATACCTGAGCTAGTCCCCATACATCTGTATGCACAAGCTCCAACTTTTCATCTTTCTTTTACTTCCCATCTCTGAGAAAATTGACTCTCTTTGTTTGCCATACACACAACTTTCACATAAATCCATATTAATACATTTCAGACCTAGTAAAACTTTCTTAGAATGAAGTATCTTCATACCTTTTTCACTCATATGCCCAAGTCTATTATGCCACAACGTTGTCTCAGAACCTACAGCAACTGTTTCAGTCTCTTCCTGCAAACCTGCAGCAACTATTCCTAAACCTATTTATTTTTTCTCTGTAACAGCTAAAGTAGAAGGAACAGTATGACCTGTACAAAGATATAAGGTGCCTACTTTCACACCTTTCACTACTATTAAGGTACCTTTTGAAACCTTCCAATTTTTATTAGTAAATGTAACAATGCAACCTTCTTCAGCTAGCTGCCCTGCTGAAATTAAATTCCTACTGAGCCTTCGAACATGCCTTACCTCTTGTAGTAGCCAATGATTCCCATTCTGCAACTTAATCTTAATTCTTCTATTTCCAACAATCTGACAGGGTTCGTTATCTCCCAAATAAACCAGCCCAAAATCCCCTTGGACATAATCAAGAAAATAACTTCTATGGGGCGTAGCATGGAATGAGGCCCCTGAATCTAAAACCCATGAATCATCAGCATTATCTAGGGAAAGAATCAAAGCATCATCTTCAGATTTATTACTTACCACATTTGTCTCCTTATTGCCTTCTTGTTTGTCTCCTTTATTCTAATGAGACCAACAATCTTTCTTCAGATGACCTGGTTTCCCACAATACCAGTAATCCTTCTGTCCTCTAGTTTGGGATCTCTTGTCATTTGATTTTCCTTGTGACTTCCCATGACCTCCAGAACCTTTTCCTCTCTCCTTTGATCTACCCCTACTTTCTGCATTCAAAAGACTACCTGATGTGGATCCACCTGAGATTTTCCTACGAATTTCCTCACTCAAAATAACACCAACAACATCATCAAATTTTAGGGTATTTGAACCAGAAACAGAGTTACTAACCGCCATTACCAAACTATTACAGCTTTCAGGCAATGAACATAATATCAAGAGAGATCTAACTTCTTCATCAAATTTTACATTTACAGAAGTCAATTGACTAACAATCATATTAAATTCATTTAAATGATCTGTCACAAATCCACCTTCAACTATTTTTAGATTAAACAAGCGCTTCATGAGAAATACCTTATTTGAGGCTAAGGGTTTTTCATACAATTTAGCCAAAGCTTTCATTAGACCATCTGTTGTCTTCGCTTCCATTATATTGAATGCCACTGATGGTGCCAGGCACAACCGAATGGTTTCCAGTGCCTTTCTGTCAAGAAGATTCCAATCCTCATCAGACATTGTTGTCAGTTTCTTGGCTACTCCTTCCAACGGCATCCATAAATCCCTTTGATAGAGGTAATCCTCCATCTGCATCTTCCATAACTGATAGTTCTGCCCATTGAATTTATCGACCTTCAATTTACCCTCATCCGCCATTGCTCCCACTCAACCATGAGACCTTCCTACAGACGATAATCAAACACAACCCGCTCTGATACCACTTGTTAGGGTTAGCTGGCAGAAGATATCAATTAAATGCAAATAAAGATTAAACAGAGGAATGGAAATACAGAGAAATAATAATAGCAAGAGACAAGTTTTAACGTGGTTCACCCAAACTCGGGCTACATCCACCAAACAGAGAGTCCAATATTATTATCCAGTAAATCAAACCAATTACAACTAGCAATCCTTGCAACTCAATACTGCTGCAAATGCTATAATACAATGTCAACTGAAACCCTAACCCTTAGCTGCTTTTATCAAGCTTTTTGTCAATTACAAAAATAGGGTTTTTTTATGTCGGTCAATAGAAGAAATAACACCCGACGCCTTTATAAAATAATAGGCAATTTTTGCTTCGGGAGCATTGCCCCCCTGCACTCCCCCGTTAAATAATTTGGGGGGAAACTGCTCCGATAAAAGTGGGAAAAATTTAACCTCCAAGTCTGATTAGGCTCCATATAACAACACTTGTGTAATCCAATGTGGAGGTTATGTGACATGCTTGACTTCTGGAATCACTTCAAGAATCTGACATCTCTTACCACCCACTAATACAATAAATTCTGGAAGGAAACTAGATAGTTTATACATTACAATGAGAGAAACAATGTAAATATGTTAAGATCTACATAGTAAATCAATATAGAAATTGTTGGAATACTCACTATCACTGAGAGGGGGGTGAATTGGTGATATACAAAAACCTTATTCAATAATCTTAAAAAAATTTCACAAGAAAGAATATAAGTGCACATCAAAAAAGACATCCACACATAACACCAAGATTTATGTGGAAACCCAATGAGGGAAAAAACCACAGGAGAAATGCTGCTTGGATCTACTTTCCAAATCCAGCCTCCAAAGAAAGAAATGTATAATTATTTTTTGAAGCTCCAACTCCAAGGTACAAAAGACACCAATGCACTGTTTACAAGACTGCAATCTCTCAAGTACAATGTGTTGCAAGTATGGGCCTAACCGGTGTTGTCATTGATGTCAACATACTCCTATTGCATTGATGATAATGATTAGATAAGCTGTGTGCTGAGGATATTGAGAAAATTAGCCCTAATCAGTAACAGAGAAGAACAGTGAAGACAGTAAGGTAAAGATTCTAGACAAGATGAAGACCAGAGGATGCGCATCAAAGGGTTTGTAGATATGTGTCTTAAGATGATCCAGTAAATATTTCAGAGGTCCGCATGAATATCTAAAGAAGATATGGCCACTTAAGTAAAACTGGTTCTGGCAGGTGTTCAGAGGTGACAGAGTGATACAGATAGGTCCGGTGAGATCCAGAAATGCAATATCCTGTTCTGTGGATTTGGTGGAGTGTTTGGGAAGTCAATGTGAATTGACAACTCAATTGGTTCATGGTCTGGAGGTTTGCAAGCATCTATTCCATTATGACAGTGATGACAGACTGTGTTCTTGAGGTTCCATATGAAGGAGAGAATGATTTCAGTAAGAAGTAGTGTGGATGTTCTTGGTGATTCAGGAAAGCTTGTGGAGGACTTTGGATTGTGTCCAGTTCATGGTGATGGTCTGCATTGAAAATTAAGCTTGTAATTGAAGAATCACTTTCATATGATGATGTTCTTCTCAAGTCAGGTCAACCAGATGAGTTACACATCCTGCGGATGATCTTGAAGATGTTCTGTGAAGTTTGGCATGTTCCTAAAAGAATATTGAAGTCTCAGATCTGTGTGGCCGACAGTGTGTTGATCCGCGTGAAGTCTTTCTATAATTAGTCATGTTATATTTGTGTATTTTCTCTAAAATGTATGTTGACTTGGATGATTATCCCTAAGTCGATGTCTTGTATAAATAAGGAATTGTAAAGTCATTTCAAAGGTATCTGGTGGAGATGAGAGTGTTATAGAGCGCAGAGGAGTAGAAGGCAGAGAAGAAGTTTTGGTCTTAAATGGAACTGACTCAAGCATGGTGAAGATGGTATTCTTCAATTCAAGTATGTAATACTTATTATCTTGTAGACAGTGTGTCTCCTGTAGGCAGTGGGCCTCTTGTGAGCAGTGTGCTCGGGCAGTGAGCCCTAATTGGCATGTGCCATTTTGTTCTTTCTATTCTTTTAATAGAGAATACAATCTTGGGTTAGTCACCCTGTGGTTTTTCCCTTAACCGGGTTTTCCACGTCAAAAATCTTGATGTCTTATGTGTTAATATGTTTCTGCTTTTGATTTAACGCTTTGTGTTTCCAAGATTGATTTATTATTATGCTGCTGAATTACAAATAGATTTAAGTGGTTAATTGGAAGAAAGTTTTGGACAATTGATTCACCCCTTCTTAGTTGTCTGTCCTAAATCTAAGAATTGGTATCAGAGCTAAGTTCCTCTAAAAGAGCTTAACCGCCTGAGGAGATCCAGGATGTCATCCTACAAGAAGGATAGTTCGAGGTTTGATGAAACTAATTTCACTCTTTGGAAAAGTCGCATGGAATGTCACTTGCAATGTATGGGAATGCAATATTGGATCATGGCTTCAAAGAAGTATGATCCTCCACAAAATGGTCTGCATATTGTAGATGAAATCAGAGATGCTAAAAATAATCTATAGACTAAAGAAGCTCTTCTAAGTGCCTTATCTGATTCAGAGCTAACAAATGTTATTGACTTGAAAACTACTCATGAGATTTGGGAAAAACTGGAACTTCTGCATGAAGGAGATAAGTATGTTAAATGTGCCAAGCTACAGAGTCTGAAAGGAAATTTTGAAAACCTGAAGATGAGAGAAGATGAAAATATCACTACATTTATGTCAAGAGTAAATGAGCTTGTTTGTGGAATTAGATGTGCTAGTGGAATCTTGGATGAAGATGAGATTGTTGGCAAAGTTCTTAGATCCCTTCCTGATTCTTATAAATACAAGGTTGCTACTATTGAAGAATTCAGATCCTTTTCTAGTATCACAAGAGATCAATTGGTCGGTAAATTGGTTGCATTTGAATTGACCGAGTTTGGAGATGCACCCCCCAAGACTGAATCTACATTCAAAGCTAGTGCCTCTGTAAAAGGAAAACAAAAGTTTGATCCAGGAGATAACTCTTCAAAGAAACTTTCATGGTATGAAAAAGTAAGAAAAGACCTGGAAGAAGATGAAGCAGAAGCTACTCAACTTGAAGCTCTTATTGCAAAAAGATTGCCAAGAGGATCTGGTAAGTATGAGGGGAATTTGCCTTTTAAATGTTTTAATTGCAATAAGCTAGGTCATTTTGCCCCAAGGTGTTTGGAAAGGTTTTCAAGGCCAAACCCTAACAGATCAAGGTTCCAAAAGAAATGTTACTATGTTCATGAAGATGATGATGATGAAGAAGTAACAGATGATGAATCAGAGACAGGAAACAAATCTAAAAATAACTAGGTATTCATTGTCATCAAGGAAGAAGATCCAATACCCTCTGAATCTAACAGTCATAAAATTGTAGAAAAAGCTCTGGCTTCCCAAGTTGAAGAAAAGGATGATTGGGTCATTGACAGTGGATGCTCCCACCATATGACAGGTAACAAAATAAGTTCATAGATTTGGAAAGGTATGAAGGAGGAGTGGTAAAATTTGGTTATAATTCTGTTGGTAGAATCAGAGGTAGAGGAACTATTTCTTTTGATGGAAAGAACAAAACCGGTAATGTACTGTATGTTGAAGGATTGAAGCATAATCTTCTCAGTGTTGGACAGTTGGTGGAGAAAGGCTATGATCTCTAATTCAAAAATGGAAAATGTAAGATCTTTGAAAGTTCACGAATAGAGATTACATTTGGTACTCAAACTAAAGGTAATATCTTCTACTTGGTTGGTACTGGTAAAAGTTGGTTATTTGTTCGAATTGATCAGAGTTGGTTGTGGCATAGGAGAATGTGTCATGTGAATTTTGATAATATCATCAAGATAAGAAACACCCAGGTTGTGAGAGATCTTCCAAGACTGGTAAAACCTACTAATAGTTTGTGCAAAGAATGTCAATTGGGTAAGCAGAGCAGAGTCTCATTCAGAAGTAAGGAATAGTCTTCTACTGGATTATTGGACTTAGTTCATACTGATCTATGTAGTCCTGCAAGAATTAGAAGTGTGCAAGGTGATAAGTACTTCATGCTCTTAATTGATGACTACTCCCGGATGATGTGGGTGACTTTTTTGAAAGAGAAATCAAAGGCTCTTGAGAAATTCAAAATATTCAAGCTATGGTAGAAAATGAAACCGGATTGAACATAAAATGTCTAAGGTTTGATAGAGGTGGAGAATTCACATCCGGTGAGTTCATAGAATTCTGTGAGAAACATGGGATTAAAAGACAGTTGTCTACTCCAAGGACACCACATCAGAATGGAGTAGTGGAGAGAAAGAACCGGACCATCCAAGAAGCATCTAGAACCATGATGATGGAAGTAAATGTTCCTTAGATCTACTGGAGAGAAGCTGTAAGCACTAGTCTATACTCTTAACCAAGTACAAATCAGAAGCAATACTGGTAAGACTCCTTATGAACTCTGGTTTGGCATCACTCCCACTATAAAGTATTTCAGAGTTTTTGGTAGCAAATGTTACATCAAAAGAGATGAAGATTTAGGCAAATTTGATGCTAGAAGTGATGAAGGAATATTCTTGGGCTATTCTACTCAAAGCAAAGCATACCGTGTTATAACAAGAGATTGAGAAAGATTATAGAAAGTACAAATGTGAAGGTTGATGAAGGTATTGAAAAACCCTCAAGGTCTTATGAATATGATGAAGATTATCATAATGATGTTTTGATCCAAGGAGTCCAAGCCCCTTCTGAGATTCAGATTCAGACTGATCCGGTGAACCAGGAAGAGGAGATAAGTTTGAATGAACCTGTTCAAGAGATAGAAGTGCAAGAAAGTCCCAAAATTCTCAGGTATGTATAATTGAATCACTCTGAAGACCAAATCATAGGTGATAAAAGCAAAGGTGTTCAAACAAGAAGAAGGATTGCTCAAGATTCAGAAAAGTATTGTCTGATTTCAAAGGTTGAACCCAAAATAGTAAATGAAGCATGCAATGATGAAAACTAGACTAAAGCAATGGAGGAAGAACTAATGCAAATTGAGAAAAATCACACTTGGGATCTTGTTCCCAGATTCTGGAATAAACTGAATGAATATGGTGAAGTAGTCAGAAACAAATCCAGATTGGTCTGCAAGGGCTACTCTCAAGTAGAAGGAATTGATTTTGAAGAAACTTTTGCTCTAGTGGCAAGAATTGAAGTAGTCAGGTTATTTCTTGCCTTTGTTGCCTTCAAGGACTTCAAAGTGTATCAGATGGATGTCAAGTCTACCTTTCTGAATGGTGACTTGGAAGAATAAGTTTACATTGAGCAATCGGATGGATTTCAATTGTCTGATCATGGTGATATGGTCTGTAAGTTAAAGAAAGCACTATATGGACTCAAGCAAGCCCCAAGAGCCTGGTATGAAAGATTAGATAAGCATCTTTTAAAGATTGGTTTTAACAAAGGTACTGCTGACAGTAATTTGTACTTCAAAATCAATCATAAGAATATCTTGATTCTTGAAGTGTTTGTTGATGATATCATTTTTGGAGGAAGAGATAGTATGTGCAAAACTTTTGCAAATCAAATGAAAAGTGAATTTGAGATGTCCATGTTTGGGGAAATGAATTTCTTCTTGGGTCTGCAAATCACTCAAACAAAGAAAGGAATCTTCATTTCTCAGACCAAATATGTGAAATAATTGTTGAAGAAATTTGGGATGGAAAACTCAAAACCAATGAGTACTCCCATGGCAACCAGATGTAAATTGAGCAAAGATGATGACTCTCCTAAGGCTAATCAGAAAAAGTATAGGTCAATGATTGGAGGATTGTTGTATCTCACTCAAACTAGACCTGACATTATGAATGTTGTTGGTCTTGTAGCTAGATTTCAAGTTGATCCTAGAGAATCTAATGGCATGGCAATCAAGAGGATCTTTAGATATCTAAAAGGGATAGTTGAGAATGGTTTGTGGTATCCTAGAGATCATGATTTCTCTCTTTATGCATATATAGATGAGGATTAGGTAGAAGATGTGGATGACCGAAAGAGTACCAGTGGTGGAGCATTCTTTTTGGGGAAGAGATTGGTTTCTTGGTTGAGCAAGAAATAAGAGGCAATATCTCTATCCACTGCAGAAGTAGAATATATTGTAGCAGCAGGTAGTTGTACTCAAGTATTGTGGATGAAGCAAATACTAAGAGACATCAGAGTGGAGTATGAGGAACCTATCACAATCTTCTATGATAATTCAAGTGTAATAAATATATCAAAGAATCTGGTGTTGCATTCAAAGACTAAACATATATCCATCAAATTTCACTTTTTGAGAGAACAAGTGAACAAGAATGAAGTCAGATTGGAGTTTGTGCCTTCCAAGGATCAAATTGCAGATATTTTTACTAAACCTCTACCTAAGGACTCTTTTGAGTATCTCAGGGAGAAGTTAGGGGTTATTACCCCTCCGGTTCTAAATTAAGGTGCACTGATGTGCATCAGTCTGGTGGATCTCATAGTCATATCTTGTGGTCAGAATTGATGATGGGAAGCTGCCATTCAAGGGGAGCAGCTGGTATGATTATAAAGTGATGCAAGTATGCGCCCTTTTCCATTGATGTCTAAGGGGGAGAGAAGACATGTGAAAAATAGTGGTTGCTGATCAAAGGGGGAGCAATAAAGGAAGAGAAGACTTGTGAATGGTTGTTGTTGATAGGGGGAGTTGTGTCAAGTAAGGAGAAGTTCTTGTCTTGATGGTTAAAACAGTTTTTCACATCATATGTTGCCATCAATGACAAAGGGGGAAATTGTTGCAAGTATGGGCCTAACTGGTGTTGTCATTGGTGTCAACATACTCCTGTTGCATTGATGATAAGGATTGGATAAGATGTGTACTGAGGATATTGAGAAAATTAGCCTTAATCAGGAACAGAGAAGAACAGTGAAGACAGTAAGGTAAAGATTCCAGACAAGATGAAGACCAGAGGATGCGCATCAAAGGGTTTGTAGATATGTGTCTTAAGATGATCAAGTAAATATTTCAGAGGTCCACATGAATATCTGAAGAAGATATGGCCACTTAAGTAAAACCGGTTCTGGCAGGTGTTTAGAGGTGACAGAGTGATACAGATAGGTCCGGTGAGATCCATAAATGTAATATCCTATTCTACAGATTTGGTGGAGTGTTTGGGAAGTCAATGTGAATTGACAACTCAATTGGTTCATGGTCTGGAGGTCTGCAAGCATCTATTCCATTATGATAGTGATGAAAGACTATGTTCTTGAGGTTTCGGATGAAGAAGAGAATGATTTTAGTAAGAAGTAGTGTGGATGTTCTTGGTGATTTACAAAAGCTTGTGGAGGTCTTTGGATTGTGTCCAATTCGTGGTGATGGTTCGCATTGAAGATTGAGCTCGTAATTGAAGAATCACTTTCAGATGATGATGTTCTTCTCAAGTCAGGCTGACCGGATGAGTTACACATCCTGCAGATGATCTTGAAGATGTTCTGTGAAGTTTGGCATGTTCCTAAAACAAGATTGAAGTCTCAGATCTGTGTGGCTGATAGTGTGTTGATCCACGTGAAAGCTTTCTCTAATTAGTCATGTTATATTTAAATATTTGCTCTGAAATGTATGCCGACTTGGATGATTATCCCTAAGTCGATGTCTTGTATAAATAAGGAATTATAAAGTCATTTCAAATCTGGTTGAGATGAGAGTGTGTTAGAGTGCAGAGGAGTGGAAGGCAGAGAAAAATTTTTGGGCTTAAATGGAACTGACTCAAGCATGGTGAAAATGTTATTCTTTAGTTCAAGTACGTAATACTTATTATCATGTAGACAGTGTGTAGCCTGTAGGCAGTGGGCCTCTTGTGAACAGTGTGCACAGGCAGTGAGCCCTAATTGGCATGTGCCATTTTGTTCTTTCTATTCTTTTAACAGAGAATACAATCTTCGGTTAGTCACCCCATGGTTTTTCCCTTAATTGGGTTTTCCACGTCAAAAATCTTGATGTCTTATGTGTTAATATGTTTCTGCTCTTGATTTAATGCTTTGTGTTTCCATGATTGATTTATTATTATGCTGCTGAATTACAAAGTGGATTTAAGTGGTTAATTGGAAGAAAGTTTTGGACAACTGATTCACCCCCCCCTCTCAGTTGTCTATCCTGAATCTAACACAATGCACACCTGCTCAGTCCATACATCACAAAACCCTTGAAATAAATAAAATGAATGTGATGATTCTTTAGTAATCTTATTTGTATCAGTTAATAACAACTAATACCCTCTGCAAAAATACTTTATTGAAATACAGTCTCCATTTTACTCTTCATACCTAACCTTCTACTATTAATGCATAATGTCATCAAAGAGATCTTCTCTTAACTCTCTCACTACCTCTGTCATACAAATCATGTTTCATTCATTATACCCTGATCATTCATACTGATATACATGTACCTCTGCATACATTGTGACTGTCACATTAATAGTATGATTAAAATCAATATAAACAGTGACTCCCTGCCACATATCCCTATTACATAGACGACTGCAACCATATGATCATCTTCTCATATAAAACAAATACACACCTTCTTGTTTAAATCATCATAAACCCTAATTAATGTTATGCATGATATCAGGGTCTTTTCTTTTCTTTTCTATCAGTTTGTAGACGCCACAAAAATTCTCTATTCAAAACAATATATCCCCCAACTCAATCTGCAGAATCTCACATATAAACTCTCAAAGAAGAATCTCAAATCATGATGGAAGTCTCTATATATCCAGTGTCTTCTCAACCCAAGAGGAAGTTGTAAAAATATAGTTACAAAACTATTTTACACAGTATACTCTTCATTAACCATCAAACTTTAACCTGGAAGGAGAACCATTAGGTTTTCAAATAACTTTAAACAAGGGCCATTGATACATGTCTTCACAGGTGCAACATTTCAAAAACCAACCATTGATCTCATATTACTGCCCAAACCTAATCCCTAAGAGAGGGGGCCGGTCAAGGAATGACACCGACCACATAATGTCATCAATTAAGTTACCCTTTACCTAGCACAACCGGTCAAAACATAAAAAGAACAAAAAGTGAACTTTTTCGAAGACAAGTAAATGAGGTTTAATAGGCTTTGAATTGGATGTATTTTAGAGAACAAAATAACACTTAGGGTTTTGATTATTAGAGCCCCAATATATGTGAAAAATCTAGGAAAAATCAATGCAACTTAAGGATAGAGGTCTATGAAGAGGTTATCAAGAGCTAATTGATGGACAGAGAATAAATGAGGGCACTTATATCACAAGAACTAGACCATCAAAAGAAGCATAGGTATTACAACATTGAGTCTAGGGTTTAAGGTATTATGGGACTTTATTACAATTATGAAACACTAGTGCATGTGAGATGCTAGACATAATAACTTAGACATGACTATCATAGAGATAAAGATGAACAAAGAACCAGATAATAAAGACAAATTTGCAACCTTGGCATCCCCAAACATAACATCATAGAAACTTTAGAGTCTTAAGATATCTAAACAACTCTAAGTTGGATGTAAGTCACCAAAAAGTAACTCATGCAAAACAACGCAAAGGTAAATTCTATCTCTACATCAACCTACATCAACTCTGTCGAGAACAAACTCCTACAACTCCTGATTAACCTCCATAATCATTACATGATCAACATGAAGATCCTCTTATCACTCCTCACTTTGACATCAATGACAAACATGTTCATCAATCTCCCCCTTTGGCATTGATGTCAACCAATCTAGCATCTACACCTATTTGCTCTTCTCCCCCTTTGACATCTAATGACAAAGGACCCTGGGATGTAAAGCAATCACTCCCCCTACAAATGAGCTCTATATAGAAACAACAACAAACATATTTTCTACACATCATCAATGGCATATCAAACTTGCATCATAGCACTGCCAAAGTAAAACTGGCACCATCATGAAGCAATATAAAGCACAACATTGTTATTGCCCTTGGGACTCTCAAGATACACATCATACTAGCCCTGTGACTGATAATAGCACTAACAACCTACCACATGAAGGAACAAAAGACATAAGGAATCATTATAGAAAACATTAACCAAGCACTCAAGCATACATTAGCCACTGACTGGACAAGAACTTTGAAGCACTAAGAGAATAGTATAGCACTACTCCATCCCCTGCACTGATCTCTAACACTGCACTGAGATTTATGTGATTTAACTCTGTCTTATAATCATGACAGTCCTTTAGACCACATTTCCTTGAGGCATTTTGATACTTGTACCATGTTAGCAAATGAAGGTCCTTGCTCTGCAAAGGATTGAATACTTGTCTCCTTATCTTGTATAGATTGTCTCTCACATGAATGACTAAGTTTGAATGATGACTTCACATTTCTTTAATGTATTTTGTCACAATTAATCCAACTGAGTTCTTTTTGAAGATGCTCTCTTTGGTTGCATGCTTGTTCTGTTCATTTAATCTTTGTTATGACAATATAATCATATATGTCTTGTCTGTCTGCATACATACACATGTCTTGCTTGTCATATTACCTTCAAGAAAAACTAAACTTCCTGTCATATACAGCTCACTATCTTACAAACACTGTCTAGAGAAGGCACTGCTCACCATGAAAGCACAAATAGAAAACACTGTCATCATATAGAGTTTCAAATATCAAACAACATCTCAGTCCATAGAAAAACATTGCACCAACTACCAACTAGCACCATCCAAGAATGACTGTCACCTTAATCTTGAGAAACATAAGTAAGGATCATTGTCCCTGCACTCTGCCTTGACAGTAACAACATTGTGATTAGAACTTATATCTTATCTAATTCCTTCATCTTGAAGCCATGTCTACCAAGGCACTTGTAATTACAACATATGAGTCTTGGTCATCATGAGATGACCAAAGCAACTTGAACACCAAATCATGAAGAGAAGAATCATGATAGAGTATGTGATGAACTTCAAGTCTTTAGTTTCTTCTATAGTCCCAAAAGCTAACACTGCAACAACAACCTTTTCTTATGAATCAACTTCAAACAGAGATCATAAACATTTGTTCATATACAAAAACATCTCCAACCTCTTCAACAATCTACTCCCCTTGTCATTGATAAAGAAAGGTACTTGAACACTATTAACATGAGACCTTAATTCATTGAGCCACAGAGTTCATATGTCAATTTAAGCAAGTCAACTAGAAAAACAAATCACTGCACCAACATTGATGAAAAACTATGGCAAAGAGCACTATCCTATCTTGACTTGTCAAATCACTTTGCTCTTTCAAAGTCTCAACACAACACTATGTAAACAAGAATAATACCACCATGAAAGTATAATGAAGCACTGTCTAAAGTCTGATACAGACTTGAGTAAGGAAGACCCATCATTACCACACTAACTGCCTATCAAATTGACTATCATTAAATGTTGTCAAGCAAGATTCCATGCTATCACAAATAGATCTTCAAAGACTACTAATGCAAAAACACTGCCAGCTAAAATGTCACCAAGAAAGCACAAATACAGTCTCACAAAACTATTGCTCATACAAGTCTACTTCAACACTTGTAACTACAACATTTGACCATAACTTGCACATTTATTCAATGATGGATGCCATACCCTATTCCAAAGCTTCTTAATTTGACATAGACTACAAGAAAAGTGGCAAAGGTTATAGAATCTATTTATACACATGTTAATTGCATCATCTTGTATACTCCTAAAATCTTTCAGTAAATCATTTTTGTATATGTAAAGACTTGAATAGAATGAGGCCTTTCTTCATTTGATATTGTAGATGTCTGAAATTTGAACATGATTCCACCTAAATCACAAACACTATTACCAAAACTTGATGTGAACTACAACACTCATCTACTACCACATACTGACATTATTAGGAATTACATGCAGAAGATATCAATTAAATGCAAATAAAGATTAAACATAGGAATGAAAAATACACAGACAGCGAGAGACAATTTTAACGTGGTTCACCCAAACTCGGGCTACATCCACCAATAGAGAGTCCAATATTATTATCCAGCAAATCAAACCAATTACAACCAGCAATCCTTGCAACTCAATACCACTGCAAATGCTACAATACAATATCAATAGCAACCCTAACCCTTATCCATTTTTATCAAGAATTAAGTTGGTTACAAAATAGAGTTTTTTAATGTTGGCCAATAGAAAAAATAATTCCTGATGCCTTAATAAAATAACAGACCCCGCAAGGGGCGTGCCCCCAAGACCCCCTTAAATAATTTGGGGGAAAACCACACCGATAAAAGTGGGGGAAATTTAACCTCCGAGTCTGATTAGGCTCCATATAGCAACAATCTCCCACTTGAAGACTGATCAGACTCCACAACATATCATCTCCCACTTGGAGATTGATCATAACACCGCTGACCCTATAGCTCCCACTGGAAATAAACACCCTGGACCCTGTTGTTTTGATTTTATTATTTTCAGTTTTGAAGACCAATTGAAGCTGAAGAGAAGCTCAACTTCTCCCTTGTCACTACCTTCATAAACATATCTTCTAGATTTTTATCTGTTTGTATCTTTTCTAGTCATAACTATCCATCATTCAACACTAACCAGATGAAGTGATACCTTAGCTGTATTTGTTTGGTCTTTGAATGCAAGGCAGAATTCTTTGCAAGATGTATGGTACTTTGACTTTCTGTAAACAAATAATTGTTAGCTTATTGTTTGCCCAATTCTTCCATGAATGATTGCAGCCATATCATCTCCTTGCTTGCCTTTGTTGTAGCTACATACTCTACCTCTGTGGTGGATAAAGCAACACCTTTTGCAACCTGGAGATCCAACTCACCACTATCCCACCTATAGTAAAGACATAACTTGTAGTACTCCACCTGGTATCAATATCCCCTGCCAAATCTGAGTCCACATAGCCTACTAAATCAGTATTAGAGCCCCCAAAACATAAGTGTTTATAGGATGTACCTCTCAAATATCTGAGAATCCATTTTACCACATTCCAATGCTCCAATCCAAGATTATACCTTCTTATGACTCCTACAACATGTACAATATCCGGTCTCGTGCATACCATGGCATACATTAAACTTTCTGCAGCTGAAGCATATGGTACCTTAGACATTTTTTCTTCCTCCTCTATGTCTTAAGACACATCTCCTTAGTCAATTTCAAATGAATAGGCAAAGGTGTGCAGACAGCTTTTGCATTCTCCATATGGAATCTCTGCAACACCTTTTAAACATTATCAACCTTAGATAGAGTCAATTTTCTATTCTTCCTATCTCTACAAATTTTCATACCAAGGATTTGTTTTTCTGCCCCCAAATCCTTCATAGCAAATGATTGTGCTAATAGTTGTTTTAACTCTCTTATGTGATCCATGTTAGACCCTGCTACAAGCATGTCATCAACATATAAACATAAAATAATGTAGCTGTCATTATCCAACCTCTTAAAATAAACACAATGGTTAGAATTACACCAGTTGTAGCCTTGCTCAGCCATAAAACTATCAAATTTGAATTACCATTGCCGAGGAACTTGTTCCAAGCCATATAAACTCTTCTTCAATCTGCACACCAATTTATCCTTACCTTTGACCTCAAATCCCTATGGTTGTTCCATATATATCTCCTCCTCCAAATCACCATGGAGAAAGGTAGTTTTCACATCTAGCTGTTCCAAATGCAAATCTTCAATAGCCACAATACTTAAAACAGTACGAATAGAAGTCATCTTAACAACCGGAGAAAAAATCTCATCAAAATCAATACCTTTTTTTGTGCAAATCCTTTTACAACTAACCTGGATTTAAATCTTTTCTAATAGGTACATTAGGATGCAATGAAGAGAGTGTTTAGATACTTGCAGGGTACTTTTGAGTATTCCTTATGTTATCATGGTTATCCTTCAAGGGATTCGCATTCACTTTGTATTCAAGGATTTGTGGATTCAGATTATGTAGGTGACATTGATAGCAAGAGATCTACCAGTGCTTATGTGTTCACTATATTCGGTGGTGGAATTAGTTGGATGAGTAACCGGCAACCTATGGTTTCTTTGTCCACTACTGAAGTAGAGTACATGGCATAAACTCATGCTTGTAAAGAAGACATTTTGCTTAAGATATTGTGTTCTTATGTTGGGTTTGATGGAAGGAATATTACCATTTGTTGTGATAGTTAGCGTATCATATTTTTGGTGAAGAATCCTACTTTCCATGCGAGCACAAAACATATTGATGTCTAGTACCATTCTATTCGTGACATGGTAGAGAATGGGAAGGTGAATTTGGAGAAAGTTGACACTTTGACAAATGTTACAGATTCCTTGACAAAACCTATGAGCATGAAGAAGTTCATATGGTGTTTATAGTCTATGGGCCTCACGGCCCCTAGCAGTTAAATCATGTCATTTTATTGGCTCTTGCAAGGTGTTTGAAAAGTGGGAGAATGTTGGGAATTAAGGTGTCTCAACCTTTACAAATTTGTAATGTTTGTATTTATTCATTTATGTAATTTTTGCCTACTATTGTAATTTTTCATGTAAATCCTATTTTGTCACTTTCTAGGAGTTGGTACAATGAAGTTTCATCCTACATGGAAGGTGACTAGATGTATTTCTGTCCTCATATGAGAAGGTAGGTGTTCCATGTTGACTTGGCATGGTTTTTCTATGTGTCGGCACCTTGTGTTCATGTGTCATGAATTATGACATATTATATGATGTGTAAGTTATGACAAATTCTTAAGACAAAATCTATGACATGTAAGAGCTAAAAATAGAGATTCTATGACAAGTGTGACATGTGTCATGTGGTATCTTTGCATGGATAAAGTAGGCACCCAAGTTTGACTATGACAGGTTATGAGAGAATCGTTTATTAATAGTCAGTTATGATAGATTCTCTTACAACTGTAAGTGTTGTCATATATGACATATTTTATGATGATGTAAGAGCATCTATCATACCTATTTTGGGTGAATTTGGGGTGCCCAAATATGGAGGGTTGTAAGGGATGAAAGAGAATCTTAGACAAGTGTCATTTGCATGTTTTATGGCCTTGGAATTTGGGCCATATGGATTTTGATGAGAATCTTTTGTGGCTTGCTCTAGAAGCTACCTCCATCCTTGATATTTCTCTATATCTACAGGTTCTTGGAGTTGGAGTAGTATGGTTCATTTATAGGTACTGTTATGCTATCAGAATTACTCTAGTATTCGACATTTGTGAACTCGTGAAAGAACTTGCATTTCAAGTGTGTTGTAATCTTCCTTTGATTTGATAATACATTGTACAGGTTTTGGAGTGTGCGGTTCTTCACTTGAAAGGGTTTGCCACACGTATATCTTGTGTTATGAGCATTGTACTTGTTTTTGATGTCGTTATTACCTTTCTATTAATGTGCATCTCATATTTGTAACTGTAAAAGATAAAAATTTACATAACTTTCCTCATTAAATCAGTGTAGGAAGTGTGTTCCACATACCTTGCTTCCTTTCACATTCCATGTTGTTTTGGGCAAGGGTATCAAGATAGAGCAGTTACAAAATCAACAAAAAATGCACAAAAAATATTATAGAAAAAGATATTTAAAAATACATCTTATATGGTTGTTTAAAACATGGAGGACACTTATCTAGTTTTGAGGACACTAGTGCAAGTTCACTAGCATTTTGAAACTTGATAAGTGTCTAAAACTAGATAATTGTCTAGAACATAAATTAAATCATGGAAAATGGCTTAAATAAAGTCTAAACTAATTTGTACAACCAATGAGAGAAAAATACTTGGAAAGTAGGCTAAAATGGTTCTAAAAACATGCTAAGGAGATGAATGCCAAAATGACTACAATTTGTAATGTAAAATATGTATAGTATGCAATTTTTTACATTATAATGATAATAGTAATCTCCATAACTAGATTATCCTAGAAGTCAAGTAAAGGATATCCATTTAAATTTTAGGAAAAAGTAACAAACCACAATATTGAATGTGTTTAGATGTTCTACAATAAAGTCACTAGTATTCATCCTTAATGAATATAACTTCTTCCAAAGAAAAAGTTTGTTTGCTAGAGACAGTCTAATGTAAAGTCCCTAATTTCTCCCAGTGATCCTTTGTAGTGGATTTTGTTGATACATTTAATAAAACTAAATATAACAAATACAATTTGACTGAACTCCTTGCCTTTCTATTGATGATCAAACAATCTTCATCCTTCACACCTAAAGTTTTTGTTCCTAATATATGGTAACAGCCCTTTGAACTTTGTCAACAAGTTCCACTAAAAGTGTTCATCTCTATCCTTTGCTTCTCATCTTGTGAATAACTCCCACTCAGGACAAACTTAATCATAGGAAAAAGAAACTATAACCCTTCAAACAAAGCTAAAAACTAGATCTGATACAAAACATATGAAAAAGAAGCTCAATAAGCTTGTCCAAAAGAAGCAATACAAACAAAATCTTAAGTAATAAAAGAATTAAATAAATAACAAACATGCAATACACAATAATTCACTAGGGAAATCCCTTTCAAGTAAAACATTGAGTATAGTAACCTTCTTTCTTATTGCATCAACTTAATCATCTACAATACATTAATAAAAGATCTCTATCAATCCTAATGTATGTGTAGATATTAATAGGTTCAACAATGAAAATTTCACAAAACCATTGACCAAGAAAGAAAACCAAACAAGCACCCAAAAATCTCCCACATTTTGACTATAAAATGTGAAAATTATACAACATATTTCCAATAGATGTGATATTCACCTTACAAATCTTAAGGTTTGTTGTAACTACTTGTTCATAGATGGTTATCTATTCTTCATAAATGGTAAATTATGTATGTATCTCCAAAAATCATGAAGTGGCCTAAATGGGACACCCATATGAGTGTAGGGACACAATTAATTATTTATTTGTTCTTTTGTGATGGAAATATTGTTGCAAGTGAGCACTAAATAAGGGTTTACATTGGAAATGTCAAAAGAACATCTTCCATTATTACTCAACATGTGGAGTAATTAGTATCTCATGGTAGAGCACTTGAGTTTTTATTTTTATACATTATGGGTGTCTTGGTCAAAGATGCTTGTGAGAGTTACTTTTGTCCATTTAGGGATGCATTGTCATGTAGTTATTAGGTGTTATATTTTTTGCATATGAAATTGGGTGCCTAGTATGGGCCCATGGTATTTCCCATTTGTTTTAGGAAACCATTTGTGGTTTCTAATTTCTAATTTCCTACATTAGAGGTATTTTGATTTCCTATATTAAAGGCATGGGATAGATGTTGTATGTTCTTTCACAAGTTTGAGGAAGGTGATGTTTTCATAATACTACTAGGTTAAAGGGGAAGCTTTGCTGGCCATATGTGTTGTCATTGATCTCAACATAGCAGCATACATTGATGTCAACATTGTGTACACTGATTGGAGGTCACAAAAGTTACATTCCTAATCGAAGAAGAGTTGAGTTTGAAACCTGATCAATATGTGAATTAGAGGCACTAAGATAAATAGTTGTGTTTCTGATTTGAAGCATGTTGAATGATCATTCCTAATGATCCTGAATTGTATATGGTGATGCAAAGAAGACTTGGCCTCCGGGAGAAGGTGACAATCCTTGTTTCAGAGTGTTTTCTCTTTGAAGACTATCCAAAAGATTGCTTCACATTTTTATTATCTTGCCATTGAGTTCTATGGTTTGGAACATAGCTTTGTATAGTGTTATCTTATGTATGTTCCAAGTTTCATGGTGATTTGATCATCAGAAGGATGTTTTTCTGCTGACAATTTGAAGACATTATTGGTTCTGTGAAAGCATGTAATGGAATGCTCTGCATTCCTTTGAGTTTGAAGATATAGTCTTGCAGTTCAAGATTTAAGTTGACTATGATGTAAGTGAGCTAAATCCTAAGTTTTAGAGTGTTTTCTCCTCCGTAGTGAAAGATATAAGTGACTGAGTTCTGGTTCAGGCTCTGATAGTATAATGTGATGATGAAAGGTGAATGAAATGCTTTGCATTCCTCCACATTTTTAGATATAGCTATGTGGTTCTAGATCTATGTTTAGAGGATAGTAAAGGTGTTGTTTCCAAAGTTCCAGATCACCTTTCCTTCTACAGTGAAAGTTATGATTGATAAAGTATCGGTATATGCTCTAGCAGAATGAAGTAGTGTTGCAGACCTATTAGAATGCATTGTATTCCTTTGGAAGTGAATGATTGACCTTGCAATTTTGTGGACATGTTCTTGAATGTGAATTGCATGAATCTTTCCTATTTCAATCTTCCTGGTGGTCCACAGCTCAGTTTTTCAATTGACGGTTGGTTGAAGTGTGTTCTGAATGACAGAGAGTTCTCAGAGTTAATATTTGAAGTTGTGTATCACAATTCCTTGATGTGCAGTGTTAAAGGAGTGTTTGGGGATGTTGTATGAGTCATGTGGACTCATCTAGAAGAGTTTCATGAAGATCTTTCTTATTTCTAGTACCGCACAAGGTTTTCTACTTGATGTGGCTATTACTCTTCAAGTTTTCATGATTTTTCTTTAAAGTTGTCCTATTTTCAAATGACCAAAGTTTGCGGAGGTGATTCCTTGTTGTTTGAATCTGTGAAGAATGTTTTGGACCTGGCTAATCAAGTGTTAGGTTCCACAAGGCTTGTGTCTTATGCTAGTATAACGTGTTGTCCTAATTAGACCTATCTTCTACACGTTTCATATTGTATATTATATGGTTGACCTGTAAATGTATTTTTCATGTTTTATTTGGCTGACAATCTATGTAATCAATGTAATATCATGTATAAATATAATATCAAATTGCATGCGAAGGGTATGATTGCAAATTGATAAACAAGGGTCGCAAGCAGAGAAAAGCAGAATAAATGTATTATTGATGTGCGACTCTAGGAGAAAGAGAAGATGTTGTTGATGCTGTCCAGATTCATCTTGAAGACATATTTGTGATAGTGATCAAGTATAGAGTGTGCCTAACTGATCAAATCTTTAGAAGAAAGTATGAAGAGACAGAAGTGCAATCATCAAGTATGAGATTCAAAGGCAGTTTTTAGACAGTTGAAAGATTATCATACTATAATCATTTGTGAGTTTGTTCTCAGATTAGAGAGTAGTTGCTTCCTTGGGTTAAATCCCTTAAAACAAAGTCATCAAGGAGTAGAAGCTTCCTTGGGAGTGACCCTATATCAAATTTACTTAGGGAGTAGCAGCTGATGCAGGAGCACCCTATGTTGGTGAATTTTAGTATTCATTTTGATGTTCAATGTTTTACTTTGGGTTGGCATAGGTCTTAAAGGATCCTTGAGGTCCATTTCAATAAGCCAAGATTGGTTTAGAATTCTAGAAATGTAGATTTGGAGTTTCTCGCCTAAAGCAAATTTGAATTTGCTAGAGTAATTTTGGTTTGTAAAGAGCTGGAATTTGTTCTCCAACCTTGGTTTTAAGTTTATTTGTGCAAATAATTTGGTGATGAGTATGATTTGTTGGATAAATAAATTGAACGGAGTGGAATGTTGTTCAAGCATGCACACTTGACAGAAGATGAAGAAATGGATAGCAGTAATGAGGCATATGAAGGAGACATAGAATTTTGGAGTCTGGTAGTTGAGAACAAGATCATTAGGAGGATGTCCAAAAAGAAAGCACGATACAAATACATGAAGATCAAGAACCCTAGAGCAGATCAATCCAAGTATGGAGAATAGCTCCGCATGCATCACAATTGGAAGAAGAGAGAGAAAAGCAGACCATCATTTGAGGTGGAACTCAAATTTTTTTTCCCCAGGAACTCGTATGATAAAGGAGCACCCTATGTTGATGAATTTTAGTATTTATTTTGATGTTCAAGGTCTTACTTGGGTTTGGCATAGGTTTTAGAGGATCCTTGAGGTCCATTTCAATAAGCCAAGATTGGTTTAGAAGTCTAGAAATGTAGATTTAGAGTTTCCCGCCTAAAGAAAATTTGAATTTGCTAGAGTAATTTTGGTTTGTAAAGAGTTGGAATTTGTTCTCCAACCTTGTCTTTAAGTTTATTTGTGCAAATAAGGTCCTTGTAGACCATATAGTCTAAGTAGGAAGTCATTTTCATGTTTTGATTGAAAAATCCTAGTTTGCAAAGGACATTATTTTTGCCAAAAGTCAAAACAATTCAAAAAAAGATATTAGGGATTTTGATGTAAAAGGTATATAATCAGTGAATAACAATTGAGGAAGGACTTTTTTTATAGGAAATGAAGGTTTCATACGCCCAAGGATGGGTGTAGTGGTTTCATGAATAAAAATGTCATTTTCTTGTGTTTATTGACTATTTTTTGAGTATTTTCAGTCTAAAAATGTGTTAGTATGAACATGTATGGAATGATGGAAGATTGAAACTAATTGGGAAAGTTATCCCTATATTTTAGGAGATAAATTCTTTTTGTTTGAATCGATTTCATTAATTTTTGAGTGAGATATAGCAATTTCATTAAGGGTAGGTCCATAAAGTTTATTTTTCTAAAAAGTTGCAGTCTGAAAATCATGTTGTATGGAATGATACTATATGGTACGGTCCTAAAATTGGTTTGATAAGTTAGAGGAGAGAGTTATCTTTCAAATTCATTTGGTTTTGTAGATTTTCATCAAGTTTGTGCGAGATATTGCAATTTTGGTGAGTGCAGGTCTAAACCCTGCCTAGCATTTCCAGCGAACTAGAATATTTCATATCTTTGATTCCAATCATCAAAAAGTGAAGAAAATTGGTGAAAACTTCTTTTTTGAGGGTATCTAAAAACCCTTTAGAGGAGAGTTCATAGTTTTCAATTCTGATGGAGTTATTAATGATTGTGTGCTCACATTTGCTTGAAAAACAGTTTAAAACCTTAAGTTCTTTGTTGATTTGATTAGTCTATGCACTGTTTGTTAATGAAAGGGTGAATAATCATGGTGGTATGTTGTTAGAGGTCTGTACAATTCAAGAACATCATGTTACATGCTACTTTCATTATTGAATGCCTTTATGTTGTAGTTTCAATGTCTCAAGGTGCACTAGCTTGCATTTTGTCATTGTTGGTGATGGATCATTGTTTCACTTGTGTCAAGTTGTGTTAAGTGAAGGTTTTCTCTGCATCATCAGCTTCCTTGGGTTAAAGCCCCTAAAACAAAGTTATTATTTGAGCTTCATATATTGTGAGTTAATCTTCACCGTGGTTTTTCCCTTATAGGGTTTTCCACGTATATATGGTGTTATGTGTTGTTGTGCATTGTGTTAATCTTTCATACTCATGTTAATGTTGTGATGCTTAAGTTCTGATCTGCTCCGGATAAGTTGAAGTTGTTAAACTTAAAGATTGATTAGATACTAATTCACCCCCCTCTCAATATCCCTGTGTGTCTAATAATTGGTATCAGAGCCAAGTTCCTCAGAAGTAAACTTAACTTCTTGAGGAAGGTTCAGGATGGCATCAGGAGGATCTAGCAAGATTCCTAGGTTTGATGGAACAAATTATGCTTTTTGGAAAGTAAGGATGGAAAGCTACATCAATTCACTAGGTTGTGGAGTTTGGGATTTTGTAAAGAAAGGTTACACTGTTCCTACCTCTATTCCAACAAATGCAGATGAAATCAAGAAGTATGAAAATAATGCCAAGGCCAAGTTTACTATCATGAGTGGATTAACTGATTTAGAACTTTCAAAGGTGATAAGTTGTAGCTCAGCCCAAGAAGTTTGGAATAAACTTGAAACTATTTATGAAGGAGATAAGAAAGTAAAGCAAGCTAAGATGCAAATATTCAAGACAAATTTGAATCCCTAAAGATGTCAGAAGATGAAAATATTGTTGGTTTCATGCTCAGGGTGAATGAAGTGATCAATGGTATCAATAGTCTTGGTGGGGAAATAAAAGAAGATGAGATTGTGAAAAAGGTTTTGAGATCTTTTCCCAAATCTTATAGTTCTGAAGTATCTGCTATTGAGGAGACTGTTGACCTAGATAAATACTATTTAGATGAAATGTTTGGGACCCTTACTACTTTTTAAATGAGACAGTTTGATAGTGATGTTCCAAAGAAGGAAGTTGCTTTCAAAGTCAATAGAAAAGCAAAAGAAGAAACTGTTGATGAAGGTGAAAGCCCTGATGATGCTGAAGCAAATTTTGTAAGAACCCTGAAGAAAGGATCTGGCAAATACAAAGGTAAGTTACCCTTCAAATGTTTCAATTATGGAAAGGTTGGTCATTTTTCTTCCAAATGTCCTCTCAAAGAGACTAGGAGAAGTAACAAAAATAGTAAATTCAAAAGAAGTTTGTTTTCTATAGAGGATAGTTGTTCTTCAGAAGATTAGGATCATGATTCGAATGATGAAACACTTTTCTTGGCCATGCGTGTTGGTGAAAAAAAGAATGATGTTGAAAAAATGGATACCTTGCAAACAATGAAAAATAATGAAAAATGAATGGTTGTATGGACTGCCTTTCATGCAAAAGAAGAAACCAAAGCTTGGGTCATTGATAGTGGTTGTTCAAATCATATGACTGGTGACAAAGACAAGTTCATTATCCTTAAGAAGTGGGATGGTGGAGCTATCAAGTTTGGAGGAGATGAGTTAGCTCAAATTTGTGGAAAAGGTGTCATATCTATTGATGGAAAGTGTAATGCCACGCTTAGGAATCTCAGAGAACAACACAACTATGTTATAAAAATAGGACAATTTTTTTTTTAAATGATAGAAATAACAAGTAATGTTAAACATATCTATACATATCATTAAACTGAGCATTATCCTCTAAGGTTCCATGGCTGCATTACTTAACAACTATTAACAGGATCTAACCAACATTATGAATTAACTAACTTGACAATAATTCATTCTAAATGTATTGTATCAAATGAATTGAGTAAACACATATATTTCCATATTGTATCATCAGAAAGGTAGACATCAAGATCATGAATACAAGATTTCCAGTACATGTACAATTTCCTTTACATAAGAGTACATCGTTACAATGTTAACAATATCACTTTCCTGAATACACTAGAGTACATACATCAAAGTTATAGTATATGTTTCCATTGATATACAAGACTAGAATATGAACATGAATAATTGTCTCCTCAAATTAGTATAAGATCTAGAATCTGTCACACAAGATACATCATTCTTGTACACAAACAACGGAAAGGAAAATACCAATGGAGAAAAAGAACCACCTGACCATGTGGAACCCTAAGGTCCACCCCCATGCTAGGAGATAACATATGGTCCCTCTTCAGCAAACAATTAGAAAGATAGTAGACTAATAGGTGCAAGGACTACACATGACTCCATTACAATATGGGTCAATTAGAACATCACAAGTAACTCAAACAACACTTCCAAAGGCAATCACACAACAAAAGGGGAAAACACAAATAGGGAATGCTAGGCTGCAGTAGGAAGAGTGTCATCATAATCATATGAATAAATACACCGAGCAAGGCACTAACCATCTTGCACATGAATCATACCAACATGAATAGGAGGTAATATTTCAAGAATGCAATTCATTCGACTCACATGATGCACACATAGCCAACCACCCCCCCCCAACACACACAATCACACCCTCCTAGGCCTCTAGAAACTATTTCCCCAAATGACACAAACACTTGACACCATTAAAACACAATGGTCACACATCACACTCACTTTCCAATGCACATCATAAACTAAGATTCTTCATCAATATTTCAATTACAATACCGCGATTGCAACCTATGATATGATGCACTAATTATGGTTCTAAAATAATGTAACATTCATCCAATTATGTTCAATCAACAATGCAGAACAATAATTTTCTAACTACTAGAAGCAGTTACTAATATGATCATCCCTATAGCATGTGTCAAATGCATGTACTGAATCTAAATCATGGTATGGCAGAGAGAAACAAAGTGTCAACCAATAACTATAATAGGGTTTGACCGACAAGCTTTGGTTAGGTCACATTGCTATAAATAGAACATTTAAACCCACATATAATTTCTTCCTAGTAACATTTACAATAGTTCAAGGAGAAAAATACTACATTAACATCTAACACTTAAGTTCTAAAGATGATTCAAGAGTATCCTCATAAAATAAGATTTACTCTTTTCATATCTATTATAAGTAAGCATAAAAAGTCTTTGAACTTGATAAGTAAAACAATAGCAAGGATTAAGAATGCACCTAAAGATTAAACATATACATATAATAAAAGAGCAAATATTAAACCTTTAATTATTTAGATAAGGTTGAGAACATGAAGGTTTGGATGCCAATTCTTATTGTAATACATGACTAAGAAGTGATATCAACTTGATATTTATAAGGTCTAAGGTGTTTTAATTCAAGTCAACATAGTTAAAAGGTTCATAAGAGATAGGAATAAATTGTTACCGGGAATTAATAGAGTATTGCAATAATACTTGATTGGTCTTAAATCTTTTGAACAAAACAATAACATAATAGACTCTACAATTAAGCTCCTGCAAAACTAAAATAATGCTGACAAGTTTGAAGTTATAGATATGAATATTTTATTGCGGTGTGGAACAATTTTCCCAGCACTATATAACTTTCCTAATTAAGAGCCTATCGGCCAACAAGAAAATATTTTAGAATCACAAAGAAATAAGAAGGCACATGGTTCAATGAAGTTAGAAGGGACACTAAAGATAACATTCTTGGAAGATTTTATTAACAAGAAGATTACTATGGATAGACTTGGATGTGATTCCTCTTTGCAAAAGCCACCTTTTCATGTAAAAGGCCACGGATTGCTAGATATAAGCGTTGAAAATGCTATGGTAGACATGCAAGCAAAAAGTGCAAGGGTGAGCGAACTGGTTGAAAGGATACCCCAAAGAGATGTTATGCAATGATCACAAGATAGACACGAAATGGATTTATTGAAAAGGCTAAAGAAACTCTCAAGCAAATGCAATCGACAGGTTAATTCATACTAATGCTTGCACCCATTTGTGGTTCAGGGAATACGTCGACAGGAAGAACAACGAGTTTAGAAAATTTATGAAGTGAATTTCCTTTATGGCATGAGATGACCCCAAGCACCATGACATGCTCACTTATAAAACACCTATGGAATGATAAACAACAACAAGCCATTTAATTGGATGCCTAAGAGGGGAAGTTTACCACAAGATGTGCAATGATTGCGGCTAAATCCAAAATGGATGGTTTTGTTTATAACATTATTAGCAAGACAACCATACAATAGATTCATTATAAAGCTTATGAGTCTTTCAAACAAATGCAATTGGTAAGTGTGAATTCCGAATGCTTCAAAATAGAATTGTAAAAAAAAATTAGAAATTTTCTTATAGTTGGGATTGCAAAGATTGCAGGATATGCACAGAATGGATTTGTAGATTTAATAACACAATCAAGATGGCATAGGAATGTTTGTCACTAATTGATACATATCTCTGAATTGACAAACTGGGTAATGTTAATTTTTTGATATGATTTTCATAGATAAGGTTTGAATCTTATATAAAAATTTCAGAGAAACCTAGTTCGAAAATATAGAGTTATTTGTGACGCAACTAACTGTATTAATAGAGACGAAACGAGTGAGAGGTAGATAGTCACAAAATATTCATATCTCCAAAATGGCAAACTGGGTAGGGCTAATTTTTAGATTTGATTTAGAAAACTAGGTCATGCACCATATATAAAAAATCTAGAGGAACCCAGTTTGAAAATATAGAGTTATGGCTAATGCAACAGACTATTAAAACAAAGATGAAATGGGTGAGAGATAGACAGTCACAAAATATTCATATCTCCAAAATGGCAAACTTGGTAGGGCTAATTTTAGGATATATTTAGATAACTGGGTCATGCAACATATATAAAAATTATAGAGGAACCCAGTTCGAAAATATAGAGTTATGGTTGATGCAATAGATTGTTAAAACAGAGATGAAATGGGTGAGAGATAGACAATCACAAAATATTCATATCTCCAAAATGGCAAACTGGGTAGGGCTAATTTTTAGATATGATTTAGGTAACTAGGTCGTACTAAATTAGTTTCATATCTTAGTCCATGCCTGGAATATTACATCTATCACATCTTCACAAAATTTTAAAGCTCGCATCGATTTTTCCCAAGTCATTTCTTCTGGAAGCTATGGTTTATAGTGCCAAAAGAAAAATGAAAAAACTTCCTAAGAGAGAGAGAGAGAGATCCCCCAAAACATAAAACATATTCTCCTTCTTTGAAATGCACACTCCTCCCCAAATTATGTCTTCAAATTTCAAAATAAAGTTGAGCATTCATAACCACCCCCATGATTTCTTCTAGAAGATTCTCCTTATTAAAGGTAATAAATTCTGCCTTTAATTGCTTTCTTACAATTTGTTATTTTTAACCAGACAATAATTTCTCTCTGATTTTATTTATTTTAGAATTTGCTATATATATAAGTTTTTATGACAACTCATAATTATCATTACAATATAGTATAGTTTATGACAACACACAAATATTATCTATTTTTATTGCCACTTAACACAACATTTAATTATATTGATTTATTGATTTATCTTTAGCTAGCATTTACATTTATTACTATTTTTTTATTATTTATTTCCATAAACCCAAATTCGCATAAAGTTATTTATATTTATTTATTTAACAAAAATGCTTTCATAACTACTAATGTTATTTTAATGCAACAATTAACCAAAGCAATAATCAAACAATGCCAAACAAAATAACCTAAATGCTGAACAATACCTGACACAAAGCATGATCGAAAGCATGACCACAATGACAGTGACTGACTATCATGCCCATACAGACAACACTGACTGGGTGCAAAACTGGATACTCATCCTTTTCAAGGATGATGGCTAACTAGGGGACCATATGTCATCTCGGTTCAACAGTTTCCATTAGGTTTCAAGGTACTCTCAGACCTGCCAATTCAGGTAGAGTCGTAACCTAGTACCTGTTCACTCAAGCATACCAATTAGAGAACAAATTCTTAATAATCGAAGCACTTGGAAAGGAACTCTAACATTCATATCTCATTCCCATATGTCCCTCATACATTCAATGGTACAATGTCACCCTTTCCACCTATCCTAACAACATACTACTGCATCAACTAACTATCCAAATAAATATCTGCATAATAATAATAACATAACAATATGCATCATACTCACAAAAGTACTAACAGAAGCTTATGTTCCATCTTCATCTTCAAGTTCCTTAGCCAGACTACTTATACAACCAAAGTTAAAATGGAGGGGTACTACATCCTCTGCCTCTAAAACTTGACTTACACCTAGAAGTCGCAAACTAGGGTGGAAACATAACACGTTAGTACTAACATCAAAGCTGATTCATTTCATAAAAATAATATACTCTAGTTTGCTTATGGAAAGGATTTTTATCACAAAATATGAACTTATATACTTCATTTCAAACATAATCTACCCTTCTAATTTCCAATGTCACAATAGTAACACAATCAAGACTTGTATTTCAAAAATGATTCCATAGTACATAAACCACTCAAAATCCTTACATGTCAATGTTGACACCCATTAGTTTCTTTCAGGACAAGGAAAACATTGCATTCTTTTTAATCCTAACTAGCAGAAATTCTCATATCATAAACATATAAAGTATTCAATTTCAAATGCACCTCCATTACAATTCCTCTTCCAATTCGATGTTAAGCATTCCATACGTCAGACTATATTTTCACAAAATAACAACATAATTATACACATAAAGCACACGCTTTCCAATAAATATCCATCATTTATAAACAAGACATTCCACTTTAATCATTTTACAACACTAAATCTCATAACATATCCAGCAAAAGATCATGACTTTTCACCTTTTTGGAGCATGGAGACACAATTTATCATTTCATAAGTACTATGTTCCTGATTTAACATACTTTCTTAACATACACACCAATTCACATCACCGGGAATCACATCACAAGGCTACACAAGGGTCCATCTGGACACCAGAAAGAAGCATACTAATCCATGATACAAAATCCATGAGCCAAGAGCTAAAATCCATCTCACATAATCCATACCTCACACTCAGTGGTTTGTTGGTGTTAGGCCACACACACAGGATGAGACCATCCAAACAAGACCACAATGATCTCTCTCTTGTTGTATAAGGTGGTTAGCCTCCAAGAGATAGTCATCACACATAGGTGGGTAGTGGGTCCTAGCTGTATAACAACCTCACATACCCCCATCCTCAAGGTTCCCTACATCTGCTTCCTCGTATACACTCACCAAGTCCGCCTCATACATCCTTGGAGAGAAATCACAATACGACACATGGCCGACATCAAAAATAATAAGGATAAACTAGTTTAGCCACCAAAATCATAATGAAATATTAAATAAAAATTCAGTTTCAACAATAAAGCAAGAAATGCATGTAATTTCAACACTAAGTCAAATGTAACCATGAGGGTTACTTGCAAATAAGATCACAAAGTGTGGCTAAACCATCACAATCAAATATAATCTTTGAAATTTTACTGTACAACACTATGTGACTAGATACTAGCCACCAAACGAGGAAGGAGGGAACAACATCATGCTATAACAGTAGCCCTCATGTGGTGCAGAGTGAGCATGCCATCCACATAGCTCAGAGTGTACTCCTCGGCTACACCCTGCATCACGTCATCATGCGGCATGGACTAGCCAAGTGGCCCACGCACTCCTTGGTTGCCCGCATGGAATGTGCACCTCGGCCACATCCCACATCGTATCTCAGCGTGGCATGGTCATACACTAGCTAGAGAAGGTATGTATACCACATGGCAATGTGTCTATGACTCTGCAGAAGTAGGCACATGCAGAACACACCCTGCATAGAGATACCTCGTGGAAAAGGCACACGCAGGTACTCACCATAGCTAGAGGTATACATGGCTAGGACATACCCATATGCTAACCGACCCAAACACTGTCGAAAGTAAACATGAGTATCCCTATACAAGTGTGCAAGTCCCCATTACGCTCATCACACAAGTAGGCTATCATAACACAGTCTCATAGTGCACCTTCATGTGTCTATGCATGTGGCATTGTGTCCTTGAGCCCAGCTTGCTACCATCAACAACACGGCATCATCACCAGCACTGTGTCGGAACATCAGTGAGGTGTGGCATTGTATCCATTGCATCATGTCAGAACACGTGCAGATATGGTATATATAATACATATACATGAGTATATCAATATGGGGCTACTCGAGATTCACCTCTCATACAGATGAGGTTAACTCACTCCTGCTAGCTCAATGCCCCTATAGGCATCCAGGCATATACTAACCAACCAATGCTGATGTACTCAAAACTGTGGGGATTAGGCTGGCACATATGGATCAAGTACTCTAATCCATCATAAGGTGAAGTAATGAGTACCTTCCTCATAATCAGTTAAGCTAAGACCATTCTGCACCGCAATATGCGTACATTGTACACTCCGCCCAAGGAACTTTGTGGCTACCACTACCCCTTCACTGACTGAGGGACTAGAGAACCAAAAGAAGATAATCTACAAAACTAACTTTTGGCTACTCTTATTCATAATTTTCAACCACACGTGGGTTGGCCCTCAATCAGGTAACAAACATACAAGCACACATAATGGTATGGTTAATCCCACACCTAAAATACAACATATTTCCCATTGATGGGTACCCAGTATCACCATCCCATGGGCACACAAAGAAAGTACAGGGTATTCACAACACTCAACCAATGCACAGTTACTGGTTTCTCACATTTATAGGGGGAATATTACATTTACATACACAATTCTATTACTACTCAAGAATCACATACCATAAGTACATTTATTTCCATAACCAATGTGATTCCCTTTGCAAAGTCATAACATTACCTGTTATTCATTTTCCCTTTTCCAGTTTCCTTTCACTCTACTTTTTCCACATATCACATGATGCTAAATGTCAACATCATGATCATCATGATCACTTGTCAACTCCACTTAACAAATTTTCATTCACTTTTATCCTTTCTGCTTAACATTCTATCCTCATAACATATACATATGCAAACTAACTTTTCTTCCACACAATAAGAATTTTACATAAGCACTATGGATTTTCTAAATGCATCCAAGAATCATTAATAAATGCATATGGAGTTCAACAAATTGTACACAAGTTCCATATTCACCAAAGAACAATAATAACCCTCTACTTAACTCTTGCTTCTTCCTATAGGTTAACTCTTTCTTCATCAAAGATTATATAAATTTTCATAGAACAAGAGGATTCACATATTTGCTTCCAAAACACAATCCCACATTCTCACGAACTTAATCATAATTAAACACGTGATTAGTTTTCTATTACACCACATTGCATATATTGTATTAGTCATGAAAAGACTAACTGATACATTATTTATTAACTACCTAGGTGCTTTTCCTTAGTCTAACGAAGCAAACCCTTTTACAAGCAACATATTCTTATCATTATGAAAATGCACTAAACCACACATGGATGTAAACACTGTTACCAACCAGGAGCACACACGAAGGAATGACACATTCAAGCCAGGATTTTCTTTCAAAACCACATAACATACATTCCAAACTAAATTTGCACTTTTAAGAAACTGGAAGTCATGGAAATGAATTAAGGCCACACTAGGAGGATAAATTAATTACACACATCCAAGGGATCACACACAACAGGAGAATACACAAGGCGTCTAATCATCGATCCAAAACAAAGAGTCCCTATCACATGCATAAGAAGAATTACTTATAACTAGACATGGGCAACAGCATTAACCAGAGATCCCAGTGCTGCAACTTGGCTCTAATACCAAATGTAATGCCCCGCCTAGGAACCTCAGAGAACAACACAACTATGTTATACAAACAGGACAATTTTTTTTTAAATGATAGAAATAACAAGTAATGTTAAACATATCTATACATATCATTAAACTGAGCATTATCCTTTAAGGTTCCACAGCTGCATTACTTAACAACTATTGACAGGATCTAACCAACATTATGAATTAACTAACAACAATAATTCAGTATAAATGTATTATATCAAATGAATTGAGTAAACACATATATTTCCATATTGTATCATCAGAAAGGTAGACATCGAGATCATGAATACATGATTTCCAGTACATATACAATTTCCTTTACATGAGAGTACATTGTTACAATGTTAACAATATCACTTTCTCGAATACACTGGAGTACATACATCAAAGTTATAGTACATGTTTCCATTGATATACAAGACTAGAATATGAACATGAATAACTGTCTCCTCAAACTAGTACAAGATCTAGAATCTGTCACACAAGATACATCCTTCTCGCACACGAACATCGGCAAGAAAAATGCCAATGGAGAAAAAGCACAACTACCCGACCATGTGGAACCCTAAGGTCCACCCCCCATGCTAGAAGATAACATATGGTCCCTCTTCAGCAAAAAATCAGAAAGATAGTAGACTAACAGGTGTAAGGACTACACATGACTCCATTACAATACGAGTCAATTAGAACATCACAAGTAACTCAAACAACACTTCCAGAGGCAATCACACAACAAAAGGGGAAAACACAAATAGGGAATGCTAGGCTGCAGTAGGGAATGCTAGGCTGCAGTGGGTTATTAATACCTGATAGTGCATGACAAGAGATAGTTGGTTGGAGATCTTCAGAGTCCTCTACCACCACCACTAGATCTTCTTCATCCTTATCTTCATCATAGGTAGCCTCAATGTAGAACAACTTCTTCGCATCACATTTATGTCCTTTATGATATTTTCCATCACAATTGAAACATAACCCTTTGGCCTTTTTCTCTTCCAATTGTTGAGGTGTCAACATAATAGGATGAGTAAATGATGACGCAAGAGCCTTGTCAACTTTGTTACTAGGTAATTCCTCCCTTCTATTAGCCAATTTTTTTCCTCCACTTGTCTCACCATAATCATTGATTCAGAGATAGAATTTGGACAGAACATACATACCTCATTTTGAATGTGATCCTTGAGACCACCCAAGAATAAATCATTCAAGTTCTCCTCTATAATTGTATCCACTCTTAAGGATAGATTTTGGAATTGCTGAATATAATCCTTAACTGATCTTGTTTGTTGAAGTTTGGCAAGCTAGCTGAAGAACTTGTCTGACACACTATTGCTATATTGTGTTTGGAGTTCCTCTGTAAAAATTGATGATGAGATAGTGAGACCCTTTTTCCTTCGATGAGTACAAAGCCAATGATACCAAATGAATTGATCTAGTTCTAGATATAGGGAAGCCATTGTGACCTTTTGTCCATTTGGGATTTGATGTACTTAAAAAAAATCTCCATTTGGTTTATTCATGTTAGAGGATCCTTGCCATCGAACTTGTGCATATCCACCTTTGGAAACAAATTCCTAGATCCCATAGGAGTATTAAAATTTGTGTCAGTATTGTTGGAGTACAATACCACTGAGAGGGGGGGTGAATCAGTGGTATACTAATTTTAACAAGACCTTGAGACCTTGAAATAATCTTTCAAAACTTTGAAACAAAGGTCATTTATATTGAATGGAGATGAGGCATCATATTAACTATGAACATCATGACAACTTTGGTTAAGTTAAGATAGATATCATGACAACTAAAACTGACAGATCGATGTCAAGAATGCATCAGCAAAATATTATGAAACAATCTATGATACACATTGACTCATGAACATTAGACTTAAGAGTAAGGGTGTTCACATATTAGACACACAAACATATATAGATTAACTTGTAATGTTTGATTAACTTGTAATGTTTGATGGACCATAATGAGGATGAGTAGAGAACATCATTTCAGACAATGATATATGTGTTCATGCAGACCAAATTAGATAACTTTAAAACTGAATGACACATGATAAGCAAATGAACATGAGGATCAAACACATCAGTGATGATAACAACCCATAACACAAATATTGTCCTGAGTGGAAAACCCTCACAGGGAATAAAAACCACTCGAAATGCCTCACTGGCTTATACATTTCACTACCTCACTGGCTATTTGTGCCTCACTGGCATATTTCAATCAATACAATGAATAAATTAAAACAATACAGAGGGTTACTTTGTTCCCCTACATTCCAATCCTTAACTGTCTCATTATTTGAGACTCAAGCATCAATACAACAGCTCATTTACACTCTGGTATATCCTTACAATAGCATCATTACAACAGCTCATTAACACTCTGGTATAACCTTAATGATTGTGCAATAAACACAGATCATCAACCTTAGATCAGATGTTTACATAATACCCTTTTTATACAATTTCACCAGGTCTTCTTTCTCTCATGAAATAGTTTGTGTATGTAACTGCATTTCTTCAACTGTCTCAGGCAGTTTGCAACTACATAAATAACTATCACAGGAACATGGTCGAATGGACCCATGTGGAATAGTATACAATGCCTTTGAAATAAATCCTTAACCACAGTTGAAACCTTTCACCAATAAATCTTTAACCATATAAGATATTCAAACTGTTCAATAAAATAAGGCAAGCTTTGACAAACTATAAATGCCAAAACAAAGCACCATTGTCCTCAACACTCGTGTGAGAGACTCTAGGGTAGAGTCAAGTTTTTCAAACCCTTACCATGGGTGAAACAAAAAAAATTGCAAACCCTAACTGTTCTTCAATAGAAAGATAAGCAATGATACAGTCTTCGACTTATAACTGAAAGACATAGCAATGTCAACCACCAAGCTCCAATAGAGATAATTTGTGAGAGAATATGACAAAGTGACCTCTTAGGTCAAAGGTGTCCTCAACAAAAAGATTTACTTTTAAGAGTGTCATAATAGAACCTGAGCAAGAAATCACAAGGGCACAACAAAGAGAGTCCCTCAACCAAAGAAATCATAAGAATCAAGCAACAACAAAAAAATAGTAGATTCTTTTTTTCTTTCTCTTCACTGTAATAGTTTAGAAAACTTCAATCACCAAAGAATGAACCTGCAAACAAAAGAGGAATATATCACCTGGTAAAGTCGAATGCTGAAGACCATATTTTGTAATCGTTGTACCATCACGAAAATAAGATATTCCATGCCCAAGTTGACCATTGCTAGGTCGAAAGTCAAGATTCTTTAAATATACTTATGCACACAATGACCATATTGAAACCATGTCTTGTTGCTTCCATTCCTCCTGTTTCCCCAAGCTTCATAAAACCCTAGCTCAGCCCTTAAACAATGTCGTGTATTTTGCAAACTAATAATCATTTGGAACAAATGATAACAATACAATGTGTTGGTATCATAACTTTGCTTTTTACACGAATGTCATCACCACTATAATCTTTGTGTCGGTGTTTGAGAACCATAAATTTGAAAATGTGATAAAACATCATAATGACTAAAATAATGCCTTTGACATTTTTTAATAACATTCTACCTTTTGATATTTTGCATTATGATACTCATCTCATATTGGTGTCGACTACCATATCAATAATGCCTTTTACTATCCAGAACACAACATACTCTCCTTTTTCATTTTGCCAACATCATGACCTTTGACTTGAACAAGACTTTTATCATGAGTTGCTTGTGATAAATAATGCAATGAAATCATGCAAGGTCCAAGATAAATGCAAACATAAAAAAATGTGCCTTTTGAAAAACTTAACATGCACATTAAATCAACTGCCCTTGCATTGAGCAAAATGACTCAGCAAATGCCAAACATCACACAATCATGTTGCCAAGAAAAACATTATGAGATTGTGAGCCTACTGTAATGCCAAGAACATCAAGAATACCATATGATACCATATGCCAAAGCCATGTGAATGTAACAACAAGAATGGAACATCATGAGCATCAAAATGGAACATCAAGGATCATACTATTATAATGTCATCATGAGAATATCATCATGTGATAATGAGAGCATGTGCCAACTATATGTGCTGATCATGAGAGCATGTGCCAACTGTATGTGTTGATTATTAAAGCATATGCCAACTGTATGTGCTGATCATGTGCCAACTGTCATAACATCCATATAGAACCAATAACCTCTGTCAACATTACAAGCCAAATGCCAACTACCTGTAGAGCATAGTAAGTACCACAACCAACATGTACAATCAACATGTTTGATGTCTCTTCAAGATAGAACCCCATCAATACCAACCAAGCATCAATACCAAGTGAACAACATTATGAACATTATCAAGAACAAAAGCACTTGCATTGCTAAACATCAAAAATACCAACACCAATGCCAACTGCCATGTGATCCAACTGTCATGTGCCATGCCACAAACCTAAGAGTTTGTGTATTTGTCATCAAGGACAACAACTGAGAGGGCAACAAGTATTAGCTGACTTGGAGGTTTCACCTTGGTTGCTTGAGAACTACTTTCTTGGTTCATTCATATAGGCACTTAACATGCTTCGTATATCTGATATATCTCCTCTTAGGTCATGCATATCCACCTTCATTGAGGAAATGTCTTCCTTGACCTTACTAATTTCCTCATTGGGATTAATATCCTCTATTGTTACCCCATCCTTATCAAGAGTCTTCCTCGATGTGACAACATTCTTTTTGCCCCTTGTTGTAGGCCTCATCATGATCAGAACCAATAATTTTAAAATAAATCACACAAATGAAACCTAAATTCTCTAAAATTTTTATTGTAACTAACTAGGGCCAAAATACCTCTCACCCATAAAAATCTCCAAGAAATAAGCAAATTTACATCCTTGAGAGTAAATTTTGTGGAAACCCTAATTTTATAACAACTCACTTATTTCTACTCCAATGTCTCCAAATTTTGGACTGTAGTCTCCTCTAGTAGGTCTTCAAAAACCCAATAAAAATTAGGCTCTAATTCAGCAGGATATGAGAGATATGTAGATCCCAAATAAATTGTGTAGAAACATTAATTTTGCAATAATTTGCTCAATTCTACTCCAATTCCTCTGAAATCTAGATTGTAGCTTCTTTAATATGGTCTTCAAAAACCCTTTAAAAATCAGAAAAAGATTCATTAAAATCTGAAACATATGCTCTTCCCAAAATCGCCTCCAATATTGAGAAAAAACCTTGCCTTTACGGTGCTAAGATCATGCTCTGATACCACTTCTAATGAAATAACTTGCACAATAGAAGAAGATGATATGAAATATGCTACAAATACTTGATAATAACTAAGAATAATAGGCCACTTCAAGGGGACAAACCTCCAATTATCTCCAATGAGAACACACTTCACAATATGATGATGAAATAAGACTCACATCCTCCTATATATACCTAATTATGCTTAGGTTGAATAGTACATCCCTACATAAGCCCTAGGCTAACCTAACTAACTAAATAATAATATAATAATGATAACATGACTTAATTATGAGTTAAGATAGCCACAAGATGACTATTCATAATCTGATATATACCAATATTAAGGGCCTAACACTTGACTGCTCCTAGAATCCCTCAACAAAATGGGCTAGTAGAAAGGAAGAATAGGACTATGCAAGAAATTTATAGGGTAATGTTGAAAGATGCAGATCTACCTGATGTGTACTAGAAGGAAGAAATTTCCACTATTGTCTATCTAACTAACAGAGTTCAGTTAAGGGTTAATAACACTAAGACCCCTTATGAATTATGGTATGGAAGACCTCCCTCTGTAAGATACTTTAGGATCTTTGGTAGCAAATGTTATATCAGAAGAGATGAAGAAGATATAGGAAAGGTTGATTCAAGATATGATGAAGAAATCTTTCTTTTATACTCAACCAGAAGCAAGGCCTATATATGCTACAACAAAAGGTTGGGAAAGATGATTGAAAGCACAAATGTCAAAGTAGATGAAGACTTGTATCAGTTTACACAGGATTCAGAAGACACCAGATATGATATATATTTCCTTGCATTGTAGATGAAGAAATAAAAGAAGTGAAAGAAGAAAAGAAACAAGAGCCAGAACAGATACCTAAGACCCCAGCAAAGTATGTTCAGAAGAACCACTCAATAGAATAGATCATTGGAGACAAAAATGAAGGTGTACAGACAAGGAGAAGGCTTTCCAAGAAACATGAGCAAGAAAACTTGTGTTTATTATCAAAAGTGGAACCTAAGACCTTTGTTGAATCCAACAAAGATGATGGATGGATAAAAGCAATGGAAGAAATAGATCAAATTGAAAAGAAAGAGAAATGGGAATTGGTTCCTAGACCAACCAGCAAGAATGTCATAGGAACAAAGTGGGTGTTCTGAAACAAGCTAAATGAACAAGGTGAAGTGGTAAGGAACAAAGAAAGAATAGTGTGCGAAGGATATACTCAAGTAGAAGGCATTGATTTTGAGGAGACTTTTTCTCCAATAGCTAGGATGGAGGCAATCAAAATGTTTCTTGCTCTTACTGCTCACAAGAACCTCAAGGTGTATCAGATGGATGTCAAGTCAGTATTTTTGAATGGTGACTTAGAGGTGGAGGTTTACATTGAGCAACCAAATGGTTTCGGTATGAAGACTCAAGAAGGCTTTGTATGGGCTCAAGCAAGCACTTAGGGCTTGGTTTGCAAGATTAGACAAGTACTTACTTCAGCAGGGCTTCAAGAAAGGTACTACAGATAGCAATCTTTACATAAAGGAAGAAGGAGACATGATCTTGATAGTTGCAGTTTATGTTGATGATATCATTTTTGGTGGAAATGATGATATGTGTAAGAGGTTTGCAGAGGAAATGCAAAAATAATTTGAGATGTCTATGATTGGTGAGATGTCATTCTTCCTTGGTCTTCAAATTGCTCAATTAGATGATTGTGTCTTTATTTCTCAAGTCAAGTATGTCAAAGAATTGTTGAAGAAGTTTGGTATGGTGGATTCAAAACCAACGAGTACTCCCATGGTCACTAGATGCCACTTAAGGAAAGATGATGAGTCTCTGGAGGTGGATCAGACTGTTTATAGGTCTATTATTGGAGAGTTGTTGTATCTGACTACATCTAGATCTGACATTATGCATGCAGTATGTGTGGTTGCCAAATATCAAGCCAATCTTAAGCAAACACATGAGAAGGCAGTGAAAAAGATATTTAGATACTTGAAAGGGACTTTGGATTATGGTCAATGGTATCCAAAAGGTAATGATTTTAACTTGAGTGCATACACTGATGTTGACTGGGTTGGTTGTGTTGATGATAGAAGTACAAGTGGTGGTGCTTTCTTTCTAGGAAGCAGTTTGGTTTCATGGCAGAGTAAGAAGCAAGATTCAATGTCCTTATCTACTGCAAAGGTGGAATATATTGCAACAGCCTCCTTCTATACACAAGTGTTATGGATGAAGCAAACTCTGAAAAATATCAAGGTAGTGTATGATAAGCCTATTCTTACTTTTTGTGATAATACAAGTGCTATCAATATTTCCAAGAATCCAGTGATGCATTCAAGAACCAAGCATATAGCAATCATGTATCACTTTTTGAGAAAGACGGTTGCAAACAAGGAAGTGAAGTTGGAATATGTTCCAACCAAGGATTAGATTGTAGATATCTTTACAAAGGCTCTTGTAAAAGACATCTTTGAGATCTCTGGCAAAGGTTAGGGGTAATTGCCCCTCCCTCTTCTTGCTAAAGATGCATAGTGGTGCATTTGTCCAGGGGGAGTTCATGCCATATCTTTATCTTGGACTGATGATGGCTACCTCTCAGGGGGAGCATGTAGTGGTGACTGATGATAGAGGGGCTTGCAAGAAAAATGACTGTTAATGAAAGGGGGAGAATAAGCAAGTAGTGGATACCTTTGTCCTTGATGTTAAAGGGGGAGAGAGTCTAAGGGGGAGAATATGTTGCCATCAATGACAAAGGGGGATATTGTTGGCCATATGTGTTGTCATTGATGCCAACATAGCAGCATACATTGATGTTAACATTACATACACTGATTGGAAGTCATAAAAGTTACATTCCTAATCTAAGTAGAGTTGAGTTTGAAACCTACTCAATATGTGAATTAGAGGCACTAAGATAAATAGTTGTGTTGCTGATTTTAAGCATGTTGAATGATCATTCCTATTGATCCTGAATTGTATATGGTGATGCAAAGAAGACAGCCTCCAGGAGAAGGTGACAGTCCTTGTTTCAGAGTGTTTTCTCTTTGAAGACTGTCCAAAAAATTGCTCCACAATTTCATTCTTGCTATTGAGCTTTTGCAGTTTGGAACATAGCTTCATATAGTGTTATGTATGTTCCAAGTTTCATGGTGTTTTGATCATCAGAAGGATGCTTTTCTGCTGATAGTTTGAAGACAGTATTGGTTCTGTGAAAGCATGATAATGGAATGCTCTGCATTCCTCTGAGTTTGAAGATATGGTCTTGTGGTTCAAGAGTTAAGTTGAGTATGATGTAAGTGAGCTAAATCCTAAGTTTCAGAGTGTTTTCTCCTACACAATGAAAGATATAAGTGATTAAGTTCTGGTTCAGGCTCTGACAGTATAATGTGATGATGAAAGGTGAATGTAATGCTCTGTATTCCTCCACATTTGTAGATATAGCTATGTGGTTCTAGATTTGTGTTTAGAGGGTAGTAAAGGTGTTGTTTCCAAAGTTCCAGATCATCTTTCCTTCTATGGTGAAAGTTATGATTGATAAAGTACCGGTATGTGCTCTAGCAGAATGAAGTAGTGTTGAAGACCTACTGGAATGCTCTACATTCCTCCGAAAGTGAATGATTGACCTTGTAGTTTTGTGGACATGTTCTTGAATGTGAATTGTATGCCTCTTTCCTATTTCAAGCTTCCTGGTGTCCGCATCTTAGTTTTTTATTGACACCTTGTTGCAGTGTGTTCCAGATGATAGACAGTTCTCAGAGTTAATATTTGAAGTTGTGTGGCATAATTCTTTGATGTGCAGTGTTAAAGGAGTGTTTTGGGATGTTGTATGAGTCATGTGGACTCATCTGGAAGAGTTTCATGAAGATCTTTCTTGTTTCCAGTACCACACAAGGTTTTCTACTTGATGTGGCTATTACTCTTCAAGTTTTCATGAGTTTTCCTTAAAGTTGTCCTATTTTCAAATGAGCAGAGTTTGCGGAGGTAATTCCTTGTTGTTTGAAGCTATGAAGAATGTTTTGGACCTCGCTAAGCAAGTTTTGGGGTCCACAAGGATTGTGTCTTCTGCTAGTATAATATGTTGTCCTAATTAGACCTATCTTCTACATGTTTCATATTGTATATTGTATGGCCAACCTGTAAATGTATTTTTCATGTTTTATCTAGTCGACAAGCTATGTAATCAATGTAATATCATGTATAAATATAATAACAAATTGAATGTGAGGTTATGATTGCAAATTGATAAATAAGGGTCGCAAGCAGAGAAAAGTAGAATAAATGTATTATTGATGTGCGACTGTGGGAGAAAGAGCAGATGTTGTTGATGCTGTCCAGATTCATCTTGAAGACATATTTGTGATCGTGATCAAGTATAGAGTGTGTCTGACTAATCAAATCTTCAAAAGAAAGTGTAAAGAGACAAAAGTGCAATCATCATGTATGAGCTTCAAAGGCAGTTTTCAAACAATTGAAAGATTGTCATACTGTAATCATTTATGAGTTTGTTCGAGCAAATTAGGGAGTAGTTGCTTCCTTGGGTTAAAACCCCTAAAACAAAGTCATCAGGGAGTAGAAGCTTCCTTGGGAGTGACCCTAAATCAAATTTACTTAGGGAGTAGCAGCTTCCTTGGGTTAAAGCCCCTAAAACAAAGTTATTATTTGAGCTTCATTTATTGTGAGTTAATCCTCATCGTGGTTTTTCCCTTCTAGGGTTTTCCACATATATCTAGTGTTATGTGTTGTGCATTGTGTTAATCTTTCATGCTCATGTTAATGTTGTGATGCTTAAGTTATGATATGCTCTGGATAAGTTGAAGTTGTTAAATTTAAAGATTGATTAGATATTGATTCACCCCCCCCTCTTAGTATCCTAATGTGTCTAACAAGTTTGATGTATTGATGTACTCACATTTTTAGATTAATACAGAATGGTGCTCTCTTCGGTGGTGGGTTTTTTTCTATAAAAGGGGTTCCCCATAGATCTCTAGTATTTATCTTATGTTGTATTATTTTATTGTTTCTCTTTTTCTTTCCATTTCATAATTTATCATTGTATGTTATCAAATTTGATCACTTTGGTTCATGTTTCTACTATATTGTTTACTGAGTTTCTCAACAATTTTGGTACTTTTATCCTATATTTCCTATAAGTTTGTATCCAAGACCATAAATCTATTTAAATGATGTTTTTGGAGGAGGTGGTTATTTTGTTGGATGTATCACTTTTAGGATCACTCTCACACATATATTCCTCCTTTACATCATTATATGCCTTAGGTTTTTTACATAGATAGATGGATCAATATAAAGAGATGGAATAAAATAAGATTTCAGATTAACATGATACTCACCAACACTATAAGGCATAAAATCTAATGGACCTTAGTGATCACCTGCTAGAGTTCTATAATCATGGTCAAAAGGGTGATTTTGTGCAATGTAATTGTTAGATGTTCCCATGGGTTTACACTTGTTGTATGGATAAGAATCTATAGGTATGCCACGTAGCTTCCCTTTATGTCAAACTTAAAGACATTAGTGCTAAGTGGAAGCTACAACCTTCATAACATGCAACCATGGATGCCTAATGAGGATGAAATATGTCAATTTTCTAGGCATAGCATGGAATGATGTATCTAATTTGTATGGGCCTACTTGAATTAGAAGAATAATAGTACCCATGCAAGACCTAGGCATATTATCGTATTCTCAAATAGTAAGGTCTAATGGTTGTATCTTTGACATTTCTACTTCTAATTATTTAAAAAATCCTTAGTGCATATGTTCAGGCTATATCTATTATCAACTAAATACAGTTTTCCACACTCCATCACAATTTGTAAAGGTATTGCTTCTTTAAGGACCTTTTCAAGGGAGATTTTATCATTATCAAATGATATAGCATAATGTTCCTTATGGGTAATAGACTCTATCAAAGATGTTTCTAGCTACGGAGTAGTGTTAGAACCAACTCAAATTTTATGTAAGGATTTTAACATTATATCTCTATAGAAAGGTGATGTGCATATTAAGTCCCATATGACTTGAGTGATTTGCATTTGTTGAATGATATCATACTTCGTTGTTTTGAATATGACTTGAGGCACAAGAGTTAGGTTAAGTGTATTTGTTGGTAAAACAGATGGTGGTGGATTAACATCTTGTCCTCTTCCTAACCTCTGGTGCCTATGTCCCAAGAGATTATAATTGTGTAAATTTGAGCAACATGAAAGTAAGAGGTAGGAAACATATAAGCCATGTTGATTTCTAATGAACTAGGATTATAAAAATAATGAGAGGTCATTTCTAAACTCATGTTATCCTCATTTTAATTAGGGCTATAAAAATAGGCAAAATCCATGTTGATGTGTAATGACTTCAACATGAAGGCAATGAGCACCAAGAAGTTATCTTGGTGTAGGAAGGCCATGAGCCTTGGATCTTGTACTTGATTATGGTCCATGTTAGTAGGAGAGGGGGGTGAAGATCTAGGTTATGCTTTCTAAAGTGTAGTTTATACCCTAGTGTCAAGAGGTTAGAGGAAGATTAGAATCAATGTCGTAGATTACAGTGTAGTGTGGTAGAACACAATGTAAGTAAATTAAAATAAGTCATGTTGATGTCTAATGAACTAGGACTAGAGGCTTACTAGGCTTATGCTCATCTCTATCATAATCCATCAAATCATCATTAAAGTTATGGAGAGAAGATATATGTGTATCTAATGGGCATGGATGAGCACTATTAAACTCTATGAAGAATGGAAATAATGAGAAATAATGAAATAAAATATCCATAGAAGACATATATCCTTATCCTTAGTAAAATGTGTCATGAGGATATCAAGGATAGAAGGATGACATGTAATAAAAGATAAGAATTGATCAAAATTTAAAATTTATGCATGAATATCAACCAACAAACAAACCTTAAAAGGTGTCATGATGGTAGAATATCCTAGGGTGAGAGGATGGGATAAAAGATGTATATTCTAATGTGTATCCAAACCCTAATCAAAATATAAATATATGTAGATCATACCCTAGGAAATTTAGAAATAAATGATAAATCAATATTGTATGATTTCTAAAAACCCTAATTTTGATGAGAAACCCTAAGAAGAAACTTGGTTATGTAAGTGTAGATAGGTTCTCCAAAATATAAAGGAAACTAATATTTCCCTAAACTTAAAGTGTTATGTAGACTAATTAATTACTATAAATAATAAATATATAAACTAATCTTAATAACATGATTGTGAGTAATTATTAAAATATTGTAACATAGAAATTAAATGTAAAAGCAAAAGATACTTAACTCTAGATATAAAAAGATGCATGAATATACTATAAACATTGAAATCAAGATGTCCCATAACTGAAAATGATGAATCTCTATTTATACTTCTCATGTGGATCCAAACAACGGAGTATGCCATTGGCATGGGTATACAAACTTCACCATTACAAATATGATTGACTTGGTAGACCCATGTGTCTTATAAAATATTTGGCTTTACATTTTTCCAAGCGCCGTTTTCTTTGAAGCCGCCTTACCAATAATCTCTTCCTCCTCCTATATACACGGGTGTAAACGCAAGTCCAAGTTTATCTCACCAAACTAACTATATTTCACGAGGACAAGTAGAGTTTGGCCAATATAAATACAAGGCAACCAACCCCTTTCTACGTTGCATCCTTATCTATATCCGTGCATTATCCATCCTCACCATATGTTTTCTAACCACTCCCCTCTTGTTTTAGGTGGAATGTTAGTTATTTCTTTCTCTATGCATGACTTTTTAAGTGTTCTAGGTTGAATGTTAGCCTATTGTGTTATGTGAAGTTTTTTAATACAAAAGTTGTAACTGATAGTATTGTAACGATGAAATTAGCATATTTATATTAATATTTGGGCTCACAATGATGTAGTGTTTCAATATGATTACATAAAAACATGTAATTTGTTTTTTATTAAGTTTGGTATCTTTCTTGATCTTTAAGTATTTATATTTATTCTCATCTTTGTGCATTTCTATATATTTGACTTTATCTTAGTCCCATTTATACTTATTCACACAAATTTGTCTTGTCATTAACTCACATTTTTGCACATTATCCCTAAGTCAATATTCTACACTTCTTGTTTTGTGCTAAGAATGACAAAGAAATGTAGAAAAATTAGAGAGAACAACATACCATGAACACAAACGTATAAAAAAAAAACATACCATGAACACAAGTGACACCAATATATTTTAGAGAAATCAACTTCAATAAAAACTCCATCAAAAGTTAAGTATAATTAACTTAAAATCTCTTCAATGACACTTACAAAGTGTTCCAAGCCTCTTGGACTTTACCAACAATATCAAATAACTAATTCATTATCTCAAAGACCTCAATAACCTCTCAAATATCCTCACAACCCTACTCTACAACTTGCAACAATCACTAGGAACTCATAAAAATGCACTAAAAACTACTTGTATCTTCCAAATTGCTCTCCTTAATGCTCAATTCGGGCTTGTATTACATATTTGTAGAATTATTAAGCCATAGGAAGCTAAGAAGTACATGAGAAAGTCATGCCAAATTGAAGTCATCAAAAATAGAATGTCACTGAACACCAAAAAAGCATGACAATTGTCATTTTCTATAGATAGGTGATTTTTTTTCACCCTAGTAATTTCAAAATTGTTCTAATGTTTTCAAAAGCATTGCCTTTGAGAACCAATGATTTCACCATAGAGGAAAAAATACTCCTTTGTAGATTTTTGTCTCCTATCAAAACTTGTATTTTACCATCTCATACCATCTAATACATTTTCCAACAATCAAGAGACTATACTCATTCTAAAACCCTTCGAACATGCCATTGAGAAAAAGTGAATCCTTTTATAGATCACACCTCCCCAATATGGAGGCTTTCGGTCCCCAAAATCTATAGAGGCTCAATAGATGACAAAGGACCCCTCAACTAATAGCACGTATGACATTAGTCGAACTTTGGAATACCTTTTTCTCTAACTATGGATAATACAATGATAAAGTGCTTGAGCATGGAAGAAATTGTTCAACATTAGGTCTCTCCTAAGTAATTCTTCTTGTGCTTCCACTCATCTTCCCATGAAGATGCAAGACCTCTTTAGGTTGCTTTTTATCGTAGTAAACATACAACATGAAGATCTTTCTATTCTTGATGATACAATACTTGTTTTCTCTCCTATAAAAAACTACCTTGTGGTTGTACATCTATGGGTTGACAAAAATAACACCACAAATATTTAAAGGAGTAGTTCATCTACCACCGCTTCAACAAATTTGGAAACGATTGAAAACTTTAATTTACATTGCTTACTAACAAGTATGCTAGCACCTTCTTTTATCCAATCCAATCTATATGAATTAGGGTGTTCAATTTTTTTTAAGTTGTATTAATCAAATCTCAAGAAATTTAATTTGAGAACATAAATCAAATAATACATCAACCTTAACACCATTAACATGACTTTTGATGTTAAACAGAACAAACTAATATTTCTAGTAGTTCAAGAAATCTTAGAATTCACTTCCAAAGTACATTCAATTTCATTAACCTCTTTACTCTTATCAATGGAGAGATTAGATTTTTTCTTACCCTTCTTACCTTGTTTATATGGATTCTTTTCATAATGCAACTTCCAACATGAGGGTTTTTCATGACCATCCTTACCACAATGGTCTCAATGTACAGATTTGATTTTAAAGCTTGTGGAATTTACCTTCTTAGTTGTGGATTTTTCTCCACCTATCTTTGGAGAGGATGAAACAATATCTATCTCAAGGTAATGAGCATTAGCACATGCCTCATCTATGTTCACTTGTTTGGAAAGCAAAAAAGGCCTATCAAATGGCTATGAAGGCCTCCTATATATGTCATTACGGCCTCATCTTCTAACACGTCCTATTCTATTCGGAGATCCCTTCTACGAAACTCACTAGTGTATTCTTGTACACTTTGAGCATCTCTTTGTTTAAAAAATTATTATCCCATACTTTTTTCCTCTCTACAACAGATAGAATAAAATTACTTCTCATTAAAATTTATAAAATTGGCCCCAAGAATTAATAGGAGTTTGTTTCTTTAATCCCATAAAATATAAGAGACTCTCAAACCAAGTTAAAGAATGTTTTTCCATCCTCAATTGAACAAAGAAGATCTTATGTTCTAGGTTAAGAGAATACATTCCAAAGTAAACCTCCAACTAAGCCAACAAATTAAGCATCCTCTCTACATCCACATCACCTTCAAATTACAGAATCTTAATCTTAGCCTTCACTCTAATTAGATGTTAGCTTGGTGGATTCTTTTCACCATTTGAAGTCTCCTTTTCTTAATTGGGGTTGGTTTTATTCTTGTCTAACCTTTCCAAGAGGACCTTCATTAAGCCTTTCATGATCTATAATGCCCCAAGCTTATGCACAAGACATTAATGAATAAACAATGGACCAACAAAAAAATTGCGTTACAATTGCCACATACACATGTCATAACTCATGCTTACACACATGATGTCAAAAACTAAACAACATCATGACTAAGGCACATGATAGCACAAAGAAGTATATGATGACATAAGGTCAAAGAACACCAAAATAGAATAACATGAGTGAAAGACTTAACCTTATCAAATGATGACCTCACAACAATGGCCCAATGAGAGGGTAGAGTTCCCTCTAACCATGGTGATTGGGTACAAGACTGTAATCCCCATTTCTCATGAACACAAAGAATAGGGTGAGAGTAGTACATTATCTCAACCCTCAAACCAAACAAGACATACCCCACATCCATAATGATGTGGAATGACATCAAAACCATAGGTTTGATACTAACTCAAGATGTAGGATGAAAAAAGATCCAAGATCTCATTCATATAATAAACTAGTTGTTCACACACAAGGACATGACTTTCAACAAAAAAGGAGGAATAACTAACAAGGTACATAAAGTTTCAACAAACTAAGTCAATAGACATTTAAGGCCCCAATGAACAACATCACTTTAGGAAACTTTTCTAAAAAAAGGTCTAGAAGTGTCCACTATCTTTGAATCGCCCCTATTGGATCCAAATTGCCCATGTTACCGGTTTGGAATCATGCAAGGTATCTTGAAATCACCCATGTTACAAATCAAATCACCTCTATGCTAGAAAAGTAATTTTAGATGATTAACAAGCCCTATAATGGACAGTGAGACTTCTAAAAGCACCAAATTTGATCCCAAGGCTAAACAACGGAGCCATAACAAGCCTACCAAAAAAACTAGCCCCCAACACATAGTTACAACATTTGACACATTAACCAAATTAAAAATGGTCCAAACCCCACATATTGTTAATCAATACAAGCCAAAGGGTAAAGACATCAAATGACTTACAACTCACACACCCAAAGTGTTGTGTGAAAGTGACTCACACCAATGGGATATGGTATCCCTGAGCATCATAAAATTGATATGAAACACCTAAATTCATCATTTCAAAAATCAATTACAATTTTTCCTTCTTTACATAGCTTATAGGCCTATGCTAACATGTTACTAAAACATGATTTAGAGTCTATCTTTCCATGGAACATAACTAATCAAGGACATGGTATAATGATGAATTTTATTCCATTTTATTAACACAAATTAATGCTTAAATCACCTATATACATTCTTTCCAATTAAGAGAAAATTCAAAACTATTTAATGCATAAGAACAAGGTTATCAATCATTTTACAATGACATATTAATTTGATCACAACTTTACAAAAGTAAGAATTGGGTGGACACCAACCACACCATGGAGTTTCAAATATCAACAACTCATCCATGAAATATAATACCACTTTTTTTATGTTTTTCAAAATTCATGAACAGTTATATTTACGAAGCTCAAATATAATTTGCTTGCTTACATATGAATTTTCTACAAAATTACAAAATACAAATAAGTTTACAATTTTACTCCCACATCTGATGAATACAAGGATGGGCATATTTTGAGATTAAATACAAGTTCAAATACACTGATTTCATAATTATAAAATTTACTTAATACAGGGCTTAAATGCAAACTAAAAAGGATATTGAACTAGAAACTCTTCAAGCTCCCAAGAGATCTTCTAGAAAGGTGCTAATGGAGGATGTGACTCTCCATCATACCATATTACCATCATTGAGTACAATATATCCCTATGTCACTCTAGGCAACCCCCAAGCTACGAACAAAGAAGATCATGGATACACTGCTAACAAGACCATTCTCATACACATATAAGGGTTTCACACGAGACACCTAAAATTCACACAAGGGATGCACACGATTTCCACAACGCCATTCTATTCATAACACACTATGGATTTACAATCCAATTTGAATTTAATGCTAGGGAGATGAACACTAAAACAACTACGATTTGTAATGTCAAAATTGTATAGTATGCAAATTTTGACATTATAGACATAATAGTAATTACCATAACTAGATTATCCCAAGAGTCAAGTAAAGAACATAGCAAAATGATACGCATTTCTTCGTCATTCATTTTAGTTTCAACAAAAAGTAACTAACCACAATATTGAATGTGTTTAGATGTTCTACAATAGAGTCGCTAGTATTCATCCTCAATGAATATAGCTTCTTACAAAGAAAAAAATTGTTTGCTAGAGACTTACTCTAGAGTCCTTAACTTCTTCTAAAGATCCTTTATAGTGGCTTTTATCAATACATTCAATAAAACTAAACATAACAAATACAATTTGACTAAACTCCTTGACTTTCTATTGATGATCAACCAATCTTCATCCTTCATACCGAAAGGTTTTGTTCCTAGTATGGTAACCACCCTTAGAACTTTGTCAACAAGTTCCATTAAATTTGTTGATCTCTATCCTTCTACTTCCCATTATGCAAACAACTCCCACTCAAGACAAATTTTATCATAAGCAAAAGAAACCCTAACCCTTCAAACAAAGCTAAAAACTAGATCTAATACAAAATGTAGGAAAATGAAGACTGGTAATCTTGTACAAAAGAAGCAGAACAGATAGAATCTTAAGTAATAATAGAATTAAAGAAATAGCAAATACACAATACACAATATTTCTTAGGGAAATCCCTTTCAAGTAAAAAATTGACTATAATAACCTAACAGATTTAAAGATAATGATAAATCAAAATTGTATGATATCCAAAAACCCTAATTTTGATGAGAAACCCTAGGAAAAAACTTGGTTATGTAAGATAGGTTCACCAAAATGTGAAGGAAACTAATCTTTCCCTAAACTTAAAGTGTTATCTAGACTAATTAATTAATATAAGTAATAAATATATGAATTAATCCTAATAAGAGGATTAGGGATAATAATTGAAATATTGGAACATACATATTAATTATGATTATGATTATGAAAATTAAATGTAAAAAAGATGCACGGATATACTATAGACATTGAAATCAGGATGTCCCATGGGTATACAAACTTTACCCTTACAAATATTATTGACTTGTAAACTCGTGTCTTATAAAAGATTTGGCTTTTACAATTTTCCAAGCGCCGTTTACTTTGAAGCCGCCTTACCAATAGTTTCTTTTCCTCCTCTTATATACACGCCTGGTCAAGTTCATACCACCAAACTAACTATATTTCACGGCGAGAAGTAGAGCTTGGCCAAGATAAATACAAGGCAATCAATCCCTTTCTATGTTGCATCCTTACCTATTATATACGTGCATTATCCATCCTCACCATATGTTTTCTAACCACTCGCCTCTCGTTTTAGGTGGAATGCTAGTTATTTCCTTCTATATGCATGACTTTTTAAGTGTTTTAGGTTGAATGTCAGCCTATTGTGTTCTATGGAGTTTTTTATTAAAAAAAGTTAGTAACTATAGTATTTTAATAATGAAATTAGCATGTTTATATTAATTTTTGGGTTCACGTTGATGTAATGTCTTAATATGATTATGTAAAACCATTTAACTTATTTTTTATTAAGTTTGACAGTGATCTTTAAATATTTGTATTTATTCTCATCTTTGTGTATTTCCATATATTTGACTTTATCTTAGTCTCATTTACACTTATTCACATAAATTTGTTTTATTATTAACTCACATTTTCATGCACCTTATCCCTAACTCAAGATTCTACACTCCTTGTCTTGTACACTCCTTGTCTTGTGCTAAGAATGACAAAGAAATGTAGGAAAATTAGAGAGAATGACATACCATGAACACAAGTGACACCAATATATTTTGGAGAAATCAACTTCGATAAAAGCTCCAACAAAAACTAAGTATAATTCACTTAAAACCACTTTAATGACACTTACAAAGTGTTCCAAGCCTCTTGGGCTTTAATAATAGTATCAAATAACTAATTCATAATCTCAAAGACCTCAAGAACCTCTCAAATATCCCCACAACCCTGCTCTGCAACTTGCAACAGTCATTAGGAGCTCATAAAAATGCACTAAAAGTTATTTTGTTCCTTCTAAATTACTCTCCTTGATGATAAATTCTAGCTTATTGCATATTTATAGAATTACTAAGCCATAGGAAGCTAAGAAGTACTCGAGGAAGTTAAGTGTATTAATCAAATATTAAGAAATTAAGTTAGCTTGAGAACATAAATCAAATAATACATCAACCTTAACACCATTAACATGACTTTTGATGTTAAACAATGCTCTTCTTTTGTGAATAAACTTATCTTTCTAGTAGTTCAAGAAATCTTAGATTTCACTTCCAAAGTACATTCAATTTTCTTAACATCTTTACTCTTATCAATGGAGAGATTATATTTCTTCTTACCCTTCTTACTTTGTTTATGTGGATTCTTTTCAGGATGCAACTCCCAACATGAAAAATTTTCATGACCATCCTTACCACAATGGTCTCAATGTATAGATTTTTTTTAGAGCTCGTGGAATTTACCTTCTTATTATTGGCTTCTTTCTCCACCTATCTTTGGAGAGGATGAAACAATATCTATCTCAAGGTAATGAGCATTAGCACATGCCTCATCTATGTCCACTAGTTTGGAAAGCAACAAAGGCCTATGAAAATGGTTATGAAGGCCTCCTATATATTTCATTACGGCCTCATCTTCTAACACATCCTATTCTATTTGGAGAATTCTTCTAGGAAACTCACTAGTGTATTCTTGCACACTTTGACCATCTCTTTGTTTCAAAATTTGTTATTCCATATTTTTTCCCTCTCTATGTAACAAATAGAATAAAATTACTTCTCAATAAAAAATTTAAAACTGGTCCCAAAAATTAATAGGAGCTTGTTTCTTTAATCCCATAAAATGTAAGACTCTCAAACCAATTTAAAGCATGTTTTTCCAACCTCAATCAAGCAAAGAATATCTTATGTTCTAGGGTAAACGAATGCATGCCAAAGTATACCTCCAACTATTTCAACAAATTGTCAATCCTCTCTACATCCACATCACCTTCAAATTGTAAAATCTCAATCTTAGCCTTCACTTTAATTAGAGGTTAGCTTGGTAGATTCTTTTCTTCATTGGGGTTGGTTTTGTCCTTGTCTAACCTTTCCAAGAGGACCTCCATTAGGCCTTTCATGATCTATAATGCCCCAAGATTTTGCCCAAGACATCAACGAACAAAGAATGGACTCGCAAAAAAATTGCATTCCAATTGCGACATACACATCATAAGTCATGCTTGCACACACAATGTTGTCAAAAATTGAACAACATCATAACTAAGGCACATTATGACACAAAGAAGTGTATGATGACATAGGGTCAAACAACACCAAAATAGAATAACATAACCAGAAGACTTAATCTTATCAAATGATGACCTCACAATGATTGCCAAATGAGAGGGTCTAGAGTTCCCTTTGATCATGGTGATTGGATACAAGGCCACCAATCCCTATTTCTAATGAGCATGAAGAATAGGGTGAGAGTAATACACAATCTCAACCCTCAAACCAAACAAGACATACCCCACATGATCCACAATGATGTGAAATGACATCCAAACCATAGGTTTGATACCCACTCAATGGACAAAGATACAAGACCTCGCCTAGTCATAGAATATACTAGTCGTTCACACACAAGGACTTGACTTTCAACACAAAAGGAGGAAGAACTAACAAGGTACATAAAGTACCAATAAACTAAGTCAATAGACATCTAGAGAAGACCCCAATAAATAACTTCTCCTTAGAAAAAATTTCTAAAAAAAGATCTAGAGGTGTCCACTATCTTTGAATCACCCCTATTAGATCCAAATTACCCATGTTACTAGTTTGTAATCATGCAATCTATCTTTAAATCATGCCTATGCAAGACAAGTAATATTAGACAATTAATAAGGCCTAGAATGGATAGAGGGACTCCCAAAAGTACCAAAACTAATTTCAATGCTAAACAAGGGATTCATAACAAGCCTACCAACAAAACTAACCCCCAACACAAGGTTAAAACATTTAACACTAACCAAAGAAAAAGGGTCCAAACTCGACATATTGTCAATTGATGCAAGCCAAAGGGTAAAGATGCCAAATGGCTTACAACTTATACACCCAAAATATTGTTTGAAAGTGACTCACACCAATGGGATATAGTATCCATAAACATCATAATATTGATTTGAAACCTAAATTCATCATTTCAAAAATCAATTACAAACTACTGTTCTTTACACGATTAATAGGCCTACGCTAACATGTTACTAAAACATGATTTAGAGCTTATCTTTCCATATACCATAACTAAGAAAGGACATGGTATAATGATGAATTTTATTCCATTTTGATAACACAACTTAATTCTTAAATCACATATATGCACTCTTTCCAATTAAGATCAAGTTTAACCATTTAATGCATAAGAACAAGGTTATCAATCAAGTTATAATGCCATATCAATTTGATCACAACTTTACAAAAGTAAGAATTGGGTTGACACCAATCACACCATGGAGTTTCAAAGATCATCAAGAACTCATCCATGAAACACAATACCACTTTATTATACCCAAAATTCATGAACAATAACATTTATGATGCTCAAATGGAATTTCTTGCTTACATATGCATTTTCTAGCAAATTACAAAATATAAATAAGATTGCAATTTTACTCCCACACCTAATGAATACAAGGATGGGCATATTTTAAGATTAAATACAAGTTCAAATATATTTATTTCATAATTATAAACTTTACTTAATATAAGGCTTAAATGCAAACTAAAAAATATATTGAACTAGGAACTCTTCAAGCTCCCAAGAGATCTTTGAGAAGGGTACCAATAGAGGGTGTTACTTTCCATCATACCATATTACCATTGTCAAGTACAATATATTCCTATGCCACTCTAGGCAACCCCCAAGCTATGGAGAGAGAAAATCATTGATACACTGCTAACAAGACCATTCTCACACACATATAAGGGCTTCACACAAGACACCAAAAATTCACACAAGGGATGCACATGGTTTCCACAGCACCATTCAATTCATAACACATTATGTATTTATAGTCCAATAAGAATTCAATACACAATTGCAATTTGAATACACAACCTATCAAGGATTCAATACACATGTCACATCTTGGGCTCACACAACCCAATCAAGCAAGGGTTTATACAATAGGTTGAAAACATGGAATCTCAACATTTTTAATTCAATAATATTATCCCTCTCTATCCATCCACACTAATTATTTCATTATAAACTTCCAATTATTTCATTACAATAGAGTTTAGGAAAGAAGGAATTCCACTCCAAAACCATAGTCCTATTCCTACCTTGAACACATGCTAAATTTATCATTTTACCCAAAACTATCATAGCATGACATCATCATCCCAATATCCAAATACTAAATGATTTAATTTTCTAATCAAAGCATAAGTCCAAAAAATAACATCATCTCAAACATCCAAAATTCTAAAATTTGTCTTTCCAATAATTTACCAAGAACTAAAAATACCAAGTTCTCCTATTGAAGGCCATCAACTTTTCTTCAAAACTTAAAATCATAATTTAAAAAAAATAAACATAACTTTTCTTCAAAACTTAAAATCATAATTTTAAAAAAATAAACATACTCTCTAATTAAAAAAGGCAAGGGGAATCCACTTTTTAATCCACATAAATTTCACAAACATTTTTCAAGGGTTTTCTACATGATTTTACATTTCCAACAACATTTAAAAATACACCCAATCCAAATTCTTACACTATCCTCTTATTCATAATCTACCCAAGACCACACATAGGCATATCATCTTACATCATTATCTAACTTAGAACACATATTTAATGAAATCTTAGTGCTAAAAAGAAGAGGAATACTCACAAGTTTCTAATCATGGATACTAAACTATTGTGGAATGGTATCAACATACTTACTCTAACTTAACCAAATTTTTATGTGTACTTAATCCCTATTGATCTCCATGCCATGAATGTATTTCATCCCCTAAATCTTCCATGTCAAATGTGTTAGAAAACTAAGTCTTGAACTCCCTAATCACCACCTCATTGTTACCAATAAACATGTCATCAACATACAAGATAATGATTAGAATTTGATCATGAATAATCTTAACATACACACAATGGCCTTCCTCTCTCTTAAAAGAATTCATTTTTAGTGTGAAGGAAAAAAGTTTTTAATGCCACATACAGGGTGACTACTTTACATCATACAATTATTGTTTCAACCTGGAAATCAAATGTTCCTTACCCTTAACATTAAAATTGTTAGGTTGTTACATATAAATTTCTCCTCTTCAAGATCCCCATGCAATAAAGTAATCTTAAAATCCATTTTTTCAATTTCAAAATCACATGCTAAACTAATTAATAATAGAAATCTAATTAAAGATAATTTAGCAACACGAGATAAAATTTTTGTTAAAATCAACTCCCTCTCTAGGAGTAACCCTTTGCCACCAGTCTAGCATTATATCTCTCTAACTAACCATCTACTCTAATTTTGTTCTTGTAGGCCTACTTACAATTAATGGTTTCCTACCCTCATGAAAACTAACAAGACCCTAGGTGTCACATGTATCTAAAACCATCATCTTCTCTTACATGGCATGTATCCAAGACTCACCATCCTTTGAAGATATAGCCTCCTTGAAAGATCTAGGTTCATCATTAGTACATAATAAAGAAAATATACAACAAAAACCTAGTGCGCTATACTTGTCTCTTGGCTTTCTTTGTCTTGTGGATCTTATCAAGGTAGGAGTAAGGGGCTCTTCCTATACTTCTTCTTCTCCCTCTTGAACCCCACTTGAACCTAATTCTTCCTCTTCTCCATCTAATCCATCATTCTATTCTTCCACATGTGTATTTTCCTACTTCTCAACCTTAGTCTCAAAATGCATTATTTTCCTTCTTTCTCCTTTGGGTAAACATCTAAAAATGCTTTAAACTCCCTTAAAATCACATCTCTGGAAAATATCATTTTTTTGATTAGAGGATTCCAAATATCAAAACCTTTTACATTGTCACAATATCCCATGAATATGCATATATGTGCTTTTAGATCTAGTTTAGATTACTTTTCTTTAGGCACATGAACATAAGCCTCACAACCAAATACCCTTAAATGTGAAATAGAGGGTTTTCTACTTGTCCACATCTCATAGGGTGTTTTATTAACAAGAGTCAAACAAGGAGATCTATTTATCAAGTAATAAGTAGTACTTACAGCCTCTACCCAAAAGCATTGATCTAGCTATGTACCACTTAGAATACTTTTGGCTCTTTTCAACAAGGTTCAATTCACCCTTTCTAGCACCCCATTCTATTGAGGTGTGTATGGTTTAGTCTTCTATTGACCAATAGTTGCATGCTTACCAAACTAATCAAATTACTTAGAATAGTATTCACCCCATTGTCATAGCTCAACACCCTTATCTTATAACTTATTTGATTTTCAACCAAGGTTTTAAACTCCTTAATCTTATTTAAAAAATTACATTTAGAATGCATAAAATAAACTTATGTGTATCTTGAGGCATCATCATTGAAAGCAACAAAATAATAGGATTTTCTAATAGATTTAACATCAACTAGACCAAATATATCCAAATGAATAATCTCATAGCTTTGTAACTACATAAATGAAAAATGCTCTATTCTATTTAGCAAACACACAATGTTCACATAAATTAAAATGCTCATTAGATGGACCTTGTCTTTGCTACTCTAGCTCTTAATGAGCTCTAACTTTCTTGGTATTGGTTTTATCTCTACCCTTTTGTAGTTCTTCTCTTGTTTTATTCTATTCATTGGTCTCTTTGGGTGGCTTGGACATTGTCTTTGATGTAATGATGTTGTTTGGCTATTGTTGGACTATTTTGTTATTTCTTTCTATGTTTCTCGTGTACAAGGATTGAGGTCCTTTCAAAAACCTCCCTTTTATCCTATATCAAAAAATGATCACAAGAATAAGAAAAACCATCAGCCAACTTTTTACTAGTTAGGGTTCTAAGCCATTTTTCACCAACATGGCCCAAACATTGGTGCCACAACAAACATATTTTTGGTGTTAGCAAAGTTACAAAAAGTGAAGGCATTCAACCTAAACAAAGTCCCACCATAGGATCCTTTAGTAACCACTAGATTCCCTCTTACCAACCTGCAACCAAACTTATCAAATGTCACATGCATCCCTCAGTCATTCATCTTTGAAACAAAAATTAAATTTATAACTAGTCCAGGAATATGTAAAACACTGGTGAGAGTTTTCACCCTCATATCATTGAAACACAATTGTACTTTCCCACAACCAATAATATGATGTGAACTATTCTCAGCCAAATACACTTATTCTCCATCATATGCATTTTTGAAATGAAACCACTCCTTTTGAGGAGTCATATGATATGAACAACTAGAATCAATTAACCATGGTTCATTAGACACAAGATCAACTAAAGAATGCTTCAATTTCACCTTCATTGAAGGATTTTTTAGTGGATTCATAGTTCATATTTTTATTTTTGAACTCCTTTTTGACATGCCCCTATTTACCATAATTCTGACATTCCACTCTACTCATTCCCAACATCTCATAATGGCCTCAAGACTTTGATCTCTCTATAGACTTTGTTTAACCCCATTTGGACCACCCTCTTCTTTAGGCCTTCCTTGAACATGTAATGCATCCTCAAAGCTCTCTTCCATTGACTTCCTCCTCATTACCTCTGAGTGTAAAGTAGTAACAAAGGCTTTCAACTTAGGATCTTTGACCTGACCACTTAGAGCAAGGATTATATTTTTCCAAGTTTTAAGCAAAGAGCAAAGTAATAATATATACTTATCCTCCTCATATATTTTAACATCAATACAACTTAACTTGTAATCAAATTAAATGAATTTAAATGCTATATTATGGATTTCCCCATCCTTCATTCTTAAAGTATACAATTTTCTTTTCAAAAAAAATTTATTTACAATACTTTTAGATTAGTAGATCTCACCAACCCAATTCCATAATTTATATGTGATGGATTTTGTAGAGACATTTAACATCACAGAATCTACAAAAAACAATTGAATATGGTCCATGCCTTTTTAATTATATTTTACTAGTCTTCATTAGACATCTACTCTAGTTTATTTTAACTTGTAACTACCAACCATTGTTCTCTCTCTTTAAGGAGATCCTCTATCTTGAGTTTCCATAGCTCATAGCTGATTCCATTGAATTTCTCAATCTCCATTATGGAAGAGTTAGCCATGGCTATCAATACAACCACAAATCTACAAACACACAAAGTAAATTCTCCCACTACAACACAAAAAACTCACAACACTTCTAGAAAGATGTCCCCTCTAATCAAAACTGAGGCTCTGTTGACTTTTTCCCAGACTGGATGCTTATTCCCAGATTTCCCTACAAGGTAGCCATCAGTGATCAACAGGATCTCTGGGCCAGGGGGTCAACAGTATAGGAGATAGACTCTATATTTTATCTCCTCTTCTTCTTCAGGCTCTGCAAGACCTAGGGGGGTATTCCCTACTCAACATCCATGAGGATATGCATGCAAGGCTGGGATGTTGACAGAAAGTAGATGAGTCCTCCTGTAAGTAGACCAAAACTGAAAGATAAGGGCAAAGGGGCTAGCTTTGGGCCTATTTGCAGTTGTAGACAGAGGACTGAGGTTCCTAAACTAACTCTAATGTCCTAATGTTGGTTTTAGGTTTTGCTTTGGAGTTTAAGTGTGGATGCAAAGCTGGATATGGTTATAACACAAAACAAAGCATGATTGGTGCCTATCCAGGGCCTGGAGTCAATAGACATACACCTGTGAATGATCAGCATAAACAACTAAAACTGGATTTCAAGGGGATATATGTGATACCTGCCTTACAGGCATCTCCCAATACAAAGTGTTAGGTTATCTCTACTTATGGTATCCCTACTGCAGTATATCCCTCCCAATGTTCAACCTAAAAACAGTTTAATCTACCCCTTGAATAGAAGTTAAAAGATCAGACATTCAACACAGGAATTCTATGCTCTAGAATCTAAACATTACCAAACATCCAGATTCAGAAGAAGGATACATGCAATACTGGAGACAGAATTAACATAACACATGCCAAACAGCATTTCTCATATAAGTTTAATCATGAAATCAGTGGGTTCATGCCAAAAACAAACAACAAGAGATACATAAACTCACAGGTAAGCTGTACAGAGCAACCAGATCAGCTTGTCATGCATTACAGAGCCAAAATCATCAACTTTCAACAACCACAAATGAACAACACAACCTGCTTATAACAGCCAGGTAGGTGCTCAGCAATTAATTACAATGTTGACCAAAATTTCGCCAGATACACAGTATCATGAAAATGGCGCTCAAAAACAACCAGATTGGCGCCCAAACTTGAATGCAGCAGGTAGGGGAGGAGACAGGAAGATTTTTCGAGCCTTGCGCCGCCGCCTAGGGATTCAGATCTTCAATCAGGTATAACATTCGTCCACGCCATCGCCCATACCTCTGCAACAATCGCCATTAATGGCGCACCAACCCGCGGCCTAGGGAAAATCATCATACAAACCATCGCAAGCTTTTCCCGCCGAGACTCATCATCATGATATTTGAAAATGCAGGATAACAATATCCCACATGCACCCTGCGATGACCTCAATAACACCTTATATACTAGGTCATGAGCATATATCATGTCGGTGCTTTTGCTCCTGACGACACTAGTATAGACTTCATCATCATCATCTTCCAGCAGCATGATATCCTGTTGTTTGAAAAATCACCCTGACGTCATCATGATATTTGAAATATAACCTTCATGATAATCGGCACAACCTGATCCTTCGGAGGAACATCCTCCTGCTGAGCTTATAACAAAAGTCTGGCCGATGAACATCCTGATGACGTCATCATCATATCCTGCTGATGTCATCATCATATCCGCCTACTGCGCACCTCCTCACATCCGGACGACGTCATCATCATGTTTGCAAATATCAGGAGGTCTCTTCAAGATGATCAGTTGTTAGAAATATGACCCCCGCGGACCTTGATGACGTCATCATCATATTTACATCATCATGATATTCGGAAGACAACCGGATATTTGGAAATATCCTCCTGATGTTCAAATATCAGGTTGCACTGTAGCTCCTCTGTAAGATCGGGGCGAAAACTGAATATGATGATGCTGCTTGAAAAGATCACCCTCAATAGATAACACGCGAAACCAGCAGGCGGATATCTCCTTGATATCAACATCATCATGATGTTCGAACAAACATATATCCGGGTGATATGAAAATATCACCCCCTCCTTCGCGAATATCATGATGCAGATAGGCAGAAAGAAAAAAAATATCACCCTGATATACGGATGACGTCAGCATCATCAGGATGAGAAACAAAGAATAGGAAGTGATACAACATCATCAGGATGATATTGACTAAGATCATCCTGACGTTCCAAAATATGATGACCCTAGTGAATATCGGGTCGCAATTACAACTCTTCAACAACATCATCAGGATGATGTTAACCAAGATCACCCGATGATAAAAATATCACCCCGGCGAAATATCATGAAGGCAAAAAATATGATGACCTCCACAAGCAGCAGGATGATAACTGGAAATATGATGATGATGAACACGACCCTTAGGAAAAAAAAAAAACAAGTTAGGTCGAGCAATTCAAAGAATAAGCAACATCATCATCATGCTCGCGCAAGGTGATAAATGGAAGATCACCGGAGACTTTGAAACATCACCCTCGCAAGCAGATCAGGGCGCACTGTAGCTTGGCAGCATCATCATGATAAAAACCAAACATCACCCGATGACTGAATATGATGATGACGATGAAAAACCCAGTCGACGAAGAACATGATGATGCAGATCATCATCGAAGACAAGATGATGATGATGACCTCCTCCTCAGGAAAACATGATGCTGCAGTTGAAACATGCTGAGGAGGTCCAACACTTAGAGAAAATGGGCAAGAAGATAAAGGCTTCAAATGAAGAAACCTCCTGATCATGATAAATCAACCCCTGGTCAAAATGAGTGTCAACAGTGGCTCCGAATGGGGACGTGCAGGTGAAAACCTGCAGCGAGAACCAGATCTCCGGGCAGACCTGACAAAAAGCCAAAAAACGCGAGCTGTACAAGGCATTTACACTACATACATATTTTACAAATGTGCACAGCAACCAGTCATTATGCAAAATAGAACTTAAGGAATTGGCCATGCACAGGCAATTCCAGAATTTCACCATCTAGGGCCTGGAGGAAATAAGAATCCTCCCCATGAGTATTGCAAACCTGATATGGGCCCATCCATAAGGGTTGAAACTTACCATGTTTACCCTTTTCCTGATCTCTAGCATTCCAAATGAGCACCAGATCATTTACTTGAAACTTCCTTTTTGTAGCTCTCCTGTCAAAATGATATTTCACATCCTGTTGTCTTTTGAGATTGATCTGGTGGGCTCTCCTCCTGTCTTCATCCAATGCAACCAGCTGATTCACCCTTTCTGTCATGGGATCTTCAATGTCCTCATCATTTTCCTGGATGAACCTGTAAACTGGTAGGAGATTGTTTATGGGCAGTCTAGCTGATGCACCATATACTAGCTCAAAAGGTGACTTCCCAATAGCCCTTTTCACAGTCACTCTGTCAGCCCATACTGCTAAATTCAACTTTGAGTCCCAAGCTCTCTTGTTCTTGTCCAGTATCCTCTTGACAATTTTCATGATGCTCCTATTGCTTGATTCTGCTTGACCATTTCCTTGTGGGTGATATGGTGATGTATATGACAGGCTTATCCCATACCTGTTGCAAAAATCAACAAACTCACCTGATCTGAAGCACATAGCATTATCAGTGATTATTTTAGATGGTACTCCAAACCTGATGATGATGTTCTCTAGTATGAAGTCTGTCACCACCTTACTTGTAGCTCTTTTAGTTGGAATGGCCTCAATCCATTTGGTAAAGTAGTCAGTTGCCACCAAAATCCAACTGTGTCCCCCACTTGATTTGTCTGCAATTTCCCCTATAAAATCAATTCCCCATTGCTGGAATGGAGCATCCACAGGTGCAGTTCTGAGGGGTAAAGCACCATGATATTTCAGCTTTCCTGAGAATCTCTGGCAAGGGTCACACTTCCTTACTAACCTCTGTGCATCTGAAAAGAGAGTGGGCCACCAATATCCTGCCCTGAGAATTTTATGAGCTGTTGTTTGGGCAGTATAATGGCCACCACACAATCCTTTATGCATGTCAATCAAAATATTGTTAGCCATATTCTTATCCACACATCTCAGCAGCACACCATCAGGATTTTTCCAGTACAGCTCACCTTGAACAACAACATACCTGATTGCATGTAGCTTCAGAGTCCTCTTTTGATTGTCACTGAAATGGGAGGGACAATTCAGATTTTGCAAATAATAGACAATATCCTTGTACCATTCAGATCCTGATGCACTTACATTCTCATCTTGGACTGCATTAACTTGGCATGCTTCCAAGTTTGACTGTGCCATCATCTTGGCTAATCCTTGTCCCCTTATCAATTTAGTAACTTGTATGTCTATGTTGAATTCCTGCAGTTTGTTTATCCATCTGCACCTTCTTCCAGTCACCTCCTGCTGAGTGAATATGTCTTTGACTGCAGCATGAGGTACATATGCAATTATATGTGACCCTACCAAGTATGGTCTGAAACTTTTAATGGCTCTAACAAGTGCATATGCCTGCTTTTCCATAATATCATACTTCAATTCAGAGGCCTGCAGGGACATACTGAAGAAGGCGATGGGCTGTTCAAAACCATCTTCATTTTTCTGTAACAAACATGCAGCTACAATATGAAAGGAAGCAAAAGAAAACACTTGAAATGGCCTAGAAAAATCAGGAGATTTAAGAACAGGGGCCATCTTTATTGCCTCTTTGATATTCTGAAATGATTCTGTTGCTTCCCTTTCCCAGTTGACGGTTGCATCCTTCTTCATCATTTTGGAAATGTTCCTTGTGATCTCTGCAAAGTTGGGAACAAATCTTCTGACAAAGTTTACCTGTCCAAAGAAGGACTGAACTCCTTTCACAGTTTTTGGCATTTGGATCCTGTCAATGGCTGCCACTCTCTCTGGATCTATCCTGACTCCATCTTTGGAAACAATGTGTCCCAGAATTTTTCCTTCAACTACTCCAAAGGCACACTTCTTTGGGTTTAAAGAAATACCATATTCTAGTGCTCTTATGAAGATCTGCTCCAGATGCATACAATGCTGCTCTTCTTTCTTTGAGTAGGCAGTCAGGTCATCCTGATATACTGCCAGGATTGAATCAATCAGCCCTGCAAAAGCAACATCCATTGCTCTTTGAAATGTAGCACCTGCATTTGTTAGTCCAAATGGCATTCTAACATACACATATGTTCCCCATGGAGTGGTAAAAGCAGTCTTATATTGTTCTGATTCCTTTACCTTTACCTGATTATATCCTGAAAATCCATCCATCATGGATAGGAGTTCACAACCAGTCACTCTCTGCAACATAGCTTCCATATTAGGCAATGGATAGTTATCCTTCAAAGAGGATACATTCAAGTTCCTGAAATCCACACAAAGCCTAATATCACCATTCTTTTTCCTGACTGGGACAAGGTTAGACACCCAAGTTGAGTGTCTGATGGGCACAATTATTCCAGCATCCCTGAGCCTTTTGAGTTCTTCCTGCATCTTGGGAGCTAAGGTAGGATTTATAGGCCTTTGCCTCTGTCTATATGGCTTAGCTTCAGGCTTCAGTGGGATCTCATGCTGGAATAAGTCTTCTCTATAAGCTTTTAGGTCCTCATATGACCAAGCAAAAACATGTTTATACCTTTTTAGCAATGCAATCAGCATACTTCTTATGTGTGGTTTGAGTTGTTTGCCAATATATACCTTTTGAGGGGCCTGAGATGTCCCCAAATTTATTTCTTCTAAATCCTCCTTATTTGTGGGGGATGTCCTTGTGACCATTTTGTCTCTACTGTCAAAGGCTCTTTCCAAAGCCACTAACCCTCTAGGGATCTTGTTAGTCTTCAACTGGATGATCTCCTTCCCTACAAGAGTCTCTTTTCCATCTACAGTTTCTACAAAAGCTTGGAAATCAATCTGTTGGTTCTCATACTCATCTATGCAGTGCAAAAATTTTAGCAAATCCCTATCATCATTAAAAACTTGCCAACTGCATATGTTTTCTGGTATGGCAGGCCTAATTTTAACTTCTATATCTGTGACACCTGACAGAGTGATGTCATCTGGCCTTATTGCTACATTGGCTAAGAAATCAGCCATAACATTTTTTGACCTTTCTACCCAGCCAATTGAAAATGCATCAAAAAGTTCAATAGTATCCCAAACAGCATGCTTGTATTGTTTCAGTCTTTTATTCTTTGCAGCATACTTATTTCTGATTTGGGATACAATCAGCTCAGAGTCTCCAAATACTCTTAACATTTTAATTCCATGTTTGAGAGCAATATTCAGGCCTAAAAGTAAAGCCTCATATTCTGCAATATTATTTGTGCAATCAAACCTCAGCAAGAAAGAGGATTTGAGGAGCTTACCAGTTGGAGACAGGAAAACAACTCCAGCTCCAGAGCCTTCTTTTGCACAAGCTCCATCAAAAAACATGGTCCATAACCCTTGCTGATCTAGCTCTCCAACACAGGCATTTTTCCTTTCATCTTCTGTATCATCTGAGACAACCCTGAAGTTATCACAGTCAGTGTCTACAAAGCATACCTGTTCATTTGCTTCTTGGTCTTCCACTGTCTCTGATGATCTTTGCTCTCTAATTAACTTGACATCCCTGCCATTCATTGGAATCATGGCATATGACAGGTCCAGCTGCATACTTCCACCTATTAGTGCTGCCCATCTTCTTGACAGCAGCATACCATACTGTGGCTTGATGTCAACCACTGTTATATTCATCTTATATTTCTTTTCAGGAAATGCTGCCAGTTTGAAATCCACATCCTTCATGATTCCAATAACTGGTACCTCTCTGGCATCCATTGCATAGCATTTTCCACATGCCTTGTCAATTTTTAATCCTGTTTGTTGCATGATAGCCAAAGGCATGACATTTGTAGATGCTCCAGAGTCAAGCATACAATTTCTAATTATTTTACCATTTATAACCAGGGAAACATAAAATGGTTCCACCTGTGAAGGACACTTTGTCATGGTCATTCCTAAATAGACTTCAGGAGTCTCATCTTCTTCATTACACATGACCTGTTTCTCACCCTGGGTCTGATCATTTTGCTTAGCTTGAAAAGGTACCCCTGAGATTAGGGATATTGTTCTATTCTTGATCTCTTCCACTTTCATGAGTTCCATAAGTGGAACAGAGACCTTTACCTGAGTGAGGATCTGGGCTATATCAAATGGAGCACAGTTTTGTACAGCAGTTGTAGCTTGCTCCACAATCCTGCTTTTATCCTGAGCTGACTTAGCTTTCATTCTCATAGTTCCCTGATCATCATTCCTGTCTTGGGAACCTCTACTTTGATCTTCAGCCTGAGGGGTTTTGTTTTCTGGTCCTTGGAAATCATGACCTGTTCTGTATCTAAAGTTCTGCTTGTTATTTACCCACTGCCTTTTTTGTGGTTCAGTTCCTTTATGACCATGCATCTGCTGACCTGCAGAAATATCCTCTGGCTGATGTGGGCTGCCAACCTAATTTTTACCTCTGAGATTGTAGTTGCTCTTGACCTGAGCAACTGCTGCAGCTGTGAAGGCTCTGATTTCCTCATCAGAAGGTCGGTGTAAGCTACTCAGAAAATTGTGTGAGTTCTGAGCATACACATAATTATCCTCATGATCTTCATCATATGGGGACTGTTGGCAGGCCTGAACCTGATCATCTGTCTTCTCATCAGCATCATATAGAGTATATCCATTACCTATGGACATCATGTTAACATCATCATCCTGCACATGATGTGGCTCATTGCACTCATTACAAGATGTAGCATTATCATACAAAGATTGGGCAATCATGCACTGTGACTGTGAATGTGGCATCTGACAGATTATACACCATGGAGCATCATCAGCAATATTTATAGTTTTCTTCAGGGGATCAGGAGTTTCCTTGGCATGTTGAGCCCTCTGACTTGTGTTGTTACGTGGATATACAGGCTTACCATCATGCCAATTGGTGTTATAAGGCATATCATGTAATGATGGCCTCTTTTCCTGTCTTTGATAGACTTGCCTATCAGGACCCATCCCTTTTTCACTTCTAGCTAATCTATAGCTCAGGTCCTTAACAACATTTGCCAGTTTGTCTATCTTATCTTCAGGAGCAGATGTACTACCTTGAGTGTTCTGAGGCTTATTTGGATTCTGCAGAATTTTTACATCATCCCTTCTATTTGTCTTGCCTGATGCTTTCCTATTGTTTTCAATATTTACTGCAATCCTGAAAGCATCCCTGAGAGTGGCAGGACCTTTATCTCTCAGTCCATATGCAGTCTTTGCATCAAAGGCATTGATGTACAAAATTATGCACATTGGTTCATTTGGCCTCATATGATGTGGCAATTTGTTCAACACTTTAGTAAATCTTGCATTAAAGTCTGCAACCTGTTCATTTGACCCTTTGGTGATGCTGGTGAACTCATTTACAAAGAAGCTAGGGTTAGTTTTATCACCATATTGCTCCTTGAACATCCTCTTAAAATCATCCCATGATGATATACTCCGGTCAGGCAGATTCCTGTACCATTCTCTTGCCTCATCTATTAAGGATTGCATGAATGACTTCATGAAAACATCCTCATGCTCAACCTCAAAATTGTCCATGACATTTTGGAAGGCCTTTAGATGATCTTCTCCTGACACTGTATTGTTTCCTGAAAACTTAGGCACTTGCAGCCTCAGATGCTTATCAATGGGGTTAGGATACCCAGGAATACCATCAAACACCAGCTGTCTGAATCTGTCCAACTGCATGGGCTGTCTGTTTGGCTGATTAACATTAACATTTCTATTTGCATTTTGGTTTCCTGCATTGTTCAGTGGTATCCTAGCATCATTCACATATTGTCTGTCATCATGATGCTGATGTTGCATTTCATATCTTTGCTGATGTCTTTGCATATTTGCATTTTCTAAGGTAGGAACTAAATTATTTTGGGCAGTTCTCAAGGCTTGCACTTTCTGCTGTATATCATCTCTGATTTTCATGGCTTGTAGGTATTCTAGTTCTGCTCTTAGGCTTTTGATTTCTTCAGCTAGCTGTTCATCCTTAGGTCTGGATGTAGATGGTCTCATGCCATTTGGGTCATCATCTTCATCATCCCTTAGAGACTCTGCCTCTTCAAACCTTTCACTTGGGTCTAGAAAAGGGCGTTCTTGGAACACCTCTGACCTCATTCTCATACTACCACCCTGTTGCCTCTCATATGCACCTTGGATATCAGCTTCCACACTTGAAAAATAAGGAGCATGCTGTCCTGATGGCCTAGGGTTATCTTGTACCTCATCACTTTTTCTGGGGGAGCTCTCATGACTAGCTGAGACAGTTCCCTTTCTTCTATACATCATTCTTTTTGTTAATGGTAACTCTTCAAATAAAGGAGTTTGTTGGGATCTTCTCCCCTGCATATAATTTTACTTTGACCAGTTGGGAGATTACTTCGGAGTCGCCACCTATTGCTAGGAATTGTTTTCTTCTGAAAACCAGGGTTCTTTCACAAGGTTCCCCAGGGTGTTTTCTTCTGTTGCTGACTCAGATGGGTCACATATATATCACTGGAGATGATTAGATAGCACTTTTACTTCTCACTCCCCAGCGGAGTCGCCAATTTCTGTTGACTTTTTCCCAGACTGGATGCTTATTCCCAGATTTCCCTACAAGGTAGCCATCAGTGATCAACAGGATCTCTGGGCCAGGGGGTCAACAGTATAGGAGATAGACTCTATATTTTATCTCCTCTTCTTCTTTAGGCTCTGCAAGACCTAGGGGGGTATTCCCTACTCAACATCCATGAGGATATGCATGCAAGGCTGGGATGTTGACAGAAAGCAGATGAGTCCTCCTGTAAGTAGACCAAAACTGAAAGATAAGGGCAAAGGGGCTAGCTTTGGGCCTATTTGCAGTTGTAGACAGAGGACTGAGGTTCCTAAACTAACTCTAATGTCCTAATGTTGGTTTTAGGTTTTGCTTTGGAGTTTAAGTGTGGATGCAAAGCTGGATATGGTTATAACACAAAACAAAGCATGATTGGTGCCTATCCAGGGCCTGGAGTCAATAGACATACACCTGTGAATGATCAGCATAAACAACTAAAACTGGATTTCAAGGGGATATATGTGATACCTGCCTTACAGGCATCTCCCAATACAAAGTGTTAGGTTATCTCTACTTATGGTATCCCTACTACAGTATATCCCTCCCAATGTTCAACCTGAAAACAGTTTAATCTACCCCTTGAATAGAAGTTAAAAGATCAGACATTCAACACAGGAATTCTATGCTCTAGAATCTAAACATTACCAAACATCCAGATTCAGAAGAAGGATACATGTAATACTGGAGACAGAATTAACACAACACATGCCAAACAGCATTTCTCATATAAGTTTAATCATGAAATCAGTGGGTTCATGCCAAAAACAAACAACAAGAGATACATAAACTCACAGGTAAGCTGTACAGAGCAACCAGATCAGCTTGTCATGCATTACAGAGCCAAAATCATCAACTTTCAACAACCACAAATGAACAACACAACCTGCTTATAACAGCCAGGTAGGTGCTCAGCAATTAATTACAATGTTGACCAAAATTTCGCCAGATACACAGTATCATGAAAATGGCGCTCAAAAACAACCAGATTGGCGCCCAAACTTGAATGCAGCAGGTAGGGGAGGAGACAGGAAGATTTTTCGAGCCTTGCGCCGCCGCCTAGGGATTCAGATCTTCAATCAGGTATAACATTCGTCCACGCCATCGCCCATACCTCTGCAACAATCGCCATTAATGGCGCACCAACCCGCGGCCTAGGGAAAATCATCATACAGACCATCGCAAGCTTTTCCCGCCGAGACTCATCATCATGATATTTGAAAATGCAGGATAACAATATCCCACATGCACCCTGCGATGACCTCAATAACACCTTATATACTAGGTCATGAGCATATATCATGTCGGTGCTTTTGCTCCTGACGACACTAGTATAGACTTCATCATCATCATCTTCCAGCAGCATGATATCCTGTTGTTCGAAAAATCACCCTGACGTCATCATGATATTTGAAATATAACCTTCATGATAATCGGCACAACCTGATCCTTCGGAGGAACATCCTCCTGCTGAGCTTATAACAAAAGTCTGGCCGATGAACATCCTGATGACGTCATCATCATATCCTGCTGACGTCATCATCATATCCGCCTACTGCGCACCTCCTCACATCCGGACGACGTCATCATCATGTTTGCAAATATCAGGAGGTCTCTTCAAGATGATCAGTTGTTAGAAATATGACCCCCGCGGACCTTGATGACGTCATCATCATATTTACATCATCATGATATTCGGAAGACAACCGGATATTTGGAAATATCCTCCTGATGTTCAAATATCAGGTTGCACTGTAGCTCCTCTGTAAGATCGGGGCGAAAACTGAATATGATGATGCTGCTTGAAAAGATCACCCTCAATAGATAACACGCGAAACCAGCAGGCGGATATCTCCTTGATATCAACATCATCATGATGTTCGAACAAACATATATCCGGGTGATATGAAAATATCACCCCCTCCTTCGCGAATATCATGATGCAGATAGGCAGAAAGAAAAAAAATATCACCCTGATATACGGATGACGTCAGCATCATCAGGATGAGAAACAAAGAATAGGAAGTGATACAACATCATCAGGATGATATTGACTAAGATCATCCTGACGTTCCAAAATATGATGACCCTAGTGAATATCGGGTCGCAATTACAACTCTTCAACAACATCATCAGGATGATGTTAACCAAGATCACCCGATGATAAAAATATCACCCCGGCGAAATATCATGAAGGCAAAAAATATGATGACCTCCACAAGCAGCAGGATGATAACTGGAAATATGATGATGATGAACACGACCCTTAGGAAAAAAAAAAACAAGTTAGGTCGAGCAATTCAAAGAATAAGCAACATCATCATCATGCTCGCGCAAGGTGATAAATGGAAGATCACCGGAGACTTTGAAACATCACCCTCGCAAGCAGATCAGGGCGCACTGTAGCTCGGCAGCATCATCATGATAAAAACCAAACATCACCCGATGACTGAATATGATGATGACGATGAAAAACCCAGTCGACGAAGAACATGATGATGCAGATCATCATCGAAGACAAGATGATGATGATGACCTCCTCCTCAGGAAAACATGATGCTGCAGTTGAAACATGTTGAGGAGGTCCAACACTTAGAGAAAATGGGCAAGAAGATAAAGGCTTCAAATGAAGAAACCTCCTGATCATGATAAATCAACCCCTGGTCAAAATGAGTGTCAACAGGCTCTAAAACCAAATGTTGAAAAACTAAGTGAAACTATTGCAACCATAACATAAACTTTATATAGATTTTAGTGAACATGTATTAAGCCAAATATATGAATAGAAATGAAAAGCACATAAAATCAACAAACTATAGAAATATACCACAAAACTAGATTTACATGGATAAACCCTTTCAGAAAAAACTCCACTAGCAGTGAGAGCACCAAGTATGTATTAATCTTCACAAACAACAATACAATATTCAACACACTTCTCTCCTCAATCTAGCACATGTGAACCTACAACTTCTCATACAAAACCCTATCCCAAGGCTCCAATTTATAGGCAAATATAATGCAAGAAACCATAAATACTTTTCAATACAATGGACTCAAACCATGAGCCAAGTAGTCTACATGCAAAAGATACCTCATAACATGTGTCCATGAGTTACAAGCATCTTTCTAGAAGCTTCAAGACTTTTCTCATGAACTTGATTGTCCAACTTCACTAGAGGACAAAATTAGCCCACAAGAAGACAAAAGAACAAATGATTGAGTCTAAAAAAGGCTACCAACTTCTTACACATCATCATAGATGTTTTCTTACACCTCTTACAATGTCATAGATGCTTCTTACACCTCTTACAACACCATAAATAGACAAATTCTCTTCCACTTCATGCCAAGTGTCCAATAATGTTGTCATAGGGCCAAATTAAGCTCCCCACTCAATGCGACCTTGTAAAGAATATTCTAAGTGCCTAGAAAATAATATTTAATTACAAAAATGCTTGCCCTCATGTGGGGTATCTATGTTCCCATTCCAAGATTCTTGGAGATACATGAAATAATAGTTGACTATTAAAATATTAATATTACTTGGTACATAGTCAAAGGATTGAAAGGTTAATATCAACAATCCTAACACTTAGCTCTAGATGTGGAGAAGATGTGTGAAGATGTTGTAGGCATTAAAATCAAGATGTCTCATGACTGGAAATGATGAGTATCTATCTGTACTTTGCTCAAGATTTAAAAATTCTATCAACTCTATGCAGCATCACATTTGTAGGTTCGGACTTTTCTATGGATGTAGATATGATCTTTAGCTGCAAACTTGATTCGATATAGTATGCACTCTAGTTTCTTGGTTTTCCTAACTAATTCCACTTCTCTAAGTGTTAAGGATTGCCAATAATTAAAAATATCTTTAGACGGTTGTCAAATCGCAAGGGACAAGCTCTCCTAGGTCAAACCTCAAAGACGACTAGATTTACAATTGTGAGAATAATTGAGGACAACAATCTTCAATCGTGCAAATGGTTTAGAATGAATATGCAGATTTAAATTCATTTTAGTGCACTAATGGAAGTGTTCTTAGCACACTCCTTTAATGTGAATGATCAAATAAGATAGGATGATAAACGGATGCAATTGAATGCTTTTAAATTACAAGAACATAACAATAAATTGTGCAAACACGTGTTTAATAGTTTGTAGGTGAGAAAATGATAGGCAAGAATAGACCAAATTTAAATTTGAATTTTAAAATTTCAAGGATCATATCTATGAGTGTAGAATTACTCCCATGGTCATAAGATTGACACGAGACAAAAAATAAGAGAATCAAGATGACTATATCATATTTAAAAATAAATATCATAAAGAAAAAACAAATAAAAAGATGAATAAAATATAAATAAAAGATAAAAAATGTGTATAAATAAATAAATAAATAATAATATGAAGGCCAAACCCAACTTCACACAAAGTATATCATTTATTAATATTTAAATATATTAAACCATTCCAAATATTATTATTTAATGTGGATTTGGCTTTACATTTTTCATGCACCCTTTTCTTTGAAGCCGCCTTTTTCAATACAATCATACACGTGTGTAAAAGCAGGTGAAGTGAATCTTGCCAAACTAACTCTATTTCACAGGGGATGACAAGGAGAGCATAAACAAAATAAAGAAAAAAATAAATACAAAGCAAACAAACAACCCTTTCTACGTTGCATCCATATTTACCATATGCTAATTAGGCATCCATATTCACTCCCTCTTGTTTTAGGTGGAAAGTTAGTTATTTCCCTTGTATGCAGAACTCTTTGAAGTTGTTCTACGTTCTTTAAAAATAAAAAAATGTAACTAAAGTAGTGTAAGTTGATGCAATGTCTTACTGTGCTTCATAAAGTTTTTAAATAAAAAAAAAGTAACTAAAGTAGTGTAAGTTGATGTAAAAAAATGTAACTAAAGTAGTGTAAGTTGATGCAATGTCTTATTGTGCTTCATAAAGTTTTTAAATAAAAAAAAGTAACTAAAGTAGTGTAAGTTGATGCAATGTCTTAGTATGATTATATTCTATTCTTGTATTAAGTTTTAAGTTCATTCTTGTATTAAGTTTTAAGTTTGGTTTTCTTTTACTTTTAGGTATTTTTATTTTCTTACTTTTTAGCACTTCAATATATTTGATGCAATGTCTTAGTATGATTATATTCTATTCTTGTATTAAGTTTTAAGTTTGATTTTCTTTTACTTTTAGTTATTTTTATTTTCTTACTTTTTAGCACTTCAATATATTTGATTTTATCTTCATCCAATTTATATTTATTTTTATAAATTTGTCTTATTATTAACTCACATTTTCATGCACCTAATCACTACCTCAAGATTCTACATTCCTTGTCTTGTTGAAAAAGAAATGTAGGAAAATTAGAGAGAATACACCATGAACACAGTTGACACCAATATATTATAGAGAAATCAACTTCGATAAAAACTCCAATAAAAACTAAGTATAATTCACTTAAAATCACTCCAATGGCACTTACGAAATGTTTCAAGCCGCTTGGGCTCTAACAATAGTATCAAATAACTACTTCATTGCCTCAAAGACCTCAACAACCTCTCAAAAACCCCACAACCTTGATCTACAACTTGCACCAATCCCAAGGAACTCAAAAAATGAACTAAAAGCTACTTTGTATCACCCAAATTGCTCTATTTGATGCTCAATTCAAGCTTACATTACATATTTATAGAATTACTAAGCCATAGGAAGCTAAGAAGTATGAGAAAGTCATACTAAAACTAAAGAGTCATCAAAACTAGAACATCATGGGACACCAAAAACAAGTGTGGCGAAATTGTCACTTTCCATAGAGAGGTGATTTTGTCTTCACACTAGTGATTTTAAAATAGTTGTGATGTTTTCAAAATCAATACTTATGGAGCCAATAATTTCACCACAAAGCAAAAACCACTCCTTTTTGGATTTTTCATCGCCTATCAAAACCCACATTTTGTTGCCCCATAACATCTGATACATTTCCAACAATCAAGAGATTGTACTTTATTCTAAAACGCTTCAAACATGTCATGATAAAAAATCAAATCCTTTTATAGATCACACCTCTCCAATATGGAGGATTTTGTTCCCAAAAATTTTTAGAGGCTCAATAGATGAGGAAGAAATGACCCCTCAACTAATAACATGTATGCCACCTCATCTTGTACCATAAAGCCAACATTAGCCAAATTCTAGAACACCTTTTTCTCCAACTATCTAGATGATATAATGATTAAGTGCTTGAACATAGAGAAAATTGTTCAACATTAGTTCCCTCCAAAGAAATTATTCTTGTGTTGTCACTCATCTTACCATGAAGATTCAAGACCTCTATAGGTTGCTTCTTGCCACAGTAAACATACAAAATGAATCTCTTTATATGTTTGATGACGTAATATGTGTTTGCTCTCCTATAAAAAAATTATCTTTCGATCATTACATATACAAGCCAACAAAAAGAATACCACAAATATTTCAAGAAGCAACATGTACTAGCTAGTTCAACAATTTCAAAAACAACTGAAAACTTTAATTCACATTGCTTACTAACTAGTATACTAGCACCTTCTTTGATCCAACCCAACCCATATGACTTAGGATGTTAAGGTCAATTATATCAACCAATCTTGAGAAATTAAGTTAGTTTGAGAACATGAATCAAATAATACATCAACCTTAACACAATTAACATGATTTTTTATGTTAAACAATGCTTCTTTTATAAACAAATTAATCTTTCTAGCTGTTGACACCTACAATTGACCACTTAATACCATGTCAAATACCACCTCACTATATACTAATCCTATCCATAATTCCCCTTCTCATACCACTAAATATACCACATTCTTTATTATTTAGTTAATTAGTTATCTCTAATTAATTAATCATTTCTCCATTTATCTAAAATAAATAAATATTTCCACATCATTCATTCAAATCATATAAATAAATAAATATGCAATTATCCACAAAATCATTCACAATTATTAAATAAAATTAATTATTAAATTTAAAAATGTTGCATTTCAACCATCTATCCAATAATAAATCTCAACCATTCAAAAATGATAAACCTAAAAGAAACACTAAAAGTCACCCATCATTTATTAAATTCATCTCAATCAATCTCAACCATCCATTTGCAATCAATCTTGACCATTCATCTTTTATATTTCTCTAGATGGTAACAAACATTCAATAAAATGACCCTAATGCATATCAACCATCCACTCAACATCAAATCTGGACTGTTCACATCCTTAATTAATAATCTATAAATCCAACCCTCCATCCATCATCAACATGAATAATATCAACATGTCATTTGATAGGTACATGTTATAGAAATCTTGTATGATCCTTGAGAAATCATAAACCAAGATCACATCCACTCAACACACAATATTTGTATTTGGTAAGTGAAGGTAAATCTTATTATTTGGTCTAACAAAGGCTATGCTTGATTTAGAATAAGGATTTTGGCATTGCTTCAATTTTCTCTTACATTTGTTCTACATTTAGCATATAGATTTTGGAATGCCGATGGGACACCATTATCCTAGTCTAATGTTCATTTTGTAGGTCTTCCATAGCTTGATCTCATAGTTTTTTTAACTTTTTTTAAGTTCCATTTTTCTAGATTAGCATCTATGGCTTTGGTGTCACGTCTGTGTTAAATCTATGGTGTCTTTATTTTCTAATTGTAGTTTTGCAGGGTTTCAACATCTATGTTGATCCTGTGGTGTATGTGTTCATCCTTTGTTGTATGTGTTTCATCTTGTGACATCTATTTTTCTATTCTCGTGTTGTGCATCCTATGGTGTTTGTGTTCATCCTACGACATCTATGTTTCTGATGGGGAGCCTCAGTCGATAAGACTTAGATCATCAGCGAACTCCTTGTTTGTTCTTCCGATATGCCGATATGTGTTATCTTTGGTGAGACCCTAGTCTTCGGCGAACACTCATACACTTAGGCCGATACACCAATGGACCTACTACTCATTGGTGTGATGAATACCTTCAGCCAAACCTTAAGGTCTCTTGCCGCCAGCCGATTCCTCCTGATGGATCTTCGTTGGTAACACCTGTCTCCTATCACCCCGATATGAACCTTAGACCGCGACTTCCATTCAGCAGCTCGAACCTTCCTTCAGCCAGACTATCCTCGTCGCCTTGAGCGAGAAACGGTTTATCGATGGCCTCTGTCTCACCGATAATAGCTCCAACTCCTCCAATCAAACCTTAGCACATGGAGATGCTAGGCCGTCTACTATGTACAACCCTCAGTCTGGAACATCTGTACTGCCGAACAACAAAACAAAATAGGAAACAAATGAATATGATACAATGAAGCCATTCCACTGATTGTAACAGAAATCTCACCAGTGGAATGCTTCATATCGACATTTTGCAACAACAGAAGTACAGAAAGGAAAAGAAATCTATAGCTATGCAGGTTGTAATTATAGAGAACAGAAAATAAATTGACAACACAGAATAGTTTAATTTCTCCTTAACAAAATGCATGATTACATTCAACTCTTCTTCGCTTCAATCTGATCATAATATCTCTAATGCTTGATTCTGTTCGTTTCCCTGGTTTTATAAACTCGCTAGAGGAACACCAACCGTCTTACCATTAACAATTTTGCAAATGCAACCTAATTACTTGAGACTTACAAAATATGTTCTAGGTCTAGAAGAACCTAAATACAAACAGAAATGACATGCATTGGTCGAATAGACCTTATTACAACCCAAAACATGATTTTCTAAACAAAACATGATTCAAATGCCTCATGGAGGCCACCTTGTGTTAGGTGCTCCTGCACCAGTTTCATCTTGCATCATTTTTTCCCTATTCTAGTGCTCCTATTCATCATGTTACATCTGTTGAACACACTTGAATACTGAGGGGGGGGGGGGTGAATCAGTATCCAAATAAATATCAAATCCTCTAGAGCAATAAAACTTAAACTTTACAGCATTAACAAAAATATAAAAGATCAACACAATGCACAACACATAACACCAGATATATGTGGAAAACCCCAAAAAGGAGAAAAACCATAGTGAGGATTAACTCACAATATATGAAGCTCAATACTATAAAAGATTATAACTTTGTTTTAGGGCTACAACCCAAGGAAGCTACTACCCTCTGCTAACTTTGTTTTAGGGCTTCAACCCAAGGAAGCTACTACTCCCTGAAGAAAGGTTTTAGGGTCACTGCCAAGGAAGCTACAACTTCCTGTAGACTTTATTTTAGGGCTTCAACCCAAGGAAGCTACTACTCCCTGAACTAAGAACAAACTCAAAAATGATTACATCATGACAATCTTTCTACTGCCTAAAACTAACAATGAAGCTCACTCCTTTAATGATTGCATTTCTACTTTAATGCTCTTCTTTTGATGATCACTCTTTTGCTTTGACAACTTTTGTAACTTCTTCAAATGTCTTCTCTATAGCTTACTGACTTACTACTTTCAACCTTCAAGAACTTTTGCCTTTGTCTCACTACCTCCCGCAATCAATTAGGCACACTCTTCACTTCCCTTATGTTTAAAAAATGTCTTCAAGATGAATCAGGATAGACTCTATTACTTCTGCTCTTTGTCCTTTAGTCACACATCATAATGCATTCACATTCATATTTTTCTTTACGCATTCATACTCACAATCATGCTTCACCTAGATCAACTAGGTTTACAATATATACATGGTATTTCATTGATTACATTCAAGTCAGCCAGAGACAACAGAAATATTACAATTTACAAGTCAGCCAGAGATCAAACAACATGAAACATATAGAGGGCAAGCCCTAACATGAACTACATGAAACTCTAGGAATAGAAACCCTTGCGGATCCCAACACATGCTTAACCAGGTCCTAAACATCCTTCCCAATAACATCCTTCATAGAATAAAATCCACATGCTTCACATAATTGAATTAGGTCACCCTTAAGAAAGAACGCATGAAGCTTGTAGCACATTGGTCATTACAACTTGGTGGTGCACTTGGATGATTAAACATTACTTGTGCTTCTTCTAGATGAGTCGACATGACCCATACAACATCTCCAAACACTCCTTGAACTCCACATATCAAGAACTTTGTGACACACATCACCAACATTCTTTAGTTGACCTCATCAACAATAACTCTTCACAAATTGACTTGAAAAATTTGTGTGGTACTGGAAACACGAAAGATCTTCCTATGCTTCAAACCTGAGAACCATAGAGACACGTAGAATGTCCATATAAACTCATATAATTGATCTGTTCAATCTCCAATTGGCACAAAGTACTCAAACATATGTTTTGAGAACAATTAGGCATCTAGAACCATCTGTAGTATATTATTGCTTGAGAAACTAAACTTGCGAACCACCAAATCACCTAATACTGTAAAGTATCATGTATTGAACATCCCTAAACATGTCCACAAAACCACATGGACAAATCTTCACTTCCAGAGGAATGCAAAGCATTCCAACCAACCTTCATCATCATTTTATTTTGCTAGAGCACAGACCAGAACTCTGTCACTTATAACTTTCATTGTGGAGGATCAAAAGATATGAAATGTTGAATGTAGCACCTTCTAAACATATTGAACTTAAATTTTGAACTGCATGACCATATCTTCAAATGCGGAGAATTGTGGAGCATTTTACCAACCAGTCTTCAAGGCAACTTCCTGCATCAGAAACCTTCACCAACATCTAGAGGCTAGAGTCTTCTTGTAACAACATATACTTCCTTAGGAACAATAGGAGAGAGCATACAACATGCTACAAACCATCAAGACCATCTTTCCATCATCAACATTATTTCTAATTATCATCCTGACGCTTCTAATTCTCATCTTAATGCTTCTAATTCCCATCTTAATATATCATCATCATATCATCTCTGCTAACAACAACCATACTCAATACACCCTTAATTGATATTAAACAAGGCATGACATCCAACCATGAACATCAACAACATCACTGTTAGCACACCATCATAGCATATCATTAACATAGGCATCCAAGATGAGTGTCTAAATTGAGTGTTGTTAACTGATTGTTGACATCAATAACAACCACAATAGTGACAACCTTAACATATGTGCAAGAATCTCCCCCTTTGGCATTGATGGCAACACACACTTGCTCATTCTCCCCCTTTGACATCAAGGACAAAGGCCAACAAATTCTCCTCCTTAGGGCACAAAATCTCCTTTTCAACCTTCTCCCCCTGTCAGCAACAACCACTACCTACTCCCCCTAAGAGGTAGCCACCATCAGTCTAGGAAAAAGATATAGCATGAATTACTCCCCTTGGACAGATGCACCAACTATGCATCTAGAAAGAAGGAGGGGTAATTACCCCTAACTTCTACCAGAGATACCCAAAGGTGTCCCTTGCAAGAGCCTTTGTGAAAATATCTACAATATGATCCTTTGTTAGAACATATTCCAACTTCACTTCTTTATCTGCAACCTTCTCTCTCAAAACGTGATACCTAATTGATATATGCTTGGTTCTAAAATGCATCACTCAAATCTTGGAAATATTGATAGCACTAGTATTATCACACAAAATAGGAATAGGCTCATCATTTTATACCTTGATATCCTTCAATGTTTGCTTCGTCCACAACACTTGTAAGGTGTGTTTGGCATATTTTACAGTCACTTTTTGCCTTTTGCAAAAACCTAAAGGGCATCCAGATGTGTGTATACCTTTTGCATTCACCATTTTTCACCTTTTCTCCTTTTACAGAAGTTTGATGGTGTTGTGGGTCTGTGGGACTTTGGATGTCAATCGGATATATCCATATCCAGGTTGAAGTTCCACCCTACACATTTTCTTTTTAACCTTGTCTATGGATGCGGGGAATTGGAATGTGTTGGGATGTGGGAGAAGGCAAGACAAGTGGATCTATAAAGATCCAAGGGAGATAGGTATGTGTGGAACTTCATAGGGCATCAAGATAAGTGGGGAAATGGAAGGTAGGAGGAAGTAGAGAAAGGGAAAACATCTAGATCTACAGAGATCTGGGGGTCATCTAGATAAATCTAGATGGTTTCTAAGTTCCTGCATCCAAAGGAAAGAGGGAGCACGAAAAATTGGATTGTGGGTAGGTGGAGGCTAGAAGGAGGCGAGCATAATTGGAGCATCGGGATATATCCCAATCAGAGCCAAAGTCCTACCAAAGGGACTTAAGGATTTTTCAAGAGGAAAGCAATAGTTATAAGGGTGCAGGGAGAATGAAGGCATCGAGATATATCTTGATAGGAGTCAAATATCTGCAACATGTTGATAGAGATAAAATTCTCACCAAATGTTGATGGAGCTCAAACTTCTTCTTGAAACAAAAGACTAAGGAAACTTAGAAACATCTCAAAAAATTTGTAGAGTCCTCACAGAGTCTAATACCTTCCAAGGCACACAAAACAAAACAAACACACATGGGACTCCCTTAGTAAAATGAGGAAATTGACAAGATTTTACAATCATAGAGCTTGGGCTATTTTGGCCTTGAGGGCCAAAATAGGACAATAGGGACTTTTTTCATCTTTATGCATACATTTTTTAGTGCAATAATTCTTCCATTCCTTTAGTGAAGAGATCTATGGAATCTACACCTTCACCATCAAAACCAACAACAAAGAGGAGTTGTTGTATCTACTTATAATTAGCATGTTTTCTAGGTACCTAAGCAAGCTCTTACTTCAAAGAGCAAGCTACAAATAGAGAAGATAATGTTATGGCACTGAACGATAGACCATATAGGTGTAAAGGGTTTAAGGACCCTAAAAAATTTAAAAAAATATTGAGGGGATGAATAATAATATTCTTAAATTTGATTTTTGTGAATATGTATATGGAAAATAGAACCATGTTTAATTTTATTCTAATTCTCATAAATCTTTTGGGGTGTTGGACTTGATTCATTTAAATGTATTTGGTTCTATCAATGTTCCTTTGATTTATGTCTTTGTACTGTGTCTTTTAAAGATGATTATTCTAGGATATGGTGTATTTCATATAGAGTAAGCCTTTAGTTGGTTTAAGGAGTTTAAGGCTCTTTTGGATAATTAGGTTGGTATGTGTTGATGCAAGTTCTAACACACCAACATTCATGTGGACTGCAAAACACAATAGGTTGAAATGACAAAGGTTTCGTTACTTGGAAGGTAACTAGCCTCAAGAGTCTTCATTGATTTATTTTGTGAGGTTTAGAGAATCGCTCAATTGGAGATTATTTTGGCTAGTCCCTTAAAGGGGCTATAATGAATATTAGGAATCATGCACATGAAAAGGAAGCTTACACAATGTAAATGAATCACTATTAGCCAGTGCAAATCCTCCATTTCACTTTTAAATGTGTTAATGATTTTGAATTCTATTTGTTTGACTTCCATCAAAAATTTTCAACATCAAATTTCATATTAAAAATGATTAAAATCATTAAAACAATGATATGTCCTGTCAAATCAAAATTTTGAATGGTGAAATACAAAAGGTCCTTTATGAGATTCATTCTAATTTTCAAGGATTTGGTTCTAATTTTTAGGACAAAAATTTATGTGTTAAAATTATACAAGATTTCACCATTTTGAAGTCACAAAATCTTTTCAATTTTATACCTTTTATGACTAAAATTTATCATCAAACCCTAGACTAAACCTAATCTAACACTGATATGAAAAAAAGGAGAGGGGAGAAGGAAAGGGTTAAAGAGAAAAAGGAAACAAATATGAACCTATCTTTGATCCTCCTATACATCATTGTGCAAATGGAAAAATTCAACTTTAAAACCAATATCCATAAATCTAATTACCCACAATCCCAACATGATATGGTGTGATCCTCAAAGGAACTATGGATCATGTGCATGATTGTTGTTGAATTTCAATGGCACAAATGTGTTCATGTGACTACACAAAACACCTCACCATCAATTTAATGGTGTAAACACTTTTTGAATCCATCAACAGTCAATGAATTAAATACATAGAATAATGTGGAAAGAAAACAAATTTAGAGTTTGAAAACATCAAAACATAAAAACCTAGAAAGAATGGAGTAAAATTTGGGTATCTTGTATTCATAGTTGAGTTTTCATGGGTTTCCAAAAGAAAAGGAACCCCTTACAATGAGTTTCAAATGAGTATATATAAACACATTTGGATGTGGAAGATTAACAATCATCTCTTTAAAAAGTAACAAAAGACAAATTAAATTAGAATGTGAAGAGTCATTTTGACTAGTCATTCACATTCTATTTCTTCATTACATTGTAGTGAAAAATTTACATGTAGACACACATCACAAAGTTAGTGCATGCTTCCCAAGTGAGATAATATGCTACAATTTAGCATAAAAGATCCATTCAACATCAGCTTAATAGGTATTAGATCAGACACATTTTCACATTTCACCACCCTAGTCTTGATTTCTCCATTGCTTCAACAATTTGCATCTTTTGTCTGCATTGTTCATTTCTAATATCCTGCATTAAAAATACCAAAGCATCAAATTCATAAAAAATCAATAATTAATTAAATTAAATAATATTAGATTATTATAAACAATCAATTTAATTCATAGTGTGTTTACACATTAAAAGATCAATTCTAAAAAATTGGGCTTTATGAATTAAATTACATAAGTTTTAATATTGATTCAGGTTGTATTTTCAATTCACACTAGTGAATTTGATCAAAACAAGTATTTCAGTGTTTTTGGTGCAATTCGGTGTTTTGTCCTAGTTTGCAATTTGCAAACCAAGGTCCACACCTAGATTGTAATTTACAAACTGCAAAGTATAAATGAAATGTGAGTTGCATACTTGTGTCTAGATCTGATTTGTAATTTGTTATGAATTGAAAATTGTAAATGAAGTACAATTTGTAATTACAAATTAGAGTTTTCATCTGATTTGTAATTTGTAATGGCAATTACAAATTGAAAATGAAATTTGGTTTGTGGATTACAAACCAAAGTTCACATCTAATCTATAATTTGTAATGGAAATTGAAAATTACAAATTGCAAAGTGCAGTGTGAGGGGTTAGTTGTAAACTAGGGTTCACATCCAATATGCAATTTGTAATGAATTTTCAAATTACAAATTACAAGTCATTTGTAAATTTCAAACAAAAGGCAAGGTTTAAAATATTTTCAATTTATACACTGGGTTTTGAGCTTAGTTTGCAATTTGTAAACTAGTTGTAAATTATAAACTACTATATTTCATTTGTGAAGTCCAAAGGAAAACTAGGGCACATAAAAGTTTGAACACGATACAAAAGGATGCCCTAACCATGGGTTTGGAGGCATCTTACTATGTTCATCTCTTTTTTTATCTATTCATTAGCCCTCCACATTCAAATTGATTCTTCTACCATGCCTATACCTTATAGAGAAGCTAACACTTTCAAGAACAAACATTGACTCATCTACTTTGACAAATACCTTATATGACTTATTGCCAACCATATTACCATTATCAATAGATTTTCTTTCTGAATTATTCTTCAAATTATCTTTATGGTTATCATGACACTCAAGAAGGAAATGCAAGGATTAATCAACACACTTTTGAGAGGGATGAGGAAGTCAAATTTTAGGCCACACAACTCCCTGTCCATTGTTAAACAACCCAACTAGTGGTAAAAAGCCTATGTTGATGCTACTCACTTACCATACCATTAATGTGACAAGAATATGCTAACCAATAAATTTGGAATTTTTTTTGAAAATAGAAAGCGTGCAATTTAAAATTATAAGCATGACATGAAAAACAAACAACCACATACATCCACCAATTAAACATAAAGGAAGTAGGAAATAATGAGGAACTAAGGCAACGGAGAGTGTTGGTGTGAACAAGGTTATTACCTATCCAACTTACCCTTGTGTGAATAATATTCACACATCACACATAATTCACATGTTAAGTTGACTTAGCAAGTCTACTAGATGTTTCTAGTTGTGTCTAGTTGTGTCAAGTTGTTGCTAGTTGTCGTCTTATCCTATAGTTGTCACATGTCATAGGATTAAGACACTTGTCGCATGACTACAACATCCTACATCTCATCCTTGTATTTGTAAGCAAGGCATATCATGTACATTGTAACAATCTTTGAACAATCTCTTTTGCATTCATTGATAGAATAGAATTATTCTCTCTTTTGCATTCATTGATAGAATAGAATTATTCTCTTATTTGATCTCTCTTGTGCTTTCATGAAGTCCTAGATCCTGGGTGGATCCAATCATAGCCAACTCTAACAGACAGTACTAATCAAAGTTGAACCACTAAAAAAGTACAATTCCAAATACATCAATGGAGGATTATCATTTGTCTTCCTCACCAATCATCAAAGTAACTTTTCCTTTCTTTTCTATGAGTTTAACAATAACCTATGTCTTATATTTCATGTACACTAGTAAATGAAAGAAAATATAATATACTACTAATTATAACATAGATGTAAATAAAAATTCAAACCTATAACTTAAATCAACTAGTGTTTAAGATCTAGGAAATGAAAATTTGTAATCTATTAAAAGACAGAGAAAGGAGAGAGATTGTGCATCCCTAGATAAATAGAAGGGTGATTATGATCAATTAAAATAACTAATAATAATTGAAGCAATAAGCTTGCAATATTTAAAGCTTCTAAGAGTAATACAAGACTCTAACATTGAACCATGATGCTTGATAAAAGAGCATCCCTAGGTCTCATGGTAATCTTGCATCACCAAAAGATGGTGTCCTCTTGGTTTGTTTTAGTTCATTTGTTGTTTATTGGTTTTGGATTATTAATCAATTAAAGAAGTTTTCACATTTCACATGTTATTGAAAGGAAGCAAGGTAAGCGGAAACAACTTCCTACACCAATCTAATGAGGGATAGTTATGCAAATTTTCTTTAGATCTTTCTAGTTACAATTAAGTTACACATTAACAGAGAGATTAAAACACATTCACACACAAGTACAAATGCAATGACACAAGATATACATGGGAAAAACCCTTTCAGGTGAAAAACCCCACACTCCAAAACCTATACAATGTATTATCAAATATGTAAAGAATTACAACACACTTGCAATGCAAGTTCTTTGAGGAGTTGTCAAGATGTCAAATCTGGAGTAATTTCAACAACATAATGATACCTCCAAATGAATCATACACATACTACTCCAAGAACCTAAATATATAGAGTTACAAGGCATAAATGAGAAGCTTCTAGAGGTGGACGTCCAACTTGACCTCATGGCCCATTTCCCACGCTAAAGGACATTTTTCCAACATGCATACACTTCTCTTACAACCGTCATAACATGCAGGTTTGACTTCCCAATGTGGAGCACTCCATCCAAAGATAGGCTATGACATATGCTCTTACACACCTTATAGTTGTCATAGATTTCGTCATACATGACAACTCTTACAGTTGTAAGAGAATCCGTCATAATTGCCTAAAAATAGCATATTTCTCTTACAACAACCCAACTTGGGCGCCCAAAGATGCCTTCCTGTCATGCAAAGATGCTTCATGACACTTGTCTTCACCCATCATAGGAATTTCTATACTTGGCTCTTACATGTCATAGAATCTATCATATGTCATAACCTCTTGCACAAGTCACAAGATGCCAACACATGGCATATTAGTGCCACCTCAAATGGGATGCCTAGATCCTTATGGGTTGACTTGTCCATCCAAGTCACCTTACAAGTGGAGTGACATCTCACCATGCCACTTCACACTAAATGACAAAACATGATGTGCAAAATTAAATACATCGTAGGCAAATATTAAATAAATAATCAAATAATAAATGCTAGGAATTGCAAGGTTGAAACACCTTAATTCCCAATAGATATCTAGTTCACAATTTTTGAATTATGTTTTATAGTGAGGAATAGATGTTGTGTCCATGTTTGAGGAGGATTGGATGTAGAGAAGAGAGCAATTTTGGACTTGTGATTATGTAATGTGTTGATAGATTTGCACAATTGTGTTTGCACTAGATTATCTAGAGTTTGTGCCAGAATATGAGTATATGAGAAGGTTTATTGGAATATTATGGATATATGTTGAGCATCACACAAAGAGTTTTCACCATTGTCATTGTTTAGGTTTAGAGTTTTTTGACATTAGCTAATGACACATGTCATAAGGCATAGAACTTTGTGCCACCTTTTGGCCAACACAAATCCTCCTAGAGGTTGAGGAAGGCTATTTATACGTAGTTTGTGAATGGATCAAGGCAAGAAAATAAGAAGAGAGAGATCAATAACTAAGGTTAGGAAGGAGTGAGATCCAACATCGAGAGTATGAGAGGAAGAAAACAAGTATGATGTGGAGTACAATCTTGAGGAAGCTAATGGTGTAGCATGTGTTTTGAGTATTTTAATTTGTAATAATCAAACGGAGCTATAACCTGACACATAGGAAGCCCATTGCAACAACTATCCATTTGTGAATCTTAGTTAGTAATCAAATGATTGTGGCCTAGCATGTAAGAAGCCCATTGTGGTAAGTGTGTAATCATGGTTGTAATCGTGCAAGTCTAAAAATAATGAAGTTGTTGTTTATGGAATTCTTTGTTATTTGTTTTGTTTGATGTAATGGTTGCATGGTTGGACAATCCTTAATTGGATCCTCTGTCCATGACAACATCAATTCTCCTACAAGATTAGAATAAAAGGGGGACACTAATGCAAGTCTCTAGCATTAAAGATGGATTCTCCTTCCCTTTTGAGACACCCTACTAATAGACCAACATGAGTGAACCTATGCTAGAATAAGATAAATTTACAGCTAGATTCCAATGCCAAACTCATTTGAAGTTCCAGATGCTTATGTCCACAGTCTAGTAGGATTATGAGATTTATGAGAGATGATTTTCTTTGTATTAATTCTAGATCTAGTTTTATTTTACCAATAGTTGCTTACAATCTTCAAATATTCAAGATTTAAGCTATGGGACAAGATATAATAAAAGGGGGACATTGGTGCAAGTCTCTGGGGATATCAATGCTCCTGCAAAATAGAATAAAAGGGGAACATTTGTGTAGATCTCTAGCATTGGAGATGGATGCTCCTTCCCTTTTGAGACACTCTACCAATAGACCAACATGAGTGAACTTGTGCTAGGATCAAATAAATTTACAACTAGATTCCAATGTCAAACTCATTTGAAGTTGGATGCTCATGTCCACTGTCTACTTGGATTATGAGATTTATGAGAGATGATTTTCTCTATCTATTAATCTAGATATAGTTGTATTTTACCAATAGTTGCTTACAATCTTCATATATGCAATATTTAAGCTATGGGACAAGGAAAAGGGGTTAAGCTATAAAGGATACAATCTAATCAATCCCCTTGTTGGTATATTCCAATCTCAATGAAAGCCTTGGTAAAAGCTTGATGTCCACATGCAACCCTAAGGTAGAATGGTGAAGTTGTGTGTGCAAATTTAGATTGAAAAAGATAAATTCTTAGTAGTTCTATGTAGAGTTGTGTATGTGTATGGATATTCAAGGGGAAGTGCAAGAGATTTGACTTATTAGGGAAGGGTTGGATGATTAAATCTAAAGGAAAGTGTAAGGTCAAAAATTACATACCTTGGAACTTTGACACTACAAATTGTCCACATTTTAGTGTCCATTCCAATACTATGTTTTAAGGACCATTTTAGCCCTCTTAATTAGCCTAGCTTCTAATCTATATGCCAAGTTCTTTGTTGTTTGGTGCACTTATGTTTTGTGTAGTGTATTTTTAAAATTTCCTGTGTTCAATGTGACAATTTGGTGATGTTTCTTGTTAGTTTATTCTTAGATATTAGAGAAATAATGTGGACATCTATGCAAGCACATTAAAACCTTATGACTATGTGTCATTTGAGATTTTGTTTAGCATTCAAAACTTCTGCCTTTTCAACTTCCATTTCATTTGTAACTATCATTTCCTAGCCTATTGAGTCCAATGGTCTTTTCTCTAATTCCTTTGCCAAAAATAGTCCTTGGGATGAATACTATTCTTGAATGAAGATTCCTTATTCCCACTCATGTTTTAAAACTAATTTTTGAGCTCCAAGTTTTCCTCTCTTTCAATTTTTCTACAGCCTTATCTTCTAGTATTCTGCACCATTCTAGCATTCAACAACTCTTTGGTTTTATGAGCATCCTGCATTGTCATTGTGAATTTTTCTATGAATCATTAGACTCCACTCTCTTGGCATGATTTGATGTTCCTTTCTTCTTTATTTTTTATTTTTTATTGTACGACTTCTATGGCATCGCTGGACTCTACATCTCCTAACTCTTCTCCATACACAGGGATAACAATAGGCACACATATTATTGTCCCTTTATCATTTACATTATTGATCTTAGTCCTAGATACACATTGATAGGAGCATACATGCTCTTCCATTCTTTCCATTTGACTACTCATGGAGGTCAAAACACCAAGGGTTAAACCATTATTGGCAAACTCCCTAAAAGTCGCAACATTCCATTTTGTTTAGAAATGGGTATTTCATGGCTTTACAATTGCATGGAGGTTTGCATCCCTCTTCATTTCCTTTGTCATTTCCCTATTTCATTTAATTTAAGTAGCATTAGATTAGTTTATTGTTGTTATGTAATTCCTTGAGCATTTTTAGTGTTTTTGTTTCCTATTTTCATCTCCTTATATGCAAATCATACAGGTCTTGGTGAGAGACTTGTATTTTCTAACTTTTCTGGATGACAATGTGGAAGTTAGATGATAGCACACTTACAAGACTATAGTGCAGGTGTGCTAACATCCATACCAGACAACTTCTAGAATCACTTTCTAAGTTCCTTATTTTGTATTTACTATTTTATAGTTACCTTCTAGTTTTTGTCCTTATATTTTTTATTATTTCAAAATTTCCAATTCCTAGGTCAATACTTTGTCTAATGAAAAAATGTAGTTTAATTAGGTAAACTAGCGCTTGGACCCATATGAGGTTCAAGGAATACACTAATAGGAACAACCGATGACTTTAGAATTTTTCCAGCATGAATTTTTTTATAGCATGAGACAATTCCGAGCACCATAATGCTCAGAAATAAAATCCTATCGGCTAAAGATAGCATAAACATTATATTACAAAAAGTATAGTGGAGAATGCAATGGGAATGGATTAGGCAAATTTGGGATGGATTGGGAAGGAAAGTAGGAGGACAAATGGCTGAGTATGAAGGAAGATGGGAAGACAAAAGGGATTTGCAAAGGATGGTGAAAATGCTACCAAGGATGTAGACCTACAAAATGTGCTCCAATATTTAGCTCCAAAACCCTCTAGAAACCATGTACAAAATAAAACTTGATAAGATATACAAATGTAGAGAGAAAACCTAATTTGAAGATGTGTTGTTATGTTTAGAAGGAAGAAAGTGGATGATTTATTATGGGATCCTTAGGTTCTTCCTAATACCATTGGATCCCATGAGCATTATATATCTTTATAGATGCATAGACTATAAAAGTATGTAACACTAAAGAACAAAAATATGACTAAGAGGATAAAATCACACCACTCAAGACTAACCACACGCAATCCCATCCAAACATAGAACAAAATTCAAAAATAAATTTATAACCATACTTGCAATAGTAATACAATATCAAAATATAAAATCTCATTACCAAACATTAACTATAATAAAATATCTATCATTAACTACTGTTATCCATAAACAAAACTAAACACCCCGAACCTTTTCAATTACTTTATTATTCATCAGTCCAACTCAACTATCTAGAATTTAAGTGTGTTATATAGTTTATCGTTTAATTACCCTCTTAGATAGACACACATATAAAGAATGAAACAAGGTGATAGCCCGTCAAAATATTATGACTATGTCTAAACTCTAAATTCTTTGATAAAAATTAGGCTTTACCCTCTTTCTATTGCCTTTTTAAAATCCATATATTCTTCATCCTTTGAGGCAAAACGTGTGGAAACGAGTCTTCATTATTTCTTATATACACTAACCACGTGCTCAAAGCCACGTCTTAAAAGTTTACTTTCGTTCTTATGAAAAAGCCATAAAATTATCTTTCCTCAATGCTGACGTAGACTACAACTAGGCCATCCAACGTGTACAAAAGTACAAAGCAGCCGACTCTTGAGAAATTCATTTTATCCTTATCATCGATGACTCGATTGGTTGCCTACTGCCTCTATCCATAATTGAAGTGGATTGGTTCCCTGTATCCATAATAACAATTGACTAATTATATACTCCCACACGCATCCATAATGTCCCTTGGCCCCCTCCCTTTATGTTCCCTTTACTGATGTCGTAGGATACCTAAACCTTGATTCATGGCATTTCCTTACCCTAAGGGTCCCATGTCCTCAACTATGACAACTTGTCCTTCACAAAACTCTATAAAAGTTGTCCATATGTTGGATGCTCTTGATTTGTTTTGTGTGGTTTCTGGGTTTTAGCTCTTTATACACAAAGCATAGTTTTTCATGACTAGCCCTAACAACCCTCCAAACTAAATCTTAAGGAATGGTACTTGTCAAATATAGTGTAATTATCTAGTATTGAGACACCCCATTTGGTTTAGGTGTCACCCCTCATAACTTGTGGTAATGGTTTTACAATCGACTCAAAGGGAAGCTTATGGCCTAGAAAAACAAGTTCTTAACCTTGATAAGTCACATCTAGGTGGCTAATAAGATCTTGATAGTTAATTAGGTCTACATCTCCTCTTCTTGGCTCCCATCTATAACTTGCAACAATCAAATGTCTTAGTTTATCAGACTTCTTGTGGTCTAAGTGGGGTAAACAAAAGGCTTGTTTCATTCCTCTTGGTTACACTACATGCAATCCAACGACCAAGGGATCTTAGGTATCACTGACCCCCATACCTAAGGAGATTTCCTAGTTGTAAAGTGGAGATATCTAGCAAGAGATAAAATCCTCTATTATTGCCTTTGGTCCTTGGAGGGAAGTGAATTTGAAATACACAATTCTTCTAGCCCTCTACTTTTAAATGATCTAAAAATTGGGTCATGTTGTTACGTAAAATTGCACCCTGCTTGAAACCTGTTCAAGCATTCCATTAACACAATGGGACTGATCTCATGGTGTGGGACCTTGTAGATGAGATCAGACCTCCAGAGAAGGTTGGTTCCTCTTTCTGGACTTAAAGTCGAGAGAATTCAACTAAACCTACGTTAATGATCACTAGGGAAAAGGGGAAGAAGGAATATAGAAAGGGAAAAAGTGATACACCAAGATTTAGGGTGTTCGAATGCAACTAACATAACACAGTAATGATCTCAAAGGCTGAAAGGGAATCACATAGACTCATGCAGATTTGAACAGAGGTTAAGGCAGAGAGATAAAAGTATGAAAGGGACCGTTTTATACACAATACATAGCTTACATCTATCAAATAAACATAGTGCAAGAACAATGAGAGGCAAATTTTAGTTTATATTGATCATAGAGGCTAAATAGCCATTACAAAAGAAGAAGAATTCATTACAGACATGAAATAGATACAAAATGATAGACTCTCATTCATTTTTGAACTGACACAAATGAGAGGCTCAACAAAAGAGCACATTCCATCAAATCCACCTAGTTCTAGAGAAAACCACAAGGTCCGACCCTGCAAGGAACTTTCTGCCTCTGAAAGTGACCCAGTGCAACTTGTAGACACTAAAAATTGTCTAGGTCTTGTTTACACATGACCTTGTATGTTTTGCCCTAGGTCCTAGTTCATCCCAACTTAATCATCTTCCTGATTAATTAAATAAACCCACTTGATCACATTCCAATTAACTAAATAAATCCTATTTGTTTAGTTAATAATCCCCCTTCACATGGCTCACATAATTCAAATTAAAATTATTCCCTCACCTCTCATCACATTGCGACACATGTCGCATGTCTCCATCTTCCACTTAATATGCCTTCACTTGTTAATCTAATTCAAATTTGAATTAGATTCCTTTTATTCTCCATCGTACACTTGTCATTGACTACAATCCCTCTTTGAGTGGGAAACCCTAATCCAACTCTAATCAATCTTGACCGTCCATATCCTCCAACATTACTCTCAATCACAACCGTCCATTCGAATTTGCCTTTTCTATAAAAGTAGCCTCTCTTGAGCCATTTGAAAGGAATCTTCTTCTAACATCCTTACTTTGTCAAATTTTCCTCTCAATCCATAATCTATCTATCTTGCATTCATCCAATCATTCATCTACCAATCCCTATCTCACCATTATGCTGCTGAATCGAGCAACCAATATTCATCTCTTTGGGTAAAGCTAGAGTGCTTCGGGTGCGGCACTCTCAACCCTATCAATAGATCGTGAGTTGATATGAGGTTTTCATTCGTTTGATTTGCATTTGTTATCATTTCCTTCATGTCGATTTTCCATGATTTCATTTGGCACGCCCGGTGGGACTCCCAGGTCCTGATTCTACTAACTTTTGCTGGTTTTTGCATGAGTTTTCTGTGAAAATCGTCTGTTACAGGTATCAGCGCCATTTTCCACTGTATCAGTGCCATTTTCCACTGTATTAGCATCATTTTCCACTGTATTAGTGCCATTTCCTCTGTAGTGATGCTATTTTCTTATGTAGTGGCTCCATTTCTCTGTATTGGCGCTATTTTCACAGAAACTTCAAACTGACATAACTTCCTCATACGGTGGAACAATTTTACAAACGAACACTCGTTGGAAAGCTGAGAGGATGAACTTTGCAATGAAGTAGGTTTTATTAGGTGATTGTATCATTTTACCATATTTTATATCAGTCAAAGTCAAACTAGCATTTAAACTTCAATCTAGCATATCTTGAGCATTTCTTATTGGATTTCGACAAATTTTTTTTTAAAGTGCATAGAATTTTGTATAGAATTTTTTTGTACACTTAATTTTTTTTGTATTGGTCCATTTTCATTAGAATTTTATCAGATTTCTCTTTTTTGCATAATAGATCCCCAGGCACTTTCATTTGCTTGTTTTTTGATTTGGTGGCTTGTAGATGACCTCAAGGAGTTGGAGCAACATTCACATCAGCATCTACAATAGCTTGGGACAACAAAACAATCAGGTGTATCCATTTCATCATTCATCTCTTTCATTTGATCAATCAATTTTGTTTGCATCACACATTTTAATTTGGGGTTAAAACGAATATTGCTTTAGCAATCACATCGAAAAAATTGGGCTAAAATTAACCATTGTTTTCAATCACACATCTTGAATTTGGGTTAAATAAGAACAAGTGTCTTCATTGCTTGGTGAAGTTGCATGTGATTAGTGGTGTGTATGCTCTTCTCATGCGCTTCGTGCAATCTTGAGAATAAAAAACACCTCTTATCCATTCAATTTTCACACACATTTCATTTTTTAAGGGTTAATTTACAAGTGCGAGTGTGAATCAAGTGTGCATGTGTATGCTCTCTCCTCGCACCACAAGGTGATCTTGGAGATCAAAAACACCTCACTTGGTTTGCTTATGTTTACCCTTCTTAGGAGGCCTGCTTGGAGACACACCACTCCAAGGGATGACCTCAATCGAGGCTGAATCAAAAGACACCCTCATTGGGAGTTGGAATCTTGTCACTCTTGGCTAAGCCCCAAAGAACTTTATATCTTTGGGAAGTGAAGGTGAAGGGTGGGTTACCCCTTTCTCCTGGCTGTGTGGCAAGATTTTGCTTTCAATTCCTCAGTCGACCTCGTGTAAATATAACCTAAAACCTAATTGGCCATACCCTATTTCAAACTAGACAATAGGCTTGTTGATGTGTCTTCCATGTTTGCTTGTTTAATTATCATTACACTCTTCCACTTCAAAATCCAAAATTGCTTATGTGTCTTGCGTGAGTGAATCATGTTTGTACATGTGTCATCATTTGATTGAACATTGCCGCATCAAGCTAAACACCAAACACATAAGACAAGTCATTCAACTCATTCTTCCAACACATTCAAATCCAATCACATTCATCCTAATCACCCACTCTTAGCCACTTCATCCCTAATCACATCCAAGCCATTCTTAATCATATCCTCCTTATTCTACATCAACAAATCAACATCATCCTAGTCATTACACATCATCCAATCATTCCAAGCCAAATCACATCCCAACTACTTCCATTCCAATCCAAATCTAAATCAACTTGGAATCAAAAATCAAGACATTAGTTGATCATCATCAATCGTTATCCAAACTTGCTTGAGATCATTATTCTATCTTAAGTAAGTCATCCAATTAAATCAATCCAATCAACCCTTTATTACTTAAGTGTCATTAGTCTACCTTAAGTATAGAGAATCAATCCAATCAACCCTCTATTACTTAAGTGTCATTAGTCTACCTTAAGTATAGAGAATCAATCCAATCAACCCTCTTACTTGAGATCATTAGTCTATCTCAAGCATAGAGTACCATCCATCAAAACAAAACAAATCAAATCATCCTAAGGTCTTGAAATTTGATCCCAATCACTCCACATCATCACCTACATTTCTCATTTAAACCAATTTCATCCCAATCCATTCATCCTAACCACCTCAATCCTAATCATCATCACCATAGTCCTCATCATCCAAGTAAAACCCCTAATCATTTCTGGCCATTACACATCATCAAAATCTTCATCCAATCAATTCTCCACATCTATCACTTGTAAACATGGACATGGAATTTCTAAACAAAACCTATGAGAATGATCCTTATGGCACCAAACAAATGCTTAACCAACTTAGGCAACTTAGTTGGTTGTATAGAAAAGAAGAAGACCTGGTGTCACCAGAATATCAACAATTCTCGCAACATCAAGTCCTAGGCCAATATCAATGCTCCCACATTCCATCACAACCCCAACAAGCACATAATCCAAACACTAATGCCACCACATCCATACCACAAATCACCCTCACTATTCCTAGCAACACCCCAAACAAAAGTACTTCCATAAGTCTACCATCCAACGATCCTAACTCCATTGCCATCATATCACAACTGCTTTCTCAACAAACTTCCAACATCAACCAAAGTCCACAACAATCCACCTCACCAAACCTTTCACCTAAAAATCCTATCATGTCACCTCATCACCAAAGCTATCCACATGGCAATCAAATGTCCTTACAAGAACAACAAGAAAGTCTAAATGGCCCTATGTACATAAATCAAGAAAGTCCAAGTGATCTTATGCAAGACCTAAAATCCTTTGACAAGGGTGAAACCAACCTAGCAAGTGCTTCCTTTGAGTCACCTTCACCATCCAATCATATGCCAACACATGAGCCAACTAGTCCTATCCCAACACCTTTATCAAGCCCTCCATCACCTTCATCACCTTCATCCCCATGTTCCACTAATTCTTCATTAAAATATTCCATGGAGATACTTTTAGGGAAATTGGTCCAAGCAAATTTGATTGAGCTACACCCGTTCAAAGCATATTCTCCATTTATGTTTAAACCTAGTTGGTATAATGAAAACCATTATTGTGCACACCATAGGTATAAGGGCCATACCATATCCACTTGTGTCCGATTTCAAAGATTAGTCAAGAACCTAAAAGATGGTGGTAAGATTGTCTTGGATAAAACCAATCCCTCTAATTCCATTATCTTTCCATCTAGCCCAAATCCTAATCCTAAGCCTTCAACTTCCACTATTATCATCCATCCACTATATTGTCATTTCACCCATACCCTTGCAAAGGATGTGATCCATTGGCTACTAGAAAGGAATAAAACATTGCCATGTCATCAACCACCTATTCTTGATCCCCCCCCATGAGTCTTTAAACACTTTGTCTAGTCTTCTAACCCCATCATGTGATCTACGAGCTATCAAGCTTATTAAAGAGCCTTCCACTTCCATTCAAGCAAGTCAAGAGGTATGTCAAGAGTTTAATCCTAATCATGTGAAAACATTAAGCCCTAGTCCTAATCAAGATCAAATCACTTCCATTTACCCTATCCATAACATGTACCTTTTCTATGATCACGATGATACCTATGAAGAACCTATCCATGAACAACTTGATCCTAGTCATACCCCCAAAACTATTCATGAACAAGACACACAAGACCTACATGCTCCATCAAATGGAAGTCTTGTTGACTTACTTGAGCATTCACTCCGTTTCATGGCCTTCATTCAAAGAAAAGAGACCTCTCCACCTAGCCATGATCCCACAATATCCACTTGTCATGATGAGACAATTGTCCCCCAAGAAAACATAGAAGGTCAAACAAATAACTTGGATCTAAATGAACATAAGCAAGATCCCAATGATCCTTCCACATCCACCATTGATCCCATTTCAAATCCACCATATCCTTTTAGCCTATCCACATTCATTCACGAGTGTTCCTCCTTAGAACACCAACAACCATTATCCATTTTACCTTCTCCATCCAATAATCAACTCAAGTCTAGTGTCCAAACTACACCTAGTCCTATAGTCAATCACATGCTCCAAAATATGAACTACCAAGGCAAAGGTTTAGGCCTACATGAACAAGGCATTTTGGGGCCAATCCATGTCAAAGTCCCTCCTCGTTAATTTGGCCTTGGATACACACCCCAAGGTCAATAATCAAAATATGTTGGTACTTCCTTCACACTTCCTAAATCTACTTCCTTCCATCATAAACACCATCATATTCCTAAAACATACGTGGCCATTCCACCCCCATCATCCTACAAATGTCAAAAGCATACGACCATTCACCTTCCACCATCCACTTTACCTCCACTCCTTCCGACTCCTAATATCCCTCCATTCGCTTTGGCACCATTGCTACCAACACCCCCTTACCCAACCATTCATAAGTACCCTTACAATCCTAATCATGACCAACAAATGCACACATTGTCTAGACATAAAGCTTCCACTCCTCCCACCAACCCTGCTTCCATGAAACCCATGGGATTCACAAGCAATAATTTGAATGCCTCTACCTATAAAACCAAAAGTCTTACCAAAAATCCTAAGGGTCCTAATGCCTTCGGAAATCAATCCAAAAATTCAAAGCAAGGTACATTCAAAAATCCATCCAATCCCATACCTCCAAAAGCAAAGTCAAAAACTAAAATGATATGGTTCCCTAAACAAAAATCAATCAAGTCAAATGAGGCATCCATCTCTCAATGATCCCAATCATCCCCTTCCATCCTAAAATCCCATTCCATCCAAACATCCCACATGAAAAGCAATAATAAAAAAATACTAAGTCTATGTGGGTTCCAAAAGTCCTAAATCATCCATCCACTAAGCAAACGACACCATCGCTTCCTATACCTCCATCCACTCAAAAGCTTCCATGTTTATCATGGTGTGTGCAATTGTTGGTCATGATTCCTTTCCATACCTCCATCACTCCATCATTCACTCATTATCCTACATATTTCCCTCGTCACCTTCCTATGGTTCATGTTTTTGCATAAGTCCATTATAATCCACATCATAATCCACTTTTGATCCCTCCATAATCCACATCATAATCCACTATCTACCTTATCCATCTCACTTTCACCCAATCACCCTACCAACATCTTCAACATAATGAATTGACATGGTCCATTTGTGATGACATCCTTCTCTAATGGGACTATCACCTTTCATGGCACTAGACACTTGAGTCCCACCCATCCATATCCCCCCTTTCCCATTCAAAAGTCAAAAAAGTAAAAAAAAAAGAAATCAAAAAAGTAAAGATAAATCCCTTCGTCCAATGGTGAAAACCTGGTAAACAGATGCCTTGGATAAGTACCATGATAAAAACCTGGCAAACATGCGTCATGTGTAGGTCGATCTTCTATCCCACTTACACTTAGGGGCACCTTGTCTCATCCTACATATCATTTTCACCTTGTCTCATCCTACATATCATTTTCATATCCTATACATTGCATACGCATTCCTATCATATCAAACCCATCCATACTCCCTTCCTCTTTTGATCTTGATAAAGATTAGGGGCATAATGTTGACAAATGTTTTGGGTATCTCTTGACATTATCCTATGGTCCTTTCCAATCCCATCCTATCATTATCCCTTAGTCATTACCCATTTATCCATCTTATCCAATCCATCCTATCATTCGATTGTCCTAAGCATTGTCATGAAAAAGCCTAAGTTTACTATCTAGAATGGAGCATGTTATTCCTATGCAACATAGCCTTTGGAGATCACATCCTTATGCATACATCCATTGTGAGTTTTTTCATCCTATCTACTATCGCACATCCCTTTATCCATCCATTTATCATGATCCTTTCATCCATCCACTATCGTCCATCCTTTTGTCCAATCCCATTCATTCCCTTGCACCTAGACTTGGTTTCCCCCTTGTCATTGGTACCTAGCATAATGGCTATAAAAATGATCATCCACTGCCAATGTTTCAAAAAATACAAAAAAATCAAAACATTTCAAAAAAACCCAAAAAATAAAAACATTTCAAAAAATACAAAAAAATCAAAACATTTCAAAATAGAAAAAAAATCAAAATATTCCCAAAAACACAAAAAAATCAAAACATTTCAAAAATCCAAAAAAATTAAAAATCCAACAAAATCCAAGCAATAAAACCATTCCACATCAAATCACCAAAATCACATTCTTCCAATCAAATCAATCCATCACATCAAATCATCAAAATCACATTCTTCCAATCAAATCAATCCTAATCATCAACTTCATCACATCATCAAAATCAAAACAAATCTAATCAAATCATCAAATCAATCATCTCAATCATCCAATCCATCAAACAAATCACATCAATCCAATCTACATAATCAAAATCAAATCAAATAACATCATTCAATCAATCCCAATCAATCCATAATCACATCAATCCAATTCATATCATCCCATCAATAAAACACAAATCAGAACTACATCTCATCTCTATCGTTAAGTGCCTTGATCCCATGGATATAGGGTATGTAGGCAATCTAGGACACGAAGGAAGTGCCTAGATTCAGGCACAAGACAATATTCCTCTTTCTTCTTTCATCACTATTCTATCATCTATCTTCATCACTTCATCAATCAATTCTTCAAATCAATCTCCTTCAAATCACTTCTTCTATTTCATTCTTATCATCTAATCCAAGCAATGATCCAAATGCAAGTTATCCTTTATCCATACCAATCAAGTTAATCAATCTTGCCAAGTTATCCAATTGCATCCTTGGTCTTGATCCTAATCTTGTTGTAAGCCAAATTAATCAATCAATCATTATCACCATTAATGGGATATATCATTCCCACATCCTTGTGTTGATCTAGGGATATATCGTTCCCCACAATGACAACACTATCATCAATCATCAATCAATCACTTAATCATTGGTTTACAGCTTGACAGGGGCAATACCTTGTTTATTTTTGTATCATTTGTGCATGCTTGCTTGCTTACTTGTGTGTGTTATCTTTTCATCTAGCATTTGCATCTGTATCACTCCTAGCTAATATTCATATCTTGTACCTAGACAAGGTTGTATTATGCTGGGGCACGAGACACATTGTCACCTTGGTCCTTATACCTTGGTGCATAATGTCTCATGCTATATCAAACATCATGGTTGCTCACTTTCATTGCCGCATAACACATCCATCTCTTCTTCTATCCATTCCTTTATCTTTTGCCATTCCTTTCATTTCGAGAGCATACCCGTGTTTGTCCAACCCGCCTATCCTCTCGAGGGGGCATCATCACCCTATCCTTTTCTTCTATCCATACCTTAGCTTCTTTGAAATGATGTTACTCGACACAAATCTTATCATCTTACAACATCATCTCAAAGAGGGGCAAATGTAGACACTAAAAATTGTTTAGGTCTTGTTTACACATGACCTTGTATGTTTTGCCCTAGGTCCTAGTTCATCCCAACTTAATCATCTTCCTGATTAATTAAATAAACCCACTTTATTTAATTAATCCCACTTGATCACATTCCAATTAAATAAATAAATCCTGTTTGTTTAGTTAATAATCCCCCTTCACATGGCTCACATAATTCAAATTAAAAATTTGAATTATTCCCTCACCTCTCATCACATTGTGACACATGTCACATGTCTCCATCTTCCACTTAATATGCCTTCACATGTCAATCTAATTCAAATTTGAATTAGATTCTTTTTATTCTCCATCATACACTTGTCATGTGACTACAATCCCTCTTTGAGTGGGAAACCCTAATCCAACCCTAATCAATCTTGACCGTCCATATCCTCCAACATAACTCTCAATCACAACCATCCATTTGAATTTGCCTTTTCTATAAAGGTAGCCTCTCTTGAGCCATTTGAAAGGAATCTTCTTCTAGCATCCTTATTGTGTTGAATTTTCCTCTTAATCCATAATCCATCTATCTTGCATTCATCCAATCATTCATCTACCAATCCCTATCTCACCTTTATGCTGCTGAATCGAGCAACCAACATTCATCTCTTTGGGTAAATCCAGAGTGCTTCAGGTGTGGCACTCTCAACCCTATCAATGGATCGTGAGTCGATATGAGGTTTGCATTCGTTTGATTTGCATTTGTTATCATTTCCTTCATGTCAATTTTCCATGATTTCACAGCTAACCAACAAAAATACATCTCAAATACATGCATATATAGCTTTTCTGATCATACCGTAGCAACCAAGGGTGTTGGATTTATGGTCAATCGACTTGATGCATGTGCCCATGCTACATTAATTTTGGCTTAGAAACACTGACAGAAGAGGGACGATGGCCTGCCATTCAAAGTCTGCGAAACAAAAGAGGATATTTTTTGTACGCATGGGTCCCAGGCACATTTATGAGAGAAGGTCCCAAAAGACCTCCAGGCACATGCAAATTCATTTTGTTTCTCATTTGTACAAGAGCATTGAAGATTTTCACTGTTTCATCTACCTATAATTGACTTTGCCTGCAAAATTTAATACTGGGTACCTTCACACTGTAACAATGGTGTGCTTTTAGGGACTGAACAAGATTTTGCAACACTTTAAAATATTTAAATTTCTTTAAATATTCTAAAGATTACACTTTATTGACTTTCCCTTTTTCTGGCTCTCTATTTTGCCTTATCAGCAAAATCTCATTTTCCTAAACCATATCTTCTTTCTTCTTCCTTTCACCCTATCGGTGAAATCTTGCTTTTGCGAACTGGGCCTTCTAATCACCTTGTCAGCGAATCTTCATCTCTGCGAACTAAGCTTGGCCACTAGCTTTTCTCCTATTTTTCCCTATCGGCAAACTTTAACTTTTATGAACCTTGTTCCTTGGCGCCATTTTGCCTTATCGATAATTTTAAATTTGATCGAACTTAGCCTTTGCCGCTCTTGGCTCTGTCAGTAATTTTTCTCTTTTCAAAACTATCCTCTACTTTGGCTTTATCATGGCTCTCTATCGCCTTATCGACAATATTTGAAAATCACAAACTTGTTGACAAGTTCTCTCTATCTCCAATTCCCTGACTGGCTGCTCCTCGTAACTTTTCGCCTTATCGGTGAATCTTGCTTTCTGCAAACCTCCCGTGCCATAACCGATTTCTCCTTCATTAGTTTCTTTGCCTTGTCGGCAAATCATCCTATCAGCAAACTTTAGGGATTTCAAACTAATTGCTAGGTTTGCTATTTTGCCAACCTCCCGATGGAGTCTTTCCTTGCTTTATTCCTTTGTCAACGAATTCACCGATCAAAGAACTTAAGGTTCACTAAACCTTAAGTTTTCTGACAAGGGCAACATTTGCCTTTCTTTTTGTTTCTACCCTTTTGTGATGTTTTTGCAGCAAGTTCAATGGAGTTTGGGATTCGAGCCTTCGGCCTTCCTCCTTCTAAAAGAAGGAAAGGGGAAGATGAAAAGACCGAAGTCCAACATACCGAAACACTTACAAATATTTGAAGAAAAGGAGTAGAACTCAGACCCAGAGCCTACCTCCTTTTGACGTCACTGCCACCTGGCAATTTTTCGCAGTTCCGTGGTCACCTTTTGCCCTAATAAAATAATCTCTGCAAAATGGCAAAAACAAACTAGAATATGCCACATGTCCTATCAGGGGTCAACCATTGGGCCTTCAACCTTCGGCCTTTTATGAAGAAGACATAATGTGAAAAGCCCGAACTTTGACCTCTGACATACTTAAAGCTTTTAATTGGCAGGCTTTAGAAAGCAGACCTCCAGCCTTTGGCCCTTTATGAAGAAGATGGAACATGAAAGAGAGAAACTCTGAAGTCCAGTGCTGAAACACTTACCTGAATTTACAAAGGGACAAGGCGGAGTTTGAAGTCAGTTAGGATGGCATATCGAAGGAAAGAACTCTGAACTCCAAAACTCCAAAAAGGAAAAAAAACACAAGGAAAACTTAGTATTTTTGGGACTTAGTCATTTTGGGTGGTTTTCTCTAGCATTTAAAAGAGTGAAAATACTAGGATCTCATGAATCTTTAGGCTATTTAGCTAGAAGGAAAAATAGGATAACATTTTGCCAACTATGCAGGGGGGTTTTCATGCTAAACATAAGGATCCAGTTGCCTTATACAATCCATTGGGCACAGGGTCAAAAGAAAGTAGCCTCATGACCAAACAAAACTAAAAATGCCTCCAGAAAATAAGAAAAACTTAAGGAAAACATTCTCCTAATGAGAAGGCTGCCTATGCAAAAGTACTTAAAAGAAGGGAAGCCTAAAATAGAAATGAAACTACCTAAACCTAGACTAACCAACCAAAACTAGCTTTAAACAAAGCCATTAACTAGTTCTTCAAAGTAACTACCCTTTCTCAACAATTTACAATGCTTTATATGCTTGTGGGCAGTTAATAGGAGGTGGGGGAGGGATGGGCATACAATAAATTGACATAACACTTCCCCCCAAAAAAGAACAAACTCACTTACCCACTTGAACTAATTATTGATGCAACTACATGGAAGTGGATAAATGGGTTGATCCCACTTAATTTGATGCTCAATTTCATGCTTAGGAGTGAACATGACAAGAGGTGACTCTTCATGATCTATCTCCAGCTGGGCCAGATGTCTGATAGGACATCCCCTTGAAATGGCATGCAAATCAACAGAGTTGATCTCATGCCTCTCCTCTGTGTCTTTCTCTTCTTGTTGGTCTAAATTCTCTAGCTCCTATAGCTCAACTAGAAATATGGATGCCTCCACCCTGTGATCATGATGCTCATGAATTTCTAAATTAGGCTTAGAAACTGAGCCCTGCACATGTTTAATGGAGAAAACATTTCCACCAAGGAGTTGATATCCCTATTGGATAATCAAGAACAATGTTGAGAAAAAGGAATACTGAGAGGGGGGTGAATCAGTATTCCACAAAAACACTTCACAAATTTATTTATCCAATTTACAAAGTTAATAATATGAAAGTAGAATAAACATAGAACAACAACCATAAAGACATAACACATGAACACCAGGATGTTTATGTGGAAAACCCAAAAAGGAAAAAACCACGATGAGTGTTAGCTCACAATATATTAATATAGCACAATACTAGGTTACAATAAGGCTCACTACCTTAGGGCTCACAGCCTTGAGAAATGCTCACTACCTAGAGAAAGAAAGAAGAAAGAAGAATGGCTCACTACCAAGTTGAACTACTCAGATTGCATCTACACATGCATGGTTGCAACTCCAATAAAGTACTGGAAAACTGATTCAAAACTCATTTCTGACTGTTCTATTTTACTGCCTTGCCCTTACATGTGAATATGATCTCTCTTCTTCTGCTTTTTACAAAATTGCTTCACACTGTATGTCGCACATATATCTCTCTTACATTTGCACTACATACAACAAATATTGAATTTGATCCTTCATATATATCTGCAACACTTAGACTCTTCATATTAGGTTGGCCTAGTAAAGTGACTCATGCACTTATACCTTAAGTAGCTTGTCGCCCAAATTCATTTACCAAAACTCCTAGCAGATTCAAACAACACTTGAATTGCATTCACATATATCGGCCTCAACTATTAACAACTTAGGATTAAGTTTTGAACAATAGAACTTACCACATACAATTCAAACTTATCTTGTCGGCCTCTAACTTAGACTGCCACTGAATTAGCTCATCTGTCAGACCACATCTTTTATTGTAGACCACAAGACTTTCTCAAAATCATATCAAAGACTCTTCAAACATCACCAATCATACCTTAGAACCGCAAAGAAAAATATCCTCTAGCGGCAAAATGTGGACCATCAGAATTCAAACTCTGTCACAATCAAACTCTAACAAATAGTATAGCGATATTCAACAGCTTAAAACTATATTTTTGGTGGACTTTAGACTCTACAACTCTGGATTTAGACACTTCATGCAAGTGTTTACAAAACCTCAAAACTATATATCAAGATATGCAACACCGGGGGAATACAAACCAAAACAACTGGGTGTATTGCTCTGAATAACACTGTATTCTATTCTACCAGACTTAGGCCATTTGAAGATATACTTCTGGAACTAATCAAAAATTGAAACCTTGGATATAAGACCCTCTAAGAGTTAGGAACATCATACTAGAACCACAAAAATTGGTCTTCAACTACATACCAATGCCACTCCAAACACCGTTCTTCTGTCGCTGCTTCTGTACATTACCAACACTTAGCCAATATGACTAAGTCTTCTTCACCAGACCAAAATTTATGTTCCAACCTTGTTCCTTTTCTCGTTGCCATCAATGACAACACTCAATTATCCAACATAGCAGTGTTTCTTGCCAACAATCTCCCCTTTGGCATTGATGGCAACACTTAGTGAAAAATGCTTGACTGCCTTGATTGCTCCCTCTTTCTACATACACTCAATATTTCTTCTCCACTTGAGATGTTTGCCCATTTTTCATTGATCTACTTCTCCTGCTTTGACATCAATGGTAAAGGTGTGGGTTTCGGAGTAAAAAATTTATCAAAATTGCAAAATTTGCTATACTCTGCCGCATATGTACAGGTACACATTTCCACCTCAATTTATGGCTGAAGGTAGAATATCATTATAGATAGTCTTTAATAGAGCTATCTCTCCATTCCATCTATTTCTTGCACTCTCCAAAATATATATGTGGTCATTTATCAGAAAAACTAACTTTTCAGCCTTTTGTACATCTAAAGGTGTATCAATTAATGCTTGTGATTTCAAGGCTTCTTCTGCCAGATTAGTCATGAAATCTATTTTTGGACTTATTAGCCCCCTTAGCTGGTACAACCTATCTCTAACTTCTTCCCTTTTCTTCATCTGAGTGCTCAAATCATTGTGAATATTTGCAACCTGTACTTCTTTAGAGTTTATTGACTTAACTGCCAGATTATAAGTCGTAGAGATATTAAGCAGTTTGAGTTATCCTTGATTTTATTTTCTAATTCCTTTGTAACTTCTGGCCAAGATAAGCAAAATTTCTATATTTTACAGGCTTCTTCAATGGCACTCTGTATGCCTTTTTTCCATTTTCTAATAGAGTTTTATCATTTTCTATCATATTCTTTAATTCAACTAGTCTCTTCTCATCAAACTCTTTTCTAACTTTGGCTTTTGTAACTTTTTCAAAGGACTCAAAATGTGTACTTACTGAGTTTAGTAGACCCTTGAATTGATTAGTTGAGGATAATGAGCTATCCTTTTGGAATGTTAGCATCATCTTTTCCAGAATGTTGGATGCATCATTGATCAACTTACTATCTTGGATATGAGATTTAAGCATTTCTTCTTGTGCTTTGGCTTGAACAATTGATCCTAACTTGAATTTCTGCATGGGTGATAATAAGGCCAAGTTAATTGGTCCCTAAAGAATTTTAGACTCATCTAGATCTTGTTGTCTCCTAGATTCAACAGAGACATCTGCAGTGTCTCTTGCTCTATCAGAAACCTCTTCTTGGCTTTGTTCTGAAGGATCCATGTCTAAGTTCTCTTGTTGATTAATGTTTTGTTCTAGTGCACGAGTCCTTACCTATTCTTTATTCTTTTCATCATCAGCCTATTGCTTAGGAGGAAGATCAGTTTTAGAATTGCCTTGATCTGTCACATACAATGTTTCAATGTTAGGAGCTTGATCATTCTGATCTAGTCCTTGATCCTGGCTTATCTCTGGTACAAATGTATCTCCGTATTTTTCTCCTTCATTGTCATAAATGGTTGGGAGATTATATTCCTTCAATGTATTCATAATGATTTCTTTAGATTCCTTTACCACTTTTTTAATATCTCCTCCCATAAGAGCATTTATTCTTCTCTTTGTCCTAAATTTGTTATTAAGTGCTTTGGAGACTTTCACCTTTTCCTCCTGAGTGATTTCTGGACAAAGTTTTATTAATGAATGTTCCCTGAGCTCAACATCCTTTTCCATAGCCGCTTCTTTTCTTGCACTCATTATAATTGCCAGGCTATGTGGAAGATCATCAATTATTTCAATTAGGGCCTTATTGTAGATGATTAGGTATTCTACAACAATAGACTCAATGATCCTCTTATCTAGATCATCATACTCATCATACAATTGTGCAATGGGTTTTAGATTTCCATCCACGGTTATGGCTTTGAGAACATCTTCTAGACTTATGGTTGCTTCTTCTGTCTGAGGCACATCTTTCTTTACCCTTTTTCTAGATTTACCCTTACCAGAGGATTTCTTTTTGCTAGTTCTGAAGGCTTTTATAGCCTCAATTTTCATCTTCTTTACTTCTTCATATGATTCTATTTCTTCTTCTTCAATTGCAATGCTTTCATGCATTATTTTTGCTTTGGTTTTTACCCTTTTCTGCTTAGATACCTCCATACTTGCAGATTGTGTGTAACCAGAGGATGTAGATGTTGAACCTCTTGTCATTCTTTTTGATACTTCAGGTTTTTCTGGTTTCTTCTTAGGCTCTTCAGGACCCTTGGCTGGTTCATCTTCTACTTTTTCTTTTGCAGCATTTTCAGCTTGTGCTTTTTCCCTTGCTTCTTTTATTTGTTCTTTTGAGAAGCCTTGTCTCATGACATAATCTTCTGCCATCTTTCTAGCCTTTCTTGAGATTTTAGGTTTTCTTGTTTCAACATGCATTTTTATAGTTAATTCATCATAAGTCCCAAATATTTCTTTGTTGGGATTTCTTGGTTTACTTAACATGTGTTGAGCATAATTTTCTAATATTCCTACATCTACCTCATATCCCATAGGCATGACCCATACTGTTCTAGGCTCAACGGCCTCCATCAAGCATTGATCTTTTGTCACAATAAAGCAGATAGTGTGCTTGTATTTTTTAACAATTTCTCTAGGGATTCTTTCCCTGGATTGTATTGACCTCTAAATTTTTTTGAAATAGCCCCAGAGGGCTGTGTTCTATTCATCTAGACTACCTATGCTATTTCAATGATTTCTAATTTGAACTGCAATAGGTTTATCATTTGTCCAAAATAGATTCTTCATACCTGGCAATTCTTGCATGAAGTAGAAAAATAAACAGATAATTAGCATGTCATACTTGAATGGGTATTTTTTCTCTTTGGTATTCCTTAAATTTTCCATCAGCTGTTGGCAAAGTAATTCACAAAGATCATACTCTGCATCTTTCTTAACCATATCAAATGCTGTGTAGATTGCTGTATCAGAGACTAAATTTTCCCAGTTTGAGAAGTAAATATTATATCCAATAATCATGGATGCAAATCTTACTACGTGGTCTTCAATATCATTGATTGTTAGTGTCATTTTGTCAAATTTTGCTCCAGTGGTGGCCATTACTTTGTCATTCTTCATAGATTTCAATACTGGTATTGATTCGGTGGAGTTTAATCCAGTTAATGTCCTTATAGCATCTTTTGTAATCTTAAAAGGTCTCTTGAGCCACATGAACTCATCATGAACCTAGCTCAAAACATACCGGACCCATTCATCCTCATCAAATGTCAGAAAATCAATGTACTGAATGAATTTCTTTGTTTCCAATGCCTTATATTCATTTTTCAGATTGTAACCTCCATCACACAAGTGGTCTAGAAATAAATCTATGAGTTTGTTTTTTCCATGCTCTTCTAGGGCAACATGAATATATGCCCTAATGTCTTCTACATGCAAAACTCCATATGGAACTTCTGAAAATGTACCTATTAGATCAACTTCAGTTTCTTTGAAGGGATGTTTCTTGAATTTTGGTTGGGGTCTCTCAGTGATATCCACTACTTGAGGTGTTTCCATTTCTACGAGTAATTGATCAAACTTGAGAAAGGGTTTCAAACAGAAAATACCTCTTTTACCGGACTAGGGTTGAGCTCGATCTTGCCTTGAAATGCTTTGAAGAATACTATAGTCATTTTGAAACTCGCTTTGATTTTCCTTAAACACCTTAGAGATAAGAATTCAAAATGATTTTTCTTTCAGATACTACTCCTTTTTAACCTTCGCATGCCAAAACCTAAGTGTCATTAATGTCATTTTTTAAAAAGATGTCAAACATTTTTCTAGCAACCACAGACACTCTAGATTACTCCGCAGTTCTTCATAATTGATCATTTTCTTCTGAAACTTTCTTCAAAAGATCTGTCATATGATTGTTTTCATCATATATTCATGCTAGATTCTAGCATTGACTTTCTGGCTGGGGGTTTTAGATTTTCAACATAGCTCCCCTGGAGCCAGAGCTGCCAATTTACTTCCCAGAGGAAGTATCTACACCAGATGCTGGTGTGGATTTATCCTTGACTTCAATCACATATTTCTTGATCCAAATCTTGCCCATCTCTTTCTTAGTTTCAATCTAATCAACCTTTTATTTTCCTTTGTCATTCCTTTGCTTGATTTTCCTATTTTCAGTATGATAGTTTCTTTTCACATTTTTGCTTTTGCAAACTCTTGCAATATGTCCATACTTGTTGCTATTGTAGCACACCACATTCCTTTGTCTTTGATTTCTTCTATTAATTGGATTTAATTTGCATTGATTAGCCATATGTCCAAATCTATTGCATGCAAAACACTTCTTATTGAATGCTTGACTATTCCTTTCATTGTAGGCATCATTCCTTACCAGATTTCTGCATTCATTTGATTTGTGACCAATTTTCTTGCAGTTGAAGCATTCACCAGAGAATGATGGAACATTTTGATTCTGATTTGTTCTACTCCTACACTGAGCAACTTTATGACCAAACTTATTGCAATTAAAATAATGCCCATTGAAAGATGGATACCTTTGAACATTTGGTTGTTTGACCAGAGATCTTCTAGGTCTTCTTCTTTGATTTCTAAACTGGTTCCCTCTATTTTGCTTTAACTTAGAGTTAGCTTGACCGGACTTTGAACTTTCTCCTTTCTCAAATCCCAAACCTTGATTATCATCAGGACTCTTTTGACTAGCAATTATCTCATCAAGCTTTGCAGAACTTATTTTGAACTTTTCTTCATAACTCTTGGCTTCTTCCAGATCAAATTTTAGAAGTAGCACTTCTTTTTCCAATTTTTCACATTCCTCTGATTTATGCTTAACAACTTGATTTAGATGCCTTTCAATTTCTTCCTTCTTTTCAACTTCTAGTGTCAACCCATTTAGGAACTCTTGTGCTTGAATCTAATTGATCATTTAGCTCCTTGCTTTTCTCTTTGAATTTCCTGACTTGCTCTCTTAGCTTTAGGATGCATTCATCAGCTTCTTGAATATTAGCCTTTAGATCTCTGATTTTTGCCTCAAAATTTTCAAGATCAATAAGGGTTGCTTCTAGTTCCTTGTTGCTTTCACAATTTCCAAATCTTCTTGGTGCCATGATTACAATGCCTCAGATCTTCCTTAAGCTGTTAGACTTTTTCTAAGGAACTTGGCTCTAATACCAATTGTTGAGAATATGGAATACTAAGAAGGGGAGTGGATCAGTATTCCACAAAACCACTTCTTCACAAATTTATTTATCCAATTTCCAAAGTTAATAATATGAAAGTAGAATAAACATAGAAACAACAACCACAAAGACATAACACATGAACACAAGGATTTTTACGTGGAAAACCCAAAAAGGGAAAAACCACAGTGAGTGTTAGCTCACAATATATTAATATAGCACAATACCAGGTTACAATAAGGGTCACTGCCTTAGGGCTTACTGCCTTAAGAAATGCTCACAATAAGGAAGGCTCACTGCCTAGAGAAAGAAAGAAGAAAGCTCATTGCCAAGTTGAACTGCTCAGATTGCATCTACACATGCATGGTTGCAGCTCCAATAAAGTATTGGAAAACTAATTCAAAATTCTTCATAGCTGACTGTTTTGTTTTACTGCTCTGTCCTTACATGTGAATATGAACTTTCTTCTTCTGCTTTTTACAAATCCTCTTCACACTATATGTCACACATATATCTCTCTTACATTCGCACTACACACCAAATACTGAATTTGATCCTTCATATATCCACAACACTTAGACTCTTCATATTAGGTTGGCCTGGTAAAGTGACTCATGCACTCATACCTTAAGTAGCTTGTTAGCCAAATTCATTTACTAAAACTCCTAGCAGATTCAAACAACACTTGAATTGCATTCACATATGTCAGCCTCAATGATTAACAACTTAGGATTAAGTTTTAAATGTTCAATAGAACTTACCGCATACAATTCAAACTTATCATGTCAACCTCTAACTTAGACTACCACTGAATTAGCTCATCTGTCAGACTACATCTTTTATTGCGGACCATAGGACTTGCTCAAAATCACACTCAAAGACTCTTCAGACATCACCAATCATACCTTCAGAACCACAAAGACAAATATCCTTTAGTAGCAAAATGGGGAACATCAGAATTCAAACTCTATCACAATCAAACTCTGACAAACAGTGTAGTGATATTCAACAGCTTATAACTATCTTTTCGGTGGACTTCAGACTCTACAACTCTAGATTTAGACACTTCATACAAGTGTTTACAAAACCTCAAAACCACATATCAAGATATACAACACCAAAGGAATGCAGACCAAAACAACTAGGTGTATTGCTCTGAATAGAATTGTGGTCTGTTCTACCAGACTTAGGCCATTTGAAGATATACTTCTGGAACTGATCAAAAGTTGAAACCTTGGATATAAGATCATCTAAGAGTTAGGAACATCATACCAGAACTGCAAAACTTGGTCCTCAATTGCAGACCAATGCCAGTCAAAACACTGTTCTTTTGTCATTGCTTCTATACATTGCCAACACTTAGCCAATATGACTAAGTCTTCTTCACCAGACCAAAATCTTTGTTCCAAGCTTGTTCCTTTTCTTGTTGCTATCAATGACAACACTCAATTATCCAACATAGCAATGTCTCTTGCCAACAAACAAATCTTTAATTTGTTCTTGCCTATGTTCCATCTCCACATCACTATCTTCACTAAAATATGGGAGCTCCTCAAACATGTCTGCATCATTAACCTTTACACTTTCCCATATAGGGTTGTTTTCATGCCCCTCTTCATGAGTTGGAACCTCACCATTATGTTGGGCCTCAACTTGTAACAACCTGCCATCATTTTCCATGGCCTCATGTTGCTCTAGAAGTGCTATTAATATTGGCATCTGCATGCCCTCCTCATTTTCAATGTAGCTAGGTAGTTCACTAAATAGAGTGCCATCATCCACTTTTGGATCTATTAGAGCAATCTCCTTCATTGTACCCTCATCATTTGGCTACAACTCCACATTATTCTACTTGAGTTGTCTCTGCAATTGGAACTCTTTAGCGTGTTTTCTTTGCATTTTGGTTTCATTTATCTTACTCACAACATGGGAAAATTCTTCAAATGATCCAAAGTCTAAGGGACTCAACCTAACACCTGAATCATCACCAACCTTATGCTCAAAGCATTGTTGCTAGTCTAGATGATTTGGCTTAACTTCTTCCTGCAACATGTCTAAATATTTAGTTTCAATAGCACATGAGGGCTCACAACTAGCAGGTTGCCTTGCAACTGCCTCCAACACTTCCCCCTCTTTCTCATAGAACAAAGTATCCCGCCAAAAAATTGGCCCATCCTCCACCTTTGGGCTAGTACTAGGACAAGAGGGTTGGCATGGAATAGGGGCTAGAAGGGCTTCTTGAGAGGGTTGTCCCTAAGGAGTAATAGGTTGAATTTGTGTAGGAACAAGCTTCTGTGAAGGTTGGGGGCCTCTAAAACTTTGGATTTTGAAGCTGGAAAATGGTTTCAAAATTACAGAGGGGTTCTCCTGCCTAAAGCTTGGGATCTTGAATTTGGGAGTTATTTTTGCTATAGGCTGAACTTGTGTAGAAGTGGGAGGCTACCTGAAACTGGGAATGAAGGGGACTTCTTGGGCTTCTAATCTCTTCTAGGCAAGCAAGCAATTGCCTTAATTGTTCTTCTTCAGCTATGATCTCCAAAGATAGGTTCTCTCAATAGGCTCTTTCCTGCGCCTCCATCTATTGTTGGTGAAGATGATCCTGATAAGCAATCTCCTCTTGTTGTTTGTTATACTCCATCATTCCATGAATTTCATCCCACTCTCATTGGAACTCTCAGAGTATCTCCATCACATCACCTTTGTTTCTAATGTCAAAATTAAAGGTTTCCTACAATTGAATATACCCTGCTTGTCTTTTAAAATGATCCAAATGTTTCTTAATCTCAAGCAGAGCAAGGTAGTCTTCTTGGGGTTGATAACATGCATTATTAGGCTGACAAAAAGATTGAGCAGGGGTGGGAGGGAGGAAATCATGATGAGGATGCTGATATTCTGTTGCAACAGGGATGTATGGCCTGAAAATAGAGGTGTCTTGGGGTTGATATTGCTTGTATTGGAGCCAATAACTTGCATTTTGGTTAGGAGGAGGTGAATAGCCATAATTCCCATAAAAAATTGACATTTTAAAGCATCAAAATGCTAGATAATCATAGAAAATGTTTGAATTAGAGAAAATAGGTCTGATACCAGTAGAAAACTTGATACATACCCAGACAAGTTGCCAGGTGATTTGAGATGCTTTTGAAATCAAGATAGATCAAGAATACCACTGAAATCTTGATCCCCGATGAATCTTTAAGCACTTAGACTGCTTTCACCAGTAGATTTGTTTAGCAGAGTCACCATGGTGCTGAAGGAGATTACACTGAATGGCAAGATGCACTGAAGAACACACTAAATTCTTCAATGGATGATAGAGCTCATCGAACTGGTCCCACCGAGTGTGCCAAAAACTATTGTCATGTGAAATTGCATCCTGCTTGAACCATGTTCAAGCATTCCAATGACACAATGGGACTGATCTCAAGGTGTGGGACCTTGAAGATTAGATTAGATCTCCAAAGAAGGTTGGTTCCTCTTTCTAGACTTAAGGTCCAGAGAATTCAACTAAACCTATGCTAATGATCACCAAGGAAAAGGGGAAGAAAGAATACAAAAAGGGAAAGGGTGATACACCAAGATTTAGGGTGTTCAAATGCAACTGTCATAACATAGTAATGATCTCAAATGCTGAAAGGGAATCACATAGACTCATGCAGATTCAAATAGAGGTTAAGGCAGAGAGATGAAAGTATGAAAGGGACTATTTTATCCACAATACATAGCTTACATCTATCAAATAAACACAGTGCAAGAACAATGAGAGAGTCAAAATTTAGTTTATATTGATCATAGAGGCTAAATAGCCATCACAAAAGAAGAAGAATTCATTACAGGCATGAAATAGACATAAAATGATAGACTCTAGTTCATTGTTGAACTAGCACAGAGACACAAGAGGCTCAACAAAATAGCACAGTCCATTAAATCTGCCCAGTTCTGGAGAAAACCACAAGGTCTGAACCTGCAAGGAACTTTCTGCCTCTAAAAGTGACCCAATGCAACCAACCAACAAAAAAACATCTCAAATACATGCATGTATAGTTTTTCTGATCATACTGTAGCAACCAAGGGCGTTGGATTTCTGGTCAATCGACTTGATGTATGTGCCCATGCTGCATTAACTTTGGCTCATAAACATTGATAGAAGAGGGATGGTAGCCATACCCTTTAAAGTCTATGAAACAATAGAGGAGATTGCCTGCAAGCATGGGTGCTAAGCACATTTATGAGAGAAGGTCCCAAAATACCTCTAGGTACCTACAAATTCATTTTGTTTCTCATTTGTATAGGAGCATTGAAGATTTTCACTATTTCATCTACCTGCAATTAAGTTTGCCTGTGAAATTTAATATTGGGTACCTTCACCCTGTAACAATGGCGTGATTTTAGGAACTAAACAAGCTTTTATAACACTTTAAAATATTTAAATTTCTTTAAATATTCAAAATATTACACTTTATTGACTTTCCCTTTTTTTGGCTCTCTTTTTTGCCCTATTGGCAAAATCTAATTTTCCTAAACCATGTCTTCTTTCTTCTTCCTTTTGCCCTATCGAAAAAATCTTGCTTTTGTAAACTAGGCTTTCTAATCGCCTTGTCAATGAATCTTCATCTCTACAAACTAAGCTTGGCCACTAGATTTTCTCCTATTTTGCCCTATCGACAAACTTTAACTTTTTTGAACCTTGTTCCTTGGTGCCATTTTGCCTTATCGACAATTTTGAATTTTCTCAAACTTAGCCTTCGCCACTCTTGGCTCTATCAGTAATTTTGCTATTTTTAGAACTATACTCTACTTTTCGTTTATCCTAGCTCTCGATCACCTTATCAACAATATCTAAAAATCATGAACTTGTTGACAAGTTCTCTCTTTCTTTGATTTTCTGACTAGCCGCTCCTCATAGCTTTTTGCCTTATCAACGAATATTGCTTTCTGTGAACCTCTCATGCCTTAGCCAATTTCTGTTGGCAAGAGACACTGCTCTAGAGATAACCTATGTATGTTGTCATTGATGGTAACATGGCCAAGAAGATACATTAGCATGACAAGAAGACATCACTCTGGAAGACCAACTTGGTTTGGCAGCAAGGCACAAGTGTAGAAGGTCAAAATGACTAAGTATGGACAGGGTACAAAGTATGGATAAAAAATGGATCAATATGCATCTGCAGAAGAAGACCACCTAATGCAAATTAGGTATGATGATTCATGCCTATGTGATGATGATTTAGTCCAGTGATCAAGTCATGATCTTCTCTAAAAGTCATGTGAAGAAAATGTCTAAGTTCAGACAAATAAGGGAAACACAGAGATAGTGAACAGTACTTAGGAGACTGGTCTGCATTCCTCTGCAATTGCACATCTTGTCTGTGGTTCTGAGGCAAGCAAGAGATATGTCAGTACTACCCAAACCCAATATCATAACATCTAAATTTCAATATATCATATTTTACAAGTTGCTTAATATTGGGTTTTAATTCAACAGTATTTCTCTGTGACAGATCAACAGTTCCATTATCCTCATTCTGACATGCAGAAGTATTTTTCTTTGCAGTTCTAAATATATGTTAAGAGGTCAATAATGAAACTTGGATATGATTTGTAAGGTCCCATTTGGTCCGCAGTGTGTGTGGTGATGTGACATACGAGCTTACTAAGTGTGTTCTTAAGGAACAGGCTGACTGGCATATTAGATCTCTATGCAGAGAAGATGTAATGTTTGGATAATCAATTTGAATGGTCATATGACTAAGGCCGACCTATATGAAGACTTGTGCATGATTGTTTAAGTCCGTATTGGAGATTGTACATAAGAACAAGCTGACAAAGTATGATATTTTGGCTTACACATTTTCTTGTTTAGTTTGCCGACCTGATCAAGTAATAATTCTTGATGCGGATATATATATCCAATGGATTTGAGTTCTGAGGAGAAGTGATGCAAATGTGAATGTGCGACATGCAAAGAAGAAGTGATTGTATAAGAGCAAAAGAAGAGAGAGATCTTGTTCCTATGTAAAAGTAGACCAGTAAAATAGAGCAGTCAGAGATGAAGAGTTTTGTGATAGTATTTATGTGTTTCATTGGAGTTGTAATCATGCATGTGTAGATGCAATCTGAGCAGTTCAAATTGGCAATGAGCCATTCTTCTTTCTTCTTTCTTTCTCTAGGTAGTAAGCCTGACTTGGCAATGAGCCATTCTTGCAGTGAGCATTTCTCTGGGCAATGAACCTTCTTGTAATCTAGTATTGAGCTATATTAATATATTGTGAGCTAACACTCACCATGGTTTTTCCCTTTTTGGAGTTTCCACATAAAAATCTTGGTGTTCATGTGTTATGTCTTTTTGGTTGTTGTTCCTATGCTTATTTTGCTTTCATTTTATTAACTTTGGAATTTGGACTAATAAACTTATTAAGAAGTGGTTTTGTGGAATACTGATTCACCCCGCCCTCACTCTTAGTATTCCTTGCTATCAACAATTGGTATCAGAGTAAGGTTCCTGGGAAGAAGTATAACAGCTTAAGGAAGATTTGGGGTTCTGTAATCATAGAAACAAGAAGATTTGGAAATTATGAAAGAAACAAGGAACTAGAAGCAACCCTTATTGATCTTGAAAAATATGAGGCAAAAATTAGGGATCTAAAAACAAATATTCAAGAAGCTATTGAATGCATCCTAAAGCTAAGAGAGCAAGTCAGGAAATTCAAAGAAAAAAACAAGGAGCTAAATGATCAATTAGATGAAGCACAAGAGTTCCTAAATGAGTTGACAGTGGAAGTTGAAAAGAAGGAAGAAATTGAAAGGCATCCAAGCCAAGTTGTTAAGGATAAATCAGAGGAATGTGAAAAATTGAGCAAAGAAGTGCTACTTCTAAAATTTGATCTAGAAGCAGCTAAGAGCTATGAAGAGAAGTTCAAGCTAAGTTCTGTAAATCTTGATGAAATGATTGCTTGTCAAAAGAGTACTGATGATAAGCAAGGTTTGGGATTTGAGAAAGGAGAGAGTTCAAAATCTAGTCAAGCAAATTCTGAGTTAAAGCAAAATAGAGGGAACTAGTTTAGAAATCAAAGAAGAAAACCTAGAAGACCCCCGGTCAGATAGCCAAATTCTCAAAGATACCCATCTTTCAATGGTCATTATTTTAATTGGAATAAGTTTGGTCATAAATCTACTCAATGCAGGAGTAGAACAAACCAGAATCAAAATGTTTCATCATTCTCTGGTCAATGCTTCAACTATAAGAAAATTGGCCATAGATAAAATGAATACAAAAGTCTGGTAAGAAATGGCTTTCAAAATTCAAAGAATACTGAATCATTCAATGGAAGATGTTTTACATGCAATAGACTTGACACATGGCTAATCAATGCAGATCAAGGATGAATTCATACAGAGAAAGGAATTGAGGACAAGGAAACATTGTGTGCTACAATTGCAACAAATCTGGACATATTGCAAGAGTCTGCAGAAGCAAAAATGTGAAAAGAAACTACACTACTGAATACAGGAAAATAAAGCAAAGGAATGACAAAGGGAAAGAAAAGGTTGATCTGGTTGAAACCAAGAAAGAAATGAGCAAGATTTGGATCAAGAAAGATGTGATTGAAGTCAATAATGAATCTGCACCATCATCTGGTGTAGATACTGATGCAAAGCATCCACCACCAATAAAACCCTAACATACAATTATCAATGTATGTCTATGCATTTCCAAATATGGACACGACCTTTAATTTATAAAGTCCCCTTTTTGTTTGCCATCGGCTTCACAAAATGCCTAAACCCGGTCACTGTAGTACTTGCACATACAAATGCTTACCTGCCGAACCCATGGTCCCTTTGTATCTGTCGCTTCCTTTACATAGAACATGCAAACTCTGACCTGTCGGCGCCGGTTACCTTCACCCGATCTATCGGTCGCCGCTTGTACATAACCCTTTGTATCGCGGAATGTATATTCCAATATACATTCACAATATACATACAACTCGCAACCTGCTCTTCCGGTACCCTTACCTCCTACCGCCGGTGGTGTATTGTATCTGAGACAAAAGAACCTTCCAACATACATTTGGGCTACCGCCCTGACCAATCACCTTTTGCATCAACCCGATGCATCTATTTCATTGTATCTTTACTACATATAAACCAAAATATACATTTGCTGAATATTCCTTCAGATATGCCTTCGATGTATGTTTGACCCGCTGACTGCCTTTGTATATTTTCGATGTACATGTCCGATGTACATTTAACACATACAATCCGCCCGATACAATTGACGGATACACAGGAACTGTATGCAACATTCAAAAGATGGATACTCACAAGTTGCATAACCTGATATACATTTGCAGTATATACAAAAATTGTATATTCAAACTTGTATCTCCTCAACATGCAATTTCAAATGCATCTTTGACCAACCCTTGACTTCTTTGTATGCTGATAGGGATCTTGACCTTTCTCTCTCCTATGTATATGCGATAGACTTGTATATCCTCATGTATGTTTCAACATACAACATCGACGAAACAAAAGTGATATACTCACAACATACCAAAGTGATATACACACATATAGTATATCTCGCATACAAAAGCGATATATACACAATTTGTATATTTTTGAGAACTTCATGGATTTTCACAGTTTGATCCACGCAATCTCCAGTGATGGTTCGATCCATTTCCTGGGTAGTTTCTCAAACTCTTTCAACCTGCACGACCTAGCACATACACATGCTAGGGTTCTCAACACCTCTAACCTGCGATCCTGCAAACATGCATGCGAATAGAAATAGAAAACACACAACTAAAACCTAAACTATTGTACATGACCATTCCTCCAATTCGTAGAATCAACCGGTGGAATGGATAATCAAATCCATTCGGCCTCAATGTAGGAAATCAATTACACAGTGAATTCAAATGCAACAAGATCTTATTAGCTTTCAAAAGATGCGATTACAGTACTCTATTCTCCAACAACACAATTCAACTGATTGATTTCAGCTACTACAAAACCTAGATGCCTTCGTCCATCAAATCCCAGGGTATTTATCTAGTTACCACTGGTAGTACAGACTTGGATTCCCAGCGGCTGGGAAATCTCTCCAAATGGCTGGGAGATACAACTGTCTTAATGACTAACAAACTTCCTAACTTCCTACCAAACTATCTAAAAAAAGCATAAGTTGGTCAAATAGACCTTATTACATTTAATGTCCAATTAGGACCTTATTGAAAACATAAAACTAAGCATAAAACAACTAAATGCCTCATGGAGGCCACTTTGGGTTAGGTGCTCCTGCACCATACTCCCCAACAGAAAAAGAACTCATGTCCCATGAGTTAGGTTGTGGAAGAATTCCACCTTTACTCTTTGTCATCTCAGTGTTCTGACCTGTTCCATCTTTATGCTCTATTGTCCCTTGGTTGTTCCAAGATTTCTGAACTACAACTTGTTGTCTTAGAAGTAAATTCTCATGCCTGTTAATGTAGGCTCTGTTCATACATACCCTGTGTTTGCCAGTTTGTCTTACTAGCACCTCTGTCTGAATACCTGATTGAATAACCTTAGGAATTGCTTCTTGAACTTTTGCAATGTTCAAAGCTGTCTTCCTTTCAACTTTTATAGGACAAACAATAGTCCCAACTACAATCACATCCTTGTCTTGCCAATCAATTTGCGTCTGCCCATGAACCTACTATTTGGTCTATGGCTGACCTCTGTCGGTCAAAACTAAACCTTGCTTCAAACTGTTGTCCTTAACAACTTCTTTCCCTGCAGTATCCTCAACTGCCTTTATGCCTGCTGTTGTAAGCATCTTCACAAACTCCTTCTTTCCCACTAAAATGATTTTTGCTACCTTATGTGCTGCAGCTTCTTCCTGTGATGGTATCAACACAATAGTTTTCCCATCTTTCTTGATGGTGTAGGTATTTGCATACCCATCATACAATACTCTCCTATCGAATTGCCATGGCCTACCCAACAAGAGGTGACAACATTCCATGGGCAATATGTCACACAAAACTCTATCATGATAATCCCCAATTTGAAAATCAATATATGCCTGTTCATATACCAAAAGTGATTGACTATCACTTACCCAAGATGCTTTGTAAGGGTTTTGATGTGGAATCCTTTCTAAATTCAGTTTATCCACCATTTCTTGAGATACCATATTATCTGTTGAGCCAGAATCAATTACAACCTTACATATTTTACCTTTGCTCTTGCATGTGGTCTTGAAAAGAGCTCTTCTTTGAATCATATCCTTTGATGTCTTCAAGATTGTCCTTCTTAACATCAATGCTTCTCCCTCCTCCGGATACCCATAATTATCAGGAGTCTCCTTCACACTTTGCTGAGTGTTTGAGCTTCTTGCACTTTGTTTATCAGTTTCTTGGATCAGATTTGCCCTCTTTTCTCCTCCTGAACTTGTTTATTTTGTTGAACATTTGAAAAATGAATGCCCATATTCACCACAAGTGTAACACTTACTAGAAAATGTAGTAGAACCTCTACCACCTCCAAATCTGCCTTTGGTACCTTTCCATCCACCTCTAAAATCAGACTGCTCTTATCCTTTACCCGTGTCTTCTTGACTCTCATTGCCTTGTCTTGTGGTAGGAGCTGATCCTCTTCCCCTCATATTGCTGCCTCTTCCTCTCATGGACTTATGCTGCCTTCTTTTCATCTTTTCCTCAATCCTGATTGCCATTTGATAACAATCTTCTACACTCCTAGGGTTAGCCAAAACTAACTCATCCTATATGTTCATTCTCAAACCAACTAAATATCTAGCAACTTTTTCAACCTCATTCTCATGATGACCAGATCTCATACTCAATTTATAAAACTCCTTAGTATACGCCTTCACATCCATTTCCTTTTGCCTTAAAAATTGCAGCTTCTTGAACATTTGAATTTCATAATCCTTAGGCAAGAATTTACCTTTGATCCTTGCTACCATCTTATCCCATGAAGAAATTTTTGACTTACCTTGCTTTCTCCTCTCAGATTGTACATAATCCCACCATACCAAAGCATGACCTCCCAACTTGGTCTTTGCAATCTTTACCTTCTGCTCCTCAGGAATATCTTCACATTCGAAATGATTGTCTAATGCAGCAATCCAATCAAGTAACTCGTCTTCATCCAAACATCCATTATACTTTGAAACATCAACCTTTACCTTAGGTTTCTCACTCTGCATACCTTTAACAGTTTTGCAAATCTCTAATCTTCAGCATTCAGATCTTCAGCTACCTCTTCATACTCTTCAGCATCATCTTCCTCTTCTTCTGACTCATTGTCTTCTACTTCCCTCTTTTTGTTCTTCTCTAAGGCTACAAGCCTGGCTTGAAGTGCTTCAGCAAGCTCCTTCATCTTTCTCATCTCTCTGGCATGTTTTTCCTTTATCTCCTGCAACTCCCTTGCAGTACCATTACCTTTAGGAGGCATCTTGTCAACCTCTCAATCGTCTACTTCTGCCTTCTCAGTGACAGAATCAACACACAAACAACCTAGTCCTTTTGTTGAGCTCTGATACCACTATGATGCAGAGCATCCACCACCAATAAAACCCTAACATACAATTATCAATGTATGTCTATGCATTTCCAAATATGCACATGACCTTTAATTTATAAAGTCCCCTTTTTGTTTGCCATCGGCAAAATATCCTCCATCAGCTTCACAAAATACCTAAACCCGGTCACTGTAGCACTTGCACATACAAATGCTTACCTACCGAACCCGCGGTCCCTTTATATCTATCACTTCCTTTACATAGAACATGCAAACTCTGACCTGTCGGCGCTGGTTACCTTCACCCGATCTATCGGTCGCCGCTTGTACATAACCCTTTGTATCGCGGAATGTATATTCCAATATACACTCGTAATATACATACAACTCGCAACCTGCTCTTTCGGTACCCTTACCTCCTACTACCGGTGGTGTATTGTATCTGCAGACAAAAGAACCTTCCAACATACATTCGGGCTACTGCCCTAACCAGTCACCTTTTGCATCAACCCGATGCATCTATTTCGTTGTACTTTACTACATACAAACCAAAATATACATTCGCCGAATATTCCTTTAGATATGCCTTCGATGTATGTTTGACCCACTAACTGCCTTTGTATATTTTCGATGTACATTTAACACATACAATCTGCCTGATATAATTGACGGATACACAGGAACTGTATCCAACATAGAAAAGATGGATACTCACAAGTTGCATAACCTGATATACATTTGTAGTATATACAGAAATTATATATTCAAACTTGTATCTTCTCAACATGCAATTTCAAATGCATCTTTGACCAACCCTTGACTTCTTTGTATGTCGATAGAGATCTTGACCTTTCTCTCTCCTATGTAAATGCGATAGACTTGTATATCCTCATGTATGTTTCAACATACAACAACGATGAAACAAAAGTGATATACTTGCAACATACAAAAGTGATATACACACAAATAGTATATCTCGCGTACAAAAGTGATATATACACAATTTGTATATTTTTGAGAACTTCACAGATTTTCACAGTTTAATCCACGCAATCTCCAGGGATGGCCCGATTTGTTTCTTGGGCAGTTTCTCAAACTCTTTCGACTTGCATGACCTAGCACATACCCATGCTAGGGTTCTCAACACCTCTGACCTACGATCTTGCAAACATGCATGCAAACAAAAACAGAAAACACACAACTAAAACCTAAACTATTGTACATGACCATTCCTCTGATTCACAGAATCAACTGGGGGAATGGATAATCAAATCCATCTGGCCTCAAAGCAGGAAATCAATTACACAGTGAATTCAAATGCAACAGGATCTTATTAGCTTTCAAAAGATGCGATTACAGTACTCTGTTCTCCAACAACACAATTCAACTGATTGATTTTAGCTACTACAAAACCTAGATGCCTTTGTCCATCAAATCCCAGGGTATTTATCTAGTTACCACTGGTAGTACAGACTTGGATTCCCAACGGCTGGGAAATCTCTCCAAACAGCTGGGAGATACAACTGTCTTAACGACTAACAAACTTCCTACCAAACTATCTAAAAATAGCATAAGTTGATCAAATAGACCTTATTACATTTAATGTCCAATTAGGACCTTATTGAAAACATAAAACTAAGCATAAAACAACTAAATGCCTCATGGAGGCCACTTTGGGTTAGGTGCTCCTGCACCAGATACTTCCTCCGAGAAGTAAATTGGGAGATCTGGCTCAGGAGGAGCAGTGTTGAAAATCTAAACCCCCAGACAGAAAGTGGGTCCCAGAATCTAGCATGAAGGTATATGATGGAATCTGATGTGACAAATCTCTTAAAAGAAAAACTAAAAGAAAATAAGTCAATGCGGCACATTGCAGAGCAATCTTGATCAATTGTATCTACCAAAGAAGACATGCAACTTTTTGGGAATGGGCATTTATGATGAGTTAGGTCAAGTCATGCTGAGGATAAAAAGGGACTTGTTTGATTTCAAAATCACTTTGCATTCAAGATATTAGACATCTAGGAAAGACTAAGGCAAAACTTGAGCGACAACAAGTAAGATCTGAAGGATTCAGAGTGATTCAAGCAAAAGAAACCCTAGCTGGCAAAACAAGGTATTTTCATTGAAGCCCCATTTGTGAATCTATTAAAATTCTGTAATGGCAACTCCACAATTTGTTGATATCACTGAACAACCTCGACCTAAATTTAAGAAACACCCATTTAAAGAAACAGAAGTGGATCCGATGGGTGCATTTTTAGACATTCTTCATGGAGTTCTGTATGTTGAGGATGTTAGGGCATATATACATGTTGCTCTAGATGAGCACAATGATAGGAGATTCATAGAATTATTTCTGAACCATCTAAGTGATGATCAATATGACTTAAAGTTGGAGTATAAAGCCCTAAAGGAAAAGAAATTCATCCAATATGCGCAATTCCTTATTTTTGTGGAAGATGAATGGGTTTGGTACGTGCTTAGTAGAATGTAGGATGAATTCATGTGGCTAAGACAACCCTTCAAAATCACTAAGGAAGCAATCAAGACAGTAACTAGATTGAACTCCACCGAAGGTGTGCCCTAGCTAAAGGCCATCAAGAATCAAATTGTCTTAGAGGCCACCAGAGCTAAATTTGACAAAAGGGCATTAACAATCAATGATATTAGAGATCATAGTGTGAGATTTGCCTCAATGGTTTTAGGCTACAAGGTCTACTTCTCCAACTAGGAGAACTTTGTTTCTGGCACAACAATTTATACTGCTTATTAGATGATAAAGGAGAACGCAGATTACGACCTATGCGAGTTGCTGCTAAATAAATTAATGGAGAACTTGAGGAAGATAAAGGAGAGAAAGAGTTACCCCTTCAAACATGGTAAGTTGGTTATCTGTTTAATCTTCTATTTCATGAATGAGCTACCCAACATGAATAATCTATTTTGGACAAGTGATAGACCAGTGGTTGTGCAAATTAGGGATCACTTGAATAGTCTATGAAGTTATGATGTGCAAAAGGTAGCATTGTGGGGGTATTTCAAAAAAATTCAAAGCATGATGCATTCTAGGGAAAGAATCCCTAAGGGAATTGTTGAGAAATACAAGGATACAATTTATTTCACGGTCACTAAGGATCAATGCTTAATGGAAGCTGTGGAACCCAGGACTGTATGGGTAATACCCATGGGATATGAGGTAGATGGACAAATACTAGAAAACTATGCCCAACACCTACTCAACAAACCTAGAGACACTAAAGAAGAGAGGTTTGGGACTTATGAAGAACTAAGTTTAAAACTTCATGTTGAATTCAAGAAGCCAGAATCCACTAGGAAGGTGAGAAAAGAAGTAGAAGAAATTTTTTACAAGATATGGGTTCACAAAAGAACAAGATAAAGAATCAAGGGAAAGACCAGAGAGAGCAGAAAAGGAAAAACAAAAGAGTGAACCAGTACAAGTTCTGAAAGAATCTCAGATGAAACAAGACAAGCTTGAAAATACTCAGAGTTCTACTAGGACCTCTGCTACCTCCTCTGGTGCCACACCATTAGTGAGTATGCAGAAAATTCCAAATAAATCTATTGTCAAAGATACAAAGAGGAAAAAAATGAAGGGGAGAAGACTGTATGTTAGTGTAGGGAGCAAGGATGTAGAAGAAACTGAGTCTAATGAAGAGGTGAAAAAGATGAAGGCAAAGGGCATCAAGGCCTCTAGAAGCACTAGAGAAAAGCCCTTCAGAAGTGAGAGAGCTAGAAAAAGACAAAAGGTAGAGGAGCCTTATATTGAAAAGGTTACAATTTCAATTAAGGAACCCGATATTGAGCAATCGGTAAAATACTGTTGAACTGGAACCCGATATTGAGCAATTGGTAAAATGTGATATATTAAACTTTAGAGGTTATGATCTTGGATTTGGGTAGTACTAACATATCTCCTACTTTCCTCATAACCATAGACCAAGATGTGCACTTGCGGAGGAATGTGGACCAGTCTACTGAGTACTGTTCACTATCTCTGTCTTTCCCTTGTTTGTCTGAACTTAGACATTTTCTTCACATGACTTCCGAAGAAGATCATGACTTGATCACTAGACTGAATCATCATCACATAGTCATGAATCATCATACTTGATCTGCATTAGGTGGTCTTCTTTTGCGGAGGTATATTGACCCTTATCTGCCTCATACTCTGTACCCTGTCCATACTTAGTCATTTTGACCTTCCACATTGTGCCTTGCTGCCAAACCAAGTTGGTCTTTTGGAGTGACGTCTTCTTGTCATGCTAATGTATCTTCTTGGCCATGTTTCAATCAATGAAAACACACACATGTTATCTCTAGAGCAGTTTCTCTTGCCAACAGTCTCCCCCTTTGACATTGATGGCAACACTTAGTGAAAAATGTTGCCTTGACTGCTCCCCCTTTCTAGTGAAAAATGTTGCCTTGACTGCTCCCCCTTTCTATATTCACTTCTATATTCCTTCTCCCCCTGAGATGTTTTCTCATTTTTCACTAATCTTCTCTCCCCCTTTGACATCAATGGAAAAGGGTGTGTTCTGGAATCAAAAACTTGTGAAAACTACAAAATTTACTATGTACTCTGCCACATATTTACATATACAGTCTTCAACTTAATCTTACATATGCTTAAGGATGTCATTGAAAACATTCTTGATCTGTGCCAATTCACCATCCCAACCCTTTTTAACATTGTCCAAAATTTGAATATGTCCTCTGAGTAAGAAAACTAGGGTTTCTACCTTTTGCAAATCAATGGGTGCATCAGTTTATGAAGCTATTTGAGCTTCAGCTGCTAGATTGAACATGGACTCCAACTTGGGACTAATCAGTCCTCTTATCTAACACATTCTTCCTTTTGTCTGATCCCTTTCACTTATTAAAATATTCAAGTCATTTTGAATGTTGATGACTTGACTTTCTTTGTCGCTTACTAATTCAATTATCAGATCAAATGACTTAGATATGTTAATTAGTTTCTGCTCTAAATCTTTCATCTTTTCTTCTATTTTATTTGTAGTTTCCGACCAAGATAGACAAAAATTATATATATCACCAGCCTCTTTAATGGCATCCTGAATGCCCTTTAATCTATTATCTAATTGTATTTTGTCATTGACTATCATTTTCTTTAACTCATTTAGTCTTTTCTCATTGAATTCTTGCCTTACTTTTATCTCAACTAATTTTTCAAAAGATTCAAAATGTGTGCTTACTAAATTTATCAGTCCCTTAAGTTGACTTGTGATAGACATAGAGGTATCCTTCTGATAAATTGGCATCAGCTTCTCCAAAATGATGGATGCTTCACTAATGAGTTCATTGTCCTCTATGTGGGATTTTAGCATTTCTTCTCTTGCCTTGGCTTGTGTAATTGAAGCCAATTTGAGCTTTTGTACCAGTGACATGGTGTCCAAGTTTATCGAACTGTGAAGTAGTTCTGGATCATCTAGAATGTGTTTCTCTTTTTCCAAAAATTCTTTCACCACCTCTGCAGTGTCTCTTGTTGCACCGGAGACTTCATCTTTCTATTCCTGCTCTAGAGGATCTATGGTCATGGCCTTGTTGGTGTCATCCTTCTGCTCTTGTGGAGGATTATTCTAGTTCTGATGAGGATATAGTTTTAGTAGCTGGTATTTCTATTTCCTCAGTCTTCTCACCATCAATTTTGTCCTCTATTTGATGTTCTAGAGAGGCAAGTGTTCCCTTTTCTTCAACTATTTCATCAACTTTGTATGTCTTCTTTTCAACATTGACTTCCGGAACAGATGTGTTATCTTCACCATCTATTTCTTCTTTGTCATAGATGATAGGAAGATTATATTTCTTCAAGACTTTCAAAGTGATTTCTTCTATTTCTTTGACAACCTTATCAATTTCTTCTAGCATTAAAGAGTTCATCCTTTTCTTGGTTTTGAACTCATCCTTGATCTCCATAGAGATTAATGCCTCTTGCTTGGGAGTAATCTCCGGACATAGTCTGGTTAATATATATATCCTTTGCCCTAGAAGTCTCTTTTCTGATAGTCAAAATGTTAGCTAGACTTTCAGGGAGATCAAAGATGATCTCAATAAGGGCTCTATTGTAATGTTTAGATATTCCATTGTGGCATCTTCAAGGACTCTCTTATCATCATCATTAATCTTCATTCTGACATGCAGAAGGATTTTGATTTACGGTTCTAAAGATATGTTAAGAGGTCAATAATGAAACTTGGATATGATCTGTAAGGTCCCATTTGGTCTACAATGTGTGTGGTGATGTGAAAGATGAGCTTACTAAGTGTGTTCTTAAGGAACAAGCTGACTGGCATATTAGATCTCTATGTGGAGAAGATGTAGTGTTTGGATAATCAATTTGAGTAGTCATATGACTAAGGATTGTTAGAAATGAAAGCAACACTACTTCAATGGAAATCTGATTCAATTAAATTTTAGCAATCTTTCAAGTGTGCATTAACAATGGAGATTGTAATCAAAACATAAAACCCACAATACATAAATATACCAGAAGCAAAATGAAGCACATAACACAAGTGTTTAATGTGGAGAAAACCCTTTCGAGTAAAAAACTCCACCAAGAAAAGAGGCCAAGTTGTACTATCTTCACAAAAAGAGATTACAAATACATTCACTTCCTCTATCCTTCAACCTTGACTCCTGCAGAACCTAGGTACCTGTAAACTGTTATATGCACCTCATCTACTATGCTATGGTTTTTATAGAATTTACACAACCTCAAGACATTAAATGACTTCTTACAATCCCATAACACTTGTCAAGAGTCAACAATACAACCTTGGGTGTCCATGGCCAAGAATAGGCTCTTATGGGGTCATAAATGCTATCATACATGCATCCTACACTTGGGAAAAAGTGCCCATGCAAGATTGAACGTCTTGGGGCTAAGAATATCCACTTACAACATCTTATGACGTGTCATATGCTATTATAAGTGTCATAGATTCTTATGACAACTTACAGTTGTCATAGAATCTCTTACACCTTCATACAACATCTATGACGTGCATCATAACACTAAAAATAGATTATTCCTCCACATGTACACCCCACTTTGACCAATTACCATTTACCATAGTAAATGACATCCCGTAAGTACCGCCGATAACTCTGGGACTTACCATGCAGTAACTCCATAATTACCATGGATAGTAAATTTTTTTTACCACTGCCAATGAAACTTGTACATCCCTTATGGGTAATCACAAATAATAAATGGAATAATACAATAATGGGATTTACAAGGTTAATGGCACCTTATCCCAACATTCTCCCACTTGACATTATACATTGTAAATCAACTCATAGGAAATCAAATGAAAAATAACCAGGCACTAGAAATCAGGCCCATGGCCTCTCCACACCACACGAACTTCTTTGTGCTCACAGGCTTGGTCAAAGAATCTGCAACATTCTCCTCAGTGTCTATCTTCTTCAGCTCAATTTCTCCATGTGCAACCAACTCTTGAACAAAGTGATACTAAACATCAACATGCTTAGTTTGAGCATGATACATGGGATTCTTGGCCAAACAGATAACACTCTGGCTATCACAACCAATCTGAATGTTCCTGCAATCAAAACCAATACCTGTACACAGTCTCCTCAACCAAACTGCCTCCTTAGAGACATGAGTTGCAGCCATATATTCTTCTTCTGTGGTGGACAAAGCAACTGTGGGTTGCCTCTTACTCATCCAACTCACTGCACCTCTAAATAGAGTAAACACATAGCCACTAGTGGACCTTCAACTATCCAAGTACCTGCCCAATCTGCATCAAAAAAACCTTGTATGTCCAATGATTTATCAGCACTATCAGTACCAGAATAAACAAAACAATGATTAGGAGTACCTGCAAGATATTTAAACACACTCTTCGCATAGTTCAAATGCTGTTTACCAAGGTTAGACATAAATCTGCTCAAAACTCCCACTGCTTGGGCAATATCTAGTCTAGTGCAAACCATTGCATACATCAAACTCCCTACAACACTAGCATATGGCACATTAGACATATCCTCAAGATCATCCTCAGTCTTTGGACACATATCTAATGAAAGCTTAGTACCAATGGGTAAAGGAACTCTAACTGGATTACAGCCCTGCAAACTAAACCTCTGCAAAATAGTATTCACATACTTACTTTGTGACAACCATATCTTTCTGTTAACTCTGTCCCTCCTGATCTCCATTCCCAAAATATAACTTGTAGCACCCAGATCCTTCATCTCAAATGCACCTGAAAGTTAGGCTTTAAGCTCACTAACCATACCCTTAGTATTGCTGAAAAACATGTCATCAACATACAAAGTAATAACCAATATAGAATCATCAACACAATGATCCTCCTCGCTTCTAACAAAACCCAATTTCAAGACAAATGAATCAAACTTTTGATACCACATTCTGGGGGACTATTTCAGACCATAAAGAGACCTCTTTAACCTGCAAACCCAATGTTATTTTCCTTTTACGTCAAAACCTGTAGGTTGTTGCATATAAATTTCTTCTTCAAGATCTCCATGCAAGAACACAGTCTTAGCATCCATTTGCTCAATCTCCCAATCATAAGCTGCAACAATGGATAAGAGAATTCTAATAGAAGTCAATTTAGCAACAGAAGAGATTATCTCACCAAAATCAACTCCCTCTCTCTGGGAGTAGCCCTTAGCTACCAGTCTAGCCTTGTACTTCTCCAATGACCCATTTGCTGCAAACTTCTTCTTGAAGACCCACTTACAACCTATGGCCTTTCTTCCTTTGGGAAAATGAATAAGATCCCAAGTGTTATTAGAGTCTAAGCCATCATCTCCTCCTGCATGGCTAGCTGCCAAGACTCACTATCATCTATAGAAAATAGCTTCCCTATAGGATCTAGGTTCATCGTTAGTACTCATTAAAGCATATACAAAAAAAAAATCTGGTGGGCTATACCTATCAACTGGATTATGTTGTCTTGTGGATCTCCTCAAGGGTGGAGTAAGAGACTCTACTTGTTCTTCTGCATGATCATATGCACCAACTTCTTCTGTCACAACAGATTCATCTTCATTAGAACTACTTGAATCTTCTTCTTCTTCTTCACCCCCAAATCCATCATTCTATTCTTCCTGAGGTGCATCTTGCTACTCTAAATCAAAGTGCACCTTCTTTACCTTTCCTTCTTTTTCTTTTGGTTGCTCAGGTTCAAAAATAGCTCTAAGTTCCCTGAAAATAACATCTCTATAAAATATAATCTTGCAGGTTGGTGGATTCCAAAGCTTATAACGTTTGACATTATCACCATATCCAATGAATGTACATTTTTTAGCCTTTGAATCCAACTTAGATCACTTTTCCTTAGGCACATGAACAAAAGCCTCACAACCAAAAACCCTTAAATGTGAAACAGAATGTTTCTTACCTATCCACACTTCATAAGGTGTTGAATCAAGAGCCTTACAAGGAGATCTATTTATCAAGTAGCAAACAGTACACACAGCCTCTGCCCAAAAGCATTTATCCAACTATGCATCACTAAGCATACTTCTAGCCCTTTCCATAATTGTTCAGTTCATCCTTTCTGCAACACCATTTTGCTGTGGTGTATATGGAGTTATCTTTTGTCTGATTATACTCGCATGCTTGCAAAACTCATCAAATTCCTTAGAGCAATATTCCCCTCCATTGTCAGATCTTAATATTTTTATCTTTAAACCTGATTGGTTCTCTACTAAGACTTTGAATTCCTTAAAGTTAGTGAAAACTTCATATTTATGCTTCATAAAATAAATCCATGTAAATCTGGATACGTCATCAATGAAGGTTAAAAAATAACAAGAATTTCCAATAGATTCATTATCCACAGGTCTAAACACATCTGTATGAATAATTTCTAACTTCTCTTTTTCTCTATTGCTTCTTGAAGGAAATGATTTTCTATTTTGTTTACCAAACACACAATGCTCACAGAAATCAAAGTGCTCATCAGAATAAGAGAAACCGTCCAACAAATTTTTATTCTTAATAGTTTTCAATACATTATTGCTTGTGTGGCCCAATCTACGGTGCCACAACATACATGTATTTTCAGTAGTGGCCTCAGATACATAGAAGGCATTACAAACTGTAGTGGCTTCAAGCTTAAACAAGTTCCTGAATCTCTTCCCTTTCGCTACCACCAAGTTCCCTCTCACCAATCTGTAGCCATGCTTGCAAAATGTCACATACATTCCCAAATTATTCAAATTTGAAACTAAAATCAGATTTATAGCTAATCCAGGAACATGCAAAACACCAGGGAGGGTTTTAATCCTCCCATCACTGAAACACAATAATACCTTTCCTTGGATATGTAGAGTTGTCACCAAGGTAGATATTAGCTCCATCATATTCTTCATATGAGGAGAACCATTCCTTATGTGGAGTCATATGAAACAAGCATCCTAAGTCAACTAACCAGTGATCATTAAAAACAAGATTACATGCAGAAAGTAAAAATTCTTCACTTGCATTCGAGGACTTATTCGAAGCACTCTCCCACTATTTCTTGGGGTTTTTGCACTCCTTCACATGTCCTCTTTTACCATAGTTCCAACACTCAACTCTGTTATTTTTACCAGTATTCTTAGACCGACCCTTGGACTTTTCCTTAGCCCCTTTCTAATCTCCTTTAGGTCCCCTTTCCTTAGACCTTCCCATGACATTGAATGCATCCCCTGAACTATCTGAACTCTTCTTCCTTAATTCCTATGACAGTAGCACTGAAACAAGAGCATCCAACTTTGGATCCACAAGGTTAGCAGTGATAGCAAAGATAACATTCTCCCAAGACTTAGGTAAAGAGCATAGAAGTAAGATACATTTATCTTCTACACTAACCACAACATCTACTGAATCAAGCTGACTCACCAATAAATTTAAAGAATTTAAATGCTCTGCAACTGACTCACCCTCTTTCATTTTCATGGAAAACAATTTTCTTTTTAAATAAAGTTTATTTACCATACTCTTGGCTTGATAGGTCTCATCCAACCGTTTCCACAACTTGTATGCAGCCTCTTCCTTTGTGACATTCAACAGGACAGAGTCTGAAAGACACAACCAGATGGTTCCTCGTGCCTTCTTATCCAGTCTATCCAACTCATCTTGAGAGACATCGTCAGGTTTCTTCTCTTTTTGGACAGCCAACCACTGGTTTCTTTCTTCCAACAAATCTTCCATTTTTAGCTTCCACAACTCATACCCTGTTTCGTTGAACTTCTCAATGTCCAATCGAGAGGTTGATGCAATGGTGGTTGCAGCCATAATAACAACACAAGATCTGCAAAACAAATGCAACCAAATCTCCCACTGCAACTACAACTTCCACACTACCACCCAAGAGTCAAAGTTGGCCAGGCTCTGATACCAAATGTTGGAAACGAAAGCAACACTACATCAATGGAAATCTGATTCAATTAAATTTCAGCAATCTTTCAAGTGTGCATTAATAATGGAGATTGTAATGAAAACATAAAACCCACAATACATAAATATACCAGAAGCATAATGAATCACATAACACAAGTGTTTAACATGGAGAAAACCCTTTTGGGTAAAAAACTCGACCAAGAAAAGAGGCCAAGTTGTAAGATCTTCACAAAAAGAGATTACAAATACATTCACTTCCTCTGTCCTTCAACCTTCACTCTAGCAGAACCTGGGTACCTGTAAACTGTTATATGCACCTCATCTACTATGCTAATTTTTTTATAGAATTTACACAATCTCAAGACATTAAATGACTTCTTACAAGCCCATGACACTTGTCAAGAGTCAACAATACAACCTTGGGCGTCCATGGCCAAGAATAGGCTCTTACGGGGTCATAAATGCTATCATACATGCATCCTACACTTGGGAAAAAGTGCCCATGCAAGCTTGAATGCCTTGGGGCTAAAACTAGCCACTTACAGCATCTTATGATGTGTCATATGCTATTATAAGTGTCATAGATTCTTATGACAACTTACAGTTGTCATAGAATCTCTTACACCTTATAGCATCTATGACATGTGTCATAACACTAAAAATAAATTATTCCTCCACATGTGCACCCCACTTTGATGAATTACCATTTACCATATTAAATGGCATCCTGTAACTGCTGTTGGTAACTCTGGGACTTACCCTATAGTAACTCCATAATTACCGTGGACAGTAAATGAATTTTTTTACCACTGCCAGTGAAACTTGTACATCCCTTATGGGTAATTACAAATAATAAATGGAATAATACAATAATGGGATTTACAAGGTTAATGACACCTTATCCCAACAAGGATGACATATATGAAGACTTGTGCATGATTGTTTAAGTCCGCATTCGAGATTGTACATAAGTACAAGTAGATAGAGTATGATATTTTGGCTTACACATTTTCTTGTTTAGTTTGTCAACCTAATCAAGTAATAATTCTTGATGTGGATATATATATCCGATGGATTCAAGTTCTAGGGAAAAGTTATGCGAATGTGAATGTATGACATGTGAAGAAGTGAATGTATAAGAGCAGAAGAAGAGAGAGATCTTGTTCCTATGTAAAAGCAGAGTAGTCAAAGATGAAGAGTTTTGAGACTATTTTTGTGCTTCATTCGAGTTGTAATCATGCATGTGTAGATGCAATCTGAGCAGTTCAAATTGGCAGTGAGCCATTCTACTTTCTTCTTTCTTTCTCTAAGTAGTGAGCTTGATTTGGCAGTGAGCCATTCTTGCAGTGAGCATTTCTCTGGGTAGTGAGCCCTAAGGCAGTGAGCCTTCATGTAATCTAGTATTGAACTATATTAATTTATTGTGAGCTAACATTCAATGTGGTTTTTCCCTTTTTAGGTTTTCCATGTAAAAATCCTAATGTTCATGTGTTATGGCTTTGGGGTTGTTGTTCCTATGCTTATCTTGCTTTCATGCTATTAATTTTGGAATTTGGACTAATAAACTTATTAAGAAGTGGTTTTGTGAATTATTAATTCACCCCCCTCTCAGTATTCCTTGCTATCAACAATTTCTCTTTCTATAGTTTCTTTGCCTTGTTGTAAATCACCCAATCAGCAAACTTTGAAGATTTTAAACTAATTGTTGGGTTTTCTATTTCACCGACCTTCCAACGGAGTCTTTCCTTGCTTTGTTACTTTGTTAGTGAATTCACTAATTGGTGAACTTAAGGTTCGCCAAACCTTAAGTTTTATGACAAGTGCAACATTTGTCATTCTTTTTGTTTCTACCCTTTTGTGATATTTTTGTAGCAAGTTTAGCAGAGTTCAGGATTCAAACCTTCGACCTTCCTCCTTTCGAAAGAAGGAAAGGGGAAGACAAAAAGACTAAAGTTTGACATATTGAAACACTTAGAAATATTTAAAGAAAAGGAACGGGACTCAAACCCCTAGCCTACATCCTTCCAATATCACTGCCACCTGGTAGCTATTGTGATGCTCACAACATGCCCCATTTTACCCTTTCATCAAAATGAGGACCCGTGTTGTGGCTTTTGTTTTTTTGGCTTGTGGTTTGGTCTTATTTGGTGGTAAAGGGAAAAAAGGTACTTGATGCTAAAAATGTTGAAATTCAAAATGCATGGTACTAAAAAAAAGAACCTGAGGTTGCTAGGGGAATTTGCATGAAATTTTGATCTAAGGTTGTTTTTGAATCAACTTAAAATTCCTTGCTTTCTGTGAGATGTGTGGCTTTGTATGGAAAGTGCAGTGTTGATTAATTTTGTATTTCATATACAAAATTCTTTGTAGATGAAATACTTTTGGGGTTGTCGCATTGTGATAAGAGGTTATTTGTCATGCTTTGTATATGTGTCTTGAGTAGTCAAATCAGAATATACAAACCTAGACTCGACTGCGTTCAAAAGTTAGGTAGATAAACATTCAGTTATGCGGTCTAATTTGTATGTCGCTTTATATGTATAAATTCATGCATGTGAGATAAAAATTGCAAAGTATACATGCGCGGACATCAAAAGAAATATCAAAATAGTGTATAGCGTCAAGATGTCATATTTGTGTATTGCATTCATAATTTGTGGTATGTAACCGCACCCGAAGAAACAATTCAATCAAGTACTAAAAAAATGTAACTTACACATTTGTATGTTAAACACGCTGTATATTATATGCAAATGTAAAAAAGAATGCAATTTGAAAAGTTAAGTAAAATGAAATATTGGTCACGTCCGCATCTACACTAATAGGTGTATGTACTTGAAATGTAAGAAAGATACATACAGGGAATTAAATATCATACCGTGTAATGGATAGAATGCTTCATAGATATTTTTTTGTATTCATCATATACAGAGAATTTACAAGTAAAAAGGGGGAATTTTTCCTACGATTTCCTAACATACCAAAAACAATGCAAAAAGGGCAAAATTGTAGTCTACCAAAGTCAGGGATATATGTAGAAATCCTAATCTGGACCAGGTCTGCAAAGTGCACTACCTAGTCATTGTTCTGCACTATGTCTAAACCCAGAGATAAATGTTGGAAGTTCAGACCAATTGTCACCCATTGGCAGTGTCGTGTCAAGGCTAAGTTAGACATGTTCATTAGAAAAGGAAATCTTTGAAATTGTGCACCAAGAACCGAAACCAATCCCAGCTTTGAGGCATGTGGAATGTCACCTCCTAGCTCAGCTCCAATTATCACATCCATGTCTATAATTCAATACTCAACCCTAAAAATGTCTCGAAATAGCAAAAAAATCTCAACTTTGTTGCCACCCAGGTCCAACAGGGAGGCAATATCTAAATTCACCCTATATTTGTCTTCATTGATAAGAAAGTCCCTACCTAGGATCATCTTGATTGCTTCCAACTCTAAATCATGAAATCTAGGTTCATCATGTTGTATGATGAGCTTTCTAAGATGTGCGTCAGAAATAGAACCAAGGAAGGCAGTTTGTCTTCCAGCACTACACAGGCAAATGGGAGTATCCATGATTGCTACAAATGTAATTCTAAAAATGAAATGAAGTTCACCAAGATCAACACCATTAAATAGAGCTTGGCTTCATTTGTGGAATAAATTGCCATTAATAAGGTTTGTGTGCGCTCATCACCCAGTGATAGAAAAATTGATTCATACATGCCAGAGGTCTAGTTGAATTAAATACCACAGATATGCTTTTATTTATGGGGATTTGAATCATGATTTTATATTTAGTATTAAATGCGAGACAGAGTATAATCATTCGTAACGAGAGGTGTAGGAATTAAAATGCAACGATATTTGTATTTGTGCATGTATTCAATATACATGACAATATATAATGCGATGTACAAGAGATAGTAGAAATGACGGAAATACAATGTGAAACTAGAAAGTGATTGCAATTTGCTTTATAAACTAATTAACATCCATGGTTTTCTTGCATGTATGTATTTTTTGCATCTGATATACAAATTAGTGTACAAACGATAAAGTGCAAACCTAGATTTGAAACTAATATTAGTTTAGTTTACTGACAAGAGAAGTCCGCGTTTGTATGCATATAAATTTGTATCCAATATACAAAAGGGTGAAATACAAAGGTTTTAAACACACATAAAGGGAAATGTCTCCATTGCAACATAGGTGATGCATTTGTATCTGGGATATAAAGCTAACAGATACAAATTTGAAAATAGGCATGTTTTGAATGCGTGTAGGATGTAATTAATGCCTGAAAATAGAGTAAAACCTAGATTATAAGGGAATAAAGAAACATTTCAATTGTGTTTTTGTACTCACAATTGTATACAAAGGGTAAAATTATAAAGCTCATATGACGAAGGAGGTAAATCAAGGTGAAACAGAGCAAAACTGAGAAAAGGAGCTTAACGGTGTTAGGAAAAATGGTAAAGGTTAATCAATTCAACAATGTAATAGTTAGACAACGAATTCAAGTATGTATCCTAAACACCGTTGTTAATTGGGTGAAATTTGAAGTAAGATTTTTTACAGCTATTACAGTAAAACAGAAATGGTGCAGATTAATTTGTATACTGTAATTAGTCATGAGAAATGAGTTTTAAACGTTGGTTAATTCTATGAAAATTGTAAAGATGGTGGAAATGACAAAACCCTAGGGTAAAAGTGAAGAAGTAAGAATTCGTAGTAAAACCCTAAGATTGTATACAATTGAGATAGTAAAATGTATAATTTTTTTGGTAGATGGCACTAAAACAAAGAAAGGTAGATATAAAAGCGGTTGTCAAGACAGAAAAAGGTGAAAGGGAAAAGGGACCAAAGAAAGAAGTGGAGGAGTTTCCGTTGAATCGGGTGTATTCTTCTTTGATATCTAGCATGGGAGGAAGGGTCACCGATACAGCTATTGGTGAATTTGACTCTAAAGACGTATTGTAGAAAATCATTGCACTAGAGATACCTCGAACTATGAAAAATATTTGGGACTCAAGAGTATACAAGGAAGTGGGTTTTCCTTTGGTGATGGAGGCCAGGGACTTGGTGTTGGAGTGCATAGAAATATATGATATGAATACAAGGAAAGTGATGCACAAAGGTGTAGTCATTGCAGACTTATCCACATAGGGTATAGCCAAAACTTTTGGCTTACAGATGTAAGAACAGATGATGGACGTGGATCATGACCAGTATGCCTTGGATTATAAAAATAATGAAATGGACTATAAAAGGGCAATTTTTTATGGCTGGTATCCACCAAAAAATAAGCCAAAAGTTGCAGTAAGGGTGCCTAAAAACTTACACATAACTAATTTTATTGAAGAAGTGTATATAATAATCACTTTATTGAGTAGGCTTACTGGATTAGGAGATGCAGGGAAATTTGAGACATGGATGTTTCATATCATCCAATTGGTAAGAGAAAAAATAGGAGTGGTCCATTGGGCAAAGGAAATTAGTAGCACTATTTTAAAACAAGTAATGGGATTTAAGAAGAGTTGAGAATTTTATATGTCCTCATATGTGATTTACTCATGTGCAATGAAAATTGCCCCATTGGCAGGAATTGATAGAGTAGGTACCCTGGGAAATAATCCAAGATAGAAGTTAGTGTACGATCATTACCCTGACCTTCAGGAAAGAAATGCAATGCAGAAATATGCAAGGGTTAATGATACATTTTATACCTATCTAGCGTGAATCCTAACGGGGGATAAAGATAAAAGACTGTCAAAAGAGGCAATGGAGACCATAAATTTGCATAGTTCTTGGTATATTCAGTTCCCTACATTCACATATATTAGAACAAAAGGTTTTGAAGAGAAACCATTTAAATTACCAAGATATCATTTTGATAAATTGGTTGTTCTAGAATTCACACGACATGTGAATTTCTTTAGGATGTACAAAGAAAAGTGTGGAAGAGGAAATATAAAATTCCAATGGGGAATTGGTAGATATTCATGCTATAATGAAGAAGTAGCTAAAGAATCAGAGAAGGAGTTGAGGTATTATGGATTTTTTGAATTTGAATTGGTGAGGTATTTTGATCCTTTTCATAGGATCTAAAATTATATTGATAAAAAGTTCAAACATCATGTTCACACTAAAGACTTTTGGTCTGATTGTAAAGATGAAAAAGATGTAAGAAAGAGAGCTCACCAAAGACTGACTTTGGAATAGATGAAGACAATAGGAGAAATAGATGTACCCCAGGAGATCATAGAAGATGATGGGAAACTATTACATCAAAGTTATGAAAGCAGAGGAGTGGCACAATTGCCCATTAATGAACCAAATTGGGAGGAACCAAAAGAAACATCTTTGGATAATATATCCAAACCGGTGATAGTTTTTTCCCAAACAGGGTTAAATGAAAGGATAGAAAACCTTAAGGCTAAGGGTACCATAATCACATATCAATAGAAAGGGGAAAAGAGAGCTAGAGAAAGTAAAGATGAAGTATTATGTTTTTATGAGAAGAAGAGGAAAATTGTAGAAACTACAATTGGTAATACTAATAAGAATGCAACATTCATGGATCCATATGCCCTAGGTATCATAGTTGAAATTGCTTTTGGCACATTTATAGAAAAGGGGACATCAAGTCAAGGGGCCACTGTAGAACAAATACAAAGACTGATAGCTATAGCAAAGCAGGGTCCAATATCAGCAGTAATCATAGACACTCTAAAAGGGAAGGCACAAATTCCTACTATAATTGTGGATGCTCCATAGGTGGGAATAAGACAAAAGTCTGTATCCACTACATCAACACATAAAGAAAGAATCCAAGGTTACATCAAGGTCAAGAAAGAGATGACTAAAGAAATGTTGCAAGAATAAAAAACCTGGGAGTCCAAGGAGGCTAAAAAAGTGGATGAAGTTGTAAATATCCAGGATGATAGTGGCGATGAAGAAGATGATGAAGAGGAACAGCCTAAGGATGTTACTGAGATAGTTGATCCCTTTGACAATTTAGTACCACAAAATATCATTGAAGAAGTACACATGGTTGCACAACAAATAACAAAAAAAAAGTGGAAGAAAAGAGAAGTGAAAGAACAGTGAAAACACAAGCCACTGAGAGTAGCATGCCACTAGATTTTCCTTCTAATCAAATCAAAGAGTTAGGACGGGAAAATGTGCCATCAACACAAGAAGGTGTACCAAGTCAATTTAGAGTAACAATGGAAGAACTAGTCTCATCAGGTGTTTCCAATATCAATACTGAAGAAAATCAAAGAGAAGAGTAGAGAGAAGTTAATAAAGCTTTAGGTTCCACAATGCCTCCTATAGAAATGAACAACAACCCCCTCAACAACAATGACAAGAATCTCAAGGAGAGAAAACAAAGGAGGGTGAAGGTGAAAGAGTTGAAAGCGTAGGTGGTAATCCAAGTGAAAATTCAAAAGAAGAAGATATAGAAGAAGAAGCAGCAGGAGATACCAAACTAGAAGAGGAAGACAAGGGACATGAAGAAGTGCAGTGACAAATTAATGAACATCTACCTCCTTAGCAACATCAGAATCCACAATAGCATCAAGAGCAAATAGGAGGGGAGAAACCTTAGGAAAGGATAATACATGAGAAAGTGACAGAAATCAACGAAGAGGCACCAACTTGGATAGGAAAAGAAGCAAGAAGGGAAAAGATAAAGGTAAAGTTGGTTCCCATAGACATAAAGAGTATGTTGGGTGGTACCACACCAAAGAAAGAAAAGAGATAGGCAAGAAAAATGTCTGCAGTAAGAAGAGATCCATCTGGAGTGAGAACCTTAGAGCTAGCCAAACCAATGGAAAATAAAGAAAAAGGAGAAATGAGCTTAGAAGATTATAAAATAATTCAAATGGATATGGGGTACATGACTAGGGAACAACATATAATAAAGATGGAAGACATGAATAAAATGACTATAGAGATGATCAGAAAGGATAAAGATAAGTTTGAGTAGATGAAAGGGCACATTGTCCAACTGCAGCATTTCATTCAAGGAATCTTTGATCCTAATATTAATATACCAGAGTTACCTATAGAGTTAGCTATTTTATCAAAGGAGCAGATAAATGAAATGGAGAATAAAAAAGTTGAAGCTAACATGTTTGAAGACTGGATCAAGGAATTCATACAAAGAGGGGAAGACATAATAAGACAAGCAATTAACAATTGGGCCTTTGCTTTAGTAGAGAGGAATAGTTGCAATCTAAACATACACCATTATCAATTGAGAATGAAAGAAAACAGGTAAGAGTTGGAACATATGTAGGTCATACAAGAAAGAATTGAAGAATTTGTGAATGAGGGAGTATTGACACCTCAAATGGCAAACCAAGTGCCAAGGCATAAACTTGAATTGAAGTTTGGAGGAATTCTGAGAAATTGTATTGTGAACACTCAAGAAGTAGAAAGGAATGTTAGTGATATGATAAGAAAACAAGTAAAGATAATGCAAAGATTCATTAGACATGAGTGTTTAGAGTTACCAGTATATGATGGATCCATGGTAGTAAGGGAATTCAAGGCTATCTATTTACCTTGCCTAGAGAATCCTATAAGTAATTTGAACAAGGAAATGATTGACTCTATTATGGAGTTGAGTGCAAAAATGAAGAAGTATAAGAGGAATAGAAAGGATGTGGAGCAGCAAGTAAAGATGTTAAAGGAAAATTTTAAATTGCAATGGTACATGTGGACAGAGAGTCAGAAGGATATTCATACTTCCATTACAACACTAGTGGCCCGATATGCAGAGTATGTGAAAAGAGTAGGAGAAGATCCAAAGGAAGGTGGAAATGGTTGGGAAAGACTTTTCACCATTGATCCTATAAATTTGAATGTGAGCCATTGATTAGGTTTTTGGTAACCATAGTAGGGAAGATTCAAATCTATATAACGAGTCATGCTTCTTGTATTTTATTCACACAGGGATTTGTAACAATCATCTTAAGACTTTAGTTAGCAGTGTTTATTTTCAAATGCAAAAGGAATTAATTCTCAATGAATACTTTGAGCATAAATAGTTTAGAAAGGAGATCGCCTGTGTCTGTATAAAGGATCGTGTGGAATATCCCGCCTCTTTCATGCATCTGTAAAACATTTGTGAGTTCTGGTAATTTTGATTAATTCAATAGAAGTCATTGTTCTAATATAAATTCCAAAATGGATTTATATATGAAATGAATGCAAACATCAGATTTCTGCATCTATTCCATAGTGTCTTCTGATTCAGGTAATTATTTGATATAATTCTCTTGAAAGGTTGCAATTCTATATGTATGTTCATGAAATTGCTCTAGATTTGCATATGAGAATTTAATTGCTATTGAATTGTTCAAGATCATGAAGCTTGTCATACACAAATAACAGAACATTCTATCCTGGTTAAATGATGTTTCTCAACCCTATCTTTTCTATCTTTTCTCCAAAAGAATAAATAATTAGCACGCACAGAGTAATCTAAAGGAAATTGTTATTGATTCAGGTAAATACTGATGCATGGTAAAGGTATTTAATAGTTTTCATATAAATTTGAGGTACAAAGTATGTTTCATTGACATTCAGGTAAAACTTTGTAGAAAAGTAATAAATGCATGCACAAGAATATTCATTTTACGTATAATTTGTGGTTATTTGCATATACTAAACATGTCTAGTCATCCTAAGACATTTCAAATCACGTAAGACCCCTTAAAACAAAATAGCTTCACATTGAACCCTGAGTGAATCTAACACAACCATGACCTAGTTAACATAGGCTTGGAATTGAGAAATATTTCTGATAGTTCTCCATATTCTTCAAGAAAAGATATGATTCTTTGTTAATTTTATCTCTCGTTATGTTGAGTAAAATCATCATCAACATTTTTTGGTGCTAGAAGGAGGGCTGATAAGGTTTGAGGTGAACTTTGTGCAAGATGGCTAACAATATCGGTCGAGTGACTAGGTCTAGGTCTAATTCAAGTGACATTTTCACATAGCTACCTGATAGAGGACAAAGAGGTGTAAAGACTCCTCTGATCTTGAGTCCTAGAATAGTGCAGATAGGAGGATCATCAAGTACTCCTCCAAGGTCACCGTTGAATATACCAAACATAGTGAATCCTGATGATTCTACATTTAGACTATTGAATCTTGGTTTAGGTTCACCTAGAGGTCCAAGTCCTCCAAGAAGTCCTAGTCTTCAAAGAAGTCCTAGTCCTCCAAGAAGTCCAAATCCACTGAGAGGTCCAATTATGGTGTACTTTAATGTCAATTCTCCTATATTCTTTGTTGACTATCATGAGATGCCTAAGAACCCTGAGAGAATTTGTCCTAAGTACCAGTTGCATCAAGATCCTGAAGACCACATCCGAATGTTCAAAGAGGTATACTTTAGAGCAAGATTGGAATATGAGGATGTAGGTTGCAGGTTGTTTCCTTTTACTTTCAATGAATAAGCTTCTAGTTGGTATATGAATTTTCCAAACAGTCACATCACCTCTTATGGTTTTAGAGAGTTTTACATTCTCAACAAAAGAGGAAAAGAACCAAATAGAGGAAGATGAGCCATATTATTGTGAAAACGTATATCTAGAATCTACATTGGTATTAGAGGCCTTCCAGTTTCCCTTTGAAACTGAAAATGAGGTGTTATGTGAACCAGATGAGGTACAGGCTTTTCAACAGTCCAATAGAAATCATACTTATAATCTAAGGAATAATAGTAAGCCAGGAGGTCCTTTTACTACCTCCACACCTTGAAACAACCTTAACACTCCACCTAATCAACATGTAAGTAATAAGCCAGTGCCTCCCAAAACTAATTATCATGGCACTGGTGTTTCAACAGCACCAAAGGTTCAGATAGGAAGGACAAAATTTAATAAAGCCTCAAAATTGATGAATTACTTGTCCAAAGAGATTAAAAAGATAAAGGTTAATGTACCTTTATATGAGTTACTGAAGAGTCTAGGGGTACAGAATGCATTCATGAAATCCTTGGATGAGTCAGGACCTAAGGACAATCCAACAAGTTTAGACAATCATGGCAAAGATATACAGACCAAAGATAAGGGTAAGAATATTGAACAACCTGTGAGCACTAATGTAGTAATGTACACAAAGGAGTCCTCTCCTTTTCTGTTAACCTTGAGAATTTTTGGAAAAAATTTACATAACTGTATGGTAGATTTAGGAGCTTCAGCTAATGTTATGCCATTAGGAATATGTAAGAATTTAGGACTTACTCCTACAAAGTTTGCCAAAGTTGTTACACAATTAGATAAATCTGAGGTCAATGTGGTAGGTAAACTGATGCATATTCAAATGCAGTTGTCTTCAAATCCTAGGGTGAGTCAGTTCATCGATATTCAGGTTGTAGACATTCCAGTTAATTATGGTATGTTATTGAGCGGGGATTGGTCTAAAACCTTAAATAGATACATGGCTACTAATTTCTCTCACATGTGGTTGCCTTGGAGAGGCATTCCAAACCAAATTATAATTGAGGTTGAACCTAGGATGAAACACATGATCACGAAATATAATAGGACAAATGAAGTACTATATGATTTTGTCAAACTTGGAGTTTATAGGGTTTCAAACAGAGGAGTTCAAATAGAAGAAATTATAGCCTTTGATGTTGAAATAAGACCTATTTATGGTAGAATAAAGGTGTTTATTGAGTCTGATCATGGCTCTGATGAAGAAGATAATGTCATGAGTAACTTCATTCAAATCATCAAATAAGAAATGGAGAAGTGCATCCAACAAGAGGCTCCTATCCAATGCGTTTTATATAGGAAGTGGTGTAGAGTTCATAAGACTACTCATTCTAAAGAAGATTGTGGAATGTGCAGGGACATAATTGAATATTAGTACAGAAAGTGTGTAGAATCAATGGGAAAGCAAAAAGGAAAACATATTGTTAATGAGCCTAGGTTGCATTTTCATGAAGATGATAATGGTTTGCTAAAAAATCCAAATGAGGATGTAAAAATAAAGGGTATTAATCGTTTGGAATTCCATAAACAAACAGAGAATATAAAGGTACCTATGGTTTAGACAAAGGTACAAGAGAGTATGTATGCTCCTATAAAATGTGAGATAAGTAAAATAATTCTTGTTAAAACAAAGGGTCTAGTTCATAAAAAAAAATGACATGTGGACTCTAAAATGTGATGGATCAAAATCTAAACAAGGAGCAAGGGCAGGAGTTGAGCTCATTGATCCTAATGGTAAGTCCTTTTTTGTAGCTTTTAGATTGCAATTTCCCTACACCAATAATGTAGTTGAGTATGAAGCACTAGTGCATGGATTGGTTATGGCAATAAAAAAGAAGGTTAAAATTCTGCAGGTAATGTCTGATTTTGAATTGGTTATTAGACAGGTCAGAAAGTTGTATGCTTGCAATTTTTGAAAGATGGTGAGTTATAGATGTGAAGTTTGGGATTTAATTGAACATTTTGATACTTTCAATACCATACATATCCCTAGAGAATTGAACCAACATTCAGATGCTCTAGTAGTTGCGGCTAGTACCCTTAAACCCTTAACTATTTCTGGATTGAAAAGATTTGCAGTAGAATTAGTGAATATCTCAAGCATACCTGATAATGTAACCAACTTTCAAGTGTTCAAAGGTGATCAACAAATTCTTTATTTTATAACAAATCATGATGTGTTTGAATCTCAGATAATCCATGAACAAGAAAGACCAGAAGTATCTTGGGATGAAGAAGACATAATTGACTTAAAGAGTAATTTCTTGCCCAATGGAGTAATAGAGCTAGAAAGGGTCTTTGATTTTGAGAGGATAGTTAATCAAAAAGATATTCCTAAAATAGAAGGAGGTAAATGTGATCCTTTTAATTTAGGAATTGAACAAAATCCTCATAATGTATTAATTGGAAAAGCTTGCTCTAAGGAATTAAGGAAAGAGATTGCAGAAGTTTTGAAAGAATACAAACATGTGATTGCATGGACTTATGAGGATCTGAAAACATATGATACTTCTATCATAACAGATGTGATTCTATTAAGACCAGGGGTGAAACTGTTTAGATAGAAACAAAGGCCAGTAAACACTATATTAGAGCCCCTGATTTTCAAAGAGGTTAAGAAATTATTGTTTGCAAGGATAATTTTCCCAGTAAGACATTCCACCTAGGTAGCCAACTTAGTACTTGTAAGAAAGAAAAATGGAGACATCAGACTTTGTGTCAATTTTAGAAATCTTAATAAGGCATCTAAGAAAGATAATTACCCTTTACCTCCATTAGATGAAGTTTTGTAAGCAGTGAATGGTGTTAAAATGATGTCTTTCCTTGATAGATTTTCTAGTTATAATTAGGTTTTAGTAGACAAGGAAGCTAGGTTAAAGACCACATTCACATGTAAATGGGGTAATTATGCATACAGAAGAATGCCATTTGGCCTAATCAATGTAGGTGCCACGTTCCAAAGGGCTATGGATATTGCATTCTGTGGATTAACAGGTAAATGCATTGTGATTTACATGGATGATCTTACTATGTTTTATAAAGATATGTCTACTCATGCAGATGATTTAAGAAAAGTATTGAAGAGATGCAAGAGGTATGGAATTTCCCTAAATTTGAAGAAGTGTGTCTTTGGAGTGACAGAGGGGAAGGTATTGGGGCACATTATTTTTGAAAATGGAATTTCTATTGATCCTGATAGAGTGGAGAGAATTAATAAACTGCAATTGCCAAACAGTAAGAAAGAATTGAAATTATTTTTTGGCAAAATTAATTTTGTTAGGAAGTTCGTCACTAGATTTGCAGAAATTATACAACCATTGAACGCCATGTTCAAAAAGGATGCCAAGATAGAATGGACACCAGTGAGCATTTGAGGACATCAAGACAACTATCTCTAATGCTCTAGTGTTAGCCAGTCCAAAGGAGAAGAAAATGAAGAAAATCCTATTGCTTTCATGAGCGCTCCACTAAAGGATGCTCAGTTGAAATACCTAGACACTAAGAGGCAGGTTGTTGCATTGGTAAGGGCAGTAAATAAATTCAAACATTATATTCTGAGTTAGATCAAAGCTATAGTGCTTGATGCATCAGTAAAGATGCTGCTGATGTAGAATGAACTGGGAGAAAAAAGAGTGAAATAGATAACGATTTTACAAGAATTTGATATGGAAATCATTCCCATAAAGTTAGTCAAAGGGCAATCCTTGGTGAAAACCATAGCCAATACTGATCCTAATCTAATAAAGCACTAGTATGTGTTGAACACAAACAATACAATAGAGTGGTATGATGATCTTACCACATTCCTCATATCAGGTAGATATCCTAACTGGATGAAATCTTCACAAAGGAGAGCCTTGAAAATAAAAGCCTAGAGATACATGGTATAGGGAGGCTTGTTATTCAAAAAAATCATGAGGGCATATTGTTGGTTTTAGGACAAACCAATGAGAGGGGGGTGAATCAGCTGTCACCAAAAATACTATTCCTTAATCACTTAAAACCTTCTTATATTTTAGCAGCATAACAAAGATTCAATCATGGAAGCATAATGCAATAACTCGAGCAGAAACACATTCAACACATATAACACCAATATTTTTAACATGGAAAACCTGGTTAAGGAAAAAACCATGGGGTGACTAACCCAAGATTGTATTCTCTGTTAAAAGAATAAGAAGAATAAAATGGCACTTGCCAATTAGGTCTCATTACCCGAGCACACTACTCATAAGAGGCCCACTGCCTATAGGAGACACACTATCTACAGAAGAATATAAATATTACATACTTGAACTGGAGATTAGCATCTTCACTATGCTTGAGACAGTTCTATTTAAGCTTAACACCTCTGCTTTGCTTTTCTCTCCTCTTCTCTACCACTTTCTCATTATGACAAAAAATGCTTTTAAATGACTTCACAAATGCTATTTATACATGACATTGACTTTGGAATGATCATCAAAGTCGGCACAACACATACTTTATTTTATTACGGAGCAATTACAAAAATACAACTTGACTTATTATAAAAGCTTCATGCGCATCACTACACTATCGGCCACACATATCTAGGACTTCAATCTTCTTTGAGGAACATGCCATGCTTCGTAAAACATCTTCAAGATCATCTGTAACATGTGCAAATCGTCTGGTCAACCAAGATTAGGAAGAACACCATCACCTGAAGATAAATCTTCAATTACTAGCACAATCTTCAATGTAGACCGCCAACATGAATTGGACACAATCTAGAGACCCCCACAAGCTTTCTTGAATCACCAAGAACATCCACACCATTTCTTCTTACTAAAATCATTCACATCTTCATCTGGAACCTCAAGAATACAGTCGGTCATCACTGTCACATTAGAAGGATTGCTTGTGGACCTCCAAACCATGAACCAATTGAGTTCTCAATTCACATTAGCTTCCCAAACATGCCACCAGATCCGTAGAACAAGATATTGCATTTTTGGATCTCACCAGACCTATTTGTGCCACTCTGTCACCTCTAAACAGCTGCCAGAACCAGTTTTATTCATATGGCCATAACTTCTCCAAATCTTTATGTGGATCTCTGAAATCTTGGCTAGAGTACCTTTAGACACATATCTGCAAACCCTTTGATGCGCATACTCTGATCTTCAACTGACTGGGATTTTTTCTTCATAGAACTTGATTGTCTTCACTGTCCTTCTCTATTTCAGATAGGGTTAATTTTCTCAATATCCTCAGCACACAGCTTATCCAATCCTTGACATCAATACAATAGGAGTATGTTCACATCAATGACAACACCGGTTAGACCCATACTTGCAACAATCTCCCCCTTTGTCATTGATGGAAACATATGATGTGAGAAACTATTTTAACCATCAAGACAAGAACTTCTCCTCACGGACTGACATAGCTCCCCCTATCAATAGAAATCATTCATATGTTTTCTCTTCCTTTACTGCTCCCCCTTTGATCAGCAACCACTTTTTGTTTTTCTCATTTCTTCTCTCCCCCTTTGATATCAATGGCAAAGGGCACATACTTACAACCACTTCTCATACTTCAAAATCATGCAGACTGCTCCCCCTGAGGAGAATCATGAAGAGAGAAATCATGATCCTTAGGATACCATAATCCATACTCAACTGTTCCCTTCAAATATCTGAGAATTATTTTGATTGACATGACATGAGACTCTCTAGGATCACCTTGGAATCTGGCAACAAGACCAACAACATTCATAATATCAGGTCTAGTTTGAGTGAGGTAGAGCAGTCCTCCAATCATTGACATGTACTTTTTCTGATCATTCTTACGAGATTCATCATCTTTACTCATCTTACATCTGGTTGCCATGGGAGTATTCATTGGCTTTGAATCTTCCATCCCAAATTTCTTCAACAATTCTTTCACATATCTGGTCTAAGATATGAAGATTCCTTTCTTTGTTTGAGTGATTTGTAGACCCAAGAAGAAATTCATTTCCCCAAACATAGACATCTCAAATTCACTTTTCATTTGATTTGCAAAAGTCTTGCACATACTATCTTTTCCTCCAAAAATAATATGATCAACAAATACTTTAACAATCAAGATATTTTCATGATCAATCTTAAAGTACACATTACTGTCAGCAGTACCTTTGTTGAAGCTAATCTTCAAAATATGTTTTTCCAATCTTTCATACCAGGCTCTTGGAGCTTGTTTGAGTCCATACAATGCCTTATTCAATTTGTAGACCATATCTCCATGATTAGACAATTGAAATCCATCTAGTTGCTCAATGTAAACCTCTTCTTCCAAATCACCATTTAGGAAAGCATACTTGACATCCATCTGATATACCTTGAAATCTCTGAAGGCAACAAAAGCAAGAAATAATCTGACTGCATCAATTCTTGCCACTAGAGCTAAAATTTATTCAAAGTCAACTCCTTCTACTTGAGAATAACCCTTACAGACCAATCTAGCTTTGTTTCTTATTACTTCACCATCTTCATTCAGTTTATTTTGGAAGACCCATTTAGTCCCAATCACATTTTTGTCCTTAGGTCTAGGAACACGATCTCAAGTGTGATTCTTTTCAATCTGCATCAATTCCTCCATTGCGTTAACCCAACTTTCATCATTGCATGCTTCACTTACTATTTTTGGTATCATCTTTGAAATCAGACAATACTTCACTGAATCTTGAGTAATTTTTCTTCTTGTTTGAACACCTTTGTTTCTATCTCCTATGATCTGGTCTTCAGAATGATTTAGTCTTACATACCTAGGAGTTTTGGGAAGCTCTTGCACTTCTAAATCTTGAACAGGTTCATGCAAACTTGTCTCTTCTTGTATTTTAGGATTCTCTGGATCAGTCTAAATCTGAACTGGAGTTGGGACTTGTTCTCCTTGATCTGAGACATCACTCTGATCATCTACTTCATACTCATAATACCTTGAGGGATTTTCCATGCCTTCATCAACCTTCACATTTGCACTTTCTACAATCTTTTTCAATCTCTTGTTATAACACCGGTATGCTTTGCTTTGAGTAGAATATCCCAAGAATATTCTTTCATCACTTCTAGCATCAAACTTGCCAAGGTCTTCATCTCTTTTGATATAGCATTTACTACCAAAGGCGCTAAAATATTTCACAGTAGGAGTGATGCCAAACCAAAGTTCATAAGGAGTCTTACCAGTATTGCCTCTAATTTGTACTTGATTAAGAGTATAGACAACAGTGCTTATAGCTTCTCTCCAGTAGATCTGAGGGAAATTTTATTCCATCATCATGGTTCTAGATGCTTCATGGATGGTCCAGTTCTTTCTCTCCACTAGTCCATTCTACTGTGGAGTGCTTGGAGAAGATAACTGTCTCTTCATCCCATGTTCCTTGCAGAATGATATGAACTCACTGGATGTGAATTCTCCACCTCTATCAGACCTAAGGAATTTTATGTTTATGCCAGTTTCATTTTCTACCATAGCCTTGAATATTTTAAATTTCTCAAGTGCTTTAGATTTCTCTCTCAAGAAAATTACCCACATCATCCGTGAGTGGTCATCAATCAACAACATGAAATACCTATCTCCTTGCAGACTCTTGATTCTTGTCGAACCACAGAGATCAGTGTGTACTAAGTCTAACAATCTGGTTGAAGATTGTTCCTTACTTTTGAATGTGACTCTGTTCTGCTTACCCAACTGACATTATTTGCACAAACTGTTAGTAGGTTTCACAAGTCTTGGACGATTTCTTACAGCCTGAGTGTTGCTTATCTTGATGATATTATCAAAATTTACATGACACATTCTCCTATGCCAAAACCAACTCTGATCAATTTGAACACATAAACAACTTTTGCCAGTACCAACCAAGTGGAAGATGTTACCTTTTGTCTGTGTACCAGATGCAATCTCAGTTCTAGAGCTTTCAAAGATCTTGCATTTTCTATTTTTGAATCAGAGATCATAGCCTTTGTCCACCAACTGTCCAACACTGAGAAGATTATGCTTCAGACCTTCAACATATAGAACATCACTAGTTTTGTTCTTTCCATCAAAGGAAATGGTTCCTCTACCTCTAATTCTGCTAACATAATTATCTCCAAACTTTACAACTCCATCTTCATATCATTCCAAGCTTAAGAACTTGCTCTTGTCACTAGTCATATGGTGAGAGCAACCACTATCAATAACCCATTCATCCTTTTCTTCAACCTGAGCAACCAGAGCACTTTCTATCATCTTATGATTGATAGATTCAATAGGCATTGGATCTTCTTCCTTGATGGCAATAAACACCCAGTCACTTCCAGATTTGTTTCCTATTTTAGATTCATCATCTATTACTCCTTCATCATCATCTTCTTGAACATAGTAACACTTTTTTTGAAACCTTGATCTATTAGGGTTTGGCCTTGAAAACCTTTCTGTACATCTTGAATCAAAATGACCAATATTATTGCAGGTGTTAAGGGAAAATTGGATCAAATGAATAAACAATAATATCAATATCAAGTTACCCAAAACTCAATGAAATGGTGAACAAAGAAGATTCAAATAAATGATGAACAACAAAGCAAACCTTCTTCAATTCAAAGCTTCCATTGATCACCTATCACAATCATTCTTGCATGTATGAATGATGCCCTCAAAGAGTGCACTTCCTTGCTATGCTTCAAGAATGTCAATTAGGAATGGCAGTGATAGTTTATTACAATGAAGAGGAGCTTCACAACAATGGTAGTAGTGTGTAGTAACAATTAAATAATTGGAATTATTTAATTTAGCAGATAAGAAAGCAAATTAAATAAATAAATTTATTTAATTGTTGTGCATGATTTGGAAGAATGAATAAAATATTTGATTGTATTTTATTTTTGGAGATTGAAAGGATTTAAATAAATTTGATTTGATTTATTCAAATTTGGAAGAATGATTTGACTTAATTAAATAATTAAGAATTATTTAATTATTTGGAAGAATTTAATTAAACAAAGGATTTTATTTAATTTTGAATTTAGAAGAGATAATTAAATATTTTGATATTTAATTGATTTAGAGGAATGTGGATCAAATAAATAAATTTGCTTATTTATTTATTGATAGAGGAAATAGACTTAAATAAATATTAAAAATATTTATTTGGATAGAGTCATGTCATTTTTAGGTGTATACATTTTGCCCCTCTTTGATGCAATGTGTTTTATCATGTTGTTTCAATGAATAAGATTGTCTGATAATGATACATGCCCCAGTTTGCCCCTGGTACAAGTTTCACGACAGGATGCCCCCTTGGGAGATTGTACGAGGAGAAGGTAGAAGGCGTGAGACGAACAATCTCACAATGAGATAGGTTGGTAGGAGAAGAAATGGTTGGATGTAGAAGAAAAAGGTGAATGATACGTGATGCCAGATAAAATGATAACACACACAAGCAAGTATGCACAAATGATACAAGGACAAACAAGGTATTGCCCCTATAAAGCGGTAAACCAACGATATATTGATAATGATATACAATAGTGTTGTCATGGTGGGGAACAATAGATCCCTAGAGGAACATGAAGGACAGTGTCTGGTTTCAGGAAATGAAGCATGTTGTGTAAGACGCGTGTGTTGGTCTAATTTCAACAATGCAACATCCTGTATAAGACAATTGTTTGATTATAACTGATCAAGTTGGTTTACGACCAGACAAGGATCAAGACCACTGAACATGATTGGATCATTTGACAAGATTGACTTGACTCGATTGCTATGGATTAAGGATAGACTTGCATTTGGATCACTACTTGGATAGAATGTAGATGAGAGAGACAATGACAAACAAAAGATTGACTGATAGAAGAAATGTGGATGAAGGAATCACAATCTTTTACTTTGCAGACATGGGCACTTTGGACAGATCTTTATTATGGACGGTATATGGAATGGAGATAGATGTATTATGGATGTGGATATATGTCATCTTGATATTGCAAGTATTTTGAAGTGCTTATTTCATCATTGGGCATTTTTAAATGTTTTAAGAAAATACAAGCATCTAGGTATAATTAAACCGAGATGACCTGAGTAATACTTACATGAATTTTGATATAGCAAGTTAATACAAGCATCTGGTCAAAATTGAATCTAGATGACCTGAGTATTTCTTGCATTTCAATAGACAAGGATTTCCCTTTTTCATGTTTAGACGTCGGAAGTCTTCGATGATCTTTTGTTGATCATGTCATTAGACAAAAGTTGTCACATTACTAAAGATTAACCCACAAGCAACACACAAAGAAAATGATTATGCCTCCATCATAACATCTCTAGCTTTTGGCATCCTCGAGTAGCATAGAAAGACATAATAACAAAAAATCAAGACCTTGTAAGTTAACCAATATAAAAACACAAAGCATTCTTGCATTAGATGCGTCTTCTTGCCATAATTGATATAGAGTCAGTTTGAGTGTTTTGGTATGGTGTTCTGCTTTACTTTTGGACCGGTTGATGTTTTGTGTCAAGACTTTTTTCATTTTGGGAAGCTCTCATTGCTACGTGTGCTTGTTTAGTGAAAAGTATCACAATCCTTATTAGTATCCTCTTAGAACATGTGGCATTCAAGAATCCAAATCCGTAACTAGCTCAAGGAGTTGCCCCCAATTTAGACAAAGGATCGACTTATTATGGGTGACACAACAAATAGACATGAAGAGACAAACCCTAAGGGACTAACCTAGTGCCTCAGGGGCTCATTGCTAAATGGCCTTGCCTACATGACGACGTAGAGGCAACGTAGTTCAGGGTAAATCTTAACGGACCTAAGACCTAGGTGAATAGAAAGTGGTGCAGACTCAGATAGATAGAAGGACCAGACACGAGACAGATGGGACAGTGGAGCCTCAGGGGTGCATTTGAGAAATGGCCTTGCCTACGTGACAACGCAGAGGTGATGTAGTTCGCAGACTTTGACCATGGATGAACTAGAGGATAGACGAGAAGATACAGGATGGATAGGGAAGCCTCAGGGGCACATTGAAAAATGGCCTTGCCTACGTGATGATGTAGAGGCAACGTAGTTCCTAGACTTGGACCATGGATACTGACGAGAGACACTATGCTAGGCTCACACTGTGGAATAGGATATGGGATAAAACCTTGGTTGACAAGGCAACAAAGAGATAGAGTATCAAGCCATGATAGGTTATCGACAGGATTTTATTATGGAACAGATATGGGTCGAATGGGACACGAGTGGAGGAAGAATGGACACACAGTGATTGGTCTCCCAAAGATGGAAGAAGCGGTTTATCACAAGTAACGCCTGTTTAACAGGTTTTTGCCACTTGCTTTTATTTGCATGAAAGCTAGAAAGTATGCATGACGCCTGTTTACCAGGTTTTCATCATGATACCTATCCAAGGTGCTTTGCTAGGTTTTCACCACAGGATGATTTTTTTTTGTATTTTTCTAGTTATTTTTATTTTTTTTGTATTTTTCTAATTTTTTGATTTTTTTGTATTTTATGCCTCCCTTACATTGGGGCTCTCCTAGGTATAGAATCGACGAAGATGCGTGCTATTGATTGGGTCATAAAATATCTCACCCTCTGATGTTGCTAACTGATATGACCCTGATCCATAAGCAGCTATGATCACATAAGGCCCAAGCCAGTTGGGTTCAAACTTGCCTTTATTTTCCTGATCCTATTGATTGTGGGGATTCTCCTTAAGTACTAGATCTCCAACTTTAAAGACTCTTGGGCAAACTCTATGGTCATAGATGCTTATGGATTGGAGGCATATCAGTTAGCAACATCAGAGGGTGAGCTGTTTGATGACCCAATCAACAGCATGCATCTTTGCCAGTTCTATACCTAGGAGAACCCCAATGTAAGGGGGGCATAAAATACAAAAAAAATAAAAAAATAAAAAAAATACAAATGTTAAGGAAAAATTGGATCAAATGAATAAACAATAATATCAATATCAAGTTACCCAAAACTCAATGAAATCATGAACAAAGAAGATTCAAATAAACGATGAACAACAAAGCAAACCTTCTTCAATTCGAAGCTTCCATTGATCGCCTATCACAATCGTTCTTGCATGTATGAATGATGCCCTCAAAGAGTGCACTTCCTTTCTATGCTTCAAGAATGTCAATTAGGAATGGCAGTGATAGTTTATTGCAATGAAGAGGAGCTTCACAACAATAGTAGTAGTGTGTCGTAACGAGTGTGATCACAAGCAATGAAGGAATTGGTGCCAAAGGTGCGCTGTAATTCCTGCAGAGTAACAATACTTAAAGCTTGGATGAATGAAATGGAAGAATAAGGTTCAATTTATAGACTTGTGAAAGAGAAGATCAACAGTATAGAAAGAGTGAGAAGATCAACAGTTGAGAATAGTTGAGGAACGCGCACGAATAAGAAGAAGACAAGTGTCTTGCTTTCTTTTGCATGAGAGGAGTTAACAAGAATAGAAGAATGAGTTAAAGCATTTAAAAGAATATAATAATCAGTTAAGTGATTTAAAACAAGAAGAGGGGATTTGCATGAGAATAAGAAGATATTTTTCTTTATTAAATATTAGGAATATTTAATTGCATGTGCACAAAGCTTGAATTATATTTAGAGATAACTTTTTTTTTAAATGCACCTGGTAAACTTTTTAACATGACCGACAACACTGGTACGACACGCCCTCCGGCTCCACGTGAATGCTTTTGCCCATAGCAATGAACCAGTGAGGCCACAACACGGGGGACCTCATCCTCTAGCGAGAACACTTCAAACCCGTGAGCTCGTTGGCCCAGCGAAGGCGTAAAGCCTGCGAGCTCGTTGGCCCAATGAGGGTTTGAACTCTGGTGGCCGCCACTACAACTAAGTGACTTAACCACCCAACCATGCCTTTATCGGTAGTTTATTTAGAGATAACTCAATTTAGAAGAAAAAGCAACTTAAATAAATAATTTATTTATTTAAATTTAGAGAAGATATTTTTGGAAGAAACAATTAAATAATTGGAATTATTTAATTTAGTAGATAAGAAAGCAAATTAAATAAATAAATTTATTTAATTGTTGTGCATGATTTGGAAGAATGAATAAAATATTTGATTGTATTTTATTTTTGGAGATTGAAAGGATTTAAATAAATTTGATTTGATTTATTCAAATTTGGAAGAATGATTTGACTTAATCAAATAATTAAGAATTATTTAATTATTTGGAAGAATTTAATTAAACAAAGGATTTTATTTAATTTTGACTTTAGAAGATATAATTAAATATTTTGATATTTAATTGATTTAGAGGAATGTGGATTGAATAAATAAATTTGCTTATTTATTTATTGATAGAGGAAATAGACTTAAATAAATATTAAAAATATTTATTTGGATAGAGTCATGTTATTTTTAGGTGTATATAGTAGGCAAAACATTTAAAAGGTAATTTTCCTTCATACTTACTGGATCCTCTTGGCAGTCCTTTTGCAATGAGAGCTTCAATTTGTTCAGCTTCTAATTCATCCTCTTCTAGATCTTTTCTTGCTTTCTTTTACCAAGATGATTTTTTTGAGGAGCTTTCCCTTGGATCATATCTCTGTTTGGCTTTAGCAAAGGCACTAGCTTTGAAAGTAGATTCAGTCTTGGGAAGTGCATCACCAAACTCTGCCAACTCAAATGCAGATATCTTACCAAGCAATTGATCCCTTGTGATAGTTGTTAAAGATCTGATTTCCTCAATAGCAATGACCTTGTGTTTATATGCAGGAGGTAAAGATCTGAGAACTTTAGCAACAAATTCATCTTCATCCAATACTCCACCAACACATCTGATGCCACATACAAGCTCATTTACTTTTGCCATATATAAAGTGATATTCTCATCTTCACTCATCCTTAGGTTTTCAAACTTTCCTTTTAGACTTTGCAGCTTGGCACACTTAACATACTTGTCTCCTTCATATAGATTTTCAAGCTTTGTCCAAATTTCATAATCAGTCTTTAATCCCATAACATTTGTCAACTCTGTATCAGACAAGGCACTCAGTAGGGCTTCTTTAGCTCGAAGATTATTTTTTGCATCTCTGACTTCATGTATGGTTGTTGGCCCATTCCTTGGAGGAAAATATTTAGTTGAGGTTATGTTCCAATACTGATATCCCATGCATTGTAAGTGACATTCCATGCAGTTCTTCTAGGTAGTGAAGTTTGTTCCATCAAACCTTGCACTGTCCTTCTTGTAGGTCGACATCCTAGATCTCCTCAAGTGGTCAAGCTTTTCCTAGAGGAACTTGGCTCTGATACCAATTGTTGGTTTTAGGACAGATAACTGAGGGGGGGTGAATCTACCAAAAATTCTAATCCTTAATCACTTAAAACCTTCTTATATTTCAACACCATAACAAAGATTCAATCATGGAAGCATAATGCAATAACTCAAAAGCAAAAACACATTCAACACATATAACACCAAGATTTTTAATGTGGAAAACCTAGTTAAGGGAAAAACCACAGGGTGACTAACCCAAGATTGTATTCTCTGTTAAAATAATAAGAAGAATAAAATGACACTTGCCAATTAGGGCTCACTACTCGACCACACTGCTCACAAGAGGCCCACTGCCTACAGGAGACACACTATCTACAGAAGAATATAAATATTACATACTTGAACTAGATATTAGCATCTTCACTATGCTTGAGATAGTTCCATTTAAGCTCAACACCTCTGCTCTACTTTTCGCTCATCTTCTCTACCACTTTCTCATCATGACAACAGATGCTTTTAAATGACTTCACAAATGTTATTTATACATGACATCGACTTTGGAATGATCATCAAAGTTGGCACAACACATACTTTATTTTATTACGGAGCAATTACAAAAATACAACTTGACTTATTACAAAATATTCATGCACATCATTACACTATCGGCCACACATATCTAGGACTTCAATCTTCTTTGAGGAACACGCTATACTTTGCAAAACATCTTCAAGATCATCCGCAATGTGTACAAATCATCTGGTCGGCCAAGATTAGGAAGAACACCATCACCTAAAGGTAAATCTTCAATTACTAGCTCAATCTTCAATGTGGACTGCCAACACAAACTGGACACAATCTAGAGACCCCCACAAGCTTTCTTGAATCACCAAGAACATCTGCACCACTTCTTCTTACTGAAATCATTCGCATCTTCATCCAGAACCTCAAGAACACAGTCGGTCATCACTGTCACATTAGAAGGATTGCCTGTGGATCTCCAAACCATGAACCAATTGAGTTGTCAATTCACATTAGCTTCCTAAACATGCCACCAGATCCATAGAACAAGATATTGCATTTCCGGATCTCACTAGACCTGTTTGTGCCACTTTGTCACCTCTGAATAGCTGCCAGAACCAATTTTATTCATATGGCCATAACTTCTCCAAATCTTCATGCGGATCTCTAAAATATTGGTTGGAGCACATTTAGACACATATTTGTAAACCCTTTGATTCACATACTCTGATCTTCAACTAACTGGGATTTTTGTTTCATAGAACTTCACTATCTTCACTGTCCTCTATTTCAGATAGAGCTAATTTTCTCAATATCCTCAGCACACAACTTATCCAATCCTTGACATCATTACAACAGGAGTATGTTGACATCAATGACAACACCAGTTAGGCCCATACTTGCAACACATATATCTAAGATGTTTGAATAGGGATGAAGCAGACAAGGTGTTGTTGCAAATGTGTGCCTATGATGTGTTGTCATTGATGTCAACATATCTCTTTGTCAGAGACAGTGAAGATAGTGCAAATCAGTAAAGAAGATTGCTCCACATTTTGAATGAAATGAAGATTAGAGTCTGTGGACTAAAGGGTTTTTAGAGGATTATCTGAAGTTTCTCCAGTCAATATTTGAGAGGTCCGCATGAAGTATTGGTGAAGTTATGGCCATCTAAGTAGAATCGGGTTTTTGCTGTTGCTCAGAGGTAACAGGGTGACATGAATTTGGTCCAGATTGCTCTGCATTGAAATATTATGGTCTGCGGTTCTAGAGGTATGTTTGGGATGTTGGTGTGTATCTTCAACTCAAGTGGTTCATGGTTTGGAGGTCAGCAAGCAATCTTTCTAGTGTGATAGTCATGATAGTTGGTGTTCTTAAGTTTAGGTATGAAGATGCAAGTGATTCTGGTGATTTGAGGTGGTACGGTTATTCTTGTTGATTTCATTGTGCTTGTGAAGGTCTCTGGATTGTGTTCCTATTGTGTTGGTGGTCTGCATTGAGGATTGAGCTTGTAGTTAAATATTTCTCCCTAGGTATTGTTGTTCTTTCCAGTCTTAGCCGACCAGATACTTGGTGCATGTTGCGAATGATCGAAGAAGAGTTCTATGGAGTGTGGCATGTTTTTTGAGGAGGATTTGAGTCCCAACTTTGTTTGGCTAATAGTGTAATGGTTCGCATGTAGCATTTTAGGTCTTGTAATTGTAATTGCTTGTAATGCCTATCTTGGAGAATGTTCTAGATAGATGATTGTAAGGCCAACTTTGATGTTCATTCCAAAGTTGATGTCATGTATAAATAAGTGTTGTGAAGTTGTGGAAATGTGTGAATGTGAGCGAAGATGTAGATTTAGCAAGAAAGTGTTTGGGGGCAGAGCAGAGGTGTTGCGAGATTCAATGGAATTGAACTTTGGCATGAAGAAGATGTTTCTCAGTTCAACTCATCTGTGTTAATCTTGTGAATGTTTCCGTAGGAAGTGATCCTCTTTTGAGTAGTGAGCTCTAGGCAGTGCATCCCAAGGCAAGTGCCTTCCCATTCTTCTATTCTTTTAATAGAGAATAAATCTTGTGGGTTAACCCCTATTGTGGTTTTCCCTTAACCAGGTTTCCACATAAAAATATTGGTGTTATCTATGTTGATTATGTTTCTACTCATGTGTTATTGATTCATGCTTTCATGGTTAAATCATTAATCTGTTAGTAAGTGGTAAAGAAGATTAAAAGCAATAAAAGTCAAAGTTTTGAGACAACTGATTCACCCCCCCTCTCAGTTGTCTATCCTTATTTTCAACAATTATTATTAGCGCAGGTTCCTCTAAAAGAAGCTTGACCGCTTGAGGAGATCCAGGATGTTGACACACAAGAAGGACAATCTGAGATTTGATGGAACAAATTATTCTCTTTGGAAGAAATGGATGGTCATCTGTAATGCATGGGTGATTCTTATTGGTTGATAACTAAGGATGAGTATAAGCCTCCGGAGAAAGGCCCTTCAACTCCAGATGAACTCAAAGATGTTGAATACAACATTCAAGCTAAAGAAGCATTGTTGAGTGCCCTGACTGATACAGAAATGACAAATGTCCTAGAATTGAAAATTGCTCATGAAATTTGGAAGAAGTTTGAAACTCTGTATGAAGGTGATACATATGTCAAATGTACTAAGCTACAGAGCCTGAAGGGCAGATATGAAAGTTTAAGGATGAGTGAAGATGAAAACATCACTTCCTATATGCAGAAGGTGAATGAACTTGTAAGAAGTATCAAGAGTGCTGGTGGAGTATTGGAAGAATTAGAGATTGTTGCCAAGGTACTCAGATCCTTACCTACTGCATACAAGCATAAAGTTGTTGCTATTGAGGAAATCAGGACTGTCACAATGGTTACAAGAGATCAGTTGGTTGGCAAGATTTTAGCATTTGAAATGAGTGAGTTTGGTGATTCTCTTCCTAAATTAGAATTTACATTTAAGGCCAGTGTTTTTGGAAAGAAAAGATTTGATCCAGGTGAAAGCTCTTCAAGAAGATCAACCAGATATGAAAAGGCAACAAAGGAACTTGAAGAAGTGAATCTGAGCTTGAACAACTTGAAGCCCTTATTGCCAAAAGATTACCAAGAGGATCCGATAAGTATGAACGAAAGTTGCCTTTCAAATGTTTTTCTTGCAATAAGATTGGTCATTTTTCTTCAAGATGTCCAGAGAGGGTTTCAAAGCTAAACCCTAACAAACCTAGCGGTCAGAAGAAATGCTACTATGTCTAAGAAGTTGCTGATGAAGGAGTCATAGATGATGAGTCTGATATGGGAAGTACCTCTAGAAATGATTGGGTGTTCATTGCTATCCAAGAAGAAGATTCAGTTCCTACTGGATATACTAGCTGTGTGAATGTGGAAACTGCCTTGGCTACTCAGGTTGAAGAAAAAGATGAGTGGGTGATTGACAATGGATGTTCTCATCATATGACTGGTGATAAAAGTAAGTTTTTAAGTTTTGAAAAATATGAAGGTGGAATTGTGAAGTTTGGAGACAATTCAACTGGTATAATCTATGGCAAAGGATCCATCTCTCTTGATGGTAAGAACAATACTAATGATGTTCTGTATGTAGAAGGATTGAAGCATAATCTTCTCAGTGTTGGACAATTGGTTGACAAAGGGTATGATATCCAATTCAAGGATGGAAAATGTAGAATTTTGGAAAGCTCCAGAACTGAGATTGCATCTGGCACATAGACTAGAGGTAACATCTTTCATTTAATTAGTGCTGGTAAAAGTTGTTTGATTGCTTAGATTGATAAGAGTTGGTTATGGTATAGGAGAATATGTCATGTAAACTTTGACAACATTGTCAAGATAAGCACTACTCAGGCTGTGGGAGATCTTCCAAAGCTTGTAAAACCTGCTAATAGCATGTGTAAGGAATGTCAGTTGGGAAAACAGAGCAGAGCTACATTCAAAAGTAAAGAACAATTTTCAAGTGGAGTGTTGGAACTTGTGCATACTGATTTGTGTGGTCCTACCAGAGTTAGGAGTTTGCAAGGTGACATATACTTTATGTTGCTAATAGACGATTACTCTTGGATGATGTGGGCCACCTTCTTGAAAGAGAAATCAGAGGCTCTTGATAGATTCAAGGTGTTCAAGGATAAGGTGGAGAGTGAGATTGGTGTAAAGATAAAGTGTTTGAGATCTAACAGAGGTGGAGAGTTTACTTCTAGAGAGTTTAATGAATTTTGTGAAAAACATGGAATAAGAAGACAATTATCTGCTCCTAGGACTCCTCAGCAGAATGGAGTTGTGGAAAGGAACAATCAGACTATTCAAGAGGCTTCTAGAACCATGATGATGGAGGCAAATGTTCCATATACTTATTGGAGAGAAGTTGTGAGTACTGCTGTCTGCACTCTTAACTGGGTGCATATCAAAGGTAATACTGGTAAAACTCCTTATGAGCTATGGTTTGATAATGCTTCTACTATCAAGTACTTTAGATTTTTTGGTAGTAAATGCTATATAAAAAGAAATGAAGAATTAGGCAAGTTTGATGCAAGATGTGATGAAGGAATATTTTTGGGGTATTCTAACCAAATCAAGGCATATCGATGCTTCAACAAAAGATTGAAAAGAATTAATGACAGTGCTAATGTCAAGGTTGATGAAAGCAAGGAAAGACTTTCCAAGACTTGTAGATATGATTCAGATGATCAAAATGAAGATCCAAATGAATGAAAGCAAGCTCAAACTCAAACTTAGATTCAAAGTGCTCCGGAGAAACCAGTAACTCAAGAAGTCAGTGTCAATATTAACGAACAAGTTCAAGAATGAGAAGTTCAAGATATTCCCAAGACACCTAGGTATGTAAGGTTGAATCATTCTAAAGGCTAGATCATAAGAGATAGAAATAAAGGTGTTCAAACAAGAAGAAAAATTGCTAAAGAACAAGTGGAGTATTATTTGATTTCAAAGATTGAACCAAAATCAGTGAATGAAGCTTGTAATGATGAAAGTTGGGTAAAAGCAATGGAAGGAGAATTAATGCAAATTGAAAAGAATCATACTTGGGATCTTGTTCCTAGACTTGAGAACAAAAATGTAATTGGAACTAAATGGGTCTTCTTGAATAAATTGAATGAAGATGGTGAAATTGTGAGAAACAAAGCAAGATTGGTGTGCAAAGGATACTCTTAGGTAGAAGGAATTGACTTTGAAGAAACTTTTGCTCCAGTGGCAAGAATAGAAGCAATCAAAGTATTTCTTGCCTTTTCTGCTTACAAAGATTTCAAAGTTTACTAGATGGATGTCAAGTCAGCATTTCTGAATGGAGATTTGGAAGAAGTCTACATTGAGCAACCAAAAGGATTCCAGTTGTTTGATCAAGGAGATATGGTCTGCAGATTGAGGAAAGCATTATATGGACTTAAACAAGCACCAAGAGCCTGGTATGCAAGATTAGATAAGTATCTGCTAAAGTTAGGTTTTAAAAAAAGCACACCTGACAGTAATCTTTACTTCAAAATTGATCATGAACACATCTTGATTGTTGAGGTATTTGTTGATGATATCATTTTTGGTGGAAATGAGAGCATGTGTAAAAAAATTTGCTGATCAAATGCAAAGTGAATTTGAGATGTCCATGCTTGGTGAAATGAACTTCTTCTTGGGTCTGCAAATCATTCAGTCAGATAAGAGCATATTCATATCTCAGTCTAAGTATGTGAAAGAGTTGTTGAAAAAATTTGGAATGGCGGATTCAAAACCAGTGAGTACTACTACGATAATTAGATGCAAGTTGAGTAAAGATGATGACTCCCCTAAGGCAGATCAGAAAATGTATAGATCAATGATTGGAGGATTAATTTGTCTGACTCATATTAGACTAGATATTATGAATGCAGTTGGCCTTGTTGCTAGATTTTAAGCTGATCCTAGAGAATCTCATGTTGTAGCAGTCAAAAGAATTTTTAGATATTAGATGGGAACATCTGATTATGGCTTGTGGTATCCTAAAAATGATGATTTCACTCTTCATGCATATACAAATGTTGATTGGGTAGGAGATGTGGATGATAGAAAGAGCACTAGTGGTGGTGCATTTTTCTTAGGAAAGAGTTTGGTTTCTTGGTTGAGCAAAAAGTAGAAGGTAATATCTCTGTCTACTGCTGAGGTAGAGTATATAGCAATAGCAAGTAATTGTACTCAAGTATTGTGGATGAAGCAAATACTGAAGGATATTATAATTATGTTTGAAGAATCTGTAACAATCTTCTATGATAATTCAAGTGCAATAAACATTTCAAAAAATCAAATGTTGCATTCAAAGATAAAGCACATATCCATTAAGTTCCACTTTTTGAGAGAAAAGGTAAATGAGAATGAAGACAGATTGGAGTTTGTTTCTTTGAAGGATCAGATTACAGATATCTTCACTAAGCCTCTACCTAAGGACACTTTTGAGTATCTTAGAGAGATGCTAGGGGTTATTACCCCTCCTATTCAGAACTAAGGTGCACTAGTGTGCATCAGTCTGGTGGAACACACAGTCATATCTAGTGATTCAGATTGATGTGAAGGGGATGCTACTCAAGGGAAGTAGTCAGTATGTTAATTCTAGAGTTTAATTTGGTTGTATCTAAGAAATAAAAGGGGAGATATATGATTGCAAATATGTGCCCTTTGCCATTGATGTCAAAGGGAGAGAGAAGTCATATGAAAAACTTGAAGCAAGCAGTTGCTGGTGAAAGGGGGAGCAGTGAAGAAAAGTGGTTGTAGGTGTGATAAGAGAAAGGGGGAGAAGTCCTTGTCTTGATGGCTGAATCATTTTTTCACATCATATGTTGCCATCAATGACAAATGGGAGATTGTTGCAAATGTGTGCCTATGATGTATTGTCATTGATGTCAACATATCTCCTTGTCAGAGACAGTGCAGATCAGTAAAGTAGATTGCTCCATATTTTTAGTGAAATGAAGATCAGAGTCTGCAGACTAAAGGGTTTGTAGAGGATTGTCTAAAGTTGCTCCAGTCAAGATTTGAGAGGTCCACATGAAGTATTGGTGATGTTATGGCCATCTGAGTAGAACTGGGTTTTTGTTGTTGCTTAGAGGTAATAGGGTGATAGGAATTTGGTCCGGATTACTCTGTATTAAAATATTATGGTCTGCAGTTCTAGAGGTATGTTTGGGATGTTGGTGTGTATCCTCAACTCAAGTGGTTTGTGCTTTGGAAATCTGCAAGCAATCTTTCTAGTGTGACAGTCATGACAGTTGGTGTTCTTAAGTTTCAGTATGAAGATGCAAGTGATTCTGGTGATTTGAGGTGGTGTATTTGTTCTTGTTGATTTCATTGTTCTTATGAAGGTCTCTAGATCATGTTCCTATTGTATTGGTGGTCCGCATTGAGGATTGAGCTTGTAGTTGAAGATTTCTCCTTGGGTGTTGTTGTTACTTCTAGTCTTGGCCGACCGGATGCTTGGTGTGTGTTGCGAATGATCGAAGAAGAGTTCTATGGAGCGTGGCATGTTGTTTGAGGAAGATTTGAGTCCCAACTATGTTTGGCCAATAGTGTAATGGTTTGCATGTAACATTTTAGGTCTTGTGATTGTAATTGCTTGTAATGCCTATCTTGGAGAATGTTCTAGATAGATGATTGTAAGGCTGACTTTGATGTTCATTCCAAAGTCGATGTCATGTATAAATAATTGTTGTGAAGTCGTGGAAATATGTGAATGTGAGTGAAGATGTGGATTTAGTAAGCAAGTGTTTGGGGGTAGAGTAGAGGTGTTGCGAGATTCAATGGAATTAAACTTTGGCATGAAGAAGATGTTGTTTCTCAGTTCAACTCATCTGTGTTAATCTTGTGAATGTTTCTATAGGCAGTGAGCTCTAAGCAGTACACCCCAAGGCAAGTGCCTTCGCATTCTTCTATTCTTTTAATAGAGAATAAATCTTGTGGGTTAACCCCCACCGTGGTTTTCCCTTAACCGGGTTTCCAGGTAAAAATCTTGGTGTTATGTGTGTTGATTATGTTTCTGCTCATGTGTTATTGATTCATGCTTTCATGGTTAAATCATTAATCTGTTAATAAGTGGTAAAGAATATTAAAAGCAGAAAAAGTCCAAGTTTTGAGACAACTAATTCACCCCCCTCTCAGTTGTCTATCCTTATTTTCAATAGGTGTTTCTAGAACTTCATGACAAATACAGGACAACACATGGTTCTCACGTAGCAACTACACATGAGATATTGAGGTTAGGTTATTACTGGCCCACCATATTCAAAGATACGGAAGATCACATCAGGAGTTTTCATACATGTCAAACTATAGTGGATAAAGGAAGATATCAGACGCATCTATTGCAGCCTATTATTGAGTCTAGACCATTTGCACAATGGGGACTTGACTTTATTGGGGTTATTAATCCCCCACCATCAGTTGGACACAAATTCATACTGATAGTAACTAAATATTGTATGAGATGGACAGAGGCAACATGTTGTAAGTTTTCCACTACTGAAGTTGTCATCAAGCTCCTGGAGGAAAACATCATCACTAGGTTTGGAGCACCATACGCTTTGGTATGTGACAATGGCCCTACTTTTTCTTTGAAATTTTCTAAATGGGCATTGAATATGGAATTGTTCTTAAATTTTCATCCAATTATTATCCCCAGGATAATGGATTAGTAGAGTCAACTAATAAAATCTTACTAGATATTATTAAAAAGTTGATTGCTAAGAACCCTAGAGAATGGAACACATTGTTGAAGTATACATTATGGGTTGACAGGATAAAAACCAAGGTTGCATTGGGTAATTCTCCTTATCATTTAGTATATGGGACTGATCTCATACTCCCAGTCAACCTAAGGATTCCTACATGGAAAATTGCAAATGAGTATTTAGGCATTGATGACCATAGGGAAGCTAGGTTGGTTCAGTTATTACAGTTAGATGAGAAGAGAGACCAAGTTATTGACAAATTTGCAAAACACTAGGTAGTGGTTAAGAGGTCGTTTAACAAAAGAGCTAGGGTTAAAATGTTTAAAAAATCTGATTTGGTTCTATGTTGGGACAAATCCCATGAAAAGAAAGGAAATCATGGGAAGTTTGATAAGCTATGGTTAAGTCCTTTACAAATTTCAGAGATCATAGGTGGTGCAGTCACGGTAGGAGGGTTCATAGAATGAACTATCTGGACAGTGTAGCAAGAGTAAACACAATGGAAACAACACAAGAATATAGAAAAGATGTAGATTCAGTCATTCAATATATCAAAGAATTCAAAATAGAGATCTGTCGACAACATGCAGACTTACAATTAGGGCTCATAGGCCTGATTACATACATGTGCAAGATAAATATTTGAAGCTCCTTTGCACAAAACTAATTTCTAAATCTTCCTAATGTGTATAGCTATCTTTGAACTGCTTTCCTAAGGATCTATTACATCATTATATATCTTCTCTGAACTAATAGATTCCTCCATGTCGGCCACAAGAGATCCTAAGTCCCGATGAAGAGGTGTAATGTGTGTTCTTGGATAGGTCAGACCTATCGGCTTGAAAATTCTTCTCCAACGGATACAATGAAGTGCAGACCTATGAGGAAGGTCAGCCACGAACCAAGGAACATTGTAGAATGAATCACAAGGATCCACAAGTTGGCCAATGCTCCCAATCCTTCTCCTTCATCTGATTACTCATGACTGTCAAAGAACTCTGCACTGAGAAAACAAAGGATCTTCTAATAGAGATAACTTTCTAGTAACTGATCCAAATACTCTGAATTCTTGATATGATGTAGATGAATGAATTGAGATGCTAATCCAGATCCGCAAGGTGTGAAATGTTGAAACCAGACCACAAGCTGAGCTGCTTTTGACTGAACTACCTAAACTGAACTGGGAAATGAAAGAACTAAAATGCAAATGCAAATGTTTTTGGTTGATGCAAGATTACTCTTGAACTAGGGATGCTCCTGCATCAGACATTCGGGGTTATTAAAAAAGTGAGTCCCTCACTTTGCTGGGGATAGGGGAGACCCAAGATGGTCCACCTCAGCCTGAGAAATCCATGATGAATCTTCTTCCAGTCTGCCTTTCCACTTCACAAGATATTCTTTGTATTGTCTTCCTCTGGTCCTGCGTCCAACTCTACTATCCAAAATGCCTTCAATTTGTTCTGGTGCTTGCTGTGGTAACTATTTCTTCAAGTCTTCTTCCATGCTGTCACTAAACTCTACTTCATGATACTGGTAAAGGTCTGCAATGTTGAAAATAGGTGAAATACCTAATGTCTCTGGTAATTCCACTTCATATGCATTTCCTGAATCAAATTTCCTAAGAATCTTATAAGGTCCAAACTTCTTCATCTTCAACTTGTTATATGTCCCAACTAGAAATCTTTCTTTTCTCAAATAGACCATCACTTCATCTCCTACTTCAAATTCTTTGTCTTATCTTCTCATCTACCTTCTCTTTGTACTTACTGTTCATGTCTTCCAAATGCTTCTTCACCTGATTATGGACTATCTTCATATGATCTGCAAATTCCTCTGCTTCTGCACTTCTCTTTTCTTCCATGCTAATGTCTCTCAATTCTATAACTCCTCTAGGATTCACTCCAATAACAATCTCAAAAGGTGTTCTTCTGGTACTCCTATTGACTAAATTATTGTATGCAAACTCTACTTGTGAAAGAATCAAATCCCAACTTCCTATCTTCTCTCCAACCAAACATCTCAACAAGTTTCCCAAACTCCTATTCACTACCTTTGTCTGTCCATCTGTATATGGATGAAAAGCTGAACTGAACTTCAAATCTGTCTTCATCTTCTTCCAAAGTGTCCTCCAAAAGTATTCAACAAACTTTGTGTCTCTATCTGAAACTATACTCCTAGGTAATCCATGTAGTCTCACAATCTCCTTGAAAAATAGGTCAACTACATGCATTGCATCAGTTGTCTTTTTGCAAGGTATGAAATGAGCCATCTTTGAAAATCTGTCAGCCACTACAAATATTGAATCATGTCCTCTCTATGTCTTAGGTAATCCCATTACAAAATCCATGCTTATGTCTTCCCAAGGTCTCTCCGGTACTGTCAAAGGTTTATACAATCCAGTTTTCTGACTACTCCCTTTTGCAACTTGACAAAATCTACAACTTTGCACAAATCTCTAAACATCCTTATGAATATGAGGCCAAAAGTAATTTTCACTTACCAAAGCCACTATCTTATCAATTCCAAAGTGTCCTACCAATCCACCACTATCCTTCTCCTTGATCAAGTTGTCTCTCATTGAACTGCTAGGTATGCACAACTAACTTCTTTTGAACAACATGTCTTCTTGAATGAAATAATCCAACCATTTACTTCTATCTGCTACAATAGGTTCCTTACATGCTTTCCAAGGTTCTACAAAATCAATGTCTCCCTCATACATGTTCTTTAATTCATCAAAACCCAACACTTCAACTCTCATCTCTGTTAATAAATTTCTTCTTCTACTCAAGGCATCAACAACTTTATTTGATTTTCCACTCCTATGCTTCAACGCAAAAGTATAACTTTGCATGAACTCTACCCATCTCATATGTCTCTGATTCAACTTACCTTGACTATTCAAATATTGCAAAGCTTGATGATTAGTATACAACACAAACTCCTTAGGCAACAAGTAATGTCTCCACTTCTTCAAGGTTTGAATTATGGCATAGAACTCTTGTTCATAAACTGAATATCTTCTCCCTGCATCATTCAACTTCTCACTGAAATGTGCTACTAGTCTACCCTCTTAACTTAACATTGCTCCAATTGCATTTCCACTAGCATCATAATCAACTTGAAATACCTTATTGAAATCTAGTAATGCCAAAATAGGTTTCTCTGTCACCTTCTGCTTCAATAACTCAAAACTTTTATCTGCTCCAGATGTCCACTTGAAATCTTTTCTGTCACCTCTCATTGTCTCTGTCATAGGGTTACAAACTAAACTAAAATTTTTGATGAACTTCTGGTAGAAGCTAGCCAAACCATGAAATGATCTAACCTCTCCAATGCTCTCTGGTGTAGGCCATTCAACAATTGCTTTCACTTTCTTAGGGTCCATCTTCCATCCTTCCGTAGAAATTACAACTCCCAAATATACCAAATCTTCCTTCATGAAACTACACTTCTTGATGTTTATCAGCAATTTCTCTTCTCTCAACCTCTAAAAAACTTGTCTAATATGCCACAAATGTTCTTCTTTTGTCTTACTGAAAATTAGAATATCATCCAAATACACAATCATAAACTTACCCAAGAATTTCTTCAAAACTTCATTCATCAACCTCATGAAAGTACTTTGTGCATTTGTCAATCCAAAAGGCATCACTAACCACTCATATAATCCTTCATTTATCTTAAAAGAAGTCTTCCATTCATCACCTTCTCTGATTCTAATCTGATGGTATCCACTCTTCAAATCTATCTTTGTGAAATATCTTGCTCAACTCAAACAATCCATGATATCATCAATCCTAGGTAAAGGGAATCTATACTTAACTATGATCTTGTTTATTGCTCTAGAATCAGTACACATTCTCCATTCTCCATCTTTCTTTGGTGCTAACACTGTAGGTGCTGCACAAGAAATTAAACTTTCGCTTATCAAACCTTTCCTCAACAACTCTTGTATTTGTCTATTTAATTCTTCATTCTCTGTCAGTGTCATCCGGTGTGCTACTTTGTTAGGCAAACTTGCTCCCGGTATAAGATCCATGTGATGGTTGATACTCCTTATAGGTGGTAATCCTTCAGGCACATTATCTGATATGATGTCTTCATACTCTGTCAGCAACTCTCTTATCTCCTTCGGCTATTCTTCTTTAGTCTCTTTCTTCAATGCTTCAGGTTTCTTAGGAATTAAGGCATAACACATATTATCATGTCTCAAACCATACAGAAATTTCCTTCCATCTACCAAATAGATTCTAGCATTTCCACATACTTCGCTGTTAGGATCATCCTCCAAAGGAATCAAGGTAATTCTCTTGCCATTTGTTGTTATACTATAGGTATTCATTCTCCCATCATGCATATCTTTTCTATCATATTACCAAGGTCTACCCAACAAGATATGACAAACATCGATAGGCATAATATCACACAAGACTTCATCATGATAAGATCCAATATGAAATTTTACCAAACATTGTTCACTCACCAGTACCTTATGATCATCTTGAAACCATGCTATCTGATAGGGCTTAGGGTGTTTCAATCTTTCCAACTTCAGCTTAGTCATCATCTCCTCTGAAACTAGATTATATGAACTACCACTATTAATCACAACTTTACAACACTTACCTCCGGATTTGCATCTTGTTCTGAATAGACTTTTCCTCTGTGATGGTTCTTCATTTGTCTCTATTTGAAATAGTGCTCTCCTCATCACCAATGATTCTCCTTTCTCTGGATTTCCAACTGAACTAGGTGATTCAATAGGTTCTTCTTCAACATAGGATGCTCTTCCACTATTTTCTGTCTTCTTGTTTGTACTATCATGATTACATTCAAATGCTCTATGTCCTTCACTTCCACATTTAAAACAAGTACATCTGAATGTTCTCTTATCAAATCCTCTTCCTTCCCTTCTATATCCTTCATTCTGATATGCACTAGGGTTTCCTCTCTGGTAAAATTTTTTGTCATCTCTCCGATAAGCATTATTATCTCTGTCATCCTTCCTCGACAGGCTGTCAAACTTGTTCTGTTCTGGATAAGATCTATCCCCTCTGGAAAATGTCCTACCTCTTAGAATTTTACCTTCTCTACCTCTCTATCTCTGATCATGTTTCTTATTCAACTTTAAGTACAAATTGATATGCTTCTTCCAAAGATACCATCCTTATTTGGCTTAGTTATTCTTGAATATTCCATCTCAATCCATTGATGTATCTAGCCACCTCCTTGCTTGCTTCACTATGTCCTATTTTGATGATCATTTTATGAAATTCTTCAGTGTATTCTTTCACAAATTTTTCCTTTTGTCTCAAGTTTTGCAATTTCTTCAATAGCTCCAACTCATAGTCAGCAGGTATGAATTGATTCTTCAACTTTGTCACCATCTGGTCCCACTTTGTAATCTTTTCATTTCTTCTCCTATTTATTTCCAACTGAACTTCTTTCCACTATATAGCAGCATGTCCTTTCAACTTTCTCTTTGCAAATTTCACCTTCTCTGGATCTTCAATTTCCTCATATTCAAAGTATTCTTCCATGTCATTTATCCAATCAATGAACTCTTTCAGATTCAAATTACCAGTATAGTTATGCACATCCACTCTAGGTCTTTTCCCAATATTTGAAATAGCTCGCAACATCTTTACTTGATCTGATTCTTCTTCTTCATGACCTTCTAGGGTTTCGCCACTTTGTTCAACAGATTGAAATTCTTCTTCATCATCACTTTCAATATTAGGTCTAGGTGTCAATCCTCTTCACCTATCTTCTTCAACAACATCCAAATGAATTCACATTGTTCTCATCAATTCCATCATCTCATCCATTCTATTAGCCATTGTACCAACAGGAGGATCTCTCCATGGTGACATCTTCCTAGGATCAAGTGTAAACTACCTTAGGTCGGTGATCGGGCTACAAGCGGCAACTGCCTCTCAATCAGCAATTGGTTTACACAAGTAACCTGGCTCGAATCGATGATCTACTTACAACAAGATCTTATAGAATCCCCTTCGCCAATTCACTCCAAAGAATCAAACTTTCGCTCCGATACCACTTGGTGTAGTCATGGTAGGAGGGTTCACAGAATGAACTGTCTGGACCGTGTAATAAGAGTAAACACAATGGAAACAACACAAGAATATAGAAAAGATGCACATTCAATCATTTAGTATATCAAAGAATTCAAAATAGAGATCTGCCAGCAACATGTGGGCTTACAATTAGGGCTCACAGGCCTGATTACATACATGTGCAAGATAAAGCTTTAAAGCTCCTTCGTACAAAACTAAACTATAGATCTTCCTAATGTGTATAGCTATCCCTAAACTACTTTCCTAAGGATCTATGACATCATTATATATCATTTTCAGACCAATAGATTCCTTTGCATCGGCCACAAGAGATCTAGAATCCCGATGAAGAGGTGTAACGTGTGTTCTTGGATAGGTCAGACCTATCGGCTTGAAAATCCTTCTCCAATGGATACAATGAAGTGAGGACCTATGAGGAAGGTCAGCCACGAACCAAGAAACATTGTAGAATGAATCACAAGGATCCGCAAGTTGGCCAATGCTCCCAATCCTTCTCCTTCAGCTAATTACTCATGACTATTAGAGAACTCTGTACTGAGAAAATAGAGGATCTTCTGATAGCGATAACTTTTCAGTAACTGATCCAAATGCTCTGATATCTTGATATGATGTAGATAAATGAATTGAGATACTAAGTCCAGATCTGCAAGGTGTGAAATGTTGAAACCAAACCACAAGTAGAGCTGCTTCTAACTGAACTGCCTAAACTGAATTGGGAAATGAAAGAACTAAAATGCAAATGCAAATGTTTTTGGTTGATGCAAAATTACTCTTGAACTAGGGATGCTCCTGCATCAATAGGGGATAATACATTTAGGGTTAAAACTTTAACTGGCGAGGATGTACCATTGCCTATTAATGGTCAACACCTTAAGCATTATTTTTAGGCCTAGAATGTAATTTTGAGCCTTACTGTGTACCATATTGTAAATATTTTATAGTTTTGTGGTATTTTGGTTTATTTTAGGCTTTGTAGGTTGTTTTTTTTTTTGTTTTGTTTTGTTGTTAGTGTGTGGTTTGTTTTTCTATCAGCCGGGGTCTTTATTTTGATTCAAGGTATGCAGGAGCAGGCTAGCAACCATTAAAAATAGTAAAATTTGGAAAATTCAAGTAAATCATTTGAAATTTCTGCATAGCTTTAGAATTTTCATGGATGTGGTTTATTTGTTTGGTCAGTGAAGGATATTATTCAATATATGTAGCATGAAGCATTCAAAGAGTCATATAAGTACCAACATTAAGGTTCTTTGAATTAGTATGGGGAGTGGTAAATGTTTGCATTAAGTGAAAAATCTAAAGGTTGGCCTTTGCCACCACTATGATTCCCAGCATTATGCAATAGATTCTATTAATGTGTAGATAATGAGCTGAAATGATATATTTTATACACAAGCGTATATAAAAATAAATAAATAGAGAATTTATTCTCTTAAGGTCATCTAAATAACTCTACTGGGGCTATGGACATCTGCTAGCAGTGGGGCTCTATCTAGGGGAATTATAGGCGATAACCTTGACGGGGCTATGAACGCTTGCTGGCAGTAAAGCTCTATCTAGGATTAGCTTAAAAGGTTAAATCAAACTATGTAGGTTAATGCAAATATTTACGGCTTTCTTACTTTGTTGAAAGAAGGAATGAATCAATTGCACATGCCTAGATTCTTTGAGAAGTTCATATACATTGTTGACTACTTTCATTCTATGATAAATAATATTCTTGCATACGAGAAAGTTAGAAATTATGAATTTATTTCACTTTGTTTCCTTAATTGTTCAAGAATTTGGTTGTTTTATTTGGTTGCTAGTTGTTGTGATGTTCATAACACGCCCCATTTTACCCTTTAGCTAATGAGGACCCATTCTATGGCTTTTGTTTTTTTGGCTTGTGGTTGGGTCTTGTTTGGTGGTAAAGGGAAAAAAGGTACTTAATGCTGAAAATGTTGAAATTTGAAATGCATGGTACTAAAAAAAAAGAACATGAGGTTACTAAAGGAATTTGCATGAAATTTTGATCTAAGGTTGTTTTTGAATCAACTTAAAATTCCTTCTTTCTATGAGATGTGTGACTTTGTATGGAAAGTGCAAAGTTGATTAAATTTGTATTTCATATACAAAATTCTTTGTATATGAAATGCTTTTGGGGTCATCACATTGTGATAAGAGGTTATTTGTCATGCTTTGTATATGTGTCTTGAGTAGTCAAATTAGAATATACAAACCTGGACCCAACTGCGTTCAAAAGTTAGGCAGATAAACATTCAGTTTTGTGGTTGAATTTGTATGTCGCTTTATATGTATAAATTCATTCATGTGAGATACAAATTGTGAAGTATAAATGTGCAGACATCAAAAGAAATGTCAAAATAGAGTACAACGTCAAGATGTCGTATTTGTGTATTGCATTCGTAATTTGTGGTATGTAACCGTACTCAAAGAAATAATTCAATCAAGTACCGAAAAAATGTCACTTGCACATTTGTATGTTAAATGTGTTGTATATTATATGCAAATGTAAAAAAGAATGGAATTTGAAAAGTTAAGTAAAATGAAATATTGGTCGCGTCCATATCTGCACTAATAGGTGTATGCACTTGAAATGCAACAAAAAAAGATACATACAGGGAATTAAACATCATACTGTGTAATGGATAGAATGCTTCATAGATATTTTTTTGTATTCATCATATACAAAGAATTTACAAGTAAAAAGGGGGAATTTTGCCTACAATTGCCTAACATACAAAAAATGATGCAAAAAGGGCAAAATTGTAGTCTACCAGAGTCAGGGATATCTGTAGAAATCCTCAATTCGGACCAGGTCTACAAAGTGTGCTACCCAGTCATTGTTCTGCACTATGTCTAAACCCTGAGATAAATGTAGGAAGTTCAGACCAATTGTTGCCCATTGGCAGTGCCATGTCAAGGCTAAGTTAGACATGTTCATTAGAAAAGGAAATCTTTGAAATTGTGCACCAAGAACCAAAACCAGTGCCAGCTTTGAGGCACATAGAATGTCACCTCCCACCTTGGCTCCAATTATCACATCCATGTCTATAATTCGATACTCAACCCTGAAAATGTCTTGGAATAGTAGAAAAATCTCAACTTTGTTACTACCCAGGTCCAACAGGGAGACAAGAAACCAAGAGGCAATATCCGAATTCACCCTGTGTTTGTCTTCATTGAGAAGAAAGTCCCTACCTAGGATCATCTTGAATGCTTCCAACTCTAAATCATGAAATCTAGGGTCACGATGTTGTATGATGAGCTTTCTAAGACATGCGTCAGCAATAGAACCAAGGAAGGCAGTTTGTCTTCCAGCACTATGCAGGCAAATGGGAGTATCCATGATTGCTACAAATGTAATTCTGAAAATGAAATGAAGTTCACCAAGATCAACACCATTAAATAGAGCTCGACCTGATTTGTGGAATAAATCACCATTAATAAGGTTTGTGTGAGCTCGTCACCCAGTGCTAGAAAAATTGATTCATACATACCATAGGTCTAGTTGAATTAAATACCACATATATGCTTTTATTTATGGGGATTTGAATCATGATTTCGTAATTAGCATTAAATGTGGGACAGAGTACAGTCATTTGTAACGAGAGGTGTAGGAATTAAAATGCAACAATATTTGTATTTGTGCATGTATTTAATATACATGACAATATACAATGCAAAACTAGAAAGTGATTGCAATTTGCTTTATAAACTAATTAACATCCATGGTTTTCTTGCATGTATGTATTTTTTGCATCCGATATACAAATTAGTGTACAAACGATAAAGTGCAAACCTGGATTTGAAACTAATATTAGTTTAGTTTACTGACAAGAGAAGTCTGCGTTTGTATGCATATAAATTTGTATCCAATATACAAAAGGGTGAAATACAAAGGTTTTAAACACACATAAAGGGAAATGTCTCCATTGCAACATAGGTGATGCATTTGTATCTGGGATATAAAGCTAACATATACAAATTTGAAAATAGGCATGTTTTGAAAGCGTGTAGGATGTAATTAATGCCTGAAAATAGAGTAAAACCTAGATTATAAGGGAATAAAGAAACATTTCAATTGTGTTTTTGTACTCACAATTGTATACAAAGGGTAAAATTGTAGAGCTCATATGACGAAGGTGGTAAATCAAGGTGAAACAGAGCAAAACTGAGAAAAGGAGCTTAACCGTGTTAGGAAAAATGGTAAAGGTTAATCAATTCAACAGTGTAATAGTTAGACAACGAATTTAGGTATGTATCCTAAACACCATTGTTAATTGGGTGAAATTTGAAGTAAGATTTGTTACAGCTATTACAGTAAAAGGGAAATGGTGCAAATTAATTTGTATACTGTAATTAGTCATGAGAAATGAGTTTTAAATGTTGGTTAATTCTGTGAAAATTATAAAGATGGTGGAAACAACAAAACCCTAGGGTAAAAGTGAAGAAGTAAAAATCTGTAGTAAAACCCTAAGATTGTGCACAATTGAGATAGTAAAATGTATAAGTTTTTTGGCAGATGGTGCCGAAACAAAGAAAGATAGATATAAAAGTAGCTGGCAAGACAGAAAAAGGTGAAAGGGAAAAGGGACCAAAGAAAGAAGTGGAGGAGTTTCCATTGAATCAGGTGTATTCTTCTTTGATATCTAGCATGGGAGGAAGGGTCACCGATATAGCTATTGGTGAATTTGACTCTGAAGATGTATTGTAGAAATCCATGGCACCAGAGGCTCCTCTAACTATGAAAAATATTTGGGATTCAGGACTATACAAGGTAGTGGGTTTTCCTTTGGTGATGGAGGCTAGGGACTTGGTGTTGGAGTGCATAGAAAGATATGATATGAATATAGGGAAAGTGATGCACAAAGGTGTAGTCATTACAAACTTATCCACAGAGGGTATAGCCAAAACTTTTGGCTTGCAAATGCAAGAATAGATGATGGACGTGGATCAAGACCAGTATGCCTTGGATTATAAAAATAATTAAATGGACTGTAAAAGGGCAATTTTTTATGGCTAGTATCCACCAGAAAATAAACCAAAGGCTGCAGTAAGGGTGCCTAAAAACTTACACAGAACTGATTTTACTGAAGAAGTGTATATAATAATCACTTTATTGAGTAGGCTTACTAGATTAAGAGATGTAGGGAAATTTGAGTCATGGATGTTTCATATCATTCAATTGGTAAGAGAAAAAATAGGAGTGGTCCATTGGGAAAAGGTAATTAGTAGCACTATTTTAAAACAAGTAATGGGATTTAAGAAGAGCTGACAATTATATATGTCCTCATATGTGATTTACTCATGTGCAATGAAAATTGCCCCATTGGTGGGAATTGATAGAGTAGGTACCTTGGGAAATAATCCAAGACGGAAGTTAGTGTATGATCATTGCCCTGACCTTCAGGAAAGAAATACAATATAGAAAAATGGAAGGGTTAATGATACGTTTTATACCTATCTGATGCGAATCCTAATGGGGGATAAAAATAAAAGACTCAAAAGAGGCAATGGAGGCCATAAATTTGCATAGTTCTTGGTATATTTAGTTCCCTATGTTCATGTATATTAGAATAGAAGGTTTTGAAGGGAAACCATTTAAATTACCAAGATATCCTTCTAATAAATTGGTTGTTCTAGAATTCACATGACAAGTTCTGAATGTCTTTAGGATGCAGCAACAAATTGATGAAAATCTACCTCCTCAACAACATCAGAATCCACAACAGCATAAAGAGAAAACAGGAGGGGAGAAACCTCAAGAAGGGATAATACATGAGAAAGTGACAAAAATCAATGAAGAGGCACCAACTTGGATAGGAAAAGAAGTAAGAAGGGTAAAGACAGAGGTAAATTTGGTTCCCATAGACATAAAGAGTCTGTTGGGTGGTGCCACACCAAAGAAAGAAAAGAGAAAGGCAAGAAAAATGTCTATAATAAGAAGAGATCCATTTGGAGCGAGAACCTTAGAGCTACCCGTACCAATGGCAAATAAAGAAAAAGGAGAAATGAGCTTAGAAGATTATAAAATAATTCAAATGGATATGGGGTATGTGACTAGGGAACAACATATAATAGAGATGGAAGACATGAATAAACTAACTATAGAGATGATCAGAAAGGATAAAGATAAGTTTGAGCAGATGAAAGGGCACATTGTCCAACTACAGCAATTCATTCAAGGAATGTTTGATCCTAATCTTAATATACCAGAGTTACCTATAGAGTTAGCTACTTTATCAAAGGAGTAGATAAATGAAATGGAGAATAAAAAAGTTGAAGCTAAAATGTTTGAAGACTAGATCAAGGAATTCATACAAAGAGGGGAAGACATAATAAGACAAGAAATTAACAATTGGGCCTTTGCTTTAGCAGAGAAGAATAGTTGCAGTCTAAACATACACCATTGTCAATTGAGAATGAAAGAAAATAGGTATGAGTTGGAACAGATCTAGGTCATAGAAGAAAGAATTGAAGAATTGGTGAATGAGTGAGTATTGACACCTCAAACGGCAGACCAAGTGCCAAGGTATAAACTTGAATTGAAGTTTGAAGGAGGAATTCTGAGAAACTGTATTGCGAACACTCAAGAGTTAGAAAGGAATGCTGGTGATATGATAAGAAAATAGGTAAAGATAATGCAAAGATTCATTGGACATGAGTGTTTAGAGGTACCAGTATATGATGGATCTATGGCAGTAAGGGAATTCAAGGCTATCTATTTACCTTGCCTAGAGAATCTTGTAAGTAATTTGAACAAGGAAATGATTGACTCTATTATGGAGTTGAGTGCAAAAATGAAGAAGTACCAGAGGAATAGAAAGGATGCAGAGAAGCAAGTAAAGATGTTAAAGGAAAGTGTTGAATTACACTGGTACATGTGGACAAAGAGTTAGAAGGATATTCATACGTCCATTACAATACTAGTGGACCGGTATGCAGAGTATGTGAAAAGAGTAGGAGAAGATCCAAAGGCAGGTGCCATTGACAGTGAGTAATTCCCTCTCGGGATATTTCAGTATGCTTTGGTGTTTTCTATTTGTTGGTTCTCATGAGAACATGGTAAAGGACAAAGTGCAATGGAGAATATCTTATGTTTTTAAAAGATTCCAAAGGCATCCTTTGAGAAAAAAAGGAATATTCTAAAAAGATATTTTAGGGAAATGGTTGGGAAAACTTTTCATCATTGATCCTATAAATTTGAATGTGAACCATTGATCAGGTTTTTGGTAACCGTAGCAGGGAAGATTCAAATCTATATAATGAGTCCTACTTGTATTTTATTTACATAGGGATTTGTAATAATTAGCTTAATACTTTAGTTAGAAGTGTTTATTTTCGAATGCAAAAGGAAGTAATTCCTAGTGAATACTTTGAGCATAAATAATTTAGAAAGGAGGTCGCTTGTGTCTATATAAAGGAGCATGTGGAATATCCTGCCTCTTTCATGCATCTGTAAAACGTTTGTGAGTTCTGGTAATTTTGATTAATTCAATAGAAGTCATTGTTCCATTATAAATTCCAAAATGGATTTATATGTGAAATGAATGCAAACATCATATTTCTGCATCTTTTCCAGAGTGTCTTCTGATTCAGGCAATTATTTGATATATTTCTCTTGAAAGATTGCAATTCTATATGTATGTTCATGAAATTGCTTAGGCTTTGCATATGAGAATTTAATTGCTATTGATTTTTTTAGGATTATTAAGCTTGTCATACGTAAATAACAGAACATTCTATCCTAGTTAAAAGATGTTTCTCAATGCTATCTTTTCTCCGAAAGAATAAATAATTAGCATGCATGCAGTAATCTAAAGGAAATTGTTACTGATTCAGGTAAATACTGATGCAGGGTAAAGTTCTTTAACAGTTTTCATATAAATTTGAGGTACAAAGTATGTTTCATCGACATTCAGGTAAAACTTTGTAGAAAAGTAATAAATGAATACAAAGGAATATTCATTTTAAGTATAATTTATGGTTATTTGCATTTACTATACACGTCCAGTCATCCTAAGACATTTCAAATCACGTAAGGCCCCTTAAAACAAAATAGCTTCACATTGAACCCTGAGTGAATCTAACACAACCATGAGCTGGTTAACATAGACTTGGAATTGAGAAATATTTCTGATAGTTCTCCATATTCTTTAAGAAAAGCTAAGATTCTTTGTGAATTTTATCTCTCGTTATGCTGAGTAAAATCATCATCAACAGTAGCTTTCTGTGGTTCAGCAATCACCTTTTGTGTTGAACACTTGGAATATTGAGAGGGGGGAGGAGGGGTGAATCAGTATTCTTTGAAACCACTTAATCTTTTAAACATTTATTCCACATAGCATGTTTAACTTGCATTAAGAAAGGAAAGCATGAAATCAACCATTAAAGCATATCACACATGAACAATAGATTTTTACATGGAAAATGTAGAAAGGGAAATACCACGGTGAGGATTAGCTCACACACACACACAAACATATATGAATAACAAAACCGGTTACAAGAGTCTCACTACCAAAGGGCTCACTACCCAGAAGAAAGAATGCTCACTACAGGTGGCTCACTCCCAATGACTCACTATCTTGAGAAGAATTAGATAGAAGAAGGGGATGGATCACTACCAAAATGAACTACTAACAATGCATCTAACTAATGCTGAAGATATAGTTCCACTGAAGCTCAGAATACTGACTTTACACACTTCATCTTCACCACAAACTTAACATACCTCTCTCTACATCAAACTTCACTTACCTCCACACACTATATCTCCTTGCAATCCATTCATCCACACAAGAATTCAATCTTGTTTCAATACCACAATCAATCAAAACATTAATTAGGTCGACATGAGTATGTACATTATGATTCCTTAACCTGTCGGCCAAAAACACACCTCAAAACACCTTGCAAAGAGAATCAAAATGTGTGGCACACTTATGTAGGTTGGTATGACTTATTTTTACTTCCATGACTTTGTTTCAATCATAAATTAATTCCCCACAATCTCAACATCTTTAGGTCAGCTCAACTAGTGAAGTATTAATAGCATGAACTAACTATTAGTTCACAAAACATCATGCAGACCACCAAACTACCTACCACTTGAAGACAACACACCTTTGACATCCATAGACCTATCCTCAAATCTATATAGCAAACCATTCATCCACGGTGAAATGCAGAGTGGCCCAATGTGTCATTGGCACTGTCAATACAGAGTGCAATACTCTGTCAACTCTAACTTTCACTCTAAAGGGGTTCAGGACCTAAAACTTTGGAATTGCACTTCTTTAATATACATCAACATTACCTCACAACCGCATAACAAAATTCTTCATGGTGAATAAATTCAGATTGAAATACTGTGATTCTGTCATAGGTTCTATACTGTGAATGCCTTAGGAAAATCTTCAACAAGTTGTATCTGACTGTAGAACACCAAAATGGAAAGATAACATGTTTAGACATATTCTCCTTCATTTTGCACTTAGTATCTTCTCCAGACACACACTTAGATGTATTCTCTTTCATACCATATTTAGCTATTGTTAATACTATCAATACACTTGCAACTGAATCCTTTCTCTTTTCTATCTCTTTTCAGACCAACACAACTTTTTCTTTATACGTGTTTCTACTTTATGGACCACTGTGACTTTACCCTTTGTTTCTATTGTCTTTATCCTTAGTTGCTATTCTCCGGACCACTGTAACTTTACCCTTTGTTGCCATTAATGACAACACTACTTACAGCCATGCTCATTAGTATTTTCATCATCATGCCTATGTTGCCAACAATCTCCCCCTTTGTCATTGATGGCAACATAGCCAAAACTTCTCCCCCTTTGTCATCAATGACAATGGGAACTACTTGTATATCTACAAGTCAAAAAGATTCTCCAACTTTCTCTTACCTTAATATATACATACTCCCCCTTACTATTTATTTCTATACACCAAAATATCAAAATTTGTTTCCTTCTAAACTTCTGCATATGTACAAGACATTAGAAATAAGAAACTTACTGACTAGTGGGAAAGATATCCTTATATATGTTCTTCAATTGTGTTATAGCAGAGTCACAATGTATCTTGGTAGAGTTGAGTGTTTGGATTTGCCCATTGATCTGTAAGAGCAAGTCTTCTACATTTTCCATTAATGTTGGAGTAGTTGTCATCTTCCTAACCTTATCAGCTTCCCTTAATAATCATGTTAGTGCAACCATCTTGAAGATGACTATCTCTCTAAGCTGACTCATCTAATCTTTGATAGATTCTTTTTGAATCTATAATTTCTTTATGTTAGCATGAGTCTTTTCCACTTCGGCCCTTAGATTTCTATTATTATCCTTAAAGGGGTCATAAGTTCTTGAGATATTTATTATTTGCATTTCTAGACCATCAATCTTCCCTTTTATTTCTTTGGTAGATATGGGCCATGATAAACAAAACTATTACATTCCATTTGCATCATTTAGACCATTTTGAATACTCTTTACACTATTGCTTAACAAAATGTGTGCTTTGGAGCACTTATCTGATAGATCCATCATCCTCTTATTACATATTTCTTCCTTTACCTTCTTCTCAGCTCCCTTTTCTAATGACTCAAAATGACTATTAACTGACTCCATGAGTTGTTTCATTTGTTGTACCAGAGTCAGAGAGGCATCCCTCTTGGTTTCTAGAAGCATCTTTTCAAAAACTTTCATTTCTTCTTCCAGAATCTCATTCCCTTCTACATGTGATTGTAGAATCTCTTCCTGAGCTGTTGCCTAAAAAATTGTTCCTAGTTGGAGTTTCTACAACAGAGATATACAGGACAAATTGATTTGTCCATCCAAAGATTACACCTAAAGTAGTTGTGGTGAGGAAATAGTTTGGATTTGTCTTTGTTTTATCAAAAACTCTTTGATAGATTCTATTGTGGAGGCTCTAGAGCACTCACCAACTATATCCCTTTTGATCTCCTCTTCTAAGATAGATACCATATGAGAACCAAAGGTTTCTGGAGGAAAATTCTCCTCATTTATTTCTTCTTCATTTCTTGGAGGAGAAGAGGCATTATCCATAGTGTTATCAACTTGAGCTGCAATAACCTCACTTTGTTCTCTCTTTTCTTCATCTATCTTCTTTTATGATGGATCCCTCATCTCTTCAATATTCTCTATATTCTCTAGAGGGTTGACAACATTCAGATCTTCAGCACTGGTGTCTGCTAGTGGAGATGGCATACTTGGTTTAGTCGACACACCCTGATCTACATTTGTTGCACCAATTTCCTCATTCTTCTCAATATGGTCACCATCTTTTTCTCCTTCAGAGGAGGACCATTCTTCATTTGTGTTGAACTTCAACTCCTTAAGGATATCTATAGTTATTCTCAAAGTGTCCTTCTCCAACCCTTTTATTTCATCTTTGTCATTGGTCATCAAAGTGTTTATCCTTCTCTTTGTCCTAAACTCCTTGGCTAACCTTTGTATAGCCTTATTCTTATCTTGTCCATAAATTGTAGGACAAACTTTCTTAAGAGCCTTATTCTTCATTCCAGTGTCTCTTTTCATGGCATCATCTCTTCTTTTGGTTAGTACATCAACAAGACTATCTAGTAATTTATCAATTATTTCTATCAAAGAAACATTAAATGTGTCCATGTACCTAATTATAGCTATCTCAATGATTGATTTATCACCTGATGATCTTCATCATACAATTAAGCTACTTCTTCCAAAGTATCATATTATGTTACTACAGTAATTGTAGCTTCAAGTTGCAGAGGAGGAAGACTGGATTTTTCTGACTTCTTTTGTTTTCCCTTTTCCTTTGTATCTTCACTGTCTTTTCCCTTCTTTCCCTTTCCTTTTCCTTTTGAAGATTGGCCTTCTTCACCAGATTTCTCTTCTCTTTTCTTAAATATGAAACCTTCCTTTTCTTTCTCAATGTCTTCTTCTTCCTCTATCACAATGTCAATCTTTGTTCTTTTGACTTGAGCCTCTTCACTAGAGACATGAGGCTCTCTCTTCTTCCATACCAATTTGGGTCCTTCCTCTTCTTCCTCTTCTTCCTCAATATCATCATGGATTATATACTTTTCTTTAGTTGTCATTTCCTTTACCCTTCTCTTCTTAGAAGGTTATTATTGTAAAGAAGCACTAGATGTTTCATTCTTCTCTTGGCTAGTTGTAGGCATGGCTCTAGAGGATTTAGGAGTAGGAACAGAGGAGGTAGAAGTCCTCATTGACCTTCTACTGCCTAGTGATTCCTTTTGAGTTTCAGATGTGCCCTTGGATTTCTCCATACGGCCCTTTGGTGCCATCATCTCCATAACCCTAGACTTAATCTTCTCAACATTCTTCTTGATTTCTTTCTCCTTGTGCTTTAGATGCACCTCAATAGATTTTTTCTTCATAGGTTCCAAATCTTTCTGTAGAGGTATCTTTTTGCTTACTTAGCATTAGGTTTGCAAAACCTACAATTATATCTTCTACCACTTCATATCCCATCTCTGGAATCCAGATTGCCCTAGGTTCCACTACCTCCACGTAGCATTCATCTTTACTAATTATGAAGATGATATCATGTTTGAATTTCTCCACTACTTTATTAAGGATCCTTTCCCTAGATTGCATCTTCTCCTAGAATATTTGGAAGAAACCCCAGAGTGCAGCATTTTGGGCTTCTATGTTTGCAATCCTTTTCAGATGATCTCTAGTCTAGACTACTGCCGGTATGTGTCCCAACCATACAATGTTTTGTGCACTTGGTACTTCTTTGAGGAAATAAAATAGTAAACAAATAACTAAGGTACCAAACTTGAAAGGATATTTTGAATATTTTGTCTTCTGCAAGTTTTCAAGCAAGTGTTGCCTTAGCAACTCACATAGATCATAATCCATACCCTTCTTAACCATCTCGTATGATGTATACATTCCTGTTGCTAAGATAGAGTTTTCTTTGTTGGTGAAATAGATCTTGTACCCAATCATTATGGATGCATATTTTACTGTCGGGTCTTCAATATCATTCACAGTCAAGGTTCTTTTATCAAATTTTGCTCTAATGATCTTCATCACAACATCATTTTTGATTGATTTGAGCACCGAAACAACTCTGGTGGAGCACAACCTTGTTACTACCCTAATGGCTTCCTTGCTTATCATGTGTGGAAGGTCTAGCCACATGAATTTTTCATGGATGTAGCTTAATACATACTTCACCCAAGCATCTTCATAAAACAAAATGGGAAAATCATTCCAAACATCCAACTTTTTCTCAGCTAGGACACTGTATTCATGCTTTCGGTCAAATTTGTCATCTGTTAGTTCATTTACCCACATCTATCCCAACTTTATATGATTATACTCTTCAATATTTGTATGAATATACATTATTATATCCTCTGTATGCAACACACCATACAGAACAATAGAAAATGCACCTTCCAGATCTGTTTCCATGGACTTGAAGGGATGTTTTTATTGAATGTTAGGAACACTGAGAGGGGGGTGAATCAATGTTCCATAAAACCTTTCATGCACTTTCACTTTTAACCATTTTCCAAAATTAATTAAACAAAAGCACAATATGCAAACAAATAGCAACCACAAAGATGTAACACATGGACACTAGGATTTTTTATGTGGAAAACCCCAAGGTGGAGAAAAACCATGAAGAGGATTAGCTCTCTCTCTCTCTCTATATATATATATATATATTGCAATCTTTTACAAATGGTGATGTTCAGGCTTGGTCACTCCACGGGCCTAGAACATACTGGCTCACTGCCATGAAGTACAACTAGGTCTAGCAGGTTCACTGCCTTAACTCTGAACCTAGAAATATTACAATGAGGGATGTTAAACCCTAATGGTTGCTTACTTCTAGGCTCACTGCCTTAATGAAGATGGCTCACTACCAATTACAAGTGAAATTATAGAGGAAATATGAATACTATAAAAGCATCTATCAATATGCTAGGGTGCAGTCATTTAGCAACTGAATACTAAATCCTGAGTCTTCATCATCACTGATCTTCTATCTCTGCTCTGCTATTGTCATGCTCTCATTGATCACATCACACATCATTGTTACCTCAGCTAAAATTCATCTCTCTTATATATCGGCATCATGATTTGATCCATAATTAGGTCAGCATCCAAAATATGAAACATGTAAACAAATAGTTGTACTATGTCGGCTTGATCTTGTGAACAATCTGCAATGTGGACTCAGACAAATGAGTGCAAGTCTTCACATAGGTTGGCCTCAATCATACGAACACTTAGATTGATTATCTAGATGCTATATCTTCTCCGCATAAGGATCTAACATACCAGTCGACCTATTCTTTAAGAACATATTTGACAATTTCACTTGTCACATCACAACTCGCACTGCGGACCAAATGAGACCTCACAATTCATATCCAATGTTCATTACTGACCACATGACATACCTTCAGAACCATGGAGCAAAATACTTCTACATGTCAAAAACCACTGCTCTGTCATAGATAAATATTGTTGAACTGGAAGTCGATACTGGAGAGCTTGTAGAATATGATCTATTGAACTTCAAAGGCTATAATCCTAGATTTAGGTATTCATGACATGTCTCTTAGTTGCCTCAAAACTATAGAACAAAATATGCACTTGCAGAGGAATGCGGACCATTTTACTCTGCACTATACACTATTCCTATCATACCTCTGTTCTTCCAGACTTAGACATTTTCTCCAAATGACTTTTGGAGGAAGTCAGGACTTGATCACTAGAATATAACAACACCAAACAACTATGAACATTATACCTGAGCCACATTTCCATGTCTTCATCTACGGAGGCACACTAATCCACTTACTGTCCCTTACTTTGTATATTGCCCATACTTAGTCATTTTTACCAACTGGACTTGAATTCCAATATGACCTTCTGGAGTAGTGTCTTCTAGTCATGATGAAGGGATCTCTAAGCCTTGTTGCCATCAATGAAAACATACAAATCTATACCGGAGCAGTGTCTCTTGCCAACAATTTCTAGTCACCTTGACTTGCTCCTAAAGTTTTTGCATCATGACATTTTCTACCAGAATCTTCTCCAATAGTTCAAATGCATTTATCTACATCATATACTCTCGTGCTGAAGCATCAACACCATTTCTCTGGCGAGGGATGAAATATTTCCATTAAAGCTCCCCCTAAGCCAAAGCCCTCAACTTAGTTTACAAAGGAAGTATCTATGTCAGAGACGAGCCCAGCCCCATCATTCACCTTATTTTCTTCTTTCTTCTTCCAGATCTTGTCCATTTCTTTCTTTATCTCTACCAAATCCAAATTCTTTACTGGATCATTCTTCTTTACCAAATCAACCTTCACATTTTTACTTTTGTAAACTTTAGCAATATGACCTAATTTGTTGTATTCATAACATCTGGCATTTTGAACAATCTTGCTTCCATTCATCCTAGATCTGCATTGATTAGCCTTATGCCCAAATCCACTGCATGTATAATAGTAACCATTGAAAGATGGAACCATCATACCTTTATTATAATCCTCAACATCTGATTTTTGTATTCACTAGCTTTATGACCAAATCTTTGGCATGTAAAACACTGACTGGAGAATGGTTGAACATTTTGATTCATCTTGCTTCTGAATTTGATAGCCTTATGTCCAAACTTATTGCAAGAATAGCAATAGCCAGAGTACCTTTGTGTAGTAGGTTGTCTGATAGGTGTCTTCTTGAAATTTTTCTTTTAATTCTGGACCTGTCTATTATTATTCCTCTTATCTTTAGTCTTCTTTTGTCCATTGTTTTTCTTCTCAACATTGTTTATTTTGAATTTTCACCTTTTTCAAACCCCAGACCTTCTTTATCCTCAGGAGTCTTTTGATTTACAATCATTTCACCAAGCAGTATGGAGCTCTTCTTGAATGTTTGCCTTTTCAAGTTTTGCCTTTAAGACCACTATTTCTTGTTCAAGCCTTGAGCATTCTTCAGATTTGCCTTTCAATTTTTCATTTAGGCATTCTTCAATTATTTTTCCTTCCTCAATTTGTATTTTCAGATTGGTGATTGTCTTATTTGATTGATTGATTTTTTCATTTACTTCTTTGTATCTTTATTTGAATTTATTGTTTTGTTCCCTCAAATTCTTGATGCATTCATCTACTTCCTTAATATTCTCTTCCAGATCTCTATTCTTACATTTAACTTTTTCTATATCTTCAAGAGTTGATTCAAGTTCTCCATTCATGTCAACTATGCAGTCTTCTTCAATAAATTCAACAATAGAGATTTCTTTCGGAGGAGTAGGATATCTCCTAGGAGCCATGTGTTCACACCTCAAGATCTTCCTCAAGTAGTTAAGCTTCTTCCAAGGAACCAAGCTCTGATACCAATTGTTGAACACCTGGAATACTGAGAGGGGGGTGAATCAATATTCTTTAAAACCACTTAATCATTTAAACATTCATTCCACATACCATGTTTAACTTGCATTAAGAAAGGAAAACGTGAAATCAACCATTAAAGCATATCACACATGAACACTAGATTTTTACGTGGAAAACCCAAAAAGGGAAAATCCACAGTGAGGATTAGCTCACACACACACACACACACACACACACACACACACACACACACACACACACACACACATATATATATGAATAACAAAACTAGTTATAAGAGGCTTACTGCCAAAGGGCTCACTACCAAGGACTCACTTTCCTAAGAATAATTAGATAGAAGAAGGGGATGGCTTACTATCAAAATGAACTACTAACAATACATCTGACTAATGCTAAAGGTACAATTCCAATGAAGCTCATAATATTGACTTTACACACTTCATATTCACCACAAACTTAACATGTCTCTCTCTGCATCAAACTTCACTTACCTCCACACACTATATCTCTTCACAATCCACTCATCCAAACAAGAATTCAATCTTGTTTAAATATCACAATCAATCAAAACATTAATTAGGTCGGAATGAGTAAGTACACTGTGATTCCTTAACGTATCGGCCAAAAACACACCTCAAAACACCTTGTGGAGAGAACCAAAATGTGTAGCACACTTATGTAGGTTGGCATGACTTATTTTTACTTTCAAGACTTTGTTTCAATCATAAATTAACTTCCCACAACCTCAACATATTTAGGTCGGCTCAACTGGTGAAGTATTAATAACATGAACTAACTATTATTCCACAAAACATCATGCAGACCACAAAACTGCCTACCACTTGAAGGCAACACACCTCTAACATCCATAGACCTATCCTCAAATCTACACAAAAAACCATTCATCTGTAGTGAAATGTGAAGTGTCCCAATGTGTCACCAGCATTGTCAATACACTTTTAATACATAGTGTGATACTCTGTCAACTCTAACTTTCACTCCGGAGGGCTTCCAAACCTGAAACTTTGGAATTGCACTTCTTTAATATGGATCAACATTACCTCACAACCACATAAAACAAATTCTTCATGGTGGATAAATTTGAAATAAAATACTGTTATTTTTTCATAGGTTTTATATTGTGAATGCCTTAGGAAAATCTTCAACAAGTTGTATCTGAGTGCGGAACACCAAAATGGAAAGATAACATGTTTAGACATATTCTCCTTCATTTTGCACTTAGTAGCTTCTCTAGACACACACTTAGATGTATTCTCTTTCATACCATATTTAGCTACTATCAATACTATCAATACACTTGCAACTAAATCCTTTCTCTTTTCCATCTCTTTTCAAACCAACACAACCTTTTCTTTACACTTGTTTGTCTTTATCCTTAGTTTCTATTCTCTGGACCATTGTAACTTTACCCTTTGTTGTTGTCAATGAAAACACTACTTACAACCATGCTCATTATAATTTTCATCATCATGCCTATGTTGCCAACATTTTGCCCTAATAAAACAATCTCTATGGAATGGCAAAAATGAACCAGAATACGCCACGTGTCCCATTGGGGGTCAATCGTTGGGCCTTCAGCCTTTGGCCTTTTATGAAGAATATGGAACATGAAAATCTTGAACTCTGACCTTCAACATACGTAAAGCTTTTAATTGGCAGGCTTCGACAAGCGAACCTCCAGCCTTCGATCTTTTTATGAAGAAGATGGAATGTGAAAGAGAGAAACTCCAAAGTCTATCGCCAAAACACTTAGCCAAATTTACAAAGGGACAGGGCAAAGTTTGGAGTTGATTAGGATGGCAAATCAAAGTGAAGAACTCCAAACTCCAAAACTCTAAAAAGGCAAAAAACACAAGGAAAACTTAGGATTTTTGGAACTTAGTTGTTTTGGGTAGTTTTCTCTTGCATTTCAAAAGGTGAAAATACTAGGATCTCGTGAATCTTTAGGCTATTTGGCCAAAAGGTAAAATAGGATAACAGGCCACTCGAGCTAGACTAGCAAGGTCAAAATCTTAAGGTTCACTTCAAGTGATACACAATGTGAGACTCTTCTCATTGCACTACCAATGTATTTGGATGCATGACAGTTAGTGAACTTGATTAGATGGTAGTAGGGATTGTCTAAACATATTGAAAACTTTTAGGTCAAATTGTTGATGTCATAATAGATTAGAAAATGGAGAATGATGAATCTATTGCCTGTACAAAGTGATAATCATAACATTTGCCATGGAAAATGTGTGTTTGCTAGTTTTGTGAAAATTATGATCTCATTATGAGCAAAACAATGAGTACAAGATGAAGGGTTTTTAGTCTTGAATCAATCCAAATTATGTAATTTTCTTCATTTTGGTGTCATGGAAGAAGGTAGGAGTGCTATAACTATTATAAACTCAAATGTGAAAGGATTGTCTCAAGTTAAAAATCTTCGTTGATATTTTAAAATTGTCGAAATCATGTGGAAAAGAGGCAAGGTTTCTTCTTTCAAAATTGATAAAAATGGGTGCGAAGAGGATTGAAGACTTTGTCAAAGCTCTAATTAGCATATAAGGTGGTGTAACAATTATAAAAGATGCAATACAGTCTTACTATAAATTTTCACCCCATTAGTGTTTCATCCAAGGAAATTTGGTGTCTTTTGTGTTCTTTCTTATGTGTATTCTCTATTATTCATGTTTCCATGTTGTAGTGAGATGATGAACATGTGTTTCAAATGAGATGTTAGATAGTAGTAGAGGGTTCCAAAAGCGAGTTGACATAAATAAAATCTAATGTTAGTGACCACAAGGGGAATAAACTTTGTGTTTTATGAATCAAGTGGTATTAGAGGTATATCAAATATTCAATTGGACTAGTGAATGTAGTACACCATCCATTAAGTCTAGTAGATGTTGAATAAACCCCTTACAAAACTAAGATTGGCACAAGGGAGTGGACTAGGGATAGAAGAGCCACGGTAAGAGAGGAAGAAGAAGGGGAGGTCTAATTCAAATAGTTGGAACATGATTTTGCTAAAATTTTAAGTTCAACTGGTAAAATGGGTAGGTTGGAAAGAATTATGTTGGCCTTGACTGAAAGAATTGCAATGGCAAGGACTCATGAAGAAGAGAAGGGCCCAAAGATGACTAAATCCAAGGGGAGTCATCACATGGTGGCTTCTTCAATGTTGAAGTTAAGATCAATATACAACCATATGATGAAGAGATAAGTGATAAGAAACTTGATCAAAGGATCTTTCAAATGGAATTATACTTTAGTCTTCACAAGATCACATCTCATCAACAATTTTTTCTTTACTAGACTCAAACTAGTAGGTCATGCCTTGAATTGGTCTAAGAGTTATGCATGTCCTTGGAATGTAGAAAGGTACTCCAATCTTTATATGGGAAGACTTCAAATGGTTGTTGAAAAAAATTTTATCCTATATACTATGAAGAGGAAGTGTTATGCAATTGCACTACTTCTATCAAAGAAAAGAGCACAATATAAAAGAATATACTAACATATTCATAAGAGAGTGTTGCAATTGGGGAATGATATCATGGACAAGGAGGTCTTGATTAAGTACATTAGAGGGTTGTTTGGACACATCAAGAGAATTGTACTAATGGTTAAACCCTAGAATATAGATGAGTGTGTGCCCAAGCACACTACCTGTAACTAGACATAAATAAATCATCTTCATTCAAGCAAAGGAAAAGAGATAAGGGACAACAAGGAGGAGGTGGAAAGAACAAGGATAAGGACAAAGATAAATCCAAGAAAGTACTATATTACAATCCAATAAAATAACAAAGGAAAGTGAAGGGGCAAATTTCATTGTTGACATTGTGATAAGGATGATCATTCAAATAAGAAGTGTTGGAAACTTCACCCAAAGTTAGCACCCTCATTGAGGAAGAAGAAGAGAGATGAAAACATGACCTTCATGAATAAAGGTAAGGAAATCAGTGGGGATTTTTATTTCAACTATATCATCTGTGGTGTAGAAGGAAACATGAGTCGTAGGAGAGAGCTCCAAATCCATGGAGCAAGATGAGATCACCAAATTGTTTCATGTCGATTTGTTGTTTGATACATGCTCACAAGTTAACCTAATTTATCAAAAAAATTATTGAATTAGGGTTACAAACCATTGACCACCCTCAACATATTCACTCAATTGGCTCAAGCAAGGAGTGGATATATCAGTCAAGAAGCAATTTAAGTATCATTTCACATAGGTGTTGATTTTAACGATGAAGTGTTGGTAGATGTCATTCTTGTTAATGTGTGTGGGATTATATTTAGGATCCCTTATTATATTTGAGGGATGAAATCCATTTTAGGAGGCCTAATAAATATAGGCTTATGTTGGATGGAGTACCATACACCTTGAATATATCCATGAAGAAGGTAGAAGTATCCATGGTAAGTGAATTGCAAGCCAATGCTTGAATAATGTTATTAAGAAATTTTCTCTTTTTTATGAGAGAAAAGGGAGAGCATGAAGGGAAGAAGTTCATATGATTCATGGGATATATACTCGTCATGAATAGAGTGAAATATTTGATTTGGCTAAGTGAGAAATAGAGCATGAAATTTAGTTGAAGTCAAATTTCCATTTTCCCAAGATTGGGTTCTACATAAAAGTATGATAGAGGCTAATGAAGTAAAGGATCGGGTGAAGAAGTTAGTGGAACAAGGGATGATTAGGCCAAGCACATTCCCATTGTGATTCTTCAATAGTCATAGACCTAATAGGGATGAGACATGGAGCACATGTATGGACTATCAAGGCTTGAACAAAATTACAATAAAAAATAAATTCATGGCCCCAAATTGATGATTCACTAGACCAACATTTCAAGTTCTTCACAAAATTGGACCTTAAATCAAGGTATCATTAAGTTAGAATCAATTAGGAAGACATATGGAAGATTATGTTCAATATTAAGAAAGATCCCTTCAAGTGGTTGGTTCTACCTTTCATCTTGACTAGTGCTCCAACCACTATTATGTGCTTGATAAATGAGGTATTAACACCTCTTATTGATGCATGTGTCATAGTTTACTTAAATCATATCTTGGTGTTTAGTAGACCCGTGAATAATATATTGTGTATCTTGAATAAGGTGAATTTTAAATTCTTAAGGAGAACAAATTTCTTTTGAAAGCTAAAAAATAGAGTTTGCAAAGACTTCGTTGGTGATCTTGGTCATGTCATGGATAATAGAGAGCTAAGGATAGATCCTTCCAAGATGAACCCAACATGAAGAATAGATTTCATGCAAATAGACTTAAACCCAAATCATATAAATCTTGCAAAATGCTTCATTTTCACTAATTAATTGAAACCTCTCCAAAAGGAATTATGATAGCATCTTTTTATGATGGATTGAACCAAAAAGAACTAAATCCTTGTTACAAAAATTCCATCAAGGTTTCTTAGGTGGCTATTATTTAGCCTAGACAACTACAACAAAGATCATGAGGGCTTGATACTACTCATTGAATATGTTCTATGATGCACATAATTAGGTAAGAAGATGTAAAGAATGCTAGTTGTTCATTTATAGGAAAGAAATGTGCCCATTCCCCTAAGATCAATAACAACAAATCAACCATTCACCAAGTGGGTCTTTGATTTTATCAACATGGTCAATCTGCCATCAAGTGTAGGACACAAGTGGATTCTTACAACCATTAGTTACTTCATAAGGTGAGTGAAAGCAATGTCTTTAAAGTAGGGAACTGAAACGCTAATTGTAGTCTTCTTGGAGGATATAAGCACTAGGCTCATAGTATTAAACATTATCATCACTAATAATGATAAGGAAGTTACTGGAATACATATTTCTAAGTTTTCTCTAAGGTACAAGATCTATTTGAAGACCGCCTCCAACTATTATCCTTAGGGGAACATATTGATTGAGACAACTGATAAAAACTTATCATAATTATTAAGAGAATCAACTCAAAGAATCAAAGGCAATGGCATGTGAATCTCAAGAGGGCCTTTTAAGTAGATTAAATTACCCCAAAGAAGGCACTAGAATGTTCTCCATTCACACTTGTATATCAAAAGGAAGCTAAGATGCTCATGTCAACTAAACTTCCAGCCTTGGAATTGGTCTACTAGATTAAATTACAAGATAATAATGTCATGTCGATAAGAATGGTAAAATTGTTGAAACTGGAAGAACAAAGAGGAAATACTAGAAATTAGTTACATGGACACTTGGAAATTATCAAGAGATGGATTGACAAGTGATTAATTTCATTAAATTTTAAGATTGGTGACCTTGTACTGAATGGGTCAAAAACTTAAGCCAACTAGGGCACCACAACAAGTTTGACAACCTATGGAATGGATCATATATCATTTCTACCTACAAGAAAGAGAATATATTCCAATTTTCAACTCCAAGTGGCCATACCATACGAATCCCAATCAATGGCACCTTTCTCAATAATCATGTGTAAGTCCTACATCTTGTAACATATGTACATAAGTTGTTTGTTTTGTTCCTATTTGTCTCTATAAATATGTACCACATTTGTAAGATATGTGCCTTTGATTATGAGTGCAACCTAGAGGTCTTGTGGATATTTATATCTTTCTAGGTTATGCAATGTCAAAGTTGCACAGCCTAAGTCCATACTCCATTGATATTATTAAAGCAACACAAACAAATGGGCATTGATTGTCCTATCATCAACCATAGTAAAGATCTAACAACTCATGGAATCTCCAAAGCATTAAGGGTGAAAAATTGCCTAGCACTCAATCAGCCATCTGATTAATGAGAAATTAATTTATGACCATGGATGATCTTAAGTTAATGTGCTATGGTGGTGTTGGTCATCAAGTAACTTAAATAAAGCATGTTTATTGAAGTAGCCACCAAATACTAGCTCTTTTATAATAAACATTGATTGTAACTAGTTTCCTATGCTCTCTACACACTGAGATTGAATGGTAAATCAAGGCTAGCACATGTAGGAAATTTTTATTGGTTAGGAGACCAATGTGTAGAGTTTCAAGAGGCTCATTATGCAATGTAAAATGAGGAGTAAAAATGTGGAATCCTTGTTGGTAGTTTTTATGGGCTCGTTACATGAACAATTTGGTTGTTTCCAAAAGGAACTTGGTAATGAATGGTATGCAACATAGCTTAAGGAAAAGGAAAGAACACTATTGGTTAGCTCAATACTTTACATTTTTACTCCTCATTTTACATTGCATAATGAACCTCTTGAAACTCTACATGGAATCCTTGTTGGTAGTTTTTATGGGCTCGTTACATGAACAATTTGGTTGTTTCCAAAAGGAACTTGGTAATGAATGGTGCAACATAGCTTAAGGAAAAGGAAAGAACACTATTGGTTAGCTCAATACTTTACATCAATCTCCATCTTTCATTCCTCTAATCCAATGCTTCATGATGAGTGCCAAGTAGAGCTCACAAAATGTACAAATACATCTTCCTTTTTTTGTCCTAAAAACCATTGCATCCCTTGATTGTACCTTAAAGATTGATAAAAACCTTATTTAATTTTGTTAAAATTAGATGTATTATTGCAGCAGCTATAGGGATTGAATGGTTTCATGTTATGAGCTTTACTGACAAAAATTTACTAAAATACAATTTTGAGTGTAGGAATCTTCTCACTATAGAAAATGAGGTCTACAGAGATCTCAGGAGATGCTTTTGGCAACTCCAGAGATTAGCAAAAGCTCCAGAGATGCTCCTAATAGCTCTAAAGTTTAGTAGCAGTAATAATAACAGAAGCTTTGGAGATCTACAGAAGATTGGAGAAGACTGCAGCTTAGCGTACCAGCTCACATTCCACCTAGATTCTTAGGAGATATGTTGAGCACCTTTTCTGATGTTGCTAATTTTGGAGAAAAGAAGCTACAGTTGACTATTTTTGCATGAGTGCCAAAGTTGCCAACACTGGTTGTTTTCAGTTATTTACCTTTTATCAACAGCCTTAATGGTTTGTTTAAACTCAAGTTAAACTCTTGTCTAAAGTGATACCTTCAGTATCACTTTAATGATTTCTTTCAATTTGCATGACTCTCTTTTTTAGTAGTAGATTGCATGCTTAGAACATAGAATAAGGATTTAACATCTGATCCAAAACTTTTAGTAGAAAAAAATTTAGAGATATTTTATTAGAACTATGATATGTGGATGGAAGATAATATGGGACAGATTTTTTATTTTTGAAAAAGCATCATATACTTTGTTTTGTAAAAGTGCATACTTTTTTTTTGGAAGTACCAGAAATAAAGAAGGCAGTTTCATAATTGTAGTCTGAAGTATTGATTTGGTCTTTCCTCTAGAGGTGTGAAGAAAGTGCCCACTCCCACCAAAGGAGCAAAGACTAGTATTTAGTAGTTAAGTTTCTTTCTTTGATTGATTTTGGAATTGCTTAGTTATATATTTCCTATTTCCATAAATAGATTTGTTGTTCCATTTTAAATTATTGTTTTCAAATTTATGATGAAGTAAATTTGTTTAAATAGTTTTAATCTTTTCAATTTCTAGATTAAGATTCTTTCAAGTACTTGAATGCATGATTAGAATTGCAGGTTTAATTCTTTAGGAGTAGTTTAGGAATATCTAGTGAATGGTTTTTATGGCAAATAGCCATGGACACTACCCTGGATTTAAAAAAATAGAAAATCATTAAATGCAAGGTAGGTGATGCAGGAGCATCTGGGTCCATAGGCAATCTTACATCAACCAAAAAGATTTTTTTTCGATTTTGTTATGCTTTTGGTTTTCTATTGTGTTGGTTTTAGGTTGTTTACTTTAGGATACTTTTCAGATGCTTTTTGATCAAATAAAAAACATGGGTACTGTATGAGAGCTTAATGGGTATCACCAGCTCAAGTTTGGTGCTATTTGGAACAAAATTGGTGAAGTTACACTGATTGGTTAGTTCACCGATCATTCACTCAGCTAGACGATTTTAGAAACTAAGGCTGGCAATTGACACACTGGCGATCGACACACTAGAGATCAACATACTGACGATTGACACATTGGTGATAAACAAGCTAGAGATAGACCAGATAATGATAGTTAGGCTGGCGAGAGTCAAGTTGGTGATGTTGGCAAGAGACACGTTGTGGCTTCATGAGTGTTGTCATTGATGGCAACAAAGTCCATCCCACACATCCACAGGACATGGTATGACCATACCGAAAGATAGACTGAAGTGTATCTTGGTCCAGTAAGCAAGAACAGAGTATGTAGCAAGGTCCGACAGTCAGGTCCGGATCTCTCAGAGGAAGTATCTCAGTAAAGCGCGGACTTGGAGAAGTCAAGTGGAGTACCTTGACTAATACATTCCAGAGATTGAGCCTCTGGTGATGTAAGAGTGAAAAGATATGAACACCTAAGTGTTGGGTTCTTGTTTGGTAGAGTTGATTGAGGAAGAATTGACCGGCAGAGCATCAGACCTTAATCCGGATGAGTTATTGATGATGATCAAGTTTCTTGAGGAATCATCCATGGCTGGCTGACATGTTTGATGACTTCTTTAAGAATGTTTTTGATACACATCACTTAATAAGCAAGGATTCAGTCAACAAACCAGAGTTTGGGAAAATGTTGAGTATTCTGGATGCCGACTAGAAAGATGATTGAAATCATTGATGCGGATATATATACCAAATTGATTTCGCTATGAAGGTGTGTGTGGTGTGTTGTGAAGTGCAAAAAAGGTAGAGAGCAGTGTGGAAGCAATAATACAAGTCCAATATGTGATAGGACAACAACACCAAAGAAGAGGAAGAATGAAGTGCAGTAGATCAGTATATTGAGCCAAACCGGAACTGAACCTCAGCATATGTGGATGCTTCTCATCAGTTCAAGTATCTTGTTACTTTCTTGTACCTTGTAGACAATGATTCTCTTGTAGGCAGTGAGCCTCTTATGAGCAGTGTGCTTGGGCAGTTAGCCCTAATTGGCAAGTGCCATTTGTGTATTTCTATTCTTCTAATAGAGAATACATTCTTGGGTTAGTCACCCTGTGGTTTTTCCCTTAATAGGGTTTTCCATTTCAAAATCATTGTGTTATGTGAATTGACTTTGTTTCTGCTTTCATGATTATGGATGCTTATTTATTTTGATGCTGCACTAGTTATAAAAGAAGAATAGAAAGTTAAGTTAATTAAGATAACTGATTCACCCCCCCTCTCAGTTATCAACAATTGGTATCAGAGCTAAGTTCCTCCAAATAGAGCCTAACAGCTTGAGGAAGATCTGGGAATCTCAATGGATATGTATGGTATGAGGGAACAACTTTAGTCTGCCCTAGATGATCTTGAACAATCTCACTCTAAAGTCAATAACTTGAAGGAAAGACTCAAACAGGGTAATGATTTTATAAATGAACTAAAAGAGAAACTGATTATCTCTATGAAAAAGAGAAAGGAACTTCTTCAACAATTAGCAAGTCAAAGTGAAGCCAATAATACTGATGAAGATCTAAAAGAGAAGAACAAGTTATGTGAGAAGCTATAAAAAGAGGTCATTATGGTAAGACATGAAATGGAATCACGGGTTATGAAATTCACCCAAGAAATTGAAGAGAAAAGAAAAATTGAAGATGATCTAAGACAATCTCTCAAGGAGAAGTTAGAAGACTGCCATAAAATGGATAGAATAATCAAGCATTTGGAATCTGATCTTGAAGAAGCAAGAGATAATGAAGAACAACTTGAAAATTAGATTGACACTCTTAAAAGGGATCTTCAAACAGCAAATGAATACAAAGAGAAATTCAAGATAAGCTCTTCTCAACTTGAAGTTCTTCTTCAAAATCAAAAGAGGGTAGATGACAAGCAAGGCTTGGGGTATGAGAAAGGTGAAAGCTCCGGATCCGGTCAGAAGAACTCTGGATTAGGAAATCCAAGGAACAAGCCTAGAAGACCTCCAGTAAGGCAACCAAATGCTCAAAGATATCCATCCTTCAATGGATACTGCCACAATTGCAATAACTTTGGTCACAAAGCTAACCAGTGCAGAAGAAGAATGAATCGGCCTAATTCATCCTTCTCCAGATAGTGTTTCAATTGCAAAAGGTATGGTCACAAATCTTATGAGTGTAGAAATTTGCAAATAAACAATTCATTCAATGGTAGATGCTTTGCATACAATAGAATGGGACATATGGCAAATCAATGTAGATCAAGAGGATTTCAGTCAAATATGCAAAGAAATGTTGTTTGCTACAATTGCAATAGATCCGATCATATTGCCAAATTCTGTAGAAGTAAGAATTAGGACAAAAGGGGTCCGGTACATCATAATCAAAACCAAGACAAAGAAAAAGGAAAAGTGAATGCGGATGAAATTCAAAGGGAGATGAACAAGATATGGGTGAAGAGAAGTACAGAAAATGTTGGGGATGGATCTACACCAGAATCTAGTGCTGATATTCCTTCCAGAAACTAAATAAGATGAGCTCTGGCTCAGGGGGAGTCACAAAAGAAAATAAGTTCCCCCAACCAGTCAATTGGTGCCTGAAATTGGCACATGGAAAGTTGTGGTTTAAAGGGTTCTCAGAGAAACATCTAAACAAGCCTTGGTAAAGATATGGAAGATTCACAAGAAATTTTGAAGAGGTTAATCATCCAAGTTCAATCCATTTTAACAGTCATCCGGTAAATGTTGAATTCTCAAAGTTAGATCTGGTATGATTCATAATTAAAATATTTGGATCTGTGGTTAGATGGAATAATTGGGGAAAGGGAGATAGATTGTCATTTTCCACCAAGAACCAGTCTAAGTGCATCCGGAAAGATCTCTCTCAGAACAAGGAAATCAAGGCAACCAGAATAACTTAAGTTGTGCATTTATTGCAAAATGAAATTAGGGTTTGTGCAGGAATAAAAGGGTTCTTTTGTTTGTCATTTGTACATTTGCATTCGAGAAGAAAAGAGGAGTTCTGCAACAAATTATCTCAAGCCTCTCAAAGATCAACCACAAAAATCAATTTATCCAACAATTTGATTCAACTCATTTCGTGAACCCTAAAAGCGTAAAAGGTATTTTCCATTCTTCAAATCTCTTTCTGAATCTTTTGAAAGATGGCTACTCTGAATGTTGTGAAGATCACTGATAGGCTGCATCCTAAATTCAAGAAACATCCATACAAATCCCTAGAAGTTGATCCCCTAGGCACCTTTTCAAACATTTTGCATGGGGTTTTGCATGTAGAAGATGTTAGGGCATATATTCATGCTAACATTGAGGAATTTGGGGAATCCAAGCTAAGAGATTGTTAGATCTAGGGCACACAACTGAGAGGGGGGGTGAATCAGTTGTACAAAAAACTTGCTTCTACTTCAAACACTTAATTCTTCTTTGTTACTTAATAGCATATAAATTAACCATTCATGAAAACATCAAGCATAAACACCAGAGCAGACAAGCATCAGCACATTAGACACCAATATTTTGACGTGGAAAACCTGGTCAAGGGAAAAACCACAGGGTGATTAACCCAAGGATTATTCTCTATTAGAAGAATAAGAAAAATAGATGGCACATGCCAATTAGGGCTCACTGCTCGAGCACACTGCTCACAAGGAGGCACACTGCCTACAAGAGACACACTGTCTACAAGATAACAAGTATTACAAACTTGAACTGGAGATTGACATCTTTACCATGTCTGGATCAATTCCATTTAAGCCCGAGACACTTCTACTCTGCCTTTCGCTCTTTCACTATACCACACTCATCCGCTCCATGACACACTTCGAAATGAATTCAGAAACCTGTATTTATACAAGGCATCAACTTAGGAACAATCATCTAAGTTGGCAATCTTCCACAAGAACATTCGCAAGATGAATAACTCATCCGGTCGGCCAGCTTGAACAAGAACATCTTCATCTGGAAGTATATCTTCAATTTTGGGCTCTAACACTAATGCGGACTGACAACACAACCTCAACATGATCCAAGAACCTTCACAGGCTTGCCTGAAAGACCAGGTACATCCGCACTTCCTCTACTTACTAGAATCTCTTCTCTTCTTCATTCGGAACTTCAAGAACACAGTCTATCGCCACTGTCATACTGAAAAAGGTGCTTCCGAACATCCAAACCATGAACAAATCGAGATGACACATCACAAGGACATCCCAAACACTCCTTCCAATCTGTAGAATAGGACAATGCACTTCCGGATCTCACTGGATGTTTTTGTAACACTCTGTCACTCCGGAGCATCTCCCAGAACCGGTTCTACTTGATCGATCACAACTTCTTCATATCTTCATGCGGACCTTTGAAATCTTAACTAAATCATCTCAAGACTCATATCTACAAACCCTTTAAACCACATCCTCTGATCTTCATCTTATCTTGGACTTTTACCTTAATGTCATCATTGTTCTGCATTGTTCTAGATTGAGACTAATTTTCTCAATATCCTCAGCACACAGCTCATCCAATCCTTCTCATCAATGCAATATGAGTATGTGACATCAATGACAACATTGGTTAGCCTCATACTTGCAATAGGGATATCTATCACAATCAGTTAATAGATGATTCTTTTGAACTCAAACCTCAGTACAAGGCTATCCAGGACAAGCATTTCGGACATTGCATCCATTTCCCCTGTTTTACAAAAGATGAATGGGTCTAGTATGTTCTAAGTAGAATGCATGACAACTTTATGTGGTTGATGAGACCATTCAAGATAACCAAGGATGCTATTAGGGCAGTTACCAGATTGCACTCATCCGATGGGATACCTGCTCTCAAGTCCGTCAAGAATCAGACAATGAGTGAGGCAACATGATCGAAATTTGATAAGAGAGCAATGACAATAGAAGATATCACTGATCCAGATATTAAGTTTGCCTCCATGATAATTAGTTACAAGATATATCACTCCAGTAGGGAAAATTCAGTACCCGGAACTGCAATTTACACTGCTTATCAGATGCTTAGAGAAAATGTTGACTATGATCTTCGTGAGCTTCTCTTGAATCAACTGTTAGAGAATTTGTAGAAAATAAAGAAGGATAAAAAGAATTCATTTAAGTATGGTGGGCTAATACTGTGCCTATTATTTTACTTTCTGAATGAGCTTCCCAGATCCAATGGTTGGATGTGGCAAAATGACAGACTAGTAGCCATACAAATCAAGGATTATTTGCATGGACTTGGTGATGCCAAGGCACAAAACACAGCACTCTGGGGCTACTTCAAGAACTTTCAAAATATGATGCAAGACAGAGAGAGAATCCCCCAATCTCTAGTTTAAAAGTATAAGGATACAGTATGCTTTATGGTAGAAACTGATTAGTGCCTAATGGAGGCAGTGGAGCCAAGGATAGTCTGGATCATGCCAGTGGGGTATGAAGTAGATGAGAAAATTGTAGAGCTACATGTTCATCACATGCTAAGTCAACCCAAGGATCCTAAGGTAGAAAGGTTTGGAACCTTTGAAGAGTTGAGTGTGAAGATTCATGTGGAGCTTAGACAACCAGAGATGAAAAGAAAAGTGAGAAAAGAAGTAGAGAATGTTGCCAAAAGGTATGGCATTTTAAAAGATGCACTTGATGCAAACAGAGAGAAGATGGAAATGGCAGAGAAAGAGAGGCAAGAAATAGAAAAAGAAAGTGCTCCGGTGCAAGCCCCCTCCCAAACCAGATCCTCCAAAAGCTCTGCACCTACCACCTCCAACAACCAAAAAGCATCAAAACTGGAAACCCAGACATCCAGAAAGGTAGAGAAAAGAATAAAGAAAAAGGCAACAAGATCCTATACAAGTCTCAAGGATGATGAAGAGACAGAGACAGACGAGGAATTCAAGAAAATAAAGAAGAAGAAGAAAACATCCGGTGAACCCTCTACCGGTTATAGAAAGGAAGAAGAAGTAGAAGAGTTTGTTGAAAGGCCTACTCTATCCATTGATGATGTAGTCAAGGCAATTACTGTGGATGGAAATCTGCAACCAATGACATAATTCTATGATGAGTATAATGATGCAGATAAAAAGATCTTGGAAGAAGCCACAGTTAAGTACTTGAACATATATAATAAGGCATTTATTGAAATCATCTCTCTAATTCCCAAAAGTTTAGAGAAGGAACTTGAAATGAGAAAGGAGAATGCAAAGGCAAAGGATCTGGAGATCTGAGAACAAATAGTTATTTAGGTTTATCCCTCCATCACTCCAAAGCAAATGAGCATGATCTTCAAAGATTGCAAAGATGAGTTCCCGAGCAAAGCCAGAATGAATAAGCTTATGCTCGGAGAGACTAATCAGGTGACCAAAGAGACTGAAGACATTCTTCAGAATGCCTATAAAAGATTCAATATTCCTATTATAGAGGACTTAGTGATGTACCCTTTGTCATGGATGATGAAGGACTTAGTACATCAAAGGAAGATCCTACAGAGAAAAATGTAGAAGTTTCAAAAGAAATAGGTGAGGAGAAAACTAAGGACCTGGATTCCTCTGTTCCAAAAGAGGAAGTCCAAGAAGAATTAAATATCTCTCATCCAGATTCCCCTAAAGACTCCAGATCTAAAGGAGAAGAAAGATTAGAGGAGAAAACCAATCAAGAAGAAGAAGTAAAGGAAAGGGAAAAATACCAAACAGAGAAGACCCCAGGAGATAGTTCTGAGACTGCAGAAGGAAAGAAGACTCTGTCTCCGGCAAGAGACACTGCAGAAATTGTCAAAGATTTCTTGACCAAAGAGATGATGGAAATTGATGAACCAGAATTGCTTCAAGGTCTATTCAATTTTGATACCCTCTCCCCAGTTCAAACCATGAAGATAGCATGCTTTGCTCAAGCAAAGGCAAAAGAAAAACTCCTGAAGTCTTACATGGAGGACTGTGAGCTAATAGAAATTGCATCCGGTGTATTGGAGAAGATCATGCCATCCTTCCAAAAGGATCATTTAGCCTCCACATCTAGTAATCTAAAGTCTCTTGTAAATTCTGTTCATACACATTTTGATTCCTTAGAGAAGTCAACAGAAGAAAAGGTCCAGAAGGAGTTTTTGGGAAAGAGATTCTCTGAAGTACAAGGACTAATAACCAATGATAGGAGAAATATGGCTATTGGGATAAAGAGCTTAGAAAATGCTCTAGAATATGGTGGAGAAATGTATAAATTTTGTCTATCCTGGTCCAAAGTAACAATGGATATTGAGAAGAAAGTGAAAGAACAGGAGGATAAACTGTCAAGACTATCTCAGAATTTTGATCCTCTTACCACATCCATAATAAATCAAGAGTGTCAGACTATTGCAATCTTAAATGAAATTAAGAAGCTTGAGAAGGAGGAAAAAAATAGAATAAGCATTTTGAGTGAACTTAGAGGGATAATTATTCCTAAGCTAGAGGCCATGCATGAGGCCCTAAGTGATACTTAGACCACAGCCCGGACCAGTGATCCGACAGATCTAAAGAGGGCAGACGCTTTTGCATTCCTGTTGAGTGGTCACATCTCAATTTTGGACAGGATAAAGCAAAGTTGGGCAACAAAATTTGTCCAATTGAAGACAACTTTTGCAGATGTACTTCAGTATATGTAAGTATGTTATGTATATATATTTGTGCAGCCAAGTATAGATTATTTTTGGAAATTTTGGTATGCGGATCCTACCCTTTGCCATTGATGTCAAAGGGGGAGTGAGGAGCAGTGAAAAATAAGGAATCCAGCTAAGGGGGAGCTCCAGAAAAGTGTACATAAGAACAAGAGCATCAGCCAAGGGGGAGTATACTATAACACTTAGTCATTTTTCACTAAGTGTTGCCATCAATGCCAAAGGGGGAGATTGTTGGCAAGAGACACGTTGTGGCTTTATGAGTGTTGTCATTGATGGCAACAAAGTCCATCCCACACATTCGCAAGACATGGTATGACCATACCGGAAGACAAACTGAAGTGTATCTTGGTCCGATAAGCAAGAATAAAGTATGTAGCAAGGTCTCACAATCAGGTCCAGATCTCTCAGAGAAAATATCTCAGTAAAGCGTGGACTTGGATAAGTCAAGTGGAGTACCTTGGGGTAAGTGCAAGAAGATGGGGGGCCAAAAAGTGGCCAAATTAATTTTAAAAAAATTTAAGTCATAACGCGAGCGCATTATAACGCGCTCGCGTTATGGCTTGGTAATGACAAGCCTTAGGCTCGTCATTACCGATCCATAATACGAGCGCGTTATGACCTACTATAAATATAAAAAAAGGCAATCCAATTTCATTTCTTTCTAATTTTCTCCTCTGCCCGCAGCTTCCAAACCCTCAAAAACGTGCTCGCGTTCTGCAAAACACCAATCAACACAAAAAGCTTATCGATTCGTCGCCAAAATGCCACTGCGATGTTGAGCATGCCAAAGGGGTGAGTTATCTTTGTTTTTTTGTTTGAATTTCTTTCTAAATAGGTAGGTTTTTGTTGATTTTTTATGTATATTTTGTTAATTGTCAGGAAATGTTAATGCACCTCCTCCTCCTCCTTCTCCTTCTCCTCCTCAAAATCCACAAAATCATGAGGAGGAAATACCTACAGAACAACAACCTCCTCCATTCATTCCTCGAGATGCCCTTGGAACACAAGATAATATAATGGGGCAAATTGAAAACAACAAAACAGAAATTGAAGATATAATTGCAAGGTTGAAAGATCCTTCCACTTCAACCTTGCATAGGTCCACGCTTGCCGAATCTCTTGAGTCTATGTTATCAAATGTAGATTCAATTAGCAAGCAAATAACTAGTTGGACAGATAAAAAGAGAGAGTTTAGAGATTACTATGCAGACAAGTTGTCATACCAAGATGTCAAAAAATTATAAATTACAAAATTAGACTTGTATTCAATTTTCACAAACCCACAAACAAATCAATCTCCACCCATTACATGCAAGAGGTTCCCTATCCATTGGTGCAACAACCAAGCGATAAGGGACAATTTCGAGCAGAGGTGGTGAAAGGTTTTTGACCATCCTCCATGCAATAATAATGAGGTCCCGCAATACTCTTTAAGGAAACTCTACTGTGAGTTTGTCCTCAATAAAGTGCCAAACTATTTTGATATGCGGGACTTCCAGGGTAGAGGTGGGGGCTCAACATAAGATACACCAGGGGCACGTCTTGACCCACAGCGGGTAGTGAGATGAGTAATCTGCAGACCAACCCACGAGCATGTTTCTATCCCTTCCATTGTGAAGGAGAGTGTTGAGGTCGATACACTTCAGTCGATTAGTGCCTTGACCCAGAGCATCATAGAGCATGTCGGTCCTGCAACATAGAGTGGGTTGGGAGATAGTGCGAGGAGTAGGGTCCCACCACATACTTGCCAGGCTTGTGGGTCAGCCTGTGGTTATGACCCCATGGACAGTCAGGACGCAGGTGCACAGGCTACATCTGCAGCTAAGCAGATGGTGATGACAGATACCCTCCTGAGTGAGACTTTCGGCCTTGATACTTAGGTAAATATTAGCAAGTTTATTGAATTTAATTTATTAAATTTTATTTTTGAAATACAAGATTAACTAATTTAAATTGATGATTTGAATGAAATTTCAGGGTCATAGCATCGATGCAGTTTTCAGTGGTTCTCCACCTGCATTTTTCACTAGATCATCTACTGTCGAGGTATGTAACTAGTAAACAATTATAAATATTACATGTGAATAGCATTGTTATATGAATGGTATTCTAATTTTTGATTTTGGATGTTGAATAGGTTAATACTGTAGATTTCATGGCAACACCTGCCAGCGGTGGTGGACTTCAAAGCTTTACGGAGGTAATAAAATAAATAGTTTAATGAATGAATTGTACTTACTAAATTTTTGTATGTGATTTGTGTGCTTTATTGTGTGTACTTCCATGTTTAGATGAACGTGTGTGTATGTTAGGAGCCATGATTTGCATCACTATTATAGTTTTTGTAATTGAATAATGTTGTTTTATTTCCAGATGATGCAGGCTGCGGAGACACCTCCCCATGTTCATAGGGCAATGGAGCAGGGTGTGGCCTCTGCGATTCATAGCTCCATGGCATTGACAAGGGTATGAGGCAGATTAGTAAATTTCAATTTACATTCATTGTTATAGTTGTCTATTTTTGAAAAATCAAAAGATTATTGATTTGAAGTTTAATTTCTATTTGGATGGTTTCTATAGGACATGACATCACCAGGGCCTATTCCTGCTACTGAGGCAAGCGAGGAGACAGATTATATGTTAGCGGTAAGTGATTATTTTGTTAAATGTTTCATTTTTTATAACATGTAATTTCTATATATTAATGTCTATACTTTTTATTGTAACAGGTAAAGATGCAAGAAAAACTAAATAGGAGGAGTAGCCCTCGGGTTCGTAGTAAACCACCCACATGCGCGTCTCCATCCCCTAGAAGATCAAAGGCTGCTCGTGATTTATTCTCTTCACCAGCCAGAGGGGAATGACTTTTTATTGTGTTCCTTTGTTGTATGCCTATATGGCATTTGTGGACATATATTTTGTATTGTACATAGTTGACATTGTATGCCTATATGGCATTCTTGTAAGCCTATATGGCTATTTTGTATATATGTTATACTTATATCGACAGATATTGATGTATGCCTATGTGGATATTTGGTTAATACAAATCTTTTTTATTGATGGCATCCATACTTGCATTATAAATCCACGTTTGAATGGATATTTGTAGATGGCTACTTCAAATATTTAAAGTCTGATTGTATTACATAGGATGTTTGCATTTTCTTTGATAGGCTTGATAGGCCATGGATTACATGATGGTGTTTGATGGAAAAGTATGGTACTAGAAGACTCTAGTTCATTTTTAATAGGCTTGTGATTGATAATATCTTTGCATGATTGCACTTGATCTTGGATCATGGGCATGTTGTTAGGATTTTGATTGCATTGTGGTGTTTAATGGATAGGCATGGTACTATGTGACTTTTGGATAGGCTTGGGAGAGGTACACTAATTGAATTTGTGATTTCTAGTTTGAGATTTTTCCTCCACTAGAAGTCCTTGGAGGAAATCTAAAAAGGATGATTTGGATGTAGTGGGTTTGGATTGATGGGATAAGTTGGAATGTAAGGATTATGAGATGGAGGATTTGAATAGGATACATAGGATAAATAGTTCTCACATGCGGTTGGGATTGGAGATATGAATTGAATATGAGGACCTTGGTCTAAAGTGGTTCTTCCCTTACCAAAGGTACCATAAGGATGACCATTAGATGTGTATTTAGGATTGGCATGATAGCTAGTGCTAGTCATTTCTTGTTTGAAATATTCTTGCATGTTCATGAGTGGGAGATGAAGGTTTATGGAAAGTTTGCATGTAATGATCTCATAGTTAATGCTATTGTCATCTTGATATCATCTTGATCTACAAGACTATCATCATCATCATTGTCAAAGGGATTTTTTGATTGATTTGGATAAAAGATCTCATTTAAAGGATGCATGGTTTGAGGACCTATTTTGATTGTGATTTTGGGTTTTGCATGAGCCTCAGACAAGGTAATAGGCATAGGGTTTTTATCTTGCATAATGATTTTTTCAAACCAAGGGTCCATGATGGAAATGATTAAGGATGATAGAATGTTTGGATTTTGGACTTTGAGATGTTTATGGTTGTAAATGTTTATTGTTTGGACTCAAATTTTGTTAAATGGTTGTTTGAAAGAGGACAGATCAAACACAACAATAAGATTGGTTTAAGTATGGATGCAAATGATGTTTACTAGTTTACTAATGTGATGATGTTTACTAATGTGATGATGATTACTAATGTGATGATGATTTTGCATGTTTTCAATGGTTGGGATCTACAAGTTATGCATTTTTTTGGGATGCACACCTCATTGATTGTAGTGGGATGACTTGAATGCATATTGCCTAAATCCACGGGATGACTTTGTTATTTTTCCTTGTCTATGCTCATTTGCGCATTGGTATGTTGCATTGGGATGAGAGGATGGATGATGAGAATGATTGGATAGTTGGTTATTGGGACTTGTAGCATGTTTATCATGATGTCATGGATATTTTAGTTGCATAGTTTAGTGTGAGCTTTTGATAGTAATGATGGTTTATCTTCTTAGATTGGAGATCTTGGTTCTACTTTGGAGTTATTAGTATTATAGTTGAGTATGTGTGGACCATGGTGATCTTCATTTAGGAGATGGTTATCACAATGCCATGTGCAGTTCATATCATGGTTCAGTGGGAGCTTTGATAGTGATGTGTATTCGTCACCTAGTGATGGATGATCTTATGTAGTGGTTGGGTGTAATGGACAAACTCTTGGATTATAATTATTATTTGTAGTGAGAGTGCTTTGACATCTTGGCTACTATTTTTAGGAGATGGTTATCTTCATGTGGTTGTAGATGTTGATCCTTGGTTTAGAAGTGTTTGGTAGTGTGTCTTGGTGGACTCTTGATTCTAGATTAGAGTATTAGCATGATACAAGTTCTCTTGAGACTAGGATGTCTGTATTGGTGCATGTGATCTTCTAGGAGGAGATGTTAGATCATGATGTCATGTTTGGATACCTAATTTTATAGTTGGAGTTTTGACAGTGGTCTTGTTGGTTCTCTTGGTATTGAGTACATTGGTCATGTGCTTGGGAGCTTCATGATAATGTGGTGTTGCATTTGGAGCTTAACATGGATTGATTGGTTGTAGATTCTCATACATACTTCGAGACTTGGGTGAGGCTAGAGTTCTCTTGGGATTAAAGACACTTGTTGAGATAGTTACCCTTTAGAGGTTTTAGCAGGAAGACCAAGGAGACTTTCACTTGGATATGGGCGTGAGTTAATTATGGACCTAGAGAAGATTCTTATTGGAGAGAGTCATTGTGGCTTGGTGTATCTTCGACGAGCATTCTCATTCCCCACTCTTGGTTATGGATCTTGAGCTATGGTTATTGGTTCTAGAGGGTTCATTCGAGGGGTGTCTCTAAATATGCTTTTTCTCAGGTGCTAAATTGGAGTTGTTTAGATGCACAAGTGCGCCTCCCTCAATGAAGTTCATTTTGTTAACTTAGTTCATCCTAGTGACTCAAGGGGTTGTTATATTCTTTAGGCGCAATATTTCATAGACTAAAACATTCACTCCATGTTAAGGCGCTCAAAGGAGGCTCTGGAGATGGAAAATGGTGCCTTAACTCACTTATGTAAATTTTAGACTTTTAGGCAATTGCAAGATGTCTTGGAGGGCTCAATTCTTCAAGGCACCCATTTTGTTCACCACTTGTAGCATCACTTGTTCAAGGCGCATGTGTGATTTGGTGAAAAACAGGCACCTAGAGTGAATAGGCTTTCATTCTGACTTAATACACTGCCTCCTTTTGACGATTTTTGGGGCAGCAGAAAACCTTTCACCACGGGCAAATGTCTTAGAGATATAAAAAACTGAGAGAGGTTATTGTAGAGGCACTCTATGTGATCACGTTGCCTCAGATGGAATGTTTCTAAGTAACACAGTTTTCAAGTAACATCTTGTCAAAGATTGCTACCTTTTTACACTTTGGACTCTTCAGGGATATCGTCGGTACAATGTAGCTCAGACTGTTTCGACATGTTTGGGTGAAAAATAGGACCATGCCTAGCGTAAATGTACCCATTCAGATGCGTTGGAATAGTCAGTTTGGTTGCATCAAGAGCAGGATGAAAGTTACACCCCTTTGCAACTTTACACTGCCTCCTTCTAACGATTTTTGGGGCAGCAGAAAACCTTTCACCATGGGCAAATGCCTCAGAGATATAAAAATTGAGAGAGGTTATTGTAGAGGCACTCTACGTGATCATGTTGCCTCAGACAGAATCTTTCTAAGTGACACGGTTTTTGAGTAACATCTCGTCAAAGATTGCTGCCTTTTTGCACTTTGGACTCTTTAGGGATATCGTGGGTACAATGTAGCTCGGACTGTTTCGACATGTTTGGGTGAAAAAAGGACCATGCCTAGTGTAAATGTACCCATCCGGACGCGTTGGAATAGTCAGTTTGGCCACATCAGGAGCAGGATAAAAGTTACACCCCTTTGCAACTTTACACTGCCTCCTTCTAACGATTTTTGGGGCAGCAGAAAACCTTTCACCACGGGCAAATGCCTCAGAGATATAAAAAATCGAGAGAGATTATTGTAGAGGCACTTTACGTGATCACGTTGCCTTAGATGGAATGTTTCTAAGTGACACAATTTTCAAGTAACATCTCGTCAAAGATTGTTGCCTTTTTACACTTTGGACTCTCTAGGGATATCATCGGTACAATGTAGCTCAGATTGTTTCGACATGTTTGGGTGAAAAACAGGACCATGCCTAGCGTAAATATACCCATCCGAACATGTTGGAATAGTCAGTTTGGTCACATCAGGAGCAAGACAAAAGTTACACCCCTTTACAACTTTACACTGCCTCCTTCTGACGATTTTTGGGGCAGCAGAAAACCTTTCACCACGGGCAAATGCCTCAGAGATATAAAAAACTGAGAGAGGTTATTGTAGAGGCAATTTACGTGATTGCGTTACCTCAGACAAAATATTTCTAAGTGACACAGTTTTTGAGTAACATCTTGTCAAAGATTGTAGCCTTTTTGCACTTTGGACTCTTCAGGGATATCGTCAGTACAATGTAGCTCAGACTGTTTTGACATGTTTGGGTGAAAAATAGGACCATGCCTAGCATAAATGTACCCATCCGGATGTGTTGGAATAGTCAGTTTGGTCACATCATGAGCAGGACACCAAAAATGCAAAAGTTGCTTTCTACAACTTGATAACATTGACACTTTTTTGCAACATGACTCAAAGACTCAAACTGACCCCAAATGACTCAAAGTGACTTAAAATATCCTTGATTTTGGTGCCCAATGTACATTATAGAGGTCGAGGCGCTCCTTATCATTCAAACATCTTAGATGAGCGCATAGGAAAGGAAAAAGCTCTAAGTTTCATCATCATGAGCGCCTAATATTAAGAGACTTTAATGGCTCAAACCTTAGCATCGAGTCCTAAGGCACATTTCATGTCTCCTTTCATCCAGTTTGGATCATCAAAATTGAAAGAAATAAGTCTATTAAGCTTGGGCGCCCTTGGTCTTCTTTTCATTCATTATGAGCGCCTTGGGAGAATGGTATATAGGTCATCATCATGATTGGGTGCCCTGGATCCAGAGTGTTGGAGAGATCATCAAATGGTCTCTAGAGGAAGTAGGGTGAGTTATGAGTTTGGTCGCATCAGGAGCAGGACACCAAAAATGCATAACATGATGATGTAAAAATGTGTACATATGTGTAAAAATGCAGGAGGAAATAAAAAAAAGACAAACCTAACAAATTAATGTGCATACTTACAACTCAATGTGAATACTTACAAATTAATCCAATGAACCATCCGGGTTTGCTCTACTCTTTATTGTGTCAAGTATTGCTTCATGGTCAAACTCACGCACCTTCCACAATATTTTGTTCAAAGGTCTACCCCCATACTTTATCAAATGAACATTGGATGCCACGACAAGGTTCGAGTAATGAAGAATCTTTCGATGCGTGTCAAAGTCCTGAAATAGCCAAATATTAACACTCTTATGTGGGTACCTTCTAAGCCATGTTCTAGTAATAACCACTGAGCCTGTAGGGTATTCGATGTTTTCTCCATCTGTAACAGGGGCCTCCAATTTCTTTTTGGCCTCAACACAACGACATAAGTAATAATCTGTTCCCTCTTCATTATCTTCATCTGCAATAACTGCATATACGTACCCTACATTGATATGTGTAGCAAATTAGATGAAATTAGTCAACATTACAAAAACACTACAAAGTAAGATGACATTACCTGGTTGAACTAGATGAAATTAGATGCATATACGTGCCCTATATTACCTAGTTGAACTAAATCTGATATGTGGTCAAAGTCAACTGACGATTCCATATATGTTAGTTCCAGTACCATCGAGGGTTGATACGTGTCAAGTGGGCTAAGATAACATAACTGCCATTTGTCAACCCACTCCTTTGACTCGCACTCATCCCAGACTTGAATTGTACAGGAAGAACAAAAGCATGACATCTTTCATGTATGGATACTCCATGAACCTATAATTAAGCTTCTGAAAGAGTGCATCTCATTTGATCTTGTCAGTGTACAACAATCCTCATATGGTGCAATGTTAGTATCATCTATCAACCAAAAAAATCTACGAACTCAAGACTTACCTTCATTACCTGGACCCATGGAAGCATTACACCACTCGACAATCGATTTTGCATCTGTCAACTTTGCATTGTCTTTATACTTTAACTCTTCTCGTGCTATGGCTCTTTTGATACATGCTCCTACACCTTCCTCTCTTTCACATAAAATTCTTGATATGAAGTCTCTTGAAGATGTTGGTGGGGCACATATGGCACAACCCTGCAAATCATTATTAGTATGCATATCTAAACATATAGACCTATAAGCATCAAAATGGTTAGAAAATTCAATATGTAATCTACAACAACAAGTAGTGCGTGTGTGATTTATCTTAACATAGAAAGGTTTTAGGAATTCAAAATATCTTTGACAAATTTTAATTTGAGGATACTTCTCTAGAAATTTACCATAAAACTGTGTTTGAGTCTCATCCAAAAAATGCTTTGGATGTGGCTCACAGTTCTGACTACCGATTCTCCTTCTTACCACATCCCTTTGATTCAGAGATACCCTTGTGTAATTCTTCCAAAAGTCTTCAATTAGTGATCTCAATGCTTCAACAATTGGTTTATCTTTTTGTGGTAGTCTCCCCGAGAACGCCCATAATTCATTGGCATTAGTGTCCTCAATTCTTTGGCGTCTTCCAACGGCTCTTGATAAAGTTTTCCTATTAATTCTCAATTCTTGACTTGTCTTTCTAATGAGACGAGCTTTCCTTGTTTGACTACTTACTATAGTCGATGTAATCACACACCGTGTTGCATTACTATCTTTTGTGCATGAGGTGTTACCCACACTCTCATACGCACTCATTAGATTCTTGACAATAGATTTTTCACTTGACGCCTCTGATGTTCTCAACCCAAGAATCTTCATGATAGACCTATACTTTATACTTCGCATCATTTCAACGAATAGTTGACATCTTGCAGTCTCATTTAACTTTTCAAAGAACAATCTCCAAATCTTATTAGCATATCTTCTACAAGTGCGTTTTGGAATCTTACCTTCCATTGGCTGCAAAATATTCTCATCAATATCAATCAAATACTTTGGCTTTCTATGCAAAATTCTAGGTGGTGTCAAGTTAGGTAAATTCATCTCAACATTAGGAATTTCATCAATATTTAAATGAGATGGGTTAGATGGCATACCTTCGATCAAAGATGGAATAGATGACATACCTTGAGGTTGAGGTGGGAACGATGGCATACCTCCTTCATCACATGTGAGTGATGATGTACTCTCAACTTGAGATGTGGTAGATGGTGTCCCTACATGTTGACTTGCAGTAGAGGACATGTCTCCAACTATGGTATTCAAATCTCTTGTACCACGAAGTTTTTGCATTCGTTCTCTTTGTGCCGCCAATACCATATCTCTTTGTGATGGTTGTGGTTCCTCTTCAATTGGTATGTCTTCATTTATCGTGTCCAATTTCCTCTTCTCATGAAGTTCCCTCATAGCCACTGCTTTCTTTGCATTCTTAGCTTCTATCTCTTCCTGTGTTGGTTTAATTCTTGATCGTTTCCTTGGCATGACAGAGAATTTGTCTATAGCATGATAAAGAGACCAATATTACTTCCTAAGAAATGAATACAAGATAATAGTGGGATTGTACTTTTATTATGTTGTAAGGATTTATTCTTGTATAGTTTGACATCATGGTATGTTAAGGTCTGTTTATTACACATAATTATTAAAGAGCCCAAGTGTAGAAAATATTCATGTCATCATGTGAGATTGTAGGCTACTTTCTTGATTGGGAATGTGTCTATTTTAAACATGTATGATAAAGCATGATAAAGTAATTCAATTCGAATTAAGGAAAATGTAAAGAACATGCATGTAAAGACTTGACATACCTAAAAAATGAAGATTCGAATGGAGAGAGTAGCCAATTATGTAGTGTTTTTTCTTCTTGCATCAAACTCCTCAGCAATTTGAGTTTTTCACCACTTGCTTCCTTTTCAATGTTAAATTGAATAACACTCAAATATAATTACTAACAACAATACTATTAACCAATCTATAATGTTAAATTCCTAAAATTGAATCACAATTAACATTGCAACACTACAAAAATTGAAACTTGAATAGATATATATCAAACTTGTGTGAAAACTATGTTATTTCCTCCTTCTCAAGTTGGCAATGCAGAAAAAGGTGGTGGAAAGATCATGCAAAGGTGGTATAATGTGTCAAATGTGCATGTGAATTTTCCAACAGCATGAAAGCACTTCTTTTTTGTCAGAGCATGTGCAGAATCAATAAGAAAACAGAGCATGTGGGCCTAGATCATGGGGGTAACCACTTTTTTACCATTTCAATAGAAAGACAAAATGCGAGCACGTTATAACGCACTCGCGTTTTGTCCTGCTATAGATTCATCACATCCTTTCCATTGATCACATCTCTTTCCTGCAAGAGCTTGCCAGATGCTCCGCCATATGATAGGCATAACAATGAAGGGGCAAGCCCTCATAATCAAGTTCTTGATAGAAAATGCCCTCAACCCTTAACGTCAAACCCTAATCCCTCAATCCTTAACTCTGATCCCTCGACCCTCAACTCTAATCCATCATCCCTCAACTCTAATCCCTCATCCCTAAACCCTAATCCCTCAGCCCTCAACCCTAAACCTTATCCCTAAACCCTAATCCCTCAACCCTCAACCCTAATCTATCATGCCTCAACTCTAATCCCTCATCCCTAAACCCTAAATGCTATCCCTAATCCTACACCCTCAACAGACTCGATACTATACCTTAAACTCTAATCCCTTATCCCTAAACCCTCCAACCCTATCCCTAATCCTTACACCCTCCACACTCTATTTTAACCCTAATCCCTTGAACCTCAACCCTATCCCTAAACCCTTGACCCTCGAACCTCAACCCTTAACCCTCGACATCAAACCCTAATCCCTCAACCCTTAACCCTGATCCCTCATCTCTCAACCCTAACCCTAAACCCTAAACCCTCAATGTCAAATCCTAATCCCTCAACCCTTCACTCTAATCCCTCAACCCTAAACCCTATCCCTAAACCCTCAACACTATACCTTAAACCCTAATCCCTAAACCCTCAACCCTAAACCTTATCCCTAAACCCTAATCCCTCAACCCTCAACCCTAATCTGTCATCCCTCAACTCTAATCCCTCATCCCTAAACCCTAAATGCTATCCCTATTCCTACACCCTCAACAGACTCGATATTATACCTTAAACTCTAATCCCTTATCCCTAAACCCTCCAACCCTATCCCTAATCCTTATACCCTCCACACTCTACTTTAACCCTAATTCCTCGACCCTCAACCCTATCCCTAAACCCTTGACCCTCAAACCTCAACCCTCAACCCTCAATGTCAAACCCTAATCCCTCAACCCTAAACCCTAATCCCTCAAACCTAAACCCTATCCCTAAACCATCAACCCTCAACACTATACCTTAAACCCTAATCCCTATCCCTCAACCCTTAACCCTTAAAACTTAAACCCTATCCCTACACCCTCAACACTTGACACTATATCTTAAGCCTTAAACCCTCATCCCTAAAGCCTCAACCCTCAATCCTTAAACCTTCAACCCTAAACCCTATCCCTAATCCCTCTACCCTCGACACTCTAACCCTAACCTCGACATTAAATGCTAATCCTAAACCCTCAACCCTCAACACTATACCTTAAACCCTAATCCCTCAACCCTCAACCCTAAACCTTATCCCTAAACCCTAATCCCTCAACCCTCAACCCTAATCCCTCATCCCTCAACTCTAATCCCTCATCCCTAAACCCTAAATGCTATCCCTATTCCTAAACCCTTAACAGACTCGATACTATACCTTAAACTCTAATCCCTTATCCCTAAACCCTCCAACCCTATCCCTAATCCTTACACCCTCCACACTCTACTTTAACCCTAATCCCTTCAACCTCAACCCTATCCCTAAACCCTTGACCCTTGAACCTCGAACCTCAACCCTCGACGTCAAACCCTAATCCCTCAACCCTTAACTCTGATCCCTCATCTCTCAACCCTAACCCTAAACCCTAAACCCTCAACCCTCAACGTCAAATCCTAATCCCTCAACCCTTCACTCTAATCTCTCAACCCTAAACCCTATCCCTAAACCCTCAACACTATACCTTAAACCCTAATCCCTCAACCCTCAACCCTAAACCTTATCCCTCAACCCTAATCCCTCAACCCTCAACCCTAATTTGTCATCCCTCAACTCTAATCCCTCATCCATAAACCCTAAATGCTATCCCTATTCCTACACCCTCAACAGAATCGATACTATACCTTAAACCCTAATCCCTTATCCCTAAACCCTCCAACCCTATCCCTAATCCTTATACCCTCCACACTCTAATTTAACCCTAATTCCTCGACCCTCAACCTTATCCCTAAACCCTTAACCCTTGAACCTCAACCCTCAACATCAAACCCTAATCCCTCAACCCTTAACTCTGATCCCTCGACCCTCAACACTATACCTTAAACCCTAATCCCTATCCCTCAACCCTTAACCCTTAAAACTTAAACCCTATCCCTACACCCTCAACACTTGACACTATATCTTAAGCCTTAAACCCTCATCCCTAAAGCCTCAACCCTCAATCCTTAAACCTTCAACCCTAAACCCTATCCCTAATCCCTCTACCCTCGACACTCTAACCCTAACCTTGACATTAAATGCTAATCTGTCAACCCTAAACCCTAATCCTAAAACCTCAACCCTCAACACTATACCTTAAACCCTAATCCCTCAACCCTTAACCCTAAACCTTATCCCTAAACCCTAATCCCTCAACCCTCAACCCTAATCCATCATCCCTCAACTCTAATCCCTCATCCCTAAACCCTAAATGCTATCCCTATTCCTAAACCCTCAATAGACTCGATACTATACCTTAAACCCTAATCCCTTATCCCTAAACCCTCCAACCCTATCCCTATTCCTTACACCCTCCACACTCTACTTTAACCCTAATCCCTCGACCCTAAACCCTATCCCTAAACCCTTGACCCTTGAACCTCAACCCTCAATGTCAAACCCTAATCCCTCAACCCTTAACTTTGATCCCTTGACCCTCAACCCTATCCCTAAACCCTAAACCCTAAACCCTCAACCCTAATCTGTCATCCCTCAACTCTAATCCCTCATCCCTAAACCCTAAATGCTATCCCTATTCCTAGACCCTCAACGGGCTCGATTCTATACGTTAAACGCTAATCCCTTATCCCTAAACCCTCCAACCCTATCCCTTATCCCTTAACCCTCATGATTAATAGCCTTGAACGTAAAAAAATTTAAGGGGAACATAACGCGAGCGCATTATAATGCGCTCACGTTATGTCAAACATGACAAACAGCAGACTTGCAAGAAAGGAAAAATGTAAAGCAAAACATAATGCAAGCGCATTATAACGCGCTCGCGTTATAATGCGCTCGCGTTATAATGCGCTCGCGTTATGTCTTGCTTTGGGAATCCCAAGCCTTGGGCTTGGGATTTGCTTTGGATTTCCAACCCAAAGGCTTGGAGTGCCTTATGAACAGTCACAGACGTGTTTTTCTATATTCTTCAAAATTTCACATAATTTCATTCGTGCTAACCCTCAGATTTGCATGTGTTTCAAGGTCAAACAAATTGAACACATGGGTAATGTTAGGCTTTCTCTTAGCTATTTGACGATGTGATTTTTTTCACATTTTAACAATGTTAAGCCTTTCATCTTTAATTTCTTTTGTTTGTGTGTTCGTTTTTAGGCAAAAACCACTGTTTGGTCTTTTTTTCATTGTAAAATAACTATTCATTCAAATTTCAAAAAAATTACATATTTGGAAACTAGACTCCATTCTACAAATATTAAAAAAATAAAAAAATAATTTTCAATTAGTTTTCAAAATTTATAGGGGTAGCACTGCCAAAATTCTATTTTTTAGGATGTGTCCACTTTGAAAATTAATAAAAAATCAAATATTCATCAAAAAATTATTAGAAAAATTGGGCATAAACTACATGCTATTAGCTAATTTCTCACTAAAGCGATTTTAAAAATACCAAAAAAAAGTTGACCTTTTGAGGGAGCCACAAAACATGCTATGTTATGTTTTTTTGACAGAAACAACACCAATTTTTGTGGCTCGCTCTTTTGAACCCCTTAATCTATGCCATTTTCAAAACAAAATAGTAGTTTAGAAAGTAGACTCGGAGCACTACGAACATTGTTTTGGTTGCATCTCTAAATTTTGAGTGTAACTATGCTCAATTTCTCATCCAAGGCCAGTATTTCCTGATTTCAAAAAAAAAGTGGCCACTTAAGACCCCTTTTTGGCCCCCCATCTTCCTGCACTTACCCCTTGACTAATACATTCCAGAGATTGAGCCTCTGGTGATGTAAGAGTGAAAATATATGAACACCTAAGTGTTGGGTTCCTGTTTGGCAGAGTTGACTGAGCAAGAACTGACTGGCAGAGCATCAGACCTTAATCCGGATGAGTTATTGATGATGATCAAGTTTCTTGAGGAATCATCCATGGCTAGCCGACATGTTTGATGACTTCTTTAAGCATCTTTTTGATACACATCACTTAGTAAGCAAGGATTCAGCCGACAGACCAGAGTTTGGGAAAATGTTGAGTATTTCGGATGCCAACTAGAAAGATGATTGAAATCATTGATGCGAATATATATACCAGATTGATTTCACTATGAAGGTGTGTGTGGTGTATTGTGAAGTGCGAAAAAGGTAGAGAGCAGTGTGGAAGTAGTAATACAGGTCCGGTATGTGACAGGACAGCGGCACTAAAGAAGAGGAAGAATGAAGTGCAGTAGATCAGTATATTGAGCCAAACCAGAACTAAACCTCAGCATATGTGGATGCTTCTCATCAGTTCAAGTATCTTGTTACTTTCTTGTACCTTGTAGATAGTGAGTCTCTTGTAGGCAGTGAGCCTCTTGTGAGCAGTGTGCTCGGGCAGTGAACCCTAATTAGCAAGTGCCATTTTTGTATTTCTATTCTTCTAACAGAGAATACATTCTTGGGTTAGTCACCCTGTGGTTTTTCCCTTAACAGGGTTTTCCACGTCAAAATCATTGTGTTATGTGAATTGACTTTGTTTCTGCTTTCATGATTATGGATGCTTATTTGTTTTGATGTTGCACTAGTTATAAAAGAAGAACATAAAGTTAAGTTAATTAAGATAATTGATTCACTCCCCCCTCTTAGTTATCAACAGGTGATAGTTAGGAGTGTTAATTGACACTAGTGATTAACACCCATGGCGATAGATAGACTGGAGATAGATCAGCTAGTGATAGTCGAGCTAGCAATAGTTAGGATGGAGGTAGTCAAGTTGGCAATTAAGATAGGTGATCGCTCACTCAGCCGAGTGTTATTCTCCAAAGGTTTGGAAGTGCCGATGAAAGTTCACAAAACGCGTACACTATCAATGATTATAGATTTGGATTTCCATTATAAGTAGTTATTGTTATTATCACACATCATTCTCATTAATCCATTCTTGTAATTCAAAAGATCAAGTGGTTGTTAAAACATCTAACCTTTCAGTTATGTAACTGACGTTGGAGTAACTATTCACTTCCTTTTGAGAAGTATAAATGGGATGTCCATTCTTGTTTGGAGGGGGGAAATTTGGAGAGAATTTTTATATTGAAGACCCCTGGTTTAAGGGTCTTAAGAGTTATAATATATTTATAAAATTGTACTCCTAGAACACAAAATTGTTGCAAATAATAAAACATTGTTATTTTGTGAATTATTTTGTTGTACATTTAGGTATTGGTTGCTCATCCTAACTATCTGATAAGACACTTGGGATTTGACCTACATCTGTATGCAATGAACCTTGTCACTTCATAAGAGTTTTGGTTCTAAAAGTGACAAAAGTTTGAAGAGTTTTTTTTCTTTGGATCTTATGGAGATTTAATTTAGGTCATCATTTTAAAATGCATAAGCATTCTAAAGGTGTTAAAACTAACTTATGAAACAACCATCTCATATCCACTTTATCTTTTCAAGCTAATAAAATAAAATTCAAGATTCAAATGTTTGCACAATCCACCTACCAAACTAATGCACTTATGTCAATGGGCAGTTAACGCTTTCAAGCATCTACAGTAAGATCTATATTCAAGCTATCAACCTAACGTAATCTTCATAATGTTTGCATTTCAAGAAAAATGTTGTGAGCATCCAAGAGAAAAATATATTCTAATTCAAGAGCTCCAAATGTTGCAAAGCTAGTGCCCACACACAATCCATGAAGAAGAGGTCTAGAGCTTAGTATTCTCCACTATATTAGCCCCATAGAAAAACATGACAATACATAGCCCAGTCAGTACCATTGAAGAAGTTAGTCATGAATGTGATGGATCATATTTCCCAATTGGTATTACAAGGCCTACCATCACCATTGGATGAAAGCAAAAGAAAATTACATGTTGATATTTTTATTGCGCTTATTATGAGAAGAAAATGGACAACTCTAATTTCCAAGGCTAATCCTTGGCTCCAATAGTGGAAGAGGCCTATAAAGTGATCAAACCATTGGTTGAGCTAGAGGTTCAAGCATAGAATGCAACTGCTAAGGTGCAAGGTTTCTCATAGTAGGAACTATTTGAACTAGAATGCAAATTTTCTCTATGCACCATGTTGGATATCCCTTCTAAAGGGGAATGGAGGCAAATCAAGGCCACCCTAGATACTCATTAGGCAATTCCCTAGATTGGTGAGTTCTAGTATTTTGAGTTTTATTATAAGATGACTCTATGGCTAATGGAGGTTGGGCTTGTTCCTTTTCTCAGTCAGAAAGTCTCTTGTGAATCACCAAGAACTCTAGTGAGAAATAAGAACATATTGCCTTTGATTTTTAACTTAACCTTGTGAGTGGCCTAGTTCTTCATGCTTCAAGTTGGTATAGGTGGAAGGATTGGTTTGCTTAAATATTAGCTCCCATGCACCATAGATCTATTTGATCTAATATCTCCTAGATGATTTTGATTGTACAATGACCTTTGTTACAAGGTTCCCATCATACATCCATCTCAAGATCTAAAGATTGGTAGGGAGACATAAGCAAAATAACATCATTTCACCTTTAACACCCACCATTGGTCCATTCTATTTGATGGTGGGGATGTCCCAAACTAAGTGTTTTGGCCATAGAGTGTAGCAATGGTGGTGGTATCCAACATGGCACATTGATTGGTCAACGGGTCCCTAAGGGAAGGAAAATAAGCAAGGCGCCATATTTAGTTTCTACAAGCCATCTGATAGATTGTGATCAACAACCCAGGATCTTGTAGAAGCTTAGAGTCAATTACCTACTAATGGATAGAGCACAATAAAATCCCTTTACAAACAACTCAAAGAGCTTTCAGCCGTACACACCAAAAGAAATTAAATGTGGTGGATAATTGAGATTAGATTCTAGTAATTGAATCTTTGCTAGGGCATGCAAATCTCTTCTAAATTTAGGACAAGCTAGGAGAAGATCATATTACAAAGATCAAATTATTGGTGATGCAATTGAAGACCCAACCACTCTTCCTACAATATCGATACACAACCACTTCTCATGATTTTAGGATATTTGGCCATTTCTTTAGTGTTTTCAAGTAGTTTAGGTAGGGGTGTGCACACAACACAGAATAATATAGGAATTTTATAGAGCATGATCTCCAACTTCCAAAGATTTATGGGAGCAATTTGACATTTATTTTCATCATCCCTCCTATCTCCTCTTCTCTTGCTATGTATAAATAGGATCTTCTTGCTCATTGTAGAAATTTTTGGAACTTTACATACTTGTGATTAACAAGTGAGACTTGTTTATAAATTTATTTCACAATTTCTACTCTATCTATTAAGTATGGAATCTAGAGCTTGTGCATGTGTCCACAACTTCAAGTCTTTCTCTATATACATAGATTTGTATCATTTCTTAAACATTAATATAAGGAATTTTGACTACTTTCTCTCTTTCTTACTTTTGTGTTGTGTGAGTGATTATATGTTTCTGTATTATGGTTAATGTGCTTAATATTGGCTATCTATAAGACTATTGTTCATGTGTCTAATCTCATTCCAACAATAGGTAAAGGAAGCATAATTTTCTTGGTGCATTATCGTGCATTTTCTCTCCTTTCCCTTTTTCCATTGAGTGATTAATGAAAACTGCATTGAAAATCATGCAAGTAACCAACCTTTCGATCCTAGAGGTTATTTGTGTGCCAAGTGTCACTAACTTCTTATTATTGCACTCTATGTGCTACACATGTATAGGGTGCACTTAGCTTTTGCATCAGGTGCCTAAAATATTTGATTACCAACAACTACAAATAGAGATTCGCCTTGATGTTTGGACCTATAATTTAGAAGGTATGGTGGTGTTGACAAACATGAGCTTGTCCAAAGCTTGCTAAGCAAGGACATTTTCAATATGTCAAGCCCCTGGATCTAAACTAACTAATATTACAAAATTTGGAAGACAACATGCAAAGAATGCATCATGTATTGTCCTAATGAGGGTAACTTGAAACTTGGAACTTAAAACTTGAAGTAAAATGCAAAAGAGTTATCTACAAATATCTCCTATGAAACTAGGGTTTTATAACTTGGTAAAAAGGTAATTACAATCGAAATATGTTGATGTGGTGTGATTTCATAAAAAGACCAAAAGTGATTTTAAGAGATAAGTAATTCTAAAAGTAATTAAATTAGATAAGGACTACTCTATGATAATACATGATGACAATGACCTAGAAGTGATGCACATTTATACTTAACAAGTAAATACACACTATTTTAAAAAAATGAGTCCATAAACAGTTATCTTAAATCCAAGAAATTTTTTGGAATTCAAAGATGTAAATCAAATCTCCATACATAAAAATAAACAACAGAAAAATATAATAATATAAGAACTAATACATATTTGAAAAGAAACGGTCTTTTAAAATCCGTATATTCTTCTTATTGCAAAAGCGTGTGTGAACCTGTCTAGATTTTTTCTTCTATACGCTAACCACTTTTAGATCCTATTAAAATTTTAAAAGAGATTAAAATTATGGTTCCTTTCAATGTTGACGTGGACTATGAGTAGGCAATGACACGTGTACAAAAGTACAAAGCGGCCATTCATTTTGTCTTATCAATTGGGAGTGGCATCCTTATCAATAAGTGGATTGGCTGTCTTCATCCACAACTGAAGTGGATTGGTTGATTCCATCCATATCTCTAAATAATTCATAATTTTATACTTCCACACGCATCTCCATAACACTCTATGCTTAGGTTTTTATTCCCCTACTCCGTGTAGGGATAAAAATGCATCTTATTAAGGTATGGTCTAATGAATTTAAGTAACGTAAGTTTGAGTAATGTATTTTGAGATTGAAATAGAATTACGGTTTATTTAGAAAGTAGATTGATATTGATGTTGATGTTGAAGTTGATGTTGATTTCAAGAGTTGAGTGAGATGTGGCACAAACTTAAATGGAATTGAATTTGGAATTATAGACTTGAGATGAACAAATCTTGAGATTTCAATTGTAAGTATGAGCATATAAATCCTATAACTAGCAATCACACATTGGTGTGCAATGGGTATGCCGAAGAGTTGGGGAAGTTCAATTGCCATGTCTTTTAATGAATGATGATTGTCTTGTATCCCTATGTCCCATGTCATTATCTAGCTTTGAAAGAGGTTTTTGGTATTTAATAAATCCCATGACTCATAATTCATGATTGTTCACAATCACCTCTTGAATATACTTTTTCGTGGGATCATCTCTGTTGGTTGACAAATCCATAATCTTCACCTTCTCTAGTGGCATACAACACAAGCGACTAGTCTCCCCCATCTAACAAAAATCGTGGGCTCCTACTACTCAATCCTGGCATTTCATTTGATACACTTTCGTAGCAAATTCTTTCAAGCCTATATATGTTATTCATCCGTAGGCACCAATAGTTGGAAGATGTCAATCCAAAAGTTCTCCTTGCTTTTCGTGCATTTACAAATGAAGGTAAAGGGTAGAATGAATAGGCATGATTATTTGAATTGTCTTCCATGACTTTAGTAAATTGTTAGCCATTGATCTCTCAAAACAACTCATGTCATCTTTGGATCATTGGCATGAAATGATCGATTGAAAGTCACTCTATTTTCTTTATAGTTGAATCATTAGCATGAAAAGTAGCATTTCATGAGGGTTTACTGGAGCTCGATGATCTAGACCAACCCATACCAAGTTCCATTACCTTTAATGTAGTGCTAACTTCTAATTTGGAATGCTCATTACATGTGCCATCCTTTGATTGTTGGCATGAAATGACTTATCAAAAGATAGTCTATCTCTTTATTCATCTCTATCAATCTCCCCCTCTCTATATATCTCTATGCGTCCCTTTTTATTTCACTCAACATCTACCCATATATCTTCTTCTTCTCTCTCTACCTATATCTGTCACTCTCTATCTCTAACACAGTCTTGATATATATCTCTATATATCTTCTCTCTCCCCCCTCTCTACTACTCTTTATCTCAAACTCTATCTCTCCTCTCTTCCTCTCTCTCTTTCTCTATCTATTTATCTATGCTCATATTTCTCTTATTCTCTAGTGTCCCTATCTTTTTACAGTCACCTCTCTCTCTCTCTCTCTCTTACCATCTCTTTATCTCTATCTCCCCTTCTTTCTTCCTCTATCTCTATCTCTATGCTCTCTCTCACTCTCTCTCTTGATCTCTCTTCTTTCTTACCATCTCTCTCTATCTATCTCTCTTTTTCTAAACCTCTCTGTCTATATCTATATCTATATCAATCTCTCCCTCTCTATCTCTCTTTTTCTAAACCTCTCTATCTATATCTATATCTATATCAATCTCTCCCTCTCTATTTCTCTTTCTCTACCTCTCTAACTCTCTTTCTCTCTATATATCTTATTGTCTCCCTCTCTGTTTGTGTATTTCTATTTATCTATCTCTCTCTCTCTCCATCTCTAGCCTCCATGTTTTCTTCATCTATATCTCTTTCATTAATTTGCTTGCTAACCTCTTTAATTTGGGGGAATTGTAAATTAATAATAAGTAATATAGATAAAAGTAATAAGTAATTTCTTAAGAAGAGAGCATATAGTTTTGTTGATGGTGAATGGTTGTTGTCCATACTTTAGTTGAGTTGAAAGAATGTAGTGATATGTGTTGTTGAGACATTTCTAAAAACACAAAATCATTGGCCATCATAGGATTACAAAACTAAGCTTAACTATACACATATAGTGGAAAAAAGTGTTACGTTGTGTGATAAACTTGGGGCTATGGTCAAGCATTGTAATGGAAAACCCTACATTAAAGATTAGACTATGGTACTTTTACAATTTAAAAAGTAGATCTTGGTATGAAATGACATTTTTTAAAAATAGAGAGAGATAAAGAAAAGAGAGAGTGACTCTCTCTCTCTCTCTCTCCCTCTCTCCCACTCTCACTTTATCTCCCCTTCTCTCTCTTACTCTTCCTCTATATGATGACAATGGTTCTAGATTTTTCATCATCAATGTCTGTCAATGGATCTAGAGATGTGAGATGCAAATTCCATAGATGGTAGTTGTTTGAAATTCTTTCCCAATGGGCTATAATATTTTGCTCCAATGAACCAATAGAATGCTTGAAAATATTGATCATCTACTATTGGGATGGTGTTGAAACAAGGGGAGACTCAAATAGTAGGTGTTAAGTGTTGTTTCCATTTGTTGGACTTCTGCTAGATGCTACAAATGTCGTTTTTTGAGGCACTTCAATAAGAGACATTGTTTTCAATTAACCTCTTCAATCATGTTCCCCCAAAGCAAGTTAATAATTTTATTGCTATTAATATTTAGATTAGAATAATATTTCAATATTTAATATTTGCATAGAGGTAAAGAAAAATTGTTATTATATTAAAATTTAAGATATAATAATAGAATTATAATTTAAAAATCAATTAGCAAATAGTTTTTAAATGTAAAAAATTTTAGTTGTTTGTTAATTTTTAATATAACAATAATTTTATTGATATTAATATCTAGATGAGTATAATATTTCATTATTTAATATTTATACACAAATGTATATTAATATTTCATTTTACTATAATATAACATAATTAGAAATATAAGGATAATTCTACTAATTTGTATAATCAATAATTTAATATACATTCTATTATTAATATATTAGATATGTATTTCAAAAAATTAAAAAAAAAATCAACAACAAACAATATATTTTTAATGTATTAAATAAAACGGATTGGCTAAGCTAGAAAATATTGATTAAAGAGAAAAAGATTACATATTAGTAGAAGAAAAAGACACCAAATACGCATATAACATTGTCTGTTCACCATTTAATCAACTACAAATGTCCAGAGGTAATGTATTGTGTAATTTTATTCTAATTATTATTATTATTAGTTTTATATTGCATTGCATTAGACCGGTATCAATATGTTAGATTCAAAGGCAATCTAGAAATTATATGCAGGCAATCTTCTCAGTGTGTACCTTCACCAATATATCCGATTCAGAAAAACTGACTTAGCATTGTTCAATGGCGGATTTCAAAGCAATTTTAAATTTTAAAAAGGGCTTTTAAGAGCCCAAGACAGATAGACCTGTAAAAAAAATTTTACAAAACATTTTACCGAACGCACGATGGAAAACTAGGAATGAAAACAAAGTAATCAAACAAAGGTAGTCAAATAATGATTTTTGTATAGATTTTCATAAATTCTCCTGCCATATTAAAGAAATCAATATTAAAGAAACAAGAATTGCAATTATCTTCACAAAAAGTAAACGGCATCCACAGAAATGGGTGAAAAATTGCAGACCAATGGAGATCTCAACGCCGGAAAGTAAGACGAAAACTATGAAAAGATAGAAACAAAATCTGGTAAATCCAACGGTTCATGAAGCTGCAATCGTCTTGTACGCTTTTGCAACAACTGAGACGGATGATTTCCAAAGTCAGCGCCTCTCCGCACAAAGGGAACGCTTTTGGTGTAAAAACTGGCAATACCTTACCCCCAATATGATAAGATCAAGTGAAAGAATGAAAAAGAACAAGAGCATAACATGTTATAATGTGATGTTATAAAATATGATTGAAAAAACAAATGATATACAGGAAGAAGAGATTAACCAAAAGTATTAGTGAATTATAGTGGTAATGGGTTAACCTCACAAGAATGTGTTATAAAAATTAATACTCCCATATAGAAGTATCCTTTATGATGCTAAGATGTCATGTATGATCATGCATTATCTTTCTATGTACAAAGGTGGTGACTAAAGGTAGCACTTTTGATGTTGTCACTCATGTCATGTGCTTAGTTTTGATATGTTTCTATGCTAGTGATCATGATCATGAGAATGTATTCTAAGAATGTATCTTTTGGAATCTTTGTCTTATCTTGATTCTCTTTATATAAATTTGATTCTATTATAATTTTTAGTGGAACACTAAGGTTAATCAACACATCACCACATGGTGTGTCACTAATTCTCACTTGCATGTAGAGCTTTCCTTCATTGTCATTTTATTCGATATCTTTGGGTGTGATGTGGACATGAGGTGTGCTAGATATATCCTTGGACTTTGTATTAAAACCAATATGTTCCTTATGACTAGGCTTAGGAGGTTCGTCCCTATCCACTTCTACTTCATCAAGTTTAGGTGCTAAAATTTGATTTCCTTTGTCATTAATACCCTCAAATTGAATCACCGTGTTGTTAATAAGATATTACATTTTGTGCTTTAATAATATACATTTACCTATAGTGAATCCTCATATACGATGATAATATCACAAAAAGCATTAGCTTTGTAGTATTTTGGGATGCCCCTAGATGTATCAACCAATTTGATGGAAGATAAGGTGACATTTTGTTGTAGTTGGTGTAACACTATGTATTGAGGAACCACCAATCTACTAAACTTTCTAAACTCTTTTGGTTTTACTTGAATCATGTTGTTATAAGTAGTGATAGTATTGACATAACCTGTACTCTCATAATGGATAATGTGATATCTTCGTAGTACATAAAATTTATAAGCATGTGTAATATGGTCCCCAAAATATATATTGAGATGATATATAATATTGGACCAAGGAGATTCATTATTCATTATGGATGTCACATTATGTTGTATCATTAGGGAGCATAGATGAACCAATAAGATCTTTCAATGAGTGACCACTAGAGGGTATTGAAAGATTATATTATTATGCAAATAGACTCTAGGGTGAGATTAGTAAAGTATTTAACAAAGTCATGTGTAAGATTAATGTATGCACCATTACTCTTGTGGTCCTAGCTCAACCACATTGTGGCCTCTCTAGGCCATGTTGTTCATTTCAAATAAGTTTTTTTTTTCTATTCACCTACATAAAAAGGTTTTTGGTGAGGTTGACCTATCTAAGGAACTCAAGGATTCCATTGAAATCTAGATAGGGAGCAATGCCTCACCTGGAGGGTCATGTATCTTAACTTGCCTAATACTTGCTCTAGATGCCAATCCTCTAGGTATAAAGGGATTGTCCTTTGGTTACCCATTAAACCAAGATAACTCTAAACCCTGGCAGGATTCTCCTCAAGATTTGAGGATGGATACACCACAATAGGTAATTCAAGAATTATTTGTAATAATGGAGCAAAAGGTCAAGGCCCTACTAAGCCTCAACATCCTACCTCTACACTATAAGTTTTTGTAACGTCGTAAACTATGCTTGCCTACAATTTCACATTATGTTTGGTACTCACTTTAGCACCCACACTTAGATAATGTGTTTTAGGATCATTTCTAGCCTTAGCCTTACCCTCGACCCATGAGGGGTACCTTTGCACTGCTTTGACCCTTTTCACTTGCCACATCCAGAAATCGTAAAAATGCCTAAGTCCTAGTGTTATCCTGAGTTGATCAGACATTCTAAGAACTGTATTTTCTAAGACTCCAATGCTAAGCGTAGATGTTCGCGCCACGCGCAGGTGTCCCGATAGCCTTTGACAATCTTAAGATCATTTTTAGAAGTTGCCTTTTCACTTGCGTGATTCACCATGATTTTCATCATTCTTATTCATTCCCAAATTGCTCTTTGCCTTGATTTTTTGCCCTTACTCTCTTTATAAAAGCAAGTATATTTGTCATTGTGAAGGATCGATTCTTTTCTGCAATGAAGCTCTACCGAAATAGCGATCGATTTAATTTCATGAACAAAGCTCTGTGAATATTGAGATTACTGCATTTTTGAAGTTATTATATCAAGCTGTATCACTCTCTTGACATCGAAGCTCAATAGACTCTCAAGGAATCCAATTGGAACTGTTGTCAACCAAACAATTTCAACCTCCTCGCTATGAGGTGATAAAATTTTAATAGTTTTTGTTGTTTGTTCTTTGATCATTTTGCAGTCCTACTAAATTTTATTGTACATCTCTCATGGGTTGAATGCACTCATCTCCCATTTTATCTCTTGCGCATAGGGATATTGTGTAAATCTTCTCTAAGTCATTGAGTAGGATTTAATATATTTGTACATTACATTTATTGCTTGTCATTGCTCACCATTGTTCTAGATACACTTAGAATACAAGAGCACACACTTTTTATCATTTATCAATCTGGCTATTGTTGAGGTAGAAACACTGAAGATGGGGTTTGACTAAGGCAAACCCCTATACAAACCCAACCATTTCCCCTATTTTGTGTATTTGCAAGCACATTCAAAAGTCCAGTAGCCTAAAGAACGGTTGAAGGAACTCACGTGAAGATTGAGATCCTAGGTTTGAGTTGTACAACATCATACAGATGACAACACTGTGTGCATATGTTTACGCTAGGCATTGATGTCCTAGACAACGACTTTTGTACTTTGGTTCTAGGTTCCCCTTTCATCCACTTTTTCACTTTTGTACTTTGTTTTGTAAAATTGTCCTTCAATTTCTATAGTTGCTTAAATTACATAGTTTAGTTGTACCTTTTTCCATTTCAATAGGGACAAAGTCATAGAATCTGGACAACCTTGCTCTTCCCTTCAGGATAGTAGCAAGGTGGATGTCTTCAGTGATTTGAATCCTATTATTAAGCATAAGATTGGTTTGATTATGTGTAGATTAATTAGAGTCAATTTTTATACTTCGAAGTTTCAAAGCATAACAATAAGATGAAGGAAGTTTTAGCGACATAACCTATTGGTGATTCTTCCAAGGAGGTGAAAAAGCCTCAATTCAATAGAACACATTTGCCTACAAGTGTTATTTCTTCTCAAGCACCCACTTAGCTAATTTCTTCTTTAATTTCTCCTTGAAAGAGTGTTAGATGATCATGTAGTCTAGTTTGTAATATGGAGGATGGTGAGATCATGCTAGAGAAGTGTTGGTCCTATGGATCAACCATCCTTATATCATTGTCATACTTTGAGATATCTGATTGACTTATAAAGGAGGATTTTTTAAAGAGCAACTAAGAAACTCATGAGGAACTTGATAGCAACCATATGCCACTTGACTCCTAACTTCCATGAATTTTCTTTCATGGAATGTTTGGGATCTAATAGACACCAAAAGGAAATACTTTGTACAAGATACTCAATAAATATATTTCCCAACCTCGATAGTCTCTTTTTGTAAGAATAAAAGATTTTTAGGTTTTTTTACTTTCTTTTGTTTGTCGTGTCATATGGCCAACAAGTTATTTTTCATAGTGATCATGAGTTAGGTTGTGGTAAAGTTTCCACATTCATTTCTCCTTAGTGGTGGAAAAGTTTAGTTAATTTAGGTTGTGACTCCAATTTTTGTGCTTATGTGCCCTATTTAATATTAATAACCACTTCTTTGGGTTATCAATATTTATGATTCTAATGATGCCATTGAAATATCTCATCTCAATCTAAACGGATTCCAAAATGAGTAATCAATTGATGTAATCATGAATAGAGTAAAAATGTGAATAGAAACTTAGATCTTGATGCAAGGACGGTTGAGGAATTAAGTTGTAAAGGAATAGAGTAAGGAAAAATACTCTAGACACTAACACAATTGTGCAAACATCCACAAAATTATAGTTTCATCCATGACACTTGTATATTTTTTAATTATGGAATACAAAGAGCCAACATTGTTTAGAGTTTCCTATTACTATAATACTTCTTGGAAGAATTCAAAGACTTTGTTGGAATTCATAAGGATGAGGATATGGAAGGTCATGTCTCTTCATTTCTTCTTTGTAATGTTATGTATGGAATGTGAGCTTGGGTTTCATTAAACAAATCTAGAGGAGACAATCATGTGTTGTACCTTCTCCAAGCAAGAGAGAGGGAAATCATGAGTTGTACCATTCTCCACCATTAATGGGAATATTTGTGTGTTGTATCATAGATTTTTATGATTAATATACTTGGGTAGAAGAGTAGTTTCCTCTACCAACTAGGTTTTTTACCCCACATTGGGGTTTTCCCAGCTCAAATATGGTGTTATGGTGTCACACTTTATTTTATAAGTAGCATAGCATAATTATCAATTAATAAATAGCTATCATTTAACCATGAATTAAGTAGCACATTAATAAATCTTGGTTATATATATTCTATGAGCATAGTTCTTGAGAATTTTACAAATCAATTAGTATTTGAGAAAGTTTCTTTGGGGTTTCTAGAGAATTTATGTAACACAAGATTTGTGTGTATAAGCATATATGCATTTAATTTCAAGGTATGCATGTTGAAAGGAATCGACCATGACTAAATCCATGAAGAAGTATGAAGATCTCCAAGAAAGCCATGAAGTTGCTTCAAAGGAAAATAGAGCTCTTTGGAAAGAAATCCACCATTTGAATGGGAGGATTGAAGAGTTGTTGAAGGAGGACACATTTCTATAAAATTTTCAAGAAGAGAAAGAGGAGTGTATGAAGAAAAATGGAGCAACCCCTTCTCATGTCAAGGAAGAAAATGTGGAAAAGGTATGCAAGAGCATCCATAAACCATCTTCTTTTAATAATTTGGAAACTAACAATTCCACTTGTGAGTTTGTGGGACACGTGAAGAATGTAGGTTTAAGATTACTTACAAGGATGGGATATGAAGGAGGAGGACTTGGTAAGGATGGCCAAGGAATTCATCAACCTATCATCATGGAAAGAAGACCACCATATGAAGGACTTGGATATAGAAGCATGGATATTAGAGAAAACTCACAAAGTTATTACTATGCATAGATCAAGTAGAACTTAAGAAATATATAGAATAGATTGTTGACAATATCACAAGACTATATTATATAGATATGACATCACAATCACATTATCATCCAAATGACAATGCAATTACATTAATGTCTACAAAAAGTACATGGGCTGAAACTCCAAAAAATAGTGATAGTATAGTCTATAATAAGCCTTTAGAGAGAGAGGGAGAGCAAAAAAAATAGGAAGAAGAGGATAGCAAGATCTCACTTCAAAAGAATAAGGAAGAGGAGAAGAATGGGGAGATTTCACTCCACCTACTACACCACCAGCCAAGCCTAAGGAGGTAAATGAGTGTGTGTGTAACAAATCCATCTTTTATTCAAATTAAAAAAGAAATGGACATAGAATACAAGATTGCAAATTACAAGTTCCATGCATAGTTAGTGGAAGAAATAAGCATTATGGTTTTGTGCGCAAAATGAACATCACCACTAAGGAGCATAAGTTTCATAGTATGGATGGAAAATCAAATAGTTACTCATGTAAGTCAAAGAAAGAGAAGGACAAAGGCACACTTAAGGAATGTAATGAGAAACTTAATTTGAGCATATTCAAAGCTAACAATTATTGTTCCCATTGCAAGATTAGAGGACACTGGGATGATAAGTATTGGAGGCTCCATCCCGATCATCACTAAAAGCATGGCCAAAGCAAGGAAGAAAAATGACTTTGGGAAAGAGGAGAATCAAAAGGTATCAAGCAATAAGAAGGAAAAGCCTTTTCATGAGGATATGCTACCTATGAATAGTAAGGAGTTGTCTCATGATGCTTGGATAGAGTATATATTTGATTTTCATAAGAGATAAGACAATTATTATCATATGTATAGGTGTTGTTGGCAAGAGACACTACTTCTCATGATAGGTGTTGTCATTGATGGCAACTAAAACTATTCCACTTATCCACATAACATAATTTGTTCATACTGGAAGTCAGAATCAGAATTTATCTAAGTCCAGGTAGCCATAAACAGAGCATGTGACAGGGTCCGGTATCTTGGTCCATATCTCTCCAGTGGTAAATCAGAGTATGCTGCGGATCTGAAGGAGTCATAAGGATATTCAGGGAAATCTAAATCTAGAATTTTAACCTCCGATGATGAAGGATTCAAAAGTTATTTGCATCTGAGTATGAAGTTACAGTTTGATAGTGCAGACAGCAGAAGAACGGGCCGACCTTGTAATTGATCTTGGTTTCAGAAAAATGGAAGTTGTTAATTGGATGATTTGTGATGATTAGTGATAGTGGCTAACATGATTGATGATTTGTGAATGCAAGTTTTGGCCCGCATTACAAGTTATGCATGGATTTAGATGACAGAGAGGAGTCTTCAACAACATTCTAAGTGTTCTTGAAGCTGACTGAAAAGTGATTAAACATCATGATGTGGATATATATAGCTGATGGATTTAAGTGATTTGTGTGTGTGTGATGCGACTATGTAATAAGTGTGAAAAGGGCAGAGATCTAAGGTTCAGATGTTAGCAAAACAGTAAAAAGGGCAGAGTGAGAATGAAGTGTATCAAGTCAGTATTCTAGGCTTAACCAGAACTAAATCCTTGCATTAGTAGATGCTAATTATCAGTTCAAACTCATTGTAATCTTTGTTCTATAGGCAGTGAGCCTTATTTTGAGTAGTGAGCTCTGGGCAGTGAGCCCAAATACATGTGCATTCCCAATTGTAATACTTTTAACAGAGTATTGTAGTGCTTCTATCTTGAGTATTGTTGTCTTTTCATTGATGTCAAAATGTTGGTGATCTTGGTTGTGATCTCTCAGATTTTTCAGGGTTAACATGGTGGTGCTTTCTTAGATTTTTCAGTAACTCAGTTCAGTAAATCACAGTGGCATAGTCTTCAATGACATTTGATCTTCATTGTATCAAGTGTTGAATCAAGGCAAAGTTTCTTGGTTTTGTGGTTAAGACCTTGTATCACATGACAAGGGATATTATTTATCACCTAATTGGCATCATGGCAGTGGAAACTTACTTCATGCTATCATTGTGTTATTTCAGGAAATTTAGAGTGGTCTTTATAAATGACCTTTGTTGTAGTAATCTCAGACACAGGATTGAATATGTGTGCAAAACAAATCTTCATGTCATGAGGTGTATAGTGAAAGGGTTGCAGAGAATCTACTTTTGCAGAAGATTAATGTTTGAAATTTGTTGTCATATGTTCTTTTTATCAGTTGCATAGTTATTCTTTGCAGATTTATGTGAGGGCAAAATATTCTTTCTCAAATAAGTCAAGTTGAGCTCACAAAACACCAAATAGAAAATCATAAAACATATTCAAAGTGCTCTTAACTGAACGTCATTTACTTTGTCTTTTTTGGTGTTGACCGATCGGAGTGGTTGCTGTCACTTAAGTGACAATTTTAAGGGTTCTGCATTATGGTTTTAACCGGCCCCATCGGCTAGGGACCTGGTCATCAGGTAAGGCACAAATGTGTCCCGGTGGGAATTTCCCATCGACGGCAGAGTTCAAAAGGGAAGGTGGAGCAAAATACACATCGTGTGGATAAGGTTTAAAAAGGTGAAAGTGTGAAACAGTCATGCCACATCATTTAAATTGACATGCACTGTGCTGCAAAAAGCCAAAAGACATGCATGTTTCTACTTTTACACCGAAGTCGAAGAGTCTCTGAAGTTAGAAAGTATGGAAGTTAGAAAGTTGATAAGATTTTCTTTGGTAAATACACGTGGCTTGAGAGTTGTAAATAGAAACATACATATAGTTTGTGTGATATAAAATCAAACTTGAAGATAAGAATTAAGGAGTTCTTTTTGGTGTGGTAGTGTGTTGAAAAGAATGGAGAGTTTGATTAGAGAAGAAGAACATTTTTTCAGAGAAGATTAAAGTTTTTAAGGTGATATCAGTTCAGTATTGCAGAGAGGAAATATATCAAACTTTAAGGGAAGAAATATCAAAGTGTAGATATGAAATATTTTTTTTGTTGAGTTGCAGAGGTATGACATAATTGTGAATATCAAATTTGATTAAATGGTTTTTTTGGAGATTATGCTTATTGAAAACAAAGTATTGATAATATGAAGATGTCAGTTGAAGATTGATTTTATTAGATTGCAGAAAATGTACATTTGTTAAATTTTTGAAAAGGAGAGATAAGGTGTTGAGATTGATTGAAATAGGGAAACCCCCTGAGTTGTCTTATTCATTGAATTTTTGATATTGAAATTCAGTGAGACTTGCAGTGAAAAACAATATGCCAGTGAGGCAAAATTGTATATGTCAGTGAGACAGTTGTAAACCTAAAATTTTTCATTTAAGCCAATGAGGTAGTTTGAGTGGTTTTTATACCCCAGGAGGGTTTTCCACTCGGGAAATTTTTGTGTCAAATCTTTTGTGTTGATATTCTGTATATTTTCATATCTATTTGAAAATTTTATAATTGTGAAATCAAGTTCATCAAAAGTTTGAGAGGTATTAAAAATTATTAACTACATTGATTCACCCCCCCTCTTAGTGTTGTGTGTACTCCTACAAGTATAATCTTTGTGGGTTAACCCCCACCATGGTTTTTCCCTTAATCAGGTTTCCATGTTAAAAATTCTTGGTGTCAAGTGTGTAATTTGTGTTTCTTATCATATGTTATTGATTCATGCTTTCATGGTTATTATAATGATTTGCTAATAAGTAGTAGAGTAGAATTCAGTACAGCAAGTGTTAAAGTTTTGTGACAATTGATTCACCCCCCCTCTCAGTTGTCTATCCTAATTCCAACAATTGGTATCAGAGCAAGGTTCCTTTGAAAAGTTTAATAGCTTGAGGAAGATCTAGGAAGGCTATAAAATGGATGAATACAACCTTCAAGGACAACTTAATCTTTCTTTAGAAGATCTTGAGCAGTCCAGAGCAGAAGTCAGTGAGCTGCAAGAGAACCTTAAAAATGTTGAAGACTTCATTGAGACTTTAAAGGAAAATTTGAGCAAATCCAATGAAAAGAGAAAGGAGCAACCTCTTCCACTCAAAAATCATTATGAAAACAACAACAAGGATAAGGCCCTGAAAGAGAAGACAAAGGAATGTGAGAAGTTAGCTAAAGAAGTTGTTGTCCTAAAACATGAGATGGAATCTGGGGTGATGAGGCTAACCAAAGAAATTGAAGATAGGAAGAAAACTGAAGAAGACCTAAATCAAAATCTAAAAGAAAGAACTGAAGAATACTGCAGGTTGGACAGAATAGCTTGCCTTCTAGAGTCTAATTTACAAGAAAGTAGCAACAATGAGAAAGAACTTGAGAGGCAAATTGTCATTCTCAGACATGACTTAGAAGTTGCAAATGAATACAAGGAGAAGTTCAAGATAAGCTCAGCTAAACTTGAAACACTACTTGAAGGTTAGAAAAAGGCTGATGACAAGCATGGTCTTAGATATGAGAAAGGTGAAAGCTCCAGATCTGAACAAAGAAATTTCCAACCAAGGAATGGAAGAAACAAACCTAGAAGACCTCTGGTAAGACAACCTAATGCTCAAAGATATCCATCCTTCAATGGCAATTATTTCAATTGCAATAAATTTGGTCATAAAGCAACTCAGTGCAGAAGCAAAGCAAATCAAAATGGTCCATCCCTCTCTGGACAATGCTTCAAGTGTAAAAGGTATGGTCATAGATCAACTGAATGTAGAAGTATGATAATGAATAACTCTAACAATAGAGGAAATAGAAACTCTTTCAATGGCTACTATTTTACTTGCAATGGATTTGGTCATATGGCTAATCAGTGCAGATCAAGAGGAAATCAAGTATATAAGCAATGAAATGTTGTGTGCTTTAATTGCAATAGATCAGGTCATATTGCAAGATTCTACAGGAAGAATGAAAGAAGAGGTCCGGTAAAAAAAAACTGGATGAGCAGAAATAAGACAAAGGCAAGGGCAAAATTGATGTGAATAAGATCCAAAATGAGATGAATAAAACATGGGTAAAGAAAAGTGAAATGAATGTTGACAATGGGTCTGCATCAGAATCCGGTGCTGACAATTCCTTTGGGAATTAAAATCAGGAGCTCTGGCTTAGGGGGAGCTGCATTGAAAATCAAATCTTCCCAGCCAATAAGTAGGTGCCTAAATCTAGTACAATGGATGAAGCTTGAGAAGATTATGACATAACTTTCAAAGAAACTTCCAGAAGTAAAGAAGCAAATATGACTAATTGCAAAGCAATTGAGGACTGACTGTATGTAGAAATAGTGTAACCGGATATGTTAGGGTAGAGCATTTATTACAAAAACAAATTAGGTTTTGTGGAGCATAAAAAAGGGTGTTCACTCTTCATTTGAATCACTTTGCATTTGATAAGAGCAAGAAGAATAGTGTCTGAGCTAAGATTACAAGGAATTGAAGTGCAACCGGCGAATTAATCCATCAACCCTAATTTTGTGAAAAAGGTATTTATCTGCGAAGCTTTAAACTTGTAATCTTCTTATAATGGCTTCACCTTTGGTTGTTGATATTATTGAAAGGCCTCAACCCAAATTTAAGAAACATCCACGGAAATCAATAGAAGTTAACCCATTAGGTGCATTTTCAAGTGTTCCATATGGTGTGCTACATATTGAAGATATTAGGGTTTATAATCATGTGAACATAGATGAATTTGGGGATTCAAGGCTTGTAGATTTGTTTGAGAGTCATCTAATAGATGAAAATCAAGATCTTAAACCTGAGTACAAGGCACTACATGATAAACATTTTATTCAGATTATGGGGTTTCCAATATTCGATGAAGATGAGTGGATCCATTATATTTTGAGTCAGATGCATGATGAATTCATATGGCTGTTAAAACCATTCAAGATTACCAAGGATTTTATCAGAATTGTGATTGGGTTAAATTCAATCGGTGGATTACCCATGTTGAAATCTGTGAAAAACCAAATTGTTACTGATGCAACCGGTGCAAAGTTTGACAAGAGGGAAATGACCATCAATGACATTATAGAACCGGATGTTAAGTTTGCTTCCATGGAGATTGGCTACAAGATTTATCACTCCCGCAGGGAGAATTCTGTCTCTGGAACTGCCATATATGTAGCATATAAAATGTTGAAGGAGACTGTAGATTATGATCTACGTGAGCTGTTATAGAACCAGCTGATTGAGAACTTGAACAAAATCAAGAAAGATAAGAAAAACACTTTTAAATATGGTACATTGGTTCTATGTTTGTTCATCTACTATATGAATGAAGTACCTAGAGTAAAGGGTGTGCACTGGACTAATGATGAACTAGTTGCTATTCAAATTAGAGATCACCTACGCATCATTGGAGACTATAAGGCACAAAAAATTGCAATCTGGGGATACTTCAAAACTTTCAGAGTATGATGCATTCAAGGGAAAGAATCCCTAAATCACTAGTTGAGAAGTACAAGGATGAAATATGCTTTATGGTAGACACAGATCAGTGCCTAATGGAGGCTGTGGAACCCAGAACTGTTTGGATCATGCCTATGGGGTATGAAGTGGATGACAAAATTTTGAATATGTATCCTCAACACCTTTTAAAGAAGCCAAAAGACACAATAGTTGAAAGGTTTGGGACATATGAGGAACTAAGTGCAAAACTACATGATGAGCTCAGCAAACTTGAAACCAAAAGGAAAGTAAGAAAAGAAGTTGAGCAGTTGGCTGAAAATCTAGGCCTTACAAAGGAAGCTGTGAAATAATTTAGGGAAAGAACTGAAAAGGCTGAGAAAGAGAAACAAGATAAGAAATAAGGAAGTGCTCTGGTGGAACCCTCTTCCACATCAAGGACTACTAGGAGCTCTGTTGCTGCCTCTGTTCCTCCAAAACATGTCAATCCTGAGATATCGGAAGGCAAATCATCCGGAAAAGAAGGAAAAAGAGTGAAAACAAAGGACATAAGAACCTACAAGAGCACAAAAGTTGATGAAGAAGAAACAGATTCTGATGCTGAGGTAAAGGAGTTGAAACCCTCTGGAGCAAAAGCTACTAAAGTGACTAAGGATAAGCCCTCTGAAAGCAAAAAGCTAAGCAAAAGGCATAAGACAGATACATATGTTGAGAAGCCCACAATTTCTGTGGAAGATGTAATAAAATCAGTCACTGTGGATGGAAATTTGAAACTCATGACTAAATTTTATGATGAATACAGTGACACAGATAAGAGTGTTAGAGGAAGCAATTGTTAGATATATGAATATCTATAATAAGGCCCTGATTGAAATAACTTCTGAGATCCCTCCAAGTCTTGCAAACATTTTGGAGTTGAGGAAAGAAAATGCAAAAAATAGGATATGGAGCTTAGAGAGCATGTATTGATAAAACTATGCCCTCAGATCACTCAAGTTCAAATGAATATGATATTCAAAGAAGTGAAGGATGAATTCAGGAGCAAGAAGAGAATGAACAAACTGATGCTTGGAGAATTGGACCAAATAGTTAAAGAAACACATGAAATACTTCTAAATGCATTGAAGAGACACAATCTTCCATTTGTTGAGGAGGAGACTGATGGTGGGATTGATTCATCAATCCTGGATATTGAAAAGATGAAAACTGATGAGTAGCAAACTAAGGTCGATGACTCCTATGTTCTGGAAAAGGAACAAATAAACAAAGAAGATACAGAGATGGTGGATCAAACTAATGATGCAAAAGATACTCTAACTTCTCCTAATCAATCCATAAAACAAGATAATGTTGAGAATATTGCTACTACACAAAGCCCTCTAAAACAGATAGCAAGTGGTGAAGAAAAAGAAAAGAATTCCCCTGTAAATGACACAGAGAAAGGAAAAGTAGAGGAAGAGAAAGAAGAAGGTAAGGAAGATAAAGTAGAAGAAGATGGTGCAATGTTGATACATCTAAACAAATTAGTCCTGATACTAACAGTGACAAATCTCAAGAAAAGGAAGATGATTCAGGAATTGTGGCAAGAAACACTGCAGATGTAGTGAAAAGTCTCCTGAGTAAAAAAATGCTTGAGTTTGATGAACCAGAGCTATTTCAAGGACCGATCAATCTAGATGTTCTCTCTCTAGTTCAAGTAATGAAGATAGCATCCTTCACACAAGCCAAGGCAAGAGAAAAGATGTTGAAATCTCACATTGAGGACAGTGAGCTGCTAGGCCTTGCAACTGGTGTATTGGAGAAGATAATGCCAATCTTCTAGAAGAATCCATCTGACTCTCCCTCCAAACATCTGAAGAATCTTGTAAATTTTGTAAGTACACATTTTGAGTCTTTTGAGAAGTTTGCAGAGACTAAGGTCATAAATGAATTTCTAGATAAGAAATTTAGTGAAATAAAGAGCCTAATAAGGAATGATAGGATGATACTTGGTATCAGTATAAAGAGTATTCAAAATGCTCTAAGTGATGGAGGTGATATATACAAATTTTGTCTATCCTGGCCCAAAGTCAGTAAGGATATTGAGAAGAAGATAAAGGAGCAAGAATAAAAATTGTCAAATCTATCTCAAAATTTTGATCCTCTAACAATTTCTCCTATAAGTCAAGAATTTCAAGTAATCATCTTGACCAATGAAATAAAGAAGCTTGTTAAAGAGAAAGGCAATATTGTGAAGAGAATGTGTGAGCTTCAGGGATTGATTGCCCCCAAGTTAGAAACAATGTTTAATGCATTATCAGAATCTCAAACTGCAGTTCAAACAAGTGATCCTTCAAATCTAACAAAGGCAGAAGAGTACGCATTTCTACTAAGTAGACACATCTAGATTTTGGATGGCATGAAAAGAAGTTGGGCCTCTGAACTTGAGCAATTGAAAAGCAATTTTACAGATATTATCAAGTTCATGTAAATGTAACTTAATGATTAGGTGTACATATGCGGCACTGTATACATAATTTTTGAGAATTTTGGCTTGCGGACCCCATCCTTTGCCATTGATTTCAAAGGGGGAGTGAAGAACAGTGAAAAATGAGGAATCCAGCAAAGGGGGAGCTCCAGAATCAATGGAGAGCATAAGAGTATAGAGTAAGGGGGAGTAACACTTAGTCATTTTTCACTAAGTGTTGCCATCAATGCCAAAGGGGGAGATTGTTGGCAAGAGACGCTGCTTCGCATGACAGGTGTTGTCATTGATGGTAGCTAAGACTATTCCACTCATCCGCATAACATAATTTGTTCATACCAAAAGTTAGAATCAGAATTTATCTAAGTTTGGGTAGCCAGAAACAGAGCATGTGATAGGGTCCGGTATCTTGGTCCGGATCTCTCCAGTGGTAAATCAGAGTATGTTGCAGATCTGAAGTAGTCATAAGGATTGTCAAGGCAATCTAAATCTAGAATTTAAGCTCCGGTGATGAAGGATTCAAAAGTTATTTACATCTAAGTATGAGTTTATAGTTTGACAGTGCAGACAGTAGAAGAACAGGCCGACCTTGTAATTGATCTTGGTTCTAGATAAATGGAAGTTGTCAGTTGGACAATCTGTGATGATCAGTGATAGTGGCTGACATGATTGATGATTTGTGAATGTAAGTTTTGGTCCACATTACAAGTTATGCATGTATTTAGCCGACAGAGCAGAGTCTTCAACAAAGTTCTAAGTGTTCTTGAAGCTAACTGAAAAGTGATTTCACATCATGATGCGGATATATATAGCTGATGGATTTAAATGATTTGTGTGTGTGTGATGCGACTATGTAATAAGTGCGAAAAGGGCAGAGATCTAAGGTTCATATGTTAGAAGAACAGTAAACAGGGCAGAGTGAGGATGAAGTGTATCAAGTTAGTATTTTGGGCTTAACCGGAACTAAATCCTTGCATTAGTAGATGCTAATTATCAGTTCAAACTCATTGTAATCTTCTTTCTACAGGTATTGAGCCTTTTGTAGGCAGTGAGCCTTCTTTTGAGTAGTGAGCTCTGGGCAGTGAGCCCAAACGCATGTGTATTCCCAATTGTAATACTTTTAACATAGTATAATCTTTGTGGGTTAACCCCCACCATGGTTTTTCCCTTAACCGGGTTTCCATGTTAAAAATTCTTGGTGTCAAATGTGTAATTTGTGTTTCTTCTCATATGTTATTGATTCATGCTTTCATGGTTATTATATTGATCTTCTAATAAGTAGTAGAGAAGAATTAAGTATAGCAAGTGTTAAAGTTTCATGACAACTGATTCACCCCCCCCCTCTCAGTTGTCTACCCTAATTCCAACAAGTGTATGGTCACATCCCAAATTTTTATTTTGGATTGATCTAACTATACTTGATTGAAGAAGAAAGGAGAACATTTCACTCACTAATGGGTGAATATGGAGAAGCAAGTCTACTTGAGGTAAGGACAAGAAGGTAAAATGTATGAGGTGATGTTAGTGTAGAACAATATCAATAATTTTAGCAAGAGCAACATGAACAACATGTAAGAATTTATTTTCATGTGTTGTAGCCATGTCTGTGATTAAGAAAGAGATAAAAGTGTAGTTTTGTTCCATTTGCATGAGAAAGGGATGAAGCATGTATGGGTAACATAAACACCACTATTGAATTTTCTTTGGTGTTGTGTCATGTGTATACTTGTTATTCAAGCATATCAATATCTTTTAGGGTGTTATTATCACATGTTGTAAGCCATGTATGTGGAAAGAGAAAGCATAGTTTGTTCTAATTGCATGAACAAGTAAGGGAAAAAACATGTATCGATGGCATGAGTATCATTGGTGCATGTTCTTGGGTGTTGCATCATATGTACAATTGTTGTTTGAGCACATGTATGCAACTATTACATATTCTTGGGTGTTGTGAGCATTTAGTCATCATTATTGCATGAAAGAAATATGCTTCAAGCAAGATTGACATGTAAGGTAACATGAGTAGCCCTATTGCATGTTCTTGGGTGTTGTGAAGTCATGCACACTCCTTGAGATAGAGCATGAGAAACACCATTACATGTTCATGGGTATTGTAAACATGTATCTTGTTGTCTTCATCACAATGTACTTCATTGTAGCATGGATTACTTGTAGGAAAGTAGCATTGAAGCATGCTCCAAGCATCACAAAGGAAGGAATTAAATGTAGTTTCGATATGAGATAGAACAAACTTGGATCTCACAATGGGGGGATTCTCCTATATTTCTTGTAAAAATTTTTGGGACCAAAAGCTCCTAAGCTCCTTTAATAAGGGAGGTGTGACCTAATGAATTCTAAAATGAGTAATCAATTGGTACAATCATAAACAAAGTAGAAAATGTCAACAAAAAATTAGATATAGATACAAGTAAAGTTGAGGAATCAAGTTGTGAATAAACAAAGCAAGGAAAGTACATTGGACCCTAAGGCAATTGCATAGACATTCATGTAGTTTCAATTTCATCGATGACAATATAGTTTCTAATTATGGAATATGAAGTGAGACAATGTTTTTTGGAGTTACCTATGACTATAAGACTTCTTGGAAGATTTCAAAGACTTTGTTGTGCATGAGAATTAATAAGGATGAGGAAATGAAAGGTCATGTAACTTCATTTATTATTTTTAATTCTATATATGGAATGTGATCTTAGGTTTCATCAAGCAAATTCAGAGAGGACGATCATGTGTTGTATCATATCCAAGCTAATAAGAGAGAGGAAAATCATGTGTTGTACCATTCTTCACCATTAAGAGGAATAATTGTGTGTTGTATCATCCTTTTTAATGAGTAATATACTTGGGTATAAGAGTAGTTGCCCCTAAAAACTAAGTTTTTTACCCCACATTGGCATTTTCTCAGCTCAAATATGGTGTTATATTGTAGCACTTTGTTTTATAAGTAGCATAGCCTAATCATCAATTAATAAATAATTATCATTTAACCATGAATTAAGTAGCACAATTATAAATCTTGGTTTTGTAAATTTTACAAGCATAGTTCTTGAGAAGTTTATAGATCAAATCTCTAATGTTTGATCATAGATGCTCTTCTTATTGCTTTACGGGTCATGTGTGGGGATTTTAATATAATTAAGTTAGCATTTAATAAATGTGGCAACCTTCCTATGCATTAGAAAACTAGCAAGAGAGAGGCATGGTACTACACCCATAATAAATTAAAACTTTTTGATCCCAATGTTGGATGCCAACATTCTAATTGTACATGGCATATGTGGACAAATCTTTTCTCTAGTGCTAAAAGGGTTCTCAAAGGACATGATTGGGCTATGTTGTCATGTCAACCAATCTTTTCTTTCTCCAATTAATCCATTTCTAGGAGTTGCCCCTTTAGACCACTTTCCAATTAGATTTCACATTGTGGCAAGTTGTCATACCTAAGGTTGAAAACACGCATTTTTCCTTAACGTGTCTTTTTTATTCATAAGCCACATTTGGTGCATATTCAATGCATTCGGAACCTAGATCCATGTCCTCACCATTGGATTGGTTGGATTCAATGGGGAATGGTGACATTAAATGTACTTCTCACTTTTTATGCATCTATAGTTGTTAGTTGGTATTTTTTCATAACCACTCATATGTGCCACCACCTCAAAGCTCTATCATGCCACCATTGAGTTGGAAGTGCTTCCATTTTTTAGTACAGAGCTTACTGACATTCTTTGGGATTTTTTTTATCATTACTAGTAGGTCATCAAGGTTCAAGAACCTTCTCTTGAGCATGATGATGCCCTAAAACAATGTATGTGTGTGGTTCCTTATTGACTATTTGCTTCTCAGTAGGTTATCTGTGATAAAATGCTTACCCAAGGTGATCTTTGTGAAGTGATTTTAACTATGTCTAAAGATAAATCACTAGCTTGTGATGGCTTCCCCTATGAATTCTATAAGGCTTTATGGAACACTATTGGTCTTGACCTTTTTTAGGTCTATTTGGAAGCATACAATTCTTTATCTCTAGGCAATATATTTAACAATGGAAACATTAAGTTCGTGCCTAAGTCTAATGACCTAGATTTCATCTACAACTAATGGTCAATCAAATTGCTAAATGTTTCTTACAAGATCATTGCTAAAGCCCTTGCCTTTTGTCTACATCATTTGGTCCCTCTCATCATCCACCCAGAGTAGACAAGATTCATTAAGAGCAGGTATATCCTAGATAATATTATTGCAATTTGGGAAAGGTATAGAATGGGTGATCACTCTCAGTAGCAAACAATTTTCATCAAACATTATTTTGCCAAAGCCTACAATCACATTGAATGGCCTTTCATTTTAGCCACACTCCACCCTCTTGGATTTGGTACCAAGTTTATCTACTCTACTTAAGTATTTTTAGTTTTCTCAACCTAGATTACCATTAATGAGAGGCATTCTTCTTCTTTTAAGCTCTTTAGATCTATTCATTAGGGTTGTTTTATTGCTCCTACCCTTTATCTGAAAGTTGCGGATTTCTTGCTAATGTAGTTGCCCATAAACATTTTAAAGGTATCTCTCTTCCCAATACTAACCAATGTTAGAAATGAAAGCAACACTACTTCAATGGAAATCTGATTTGAATAAATTTCAGCAATCTTTTAAGTGTGCATTAATAATGGAGATTGTAACAAAACATAAACCCATAATACAAAAATATACTAGAAGTAGAAAGAAGCACATAACACATATGTTTAATGTGGAGAAAACCCTTGCTGGCAAAAAACTCCAGCAAGAAAAGAGGCCAAGTCGTATTATCTTCACAAAAGGAGATTACAAATACATTCACTTCCTCTGTCCTTTAACCTTCACTATGGCAGAACCTGGGTACCTATAAACTATTATATATCTCTCATCTACTATGCTATGGTTTATATAGAATTTACACAACCTCAAGGCATTAAATGACTTCTTACAAGCTCATAACACTTGTCAAGAGTCAACAATATAACCTTGGGCGTCCATGGCCAAGAATAGGCTCTTACAAGGTCATAAATGTTGTCATACATGCATCCTACACTTGGGAAAATGTGCCCATGCAAGCTTGAACGCCTTGGGGCTAAAAATAGCCACTTACAACATCTTATGATGTGTCATATGCTATTATACGTGTCATAGATTCTTATGACAACTTATAGTTGTCATAGAATCTCTTACACCTTACAACATCTATGACATGCATCATAACACTAAAAATAGATTATTCCTCCACATGTGCACCTCACTTTAGCCAATTACAATTTACCATAGTAAATGACATCCTGTAACTACCGTCGGTAACTCTGGGACTTACCGTGCAGTAACTCCATTTACTGTGGATAGTAAATAATTTTTATCACTGTCGGTGAAACTTGTGCATCCCTTATGGGTGATTACAAATTATAAATAATAAATGGAATAAATACAATATTGGGATTTACAAGGTTAATGGCACCTTATCCCAACATTCTCCCACTTGACATTATACATTGTAAATCAACCCATAGGAAATCAAATGAAAACTATGTTGGGATAAGGTGCCATTAACCTTGTAAATCCCAATATTGTATTTATTCCATTTATTATTTGTAATTTGTAATTACCCATAAGTGATGTACAAGTTTCACCGGTAGTGATAAAAATTATTTACTGTCCATGGTAATTACGGAGTTACTACATGATAAGTCCTAGAGTTACCGGCAGTAGTTACAGGATGTCATTTACTATGGTAAATGGTAATTGGTCAAAGTGGGGTGCACATGTGAAGGAATAATCTTTTTTGAGTGTTATGACACACGTCATAGAAGCTGTAAGAAGGTGTAAGAGATTCTATGACAACTATAAGTTGTGATAAGAATCTATGACACTAATAATAGCATATGACGCATCATAAGATGATGTAAGTGGCTATTTTTGGCCCCAAGGTGTTCAAGCTTGCATGGGCACTTTTTCCCAAGTGTAGGATGCATGTATGACAGCATTTATGACCCCATAAGAGCCTATTCTTGGCCATTGACGCCCAATGTTGTATTGTTGACTCTTGACAAGTGTTATGGGCTTGTAAAAAGTTATTTAATGTCTTGAAGTTGTGTAAATTATATATAAACCATAGCATAGTAGATGAGATGAATATAACAGTTTACAGGTACCCAGGTTCTGCTGAAGTGAAGGTTGGAGGACGGAGGAAGTGAATTTATTTGTAATCTCCTTTTGTGAAGATACTAGTTGACAACAGAATCTAGTTGACAGGTATAGCCCACTAGATTTCTGTTGTGTATATGCTTTATTGAGTACTAACGATGCACCTAGATCCTACAGGGAAGCTATTTCTACAGATGATAGTGAGTCTTGGCAGTTAGCCATGCAAGAGGAGATGATGGATTTAGACTCTAATAACACCTGGGATCTTATTCATTTGCCCAAAGGAATAAAGGCCATAGGATGTAAGTGGGTCTTCAAAAAGAAATTTGGAGTAGACAGATCATTGGAGAAGTACAAGGCTAGACTGGTAGCCAAGGGCTACTCCCAGAAAGGGAGTTGATTTTGGTGAGATATTCTCTCCTGTTGCTAAATTGACTTCTATTGGACTTCTCTTATCCATTGCTGCAGCTTATGATTAGGAGATTGAGCAAATGGATGTTAAGACTACATTCTTGCATGGAGATCTTGAAGAAGAAATTTATATGCAACAACCTACAGGTTTTGAGGTAAAAGGAAAAGAACATTGGGTTTGCAGGTTAAAGAAGTCTCTTTATGGTCTAAAACAATCCCCTAGAATATGGTATCAAAAGTTTGATTCATTTGTTTTGAAATTGGGTTTTGTTAGAAGCGAGGAGGGTCATTGTGTTTACATTCATTGTGTTGATGATTTTATACTGGTTATTTCTCTGTATGTTGATGACATGTTATTTTTTAGCAATACTAAGGGTATGGTTAGTGAGCTTAAAGCCCAACTTTCAGGTGCATTTGAGATGAAGGATCTTGGTGCTGCAAGGTATATTTTGGGAATGGAGATCAGGAGGGACAGATTTAACAGAAAGCTTTGGTTGTCACAAAGTAAGTATGTGAATACTATTTTGCAGAGGTTTAGTTTGCAGGACTGTAATCCAATTAGAGTTCCTTTACCCATTAGTACTAAGCTTTCATTAGATATGTGTCCAAAGACTGAGGATGATCTTGAGGATATGTCTAATGTGCCATATGCTAGTGTTGTAGAGAGTTTGATGTATGCAATGGTTTGCGCTAGACCAGATATTGCCCAAGCAGTGGGAGTTTTGAGCAGATTTCTGTCTAACCTTGGTAGATAGCATTGGAACTATGCAAAGAGGGTGTTTAAATATCTTGTAGGTACTCCTGATCATTGTTTGGTTTATTCTAGTACTGATAGTGCTGATAAATCTTTGGACATACAGAGTTTTGTTGATCCAGATTGGGCAGGTGACTTGGATAGTCAAAGGTCCACTAGTGGCTATGTGTTTACTTTGTTTGGAGGTGAGATGAGTTGGATGAGTAAGAGGTAGCCCACAGTTGTTTTGTCCACCATAGAAGCAGAGTATATGGCTGCAACTAATGTCTAAGGATGTTGTTTGGTTGAGGAGACTGTGTACAGGTATTGGTTTTGATTGCAGGAATATTCAGATTGGTTGTGATGGACAGAGTGCTATTTGTTTGGCTAAGAATCCCATGTATCATGCTTGAACTAATCATGTTGATGTTCAATATCAATTTGTTCGAGAGTTGGTTGCAAATGGAGAGATTGAGCTAAAGAAGATAGACACTCAGGAGAATGTTGCAGATTCATTGACCAAGCCTGTGAGCACAGAGAAGTTTGTGTGGTGCAGAGAGGCCATGGGCCTTGTTTCTAGTGCCTGATTATTTTTCATTTGATTTCCTATGGGTTGATTTACAATGTATAATGTCAAGTGGGAGAATGTTGGGATAAGGTTCCATTAACCTTGTAAATCCCAATATTGTATTTATTCTATTTATTATTTGTAATTTGTAATTACCCATAAGGGATGTACAAGTTTCACCAGCAGTGGTAAAAATTATTTACTGTCCACGGTAATTACGGAGTTACTGCATGGTAAGTCCCAGAGTTACTGGCATTAGTTACGGGATGTCATTTACTATGGTAAATGGTAATTGGTCAAAGTGGGGTGCACATGTGGAGGAATAATCTTTTTTTAGTGTTATGACACATGTCATAGAAGTTGTAAGAAGGTGTAAGAGATTCTATGACAACTGTAAGTTGTCATAAGAATCTATGACACTAATAATAGCATATGACATGTCATAAGATGTTGTAAGTGGCTATTTTTGGCCCCAAGGCGTTCAAACTTGCATGGGCACTTTTTCCCAAGTGTAGGATGCATGTATGACAGCATTTATGACCCCGTAAGAGCCTATTCTTGACCATGGACGCCCAAGGTTGTATCGTTGACTCTTGACAAGTGTTATGGGCTTGTAAGAAGTCATTTAATGTCTTGAGGTTGTGTAAATTCTATATACACCATAGCATAGTAGATGAGAGGAATATAACAGTTTACAGGTACCCAGGTTCTGCCGGAGTGAAGGTTGGAGGATAGAGGAAGTGAATGTATTTGTAATCTCCTATTGTGAACATAATACGACTTGACCTCTTTTCTTGGTGGAGTTTTTTAACTGAAAGGGTTTTCTCCACGTTAAACACTTGTGTTATGTGCTTCATTCTGCTTCTGGTATATTTCTGTATTGTGGGTTTATGTTTTGTTATAATCTTTGTTGTTAATAGCACACAGTTAAAGATTTCTAAAATTTATCTTAAATCAGATTTCCATTGAAATAGTGTTGCTTTCATTTCTAACAAACTAATCAGGCACTAGAAACAAGGCCCATGGCCTCTCTACATCATATGAACTTCTCTGTGCTCACAGGCTTGGTCAATGAATCTGCAACATTCTCTTGAGTGTCTATCTTCTTCAGCTTAATCTCTCCATTTGCAACCAACTCTCGAACAAAGTGATACTGAACATCAACATGCTTCGTCTGAGCATGATACATGGGATTCTTGGCCAAATAGATAGCACTCTGGCTATCACAAGCAATCTGAGTGATCCTGCAATCAAAACTAATACCTGTACATAGTCTCCTCAACCAACCTACCTCCTTAGAGACATGAGTAGCTGCCATATACTTTGATTCTATGGTCGACAAAGCAACTGTGGGTTGCCTCTTACTCATCCAACTTACTGCACCTCCAAACAGAGTAAACACATAGCCACTAGTGGACCTTCGACTATCCAAGTCATCTTCCCAATCTGCATCAACAAAACCTTGTATGTCCAAAGATTTATCAACTCTATTAGTACCAAAATAAACCAAACAATGATTAGGAGAACCTGCAAGATATTTAAACATGCTCTTCGCATAGTTCCAATGCTGTCTACTAGGGTTAGACATAAATCTACTCAAAACTCTCACTGCTTGGGCAATATTTGGTCTAGTGCAAACCATTGCATACACAAAACCCACTATAGCACTAGCATATGGCACATTAGACATATCCCCAAGATCATCCTTTGTCTTTGGACACATATCTAATGAAAGCTTAGTACCAATGGGTAAAGGAACTCTAACTGGGTTACAGTCCTGCAAACTAAACCTCTGCAAAATAGTATTCACATACTTACTTTGTGACAACCAAAGCTTTCTATTAACTCTGTCCCTCCTGATCTCCATTCTCAAAATATACCTTGCAGCACCAAGATCCTTCATCTCAAATGCTCCTGAAAGTTGGGCTTTAAGCTCACTGACCATACCCTTAGTATTTCTGAAAAACAACATGTCATCAACATACAAAGCAATAACCAGTATAGAATCATCAACACAATGAATGTAAACACAATGATCCTCCTTGCTTCTAACAAAACCCAATTTCAAAACAAATGAGTCAAACTTTTGATACCACATTTTGGGGGACTATTTCAAACCATAAAGAGATCTCTTTAACCTGCAAACCCAATGTTCTTTTCCTTTTACCTCAAAACCTGTAGGTTGTTGCATATAAATTTCTTCTTCAAGATCTCCATGCAAGAACGTGGTCTTAACATCCATTTTCTCAATCTCCCAATCATAAGTTGTAGATATGGATAAGAGAAATCTTATACAAGTCAATTTAGCAACAGGAGAGAATATCTCACCAAAATCAACTCCCTCTCTCTGGGAGTAGCCCTTGGCTACCAGTCTAACCTTGTACTTCTCCAATGACTCGTCTGCTCCAAACTTCTTCTTGAAGACCCACTTACATTCTATGGCCTTTCTTCATTTAGACAAACGAACAAGATCCCAAGTATTACAAGAGTCTAAAGCCATCATCTTCTCCTGCATGGCTAGTTGCCAAGACTCACTATCATCTACAAAAATAACTTCTCTGTAGGATCTAGGTTCATCATTAATACTCAATAAAGCATATACACAATAGAAATCTAGTGGGCTATACCTATCAACTGGATTCCATTGTCTTGTGGATCTCCTCAATGGTGGAGTAAGATAGTCTACTCGTTCTTCTGCATGATCATCTATACCAACTTCTTCTGTCACAACAGATTCATCTTCATCAGAACTACACAAATCTTCTTTTTCTTCTTCACCCTCTAATCCATCATTTTGTTCTTCCTGAGGTGCATCTTGCTGCTCTAAATCAAAGTGCACCTTCTTTACCTTTTCATCTTTTTCTTTTGGCTGCTTAGGTTCAAAAATAGCTCTAAGTTCCCTAAAAATAACATCTCTAGAAAAGATAATCCTACGGGTTAGTGGATTCCAAAGCTTATAACCTTTCAGATTATCACCATGTCCAATGAATGTACACTTTTCATCCTTTGGATCTAACTTAGATCGCTTTTCCTTAGGCACATGAACAAAATCCTCACAACCAAAAACCCTTAAATGTGAAATAGAAGGTTTATTACCTGTCCACCCTTCATAAGGTGTTGAATCAAGAGCCTTACAAGGAGATCTATTTATCAAGTAGAAAGAAGTACACACAGCCTGCCCAAAAGCATTTATCCAACTGTGCATCACTAAGCATACTTCTGGCCCTTTCCATAATTGTTTAGTTCATCCTTTTTGCAACACCATTCTGTTGTGGTGTATATGGAGTGGTCTTTTGTCTAATTATACTTGTATGCTTGCAAAACTCATCAAATTCCTTAGAGCAATATTCCCCTCCATTGTCATATCTTAATATTTTTATCTTTAAACCTAATTGGTTCTCTACTAAGACTTTGAATTCCTTAAACTTAGTGAAAACTTCATATTTATGTTTCATAAAATAAATCCATGTAAATCTGGATACATCATCAATGAAGGTGACAAAATAACGAGATTTTTGAATAGATTCATTATCCACAAGTCCAAACACATCCGTATGAATAATTTCTAATTTCTCTTTTGCTCTATTGCTTCTTGAAGGAAATAATTTTCTGTTTTGTTTACCAAACACACAATGCTCACAAAAATCAAAGTGCTCATCAGAATAGGAGAAACCATCCAACAAATTTTTATTCTTAATAGTTTTCAGTACATTATTGCTTGTGTGGCCCAATCTATGGTGCCACAACATACATGTATTTTCAGTATTAGCCTCAGATACATAGGAGGCATTATAAACTATAGTGGCTTCAAGCTTGAATAGGTTTCCCAATCTCTTCCCCTTCGCTACCACCAAGTTCCCTCTCACCAATCTGCAGGCATGCTTATCAAATGTCACATGCATTCCCAAATCATTCAACTTTGAAACTAAAATTAGATTTCTAGCTAATCTAGGAACATGCAAAATACCAGGGAGGGTTTTAATCCTCCCATCACTGAAACACAACAATACCTTTCCTTTCCTGACAATCAGATATGTAGAGTTGTCACCAAGGTAGCTATTACCTCCATCATATTCTTCATATGTGGAGAACCATTCTTTATGCAGGGTCATATGAAATGAGCACCCTGAGTCAAACAACCAGTGATCATTAGAAACAAGATTACATGCAGAAAGTACAACTTCTTCACCTGCATTCGAGGACTTATCCAAAGCACTCTCCCACTGTTTCTTTGGGTTTCTGCACTCCTTCTTCACATGTCCCCTTTTATCGCAGTTCCAACACTTAACTCTATTCTTTTTACCAGGAATCGTAGATCGGCCCTTGGACTTGTCCTTAGCCCCTTTCTAATCTCCTTTAGGTCCCCTTTCCTTAGACCTTCCCGACACTGAAAGCATCCCTTGAACTATCGGAACTCTTCTTCCTCAATTCCTGTGACAGTAGCACTGAAACAAGAGCATCCAACTTCAAATCCGTAAGGTTAGCAGTGATAACAAGGATAACATTCTCCCAAGACTCAAGTAAAGAACATAGAAGTAAGATACATTTATCTTCCTCACTAACCTCAACATCTACTAAATCAAGTTGACTAACCAATAAATTAAAAGAATTTAAATGCTCTACAACTGACTCACCGTCTTTCATTTCCAAAGAAAACAACTTCCTTTTTAAAGAAAGTTTATTTACCATACTCTTGGCTTGGTAGATCTCACCCAACCGATTCCACAATTTGTCTGCGGTCTCTGCCTTTGCGACATTTAGTAGCACAGAATCTGAAAGACACAAACAGATGGTTCCCCATGCCACCTTATCCAGTATATCCCACTCATCTTGAAAGACATCGTCAGGTTTCTTCTCTTTTTGGATATCCAACCATAGGTTTCTTTCTTCCAACAGATCTTCCATTTTCAGCCTCCACAACTCATACCCTGTTCTATTGAACTTCTCAATGTCCATTTGAGAGGTTGATGCAATGGTGGATGCAGCCATAATAACAACACAAGATCTGCAGAATAAACACAACCAAATCTCCCACTGCAGCTACAGCTTCCACACTACCACCCAAGAGTTAAAGCTGACCAGGCTCTAATACCAAATGTTAGAAATGAAAGCAACACTACTTCAATGGAAATCTGATTCGAATAAATTTTAGCAATCTTTTAACTGTGCATTAACAATGGAGATTGTAACAAAACATAAACCCACAATACAAAAATATACCAGAAGCAGAATGAAGCACATAACACAAGTGTTTAACGTGGAGAAAACCCTTGTGGGTAAAAAACTCCATCAAGAAAAGAGGCCAAGTTGTATTATTTTCACAAAAGGAGATTACAAATACATTCACTTCCTTTATCTTTCAACCTTCACTCCGGTAGAACCTGGGTACCTGTAAACTGTTATATATCTCTCATCTACTATGCTATGGTTTATATAGAATTTACACAACCTCAAGACATTAAATGACTTCTTACAAGCTCATAACACTTGTCAAGAGTCAACAATACAACCTTGGGCGTCCATGGCCAAGGATAGGCTCTTAAGGAGTCATACATGTTGTCATACATGCATCCTACACTTCGAAAAAATGTGCCCATGCAAGCTTGAACACCTTGGGGCTAAAAATAGCCACTTACAGCATCTTATGACGCATCATATGCTATTATAAGTGTCATAAATTCTTATGACAAATTACAGTTTTCATAGAATCCTTACACCTTACAACATCTATGACGTGCATCATAACACTAAAAATAGATTATTCCTCCACATGTGCACCTCACTTTGACCAATTACCATTTACCATAGTAAATGATATCCTGTAACTACTGCCAGTAACTCCGGGACTTGCTGTGTAGTAACTCCATAATTACCGTGGACAGTAAATAATTTTTACCACTGCCGATGAAACTTGTGCATCCCTTATGGGTAATTACAAAATACAAATAATAAATGGAATAAATACAATATTGGGATTTACAAGGTTAATGGGACCTTATCCCAACAATCAACAACTTGTTAATGGCCATTTTTTTGATGATTCATTTCTCTTTTGGAAGAGGACAATGTCACCTAGGCCTTGCAATATCTCCAATGCAAGCATACAATGGAAAAAGACCAAATGATCATCAATCTTTCTTGACCAAACCTCCATGTCTTGGTTATTTTTGTTATACATTATTGAATAGCCAAGTGCCTCTCTTTTATTGGGATGTTCCAAATTTTCTCAAAGGTGCTTGTTTCCATACACATTATTCTTCTTCTTGTTAGGCTCCTTCTAAGGCTTCCTATCAAAGATTGATAAGATTTTAAGGGTTTTCTATGGGCCTCTTATGAGTAAGGAAAGGGATTTCACAGGGTTGCTTGGGAATTTTGTTGTCTTACTCATGAATTTGGAGGGCTTGGTCTTCTAGACATCCATTTTCAAGAGTTTTCATTGTGTACTAAGCGCATAATTAGAGCCATTGAAGGGAATGAAGTCTGGAAAATTTTGCTAAGGTATTTTATTTCTTTTTGGGTCCCTCATGGTAAATAGGCCCAGAAAGGACTTGGCTTTCATACAATTCTTATTATGAAGCATCCACTTAAAATTCATGGCACTTTGTTGCCAAGAGTATTTGGAAATCTTGGGAGGCTATCAAACCTTGGTTACTCTAGAATGGGATTGAGTTTAGAAGTAATATTTCTATCAACCGAAAATCTCTTTGGTGGTCTCATGTGATGACTTGGTAGGACATACCTTTAGCCAAAGTTCATTGGATTCATAACTTGATTTTTTTCATAAAGGGATTTGTTTCATTTCAAACCTCTTCTCAAGAGCCACTAGGAATTGAATGTCTTGGCATGATTTCCATGTAAAATTTAGGCTATCCAACTAGGATTATGAGTCTTTTCAAATAATTATGGAGTTAGTCCTTCTTGATATGCTTCAAAAGATTAGGATTAGATGCACCAAACCTTGGTGGAAGGATTGTAATTGGTATCTTAATACTTCTTTTAGAAATTATAAACTTCATAAAGGCTACTCATGGCTATCTTCGTATTGTCTAATGATCCAAAAGTTCAACAATAGATGGTGTCGTCAACCCATATCCATTCAATGCCAACATAGATTTCATACAATTTGGTTATCCATTTTAGAACTCAAGCTTGATTATTTTGTATTGTGTCTTCTCTATTACAATCTTCCCATTAGATCTCAATTGATTTGTCTAAGGTTTTCTAATCCCTATTGTCCTTTTCATGGACACTTAGAAACTCTCAAGAATCTTTTTGGATTTTTCCCATGTTCTCAAGATGCTTGGACATAAATCTATGATTTCTTCAAGCCCTTTTAGCTTGAGCTCTTTTTTTTGGCACAAATTTTTTTTGCATGATTGGCCAAAATTGTTGGCTATATTCACCCAAATTCAGCACGTTTTAAGAGTGAAGATTCTAGTTAGTATTTGGAAAGATAGAAACCCAACTTTGTTTTGTAGTGTTTTAGTGGATTCTCATTTTTCATTGTATTATAAAGCCATGATTTGTTCTAATGCGCTACTACATATTCAAGTGCAAGCTAACAAGGTTGCCCAGGAAGTTCTCCACCTGCAGAATCTTATTGAGCATTTGAAAAATGCTCATTTTATTATTGCTCAAGTACCACCTTCCCCCTCTAGTAGGGGTCATTCCCCTTCCTAAGGGAAAAAAACATGGATACAATTGTAGTGATTGATCCAAACATGACCCACATTGTTAGAAATTAGGATCATAGGATATTAATCATTATAAACAAAATATATAATAAATAAAATAAGAATTATACAAGCATAAATTTAACACATTACATAGAATATACATGGGGAAAACCTTTTTGAGTAAAAAACCCCATAAAACATCATTTTATCAAAACATTTATAAAAAATAGCCTATTAAAAATAGACTGAACTTGGGGACACTCCTCTACTTACTTCCACATGGTCAATAATACCTCTTGTGCATAGTGATAGAATTCATTATAAATCTTCAAATTCCCTTACCTCTCAAATGAGAGAGAACCTTCTTAGATATAAGGGAAGGGATGACAAAATATTTGAAGGGGTATTAGTCACACCTGTTCAAATCAACCATTTGTAAATAATTAATAATCTAATAGTTATTAAATTATTAATTATTAAATGGTATATGCTTTATAAAATAGATAATAAACCTAAGGTTTTATAAACTTTTGTGTGTGTGTGTGTGACCCCTAACAACATTATGTTCTAACACACATGGCTCTCCTCGGCATAGAGGACATGGTTGGTCCCAACAAAACATAGCCACTCTATTGTGTCACAACCTCATGGTAGGGGTTGTTAATAAGTGGCTTGACAATGACATATTCTCACAACTTAATCTTGTCATTTCTCTTGTTCAACATGATTTTGCAAAACTTGAAAAAGAAAAAGAAAAAGAAGATGAAGGTACAATCACAAAGTAAAAGCCAATTCTGACAATGAAAACCTTTAAAATGGATAAAGAATTCCTTCTCATAGAATTACTATATAGTATAATTTTTTTATATTGTTTTTATAAATTAATATAAAGTAGTACTTATTCGTTACAAAACGCATACAAAAAGTGTGTAAAGGTATTCATTCATTTTATGTGAAAGCATTTGTATGAACGTGTTTCCATAATTTCTTCTCTCGCTAACCACCTTTCGAAAACCCAAGTTTTACTCTATTTTAGGTTCTATTAATATTTTAAAAGAACATAAAATTATGGTTCCTTTCAATGTTGACGTGGACCATAAGCAGGCAGTGACACGTGTACAAAGTACAAAGCAGCAATTCCTTTTATCTTATCAATTGTGCATTGCATCCTTATCAAGAAGTGGATTGGTTGTCTCCATCCACAATTGAAGTGGATTGGTTGATGCCATCAACATCTTTAAATAATTCATAATTTTATACTTCCACACGCATCTCCATAATAACTATATGCATGGGTTTTTATTCACTTACTCCACCTAGGGATAAAAATGCATCTAATGTATGGTCTAATATTTAATGATCATTTAAACTGCATTTTAATTTAATGAATTGAGGTAATGTTAATTTCAGTAGTTTGAGACTAATTAATATAGTTGAAATAAGAATTGAAGTTTATTTGGAAAGTAGATTGATGTTGATGTTGATTTTGATAATTGAGATGTTGTGATAGAGAACAAATATATAAATTTTGAAATTCAATTTAGAATCACGGACTTGAAAAAATAAATCTTGAGATTTTGATTGTAAGTATGAGCATATAAATCTTGCAAGACACAACAATACCTTATCTTAATGTGATAACATCAAGTGAATGCATAAGAAAGAATAAAATCATAAGATGTAACAATGTAATGTTATAAAATGGGTAATGTCATCTTTGATGATTGAAAATGTCCTTGGTTGATGCCATCTTTGATGATTGAAAGTGTCCTTGGATGATGCCCTTAAATACACAAACATAGATGCACAATTTCAAGAACTTTTGATGCCCAATGTGCTAATGGGTAATGATCATATTATGGGATTATCAACCTTGGAAAATGGAAACTTTGACTTCTAAAATTGGGACAAAATCCACAATCTAGCCAAGATCATATTATGGAATTATCAACCTTGGAAAATGGAAACTTTGAATTCTAAAACTGGGGACTAAATCCACTATCTAGCCAAGAGAACAAGATCGTAGGTGCAATCTAGTCAAGGGAGGAGAAAGTCGTGGAAACTAGGATAATGAGGTTTTAAACTAAGGGACTTTATATATTAGAATTTTGAATTAGGGTCAACTATTGAACCAAAAGAGCCAAATTGAATGTTAGAGGTAAAAGACATCTATGCAATGCAATGTAAAACATAGAAGTAAAAGAGTGAAGTAAATACACTTTTCTCCTCCACAATACTTAACTATATACTTCTATATACACAACTTGTATATTACAATCAATATCTTATACTTCCATATAGACCATCATATTAAAAAAGACTTAAAAATAATAATATATAATTTTTTTTTTCAAATTTTCTTTTAAGATTAATCTGGCTGACTATTTATAACATATCCATTCCACCAAATTCTATCTACCAACTTTTCAATATTTAACACACCATACACACCAATTCAATATCTCAAAGAACTCTATATACACCAATTGTATTATATCTCCATGATTATGAACAGTAATATGATTCCATTCTTCAAAAGATTTGTTTTAGGCGCAGGTATCACATCTTTTCCTGCCAGATATCAGTCAACCTCTCTCACATGAAGTGACCATGCAAGTACCCACTTTAGTTATAAAAAAAAGGAATCCGGTGCTAATACAGGCGTGTACGCGTCTGGATAATAGATTCTTCCATGTGGCGACAAGTCTTAACCTTCTCTTTAATATATGCCATCCAATTTCAAAGATTTAGCTACTGTGCAGACTAGATCTTAACAAAATCTATCTAATTCCGTGGACAAGAAGTAGATAGATCATGACACGTTTTTGAAATCAGATTAAGCCTCAGCAGATGCAGCTGTTTATGATGACACCATGCTTACAACAGACAGTCTAAGATTACATTTCAAAGTGTTAGAAGTCTAAAAGAAGACAAAGACAGAGAGAAGTATGAGTCATGATAGCAGCCACCCACCAAAATCTAGTCACTAGCTGTATATGCTTCATTTATTGTATTGTTGTGCTTGCAGTGGATCCTTATCTGGAGCTGGATTATTCGAATACATCGTTAATTAATACTTGTATATTTCACACGCATCCTCCTTCAATAGCTACATGCTTATGGTTTCACATGCATCTGTAATGATCATTGGCCAATGTCTGCCTGGCTTTTAGTTGTTTGCGTGGACTGTTGGACCAGTTTTGAGTGTGCTTTACTTAAAAGACTTGGGTGTTCATGACGTTTTAAGTTGACTGTTAGACACGACGTGATCCAGCAGGTTACATGCTTCATTGCTTTCAAGATGTTATGTTATCCTTGCTTTCACTTCAATCCGGTAATGGAGAAAAAATATGGTTTTCTGTTCATAAAAACATAAAAAAAATGTGAAGATCATACGTATAGGTCTTTCCCATGTGAAACATCAATGATGGAGTTCCGCTTTTATTCGTGGTCAATTATTCTTAGGAGAGAATGGTGAGTTATAAGGTACTCTATATATAAATTAATAGAGTTATACTTTTATATTAATAAAATAAAAATAGAATATAATGTTCACATAAAAAATGATGGGAATGATATCACACTCTAAAAGTCTATATTGATATTACAAAAGACAAAAAAAAGGTGATTACACTGTTTAGTCGCTAGGCATATATGCGCAGGAGGGGGATACTTATTAGGGGGACCACCCCAACCATCCAAGAGAGGGCCTAGCCATCCAAAATGGGCTCCCACCCTGTAATGGTATCATCTTTATCTTTTTCTTCTTCTTGAGTAGGATCTACACACACAGAAGAAACAACAAGATCCAAGAGGGGAAACTTCCTACTATTAGGCCAATCGGAATGACCACGCTTGGAGGCAGAGGAATGGCTATGTGCTGGGGGGAGACTAGCCATGGTGTCGGTGATGAGAAGAGCCCTATGAGCTCCAAGGGCCATGTTTGAAGCTATGGCTACAACCACAATGATGCCCATGTGGCAAAGAGGCATTTTGATTGGTAGGAGAAGGTGACACATGAGCAACCATACAAAGGGCAAAATAGTCTAGTGCTCTATGAGTGTTTGCAAATGGGAAACTTCTAGAACCATTTAATTTATTTCCCTAGACCTATATCTGTAACATAATAGTAGAGCATATAATTGCTTTAGTATAAACCAAAAAATGAATGAGCAGTGTGTATCTTGAAAAAGATGTAGAATTTCTATCTTTTCATATAGTAAATTGAACCTCCACTTTGACAGCATGCCAAATTTGAGTATATTTCATTGTTATTCTGGGCTAGTACAAGAATCATGTAACAAGAAAAAGGCTCTAGTCACAAAGGCTTGAAAAAATCATGAATCTAGATCCATTGTGTCTCACACAATGAGCCCCATTTTGCCTTAGCAAAATGTGGAACCCCCATTTATTTTTCGAGTCATAAATTAGGAGTTCTTCTAGTTTTTTTGCTTTTTAATCCCTGATTGATCTTATGGTCGAATTGATTGGTGAAAAGTTGACTAGCAAGAGGTACATCCTTGGTTTTATTTGGGCCCATCACCTAGTTTTACACAACCTCTTGGTTTGGTTTTAGGCATGCAAGAGATTTAACACTCCAATATTTCGTGATCTCGTCATTTGTCAATCTCCTTGTTTTACTCAATGAGTTTAAGTGATTGAAGTCTTGATGGTTAGTCTCTTTGGCTACTTGGGTTTTCCCTTCATAGAGCATCTCAACTTTTATTTTATATCGAGATCCATTGGTTTACTAGTCTCTTCATTAGTTCTAGGTCATGGTTGTGATCACATCCTTTTTTGTTCACAATTTGATTTTGAGGTAAGTTGGTATGTTGGAAGAGGTGTGAATGTCTATTTGTATTGTTGTGTTCTCAAGGAGGGTTGTTGCCTTCTAGTACGAGTTGTGAAGTGTAATATACACCCTTGTTCTGTGCTTTGTTGATGCAATTTCTTTTGTTTGTTTTCGGTGCTATTGTTTGGTTTGTTTGTTTTGTTTGTTTTCACATTCAATATTGTTTGCAATAGCTCAATAATTAAACAATGCAACATTCAACAATACCCACATATTGGAAAGAGTGTACAAGTACCTTAAACTATCAATACCCAGATGATAAAATAACAATAACATTAATTTTAAAACATACCCATTTTCAAGTTCATAATTTGCAAGTCTGATATACAAAACCAACGATCAGAAGCTACAAGATTTCCCTCCAAAGTCATCAAAATGTCATTTCTCCTCCCTGAAATTGATGGACAGCAAGGGATAACCTCAAGGCACCCTTAATGCAATAGGGAAATGACCCAAATGTGAGGTGTTTTGGGTTAAAAGAAGACTCACGCTCCTAATTGAAGGTGTACATCCCTGCTTGGGATGCTCCACAGTAGCAAACAATCCCTCACACTCTTCCAATCTGCTAAATAATAGTCAATGAAAGCTTGTAGACCTATAGCAATTTCCAACGCCCAAGGATGAAGTGAAAGTCTTCAAAATAAACACAACAGTTGCAAATTAAGTGGTACGACTAGCCCTGATGGTATGACCAGCTTGGGGAATGCATGGTATCTTAAAAAACTAAATCCAACTCCTTCATTCAAAACTAAAAATTCTTCTGAATACCTTCGCAAATATCTGCAATAAACACTCAATGCAAAAACTCTAGAAAATCTGTCACTTGAAATCCACTGTGATTCTTGTGTGAAATCACCCCAAAATCTTCCAGATTGTATCTCTCAACAATGTAAAAGATGTAGTCTGCAAGGGTTTTTGTCTTCACAAACCCTAGGAAAAACTAGCTCCTCCAAGCAAGAATAATATCAAAATATCAATGCACGTGAATGCATAAATGAGCTTCATTTTTTACTTTTATTCATCCCAAGCTTTCACGCCCAAATTGGAGTTATTAAAATATTATTTTATTTAAATCTCAACTCCTTATGTTTTCCACATGAGCACCATCTTTCAGTTAATTGATTTTCCTCTTTTAAAAAGAACACCTTTATCACCCTTGGCGCCTAAAGTCACTTTATAACATTAATAACGATAAGTTAAATATTTAATTTAACTTATAAATATCACTTTTAAATTTAAAAATGTAGGATTATGTTAGAACTTGAAATCCCAACACCAAATGCCTCCGCCGACATAACTATAAATAGAAATGTTGATCATGACCCCTGTCGATGCCCTTGAACTGACTTACTAAAAATAGTATGGAAGAGATCACCCAAAAACACCTAAAAAAATGATGTACCACTCATCAATACATTTGAGAGCTCAATTAGACACCTGATACTACTATCCTACTTGGGTCAACTAACTCCAAGGATTCTCTAACCTTAACTCATTAGCCTACGAGAATCCGTTGAATAAGCTAACTGTCAATCAAACTGCACTGCTTAGGAAGGGGACATTATAGTCTGCCCTTCCCAAAATTGCTTGTCCTCAAGCAATTTCAGCTCTGGATGCTGCAAAATCTTCTCATTCTCCCACATTGCAACCTCCACTGGCAAATTTTTCCATTTGACCAAGAACTCCTCAATGATCCTCCTCCAAAGAGTCTACTCTCGAGAGTCAATAATGGCCTCTGGAATCAATATCAACTTCCCCTTCTCATCTAATGGTGGAAACTATGATGAGGGAACTACATTGTGTCCAAGTCCCTTCTTGAGCCTGGATACGTGAAAGACATTATGTACTCTAATGCTAGCTAGTAATTCAAGCTCATAAACAACCTCTCCAACCCTCCTAGACACACTGAATGGACCATAGAATCTGGGCTTAAGCTTCTCCACTCCACTCTTCTTGAGAGTAGATTGTTTGTATGGCTAAAGTCTCAAATAAACCATGTCTCCAACCTCAAAACTATGTTCCACTTGATGCTGATCAGCATACAACTTCTGCTAATTTTGTGCATGCTACAAAGTTTCCTTAAGTGATTTCATGATATCCTGATTTTCTTGTAGCAAATCCTTTACCTTAGGCACTCTACTGTCCCCAAACAGTAAATCCATAAAGTTGGGAGCCTCATACCCATACAAAGCCATAAATGGTGACATCCTGATAGACACGTGAAATGTAGTATTATAGCAATACTCCCCAAGGTGCAGCCATTTGATCCAAGCTCTTTGTTGTCCAGAAACATAGTTCCTGAGATGCCTTTCCACCCATTTGTTTACTATCTCCATCTGTCCATCTGTCTATGGGTGGTAGCTTGTACTAGGAGTGAGCTTGGTTCCACTCAATTTGAAAAGCTCCTACCAAAAGATACTTAGGAACTTGTTGTCCCTATCACTCACATTACTCCTAGGCATCCCATGCAATCTAAATATCTCCTTGAAGAACAAATCAGCCACCTGAGTTGTAGTATGTGTCACTGATATGGCAAAGAAATGTGCAAATTTGGTCAATCTTTCGACCACAACATATATACAATCATTGCCCTATACCTTAGGTAGCCCATTAATGAAGTCCATGGAGATACATTCCCATTTCTAATTAGGAATGAGTAAAGACTAAAGTAAACTAGCTGGATAAGTGTGCTCATGTTTATTTTGCTGGCAAGTGGGGCACTTCCTAACATACTTAAGGACTTCATTCTTGAGTCATTTCCAAGTAAAACATTCCTGAATCTGCCTATAGGTCTTAAAGGAACCTGTGTGACCAACCATGGGTGCATCATGAAAGGTTCTCAATATCTTACCCTTAAGCTATGAAGTAAGCACCAAGTAAATCCTCTCCTTATAAATAATTAAATCATTAACCATGGAGTACCTATCATCATGAACTGTGCACTCTATTACTCCTGTTGCCCAAGAATCCTTAGCATATTCTGCTGAAATCAACTCCTCCAATTAGCAAAAATTTCCACTAACAAACACAAGTGGGGTCTCCTAGAAAGTGCATCAGCTACAACGTTCTTCTTCCCTTTGACATATTCAATGTCAAAGTCATATGCCTATAACCCGCTCACCCACTTTTGTTGTTTGTCATTAAGGTCCTTCCAGTTCATAAAGTATTTAATGCTATTGTGGTTCATTTTGATAATGAACTTACCCCCAACTAGGCATGGCCTGAATTTGGCCAATGCATGCATAATGGCCAACATCTACCTGTCATAAAATGAGTAACTCCTCTCCACACCTCTGAGTTTTGTGCTCTCAAACACTATGGGTTGTTTCTCCTGCATCAGCACGGCTCCAATCCCCTCTTCTGAGGCATCACACTCCAACTCAAAATGTTTGGAGAAATATGGGATCGCCAACACAGGACATGATGACATCAACTGTTTGAAGTGCTCAAAACACTTCTGAGCTGAATCAAACCACACAAAAGCTCCCTTCTTCGTCAAATTTGTAAGTGGAGCTGTAGTCAATGAGAATCCCTTAACAAACCTCCTGTAAAAACCACATAAACCAAAATCCCTTAAGCTGAGAGAGATTCGTAGGTGTAGACCACAATAATAGACTTGATCTTCTCAGGATCAACTCTCACTCCCTCTGCACTAGTAATGTGACCAAGGTAGAGAAGTTCTGTCATGCCAAAGTCACACTTGGACTCCTTAGCATACAATGACTCACTCTCCAGTATGCTCAAAACCTCCTCGATATGCCTCATGTGTTCCTCCTAGGTTCTACTAAAAATCAGGATATCATCGAAGAATATTAACATGAATTTCCTCAACTATTTCCTAAAAATCTAGTTCATGCAACTCTGAAAAGTGGTTGGTGCATTAGTTAATCTGAATGACATCACCAAAAACTCAAAGTGACCAAAATGACATCATAAAATTGTCTTCTCTATGTCCTCCTCCCTCATCTTGATCTGATGGTAACCCGGCTTCAAATCAATCTTCGAGAAATAACAAGCTCCATGCAACTCATCTATCAACTTGTCAATCCTAGGAATGGGATGCCTATTTTTATTGTCTTTTTATTCAACACTTGGTAGTCAATACACATGTGTATTGTCCTATCCTTCTTCTTTACCAACACAATTGTTGAAGCAAATGGACTCTTTCTAGGTCTATTGTGCCCCATTTCCAGTAACTCCTTAATAGTCTTCTCTATCTCATTCTTGAGCCTCTTAGGATGCCTATATGGAGTAGTAATTACTAGTTTGGCACATCCTCCAGCTCTATCACATTCTCTATCCCTCTATTAGGTGGTACTCCAGGTGGAATACTCCCAAACACCTTGCTATGCTTTGATAGTAGTTTTTGAATATCTGGATGATGGTTGTTCTTTTGCTGATCTGGAATTGTAGGCATGCTAAGACACTTTCCTGCCCACTCCACCTCATCATGTCTAATCAAATGCTCTATCCTCTTGAGGGATACAACTATGGGACCGCCATCTAATAAAGCTCTAAGCACTATCCTTTTACCATTAGAATCAAATTGTATTTCCATATTGTGCATATTCATGGTGAACTCTTTGAGAGTCCTCATCCAATGCATACAAAGAACCACATCCATGTCACCTATGCCAACCACATAGAAATCATCTTTCAGCTCATACTCACCCAACCGTATGCTTAGGCCAACAATTTTTTGAGTACATGTGAGTTTGAATCCATCTGCAACCATTAACTTAAATCCTTCAAACTCTTTTGTTTTGAGTTCCCTTTTGGCCACAAGACCCTCATCAATAAAATTATGGGTAGTACCTATATCAATGAGAGTTATTATCCACTGTCCACATAGTACTCCTCTAACCATGAAAGACCCAATTCTCTGAAAACTAGAGAGTTGTGCCATCACTCCCTCATTATCACTTTCCTCCTTTGATGAATTTTCTTCTTTACTATCCTCTAAATCAGAATTCTAATATGATTTTTTTGAATTCGTCTCATCAGTTGAAAATTACTTTATTTGTTTGGCCTTTGCTTTTTTGTTGCACTTATGGGATGGATCCCATGGTTCTCTACAATGGAAGCACAATTTCTTCCTTCGAAGCTCATTGAGTTGATCACTACTCGGCTGATTTGTCTCCCTCTTGGGCTGATTGGAATCTCGCTGTAAATGTTTTTTGTCTTTTTTCTTCTTAAATGTAAGAATCCTTTAGATTGAATTTTTTTTTTTAAAGTAGAGGATTCCATAGCTCTTGCCTTCTTCATAGAATCCTGTAATGAGAGTGGATTAAGAGCCTTAATCCAACCTCTTAATGGATTTGCAAGACCATCAATGAAGAGGACTATCAACCGCCTCTTAGAAATGTCAATTACAATCATTGATAACTTCTAGAACTTTGAAATATAGTTGTCCATTGAACTCATTATTTTAGTTGGGCCAACTCCTTAAACTACACCTCAGGATCTTTCTTATCGAGCATGTCCATCAATCTCTCAGTGAACTCCACATATGAAGTAATCTGATCATGGCCTAGAGTGACCATACCATAATGCCACCACTCATGGCCCATGGGCACTACCATTGAGATGCAATACAAAATTAGTAATAGCCTCCTCCTCCAGCATAGGATTGAGCTATAGGAATCTATCTAATTACTGTACACATGCCCTAGTTGTTGTCTTCCCCAATCCTTCAAAGTATGGAATGGTCAATTTGCTCACCTTTTTTTGCAACTCATGGTTATGTTATCTGCTACCCCTATTGGGTCTATGCCTCAATCTCAAATCCATATAGTCCTAAAAAGACATCTTATCCTAGAACTCTACCCTGAATCTCTCCAATCTCTCATAATTTATTCCTGTAACTCGTGTTGTGTAGGCTCATTAACCTCTAGTAGGTTATCTCATGGGGGAAAAAAGGCATACGAGGTCTAGTGTTTGATATTCTTGCCATTGAACATTGATTTCATGTCCTGTTGTTTACTTAGCCATCCCCATTATCACCATTTCTCCTGTTGCCATTGCCCTCATTACCATTTTCATTCTTGTTATTGTTGTTGTTATTATTTCCCTCAATCTGTCTAGCCAATAGGGCACAAATATGGTTCATATTTTGTTGTAACTCACATTGTCCCCTAGCTAGGTCATTCAGTATATCCCTAGTGCGTGGTTCACCATGCTCTCTGTCACCCATCTCCATCTCAACCTTGTCAACACCTGCAAATGGGTCTATATGTGGAGGTATTTTGAGGTTTGGTTGTAACTTTTTTCTCCTCAATTAATACTAGTGTGTGTTGGGTTGCATCACTCACTAAACACACTGCATGTTTTATCTACTCAACTGCACGGGATGGCAAGAAGAGTTGCACTCTAATACCACTGTAATATACACCCTTGTTTTGTGCTTTGCTGATGCAATTTTTTTTTTTGTTTTCGATGGTACTATTTGGTTTGTTTGATTTGTTTGTTTTCACTTTCAATATTGTTTGCAATAGCTCAATAATGAAACAATGCAACATTCAACAATACCCATATATTGGAAAGATCAAAAGTACCTTAAACTATTAATACCTAGATAATAAAATAGCAATAACATTAATTTGAAAACATACCCATTTTTAGATTCATAATTTGCAAGTCTGATATACAAAACCAATGATCATAAGTTACAAGATTTCCCTCCAAAGTCATCAAAACATCATTTCTCCTCCCTGAAATCGATGGACCGCAAGGGATAACCTCAAGGCACCCTTAATGCAATAGGAAAATGACCCAAATGTGAGGTGTTTTGGGTTAAGAAGGCTCACGCCCCTAGCTAAAGGTGTATGGCCCTGCTTGGGATGCTCCATAGCAGCAAACAACCCCTCACACTCTTCAAATCTACTAAATAATAGTTAATGAAAGATTACGAACCTGTAGCAATTTTCAACTCCCAAGGATGAAGTGAAAGTCTTCAAAATAAACACAACAGCTACAGACTAAGTGGTACAGACAACCTTGATGGTACGGCCAGCTTGGGGAATGCACTCTAGCTTAAAAAAATAAATCCAACTCCTTCATTCAAAACTAAAAATGCTTTTGAATACCTTCACAAATAAACTCTCAATGCAAAACTCTAGAAAATCTGCCCTTTGAAGTCCATTGTGATTCCTATGTGAAATCACCCCAAAATCTTCCAGATTGTATCTCTCAACAACGTAGAAGATGAAGTCTGCAAGGGTTTTCATCCTCACAAACCCTAGGAAGAACCAACTCCTCCAAGCAAGAACAATATCAAAATATTAATACACATGAATGAGCAAATGAGCTTCATTTTTTACTTTTATTCATCCCAAGATTTCACGCCCAAATTGGAGTTATTTAAATATTATTTTATTTAAATCTCAACTCCTTATGTCTTCCACATGAGTGTCATCTTTAAGTTAATTAATTTCCCCTTTTAAAAAGAACACCTTTATCACCCTTGGCATCCAAAGTCACTTTATAACATTAATAACGATAAGTTAAATATTTAATTTAACTTATAAAATATTGTTATTAAATTTTAAAATGCGAGATTATGTTAGAACTTGAAATCCCAACACCAAATTTCTCCACTGACATAACTATAAATAGAAATTTTGACCATGACCCCTGTTGCTTCCCCCAAACTAACTAAAAATAGTATGGAAGAAATCACCTGAAAATACCTTAGAAAAAGGTGTACCACTCATCAAAATGTTTGAGAGCTTAATTAGACACCTAATACTACTATCCTACTGGATCAACTAACTCCAAGGATTCCCTAACCCTAACTCATTAGCCTACATGAATCTATTAGATAGGCTAATTGTCAATCAAACTACAGTTCTTAGGAAGGGGACATTACAGGGTCTTGGCTCATTTGACATTAGTTTATTATTCTTTGATCTTCTTTTGTTTATGCTAGGAAGGGTTAGGTCTCATGTTAAACCATTAGTTTATCATAGAAGTCCTTTAGAATGGGGTTGTAGTTGTGATATAGGTCAGGTAGGACCCATCTCAAACTATGGACTAGCTTGAAGATCTTTTTATAATCTTGTTTGCTCTTATAAACCCTCCTATCTATTCTAAAACCCTTGACAACCTTGTGAAAAGTGTCAAAAGCACTTTGGGTGCCAAAATTTTGAATATTTATGGGTGGGAAGGTAGTTTTATCGCTAAAGTTTGAACCTTGAGGTTTGGATTATGATCATTTGATTGTTCTTTTAGTAGCACTCCCTTCAGTGTCTATTTCTATATTAAATTTTAGATTAAAATTAATAGTTGAGAATTAGTTTTGATTCATTAGCTTGCCTATAAGCTAGATAGTTGTCAATTAGAATAGTTGTCAATGCAATTTCTTAGCACTTATAAACCTCATCACCTGGGCTCACACATGTAGTACCCAATTTTGGGCCTCCCAACAACTATTGTACATCTTATGACTTGATTTTGTACCTTGTGTTGGTGTTTTCTTGGGGAAACACCTTTGTTTGGCCTTTGGACACATATGAGATATATTTCCTTGATTTTTGTTACTTAAGACCCATAGTAAAACCCATTTATGTTTGGTTTCTACCATTTATATTAAGTGTCAATCAACTTTTGTGTAAGGAATTTCATGGTAAATTAGTCATTCCAACTTTAGAGTGAGTTCCTTCATAGGTTTTCAGACAAGGTATGTTTGAGGGCAAAGAATTCCAATATGAAGAATGAAGAAGCTTCTATCTATTAAGTGGGATACTCATGGTATAAGGTTAATGTTGCTAAGATAAAGAGGGAATGTGTAGATTCAAGTTTTAAATCATAAATAATGGTTGCAAAAATCCATCTTCAATAAGAGCCTTCATGAACATTGTGTTAGATCTGAAGGAGATTCCCTGTTGAACTCAATATTTGATTTCCCAAAGGGGCAACTCATCAAATCTTGGTGAGAAAGCAAAAGAGATATGAAGTAGCTATCCATTGTGAAGTTGTCATTGGAAGTAGGGTATTGAGGTGTAAGGTTGCTACGACTGAACTTCATATGTTTCACCTAAAATCTACCTTAGAGACTTTAAGTGTCTTGAACATCTTGGATTGACATGAAACCTAAAATATGATAAAATAATAGTTTGGTTCTAGATAGTTAAGTATGTCCAATGTATGAGGTATAATCTAAGAAACGTATGTGAATATGTTTTGGTATTTTGTTGATGTTGGTTCAATCCTTTCTTCCCTCTTTACTGCTTATGACTCAATTGCCCAATAGAATAGGCACTAGTCCATATTGGAGAGGTATCAAACACTCTTTTAAATTAAACAAATCATTTGAACTCGTGGTTTAGGGAAAAAACCATCTGTCATGTACATGTACATTTGCACAATTGAATCAACTATATAGGAGTTATGTGACAGCCAGTCATTCTTGACTTAGTGACAGTCTTTGGAGTCAAGATGATGAGTTGGGTTTGGTTGTCCAATATTTTTAGTTGTTTTTCTAGTTTGAACTCAATACCTACTCAGGTATACCCCTTGGAATATCCCTCCAGAGTTTAAGTTGAGCTCAAAGTGTAGAGGAGTCTACCCACTCTTGTAGTTGGTCAAAATCACCCTTAACTTGTTGATAAACCTCTTCCTATCACCCTGATGACAATCCCTAGCCTAAGTGATTTAGGAAAGTTTTATAGTTTTGAGTTGTTATTTTGGGAACCAACATTTTGGCGTTGTTGCCAGGGAATGAAACAAAAGGTTGATTTATTCTAAAGACCCATGTTTGCATGTTATAGTTGTGTAGTTTGTTGCTATGGGTAAGTTGGTAGCCTTTCAACTTACGCCAACAGGCTGGCACCTATGTAATGTTGGGTTAAAATCATTTGAAGACTCTGCTAGTGAGTTGAACCCAAAACTAGTTCATGGCCTTGAAGATCAGTCAAACTTCAAGGATTTCCTCTTCAAAAGAGGTGGCAACTTGTCAAAGAACAAAATTTGTTACTTCTATACCCTAGTTGTTGTTGGTGATCTAAATGCTCCATCTCAAGATGCAATAGCTGGTGAAAATAAAGGTACATGGTTTTCTTCTACCTAACCTTTAAAGTTTGTTGTTCCTGTTGTGTTGAAGGAACAAATTTCTATGCTTCAGTTTCCTTCCCTGCATTGTAGGATGTTTTAGTCATGGCCAATTGGTATGAATATGGATACCCTAGGGATATTCCATCATGTGAGTCTTCATATGTACCACTCTAGAAACTATATGGGTGTGGATTCCCGTGACCATCCTAGAAGTACATATTCCAGTCATGGCTCTGCATGTTATACAAACCCAAGATTATATACATCCATGCAAAATCATAATGACTTAGTAGCTCAGCAGTATGAAATAGAAAAAACCAAACAACTATTGGAGTCATTATTGCAGCAAGAGGAGGAAACAACAAATCAAATTAGACTGCTTGAGTCTAGGTTGTAGTCTAGTCCCTCTCCTATTGTTACCGTTTTCTCTGTTACTCATCCCCCTATTGCAAATGGAAACACATACAAGCAATTGGACCTTTCATGGGTCAATCATGAGAAGCAGTCCATGCCCAACAAAATTTACTATTGAATATACCTTTATTTGATGGGTGTGATGTTTATAATGGGAAGGCACATATCGAGACATTTTCAGACTTCATGGACAAGTTCCAGTTTGAAGATGAAGATATATGGATGAGATTCTTTGTTAGATCCCTTGGCAGTATGGCAAGAAAGGGGCTGGTTAGTTTCCCTGACCAACATTTTGCTTCCTGGAATCAATTAGTGGTTGCATTTGAAGAATTTGCAAGTGGTTTGGACCTTATTGTTCTCGTCTAAAAACTTAAAAATATTAGATGCTATGAGGGAGAGTCAAGCATGGAGCTTAGCCACCGATTTGCAGTTGTCCCGTCTCACATCCCAGAGGATTTCAGGCTTGATCCTCCTATTTGTATTCACATGTATCTAAGGGCTTATATGTTGTTACCTTAAGCCCAGGTTCTATACGGGAGGAGTTCAATTTGATAAGCATGCAACATGCATACTTGTTCATTGATTATGTTGACAAAACTAAGAGGGATATGATTGCAAAGTCTTTTTCCTCAAATGCAAAAGTGGTTGGTAATGAATGGGTTGTTGTGGACAACAGGGACGAGGGTGCTTCATGTGATCCAGGCACAATGTTAGGTGATGACTGTGTGTGCAGGAAGGTAGATGAAGGTGTTGGTGTAATGTATGATAGTGATGCAAATGATGAAAGTAGTGAATGCATCAACATTCAATTAGATGGTTCATCAAGCTATAATGATAGATCTGATGAGGATTTCCAGCTTGAGTATGAGGTGTGTGGCTCAGTGAACAATGAGGATACTGTGTGCATGAATGAGCAACAAGTCAAATCAACTTGTAAAGTTGATTATGAACATTGTGCATAGGTAAATGAAATAGATAGTGATCAAGGAAATTGTTCCTTGTTTGATGCATTGTCCTCCTTTATTCCTATTTGTGATGAGGAAGTGATTAGTGTTTGTCTGCACGAGGTAGATGTGGAGGTGGCTACATTTGATGATAACCGATTATAGACAGTTATTGGTGAGCCCATATAGTTTTAGTGTGAAGAGCTTGCCCTAGATTTTGAGGATGGTGATCATGTGGACACATATGAGAACCTGTTTCTTTGGTGCAAGGTATGTTCTCTCCCTCATGCAGAATGTGCTTCATGTCAGCCACAAGGAAATAAAACAAAAATGAATATGGAAGAAGAAGTGTGTCATCAGTATGTTTGTAGCAATGAATATGACACAACAAGTTGCTTGAGTGAAAATAAAACATAGAGACAATTGGAAGAACATGGTTCTTCATTTGAAGTGTCTCATGATATTGATTTATGTACTGATGTTTTGAGTTGCAGCTTGAGTCATGCTTATGACTCAGAATGTGAAATCTACAGCAGCACATATGAAAATTTTGTTCAAGAGCTTGATGGAGTTACAAATGATTATGAGTGCTTTCATTTTGATGTGAAAGACTTGTTAGCTCTTGAATGTGTTGGTGCTATAATAGACATTGAGTCCTTTGTATGGGGAATTGATGTGAATGGGCAGTGAGGCATGTTTATGCCTGAGTCCAACATGTTGTATAACCGAACTTGAAGATATGACTAAGCTAGAATCTTTCCAATTTGCTATACAAGATGAAGTGCCTTCTCTTGTGGATTAGCAGTGCATTCAAGCACAATTTATTTTTCCATGTGAATTGGAGGTATTTTCTTTTTCCCTCAATTTGCATGAAGAGGTCAATAGGTGTTATAGCCTGGCACATGGCAATGGAGGTTTGGCTTCATTTGTCTCTTTTGTTGCTGACCTAAGTTTTAGTTTTGCACCCCTTGCTGCTGGGAACAAGCAATCAAGTACCTATTTATTATGGTTGCCTTGCAGTAATGATTTTATTGATGAAGCTAACCTTGGCTCAACAAGTATATGTTGCAGATTAGCACATGCTAGGGACAGTATTCAGTTGTTGCGGCTGGTAAAAAATGCAAGTTTGGTTTGAGGGAGATCAACTCCATTCAACTTGTCTTTGACAGAGGCAAGTAGTTGCAATAATTTTGCACAATTTTGGCCTGCAGTGATCTAAATTTTTTCTTATAGTCATTTTTCTTTGTGATTGTTTGTTCTTTTGTATATAGGTGTTGTTGTAAATATGTTTTAGGTGTTTCCCCTTTTCATTTTTACTTTTGGTCTACCCAGAGATATTCTAGATCCTTGATGTGACACTACTTGTCACACGTCCACAACCAAAGCCAATGTTGGCACCTAAAAATTTTCTCTTCCCATTGTGCCCATTTTTGCCCCCAAAATCCAAAAGTCTTCTGCAAATTTCTTAGCAAATGTCATCATTGGATAGAGAATTGAATTCTCAGCAACTTTGCCTTTTGAACCATCTTAAAATTACTTAAATGGTCAAAGTTTGGTCTTTATGTTTTTCACCTTGGTCAAAAAAATGGTTGTCTTGTTCCCTTTTCTTCCCTTAGAAAAAATCATCAAATTTTACCTTTGTCAGCAAATCAGCTTTTTCTCAAACTCCATAACTTTCCAAGTTCGGCAGTTTGCCGATTCACTGACAAGGCATTAGAAGAAGATAAAGGAGGAGTCATGTCAAAGGGAAAAGGTTTAAATTACAGCTAAGGAAGGAACTATTTCTTCTATCAGCGAATTGGCGAAAGTCTGAACTAGTGAACTATTTTAGAGTTTCGCAAGTTTGTCGATTCACTGACTAGGCGATAAGGGCAAAAGGAGGCAAGCTTGCGAAAAAAGGGGATAAAGGTAAGGGAAAAAGTTTTTTATCGGTGAAATGAAAAAGTTAGAAAATCCTAAGGTTCTTCGATATGTGGTTCGACCAACATCCTTTTCGCCAATAGGATGAAGGGCTCAGGATGAGAAAAGTTTCAAGGCAAATGGGGGTCTTGGTCGGCGAACCTCTTGGTTCGCAAACCTTTGGTTTTTTTGACAAGGAGTTCGTCGACACGAACTTTTCCTGATAACAAAGGAGGAAAGGAGGATACAACATGGCCAAGTTTCCCAAAGGCATAGTTTGTTGATAACAAAGGGAACCAAGTAAGAAAGAATAGTTTGGCAAATTTCAATTTTGCCGACAATGGTAAAGATGAAGGCAATGTAGAAAATGATAGTTCAATTTTCTTCAAGTTTACTGATAGGGCGTTTTCCCAATAAGGTGATAAGGGGTTTCTTCCAAAGGTTCGGCAAATACCACTTTTGCTGATAAGGCAACGAAGAGAAGACATGGCTCAGTTTAGAAAATGGAGAGTTCCTTGACAAAGATGGGTAAAAGAAAAGTTAGGAAAAAGTAAAGAATTATCAATAAGAGCAAAGATGCCCTAGTTCGGAAAACTCATATTTTACTGACTAAAGGGTGGAGAAGCCAAAGTTCCTAAAGTTTTGAAAGGATGAAAATCATTGATAAAGGTGAAAATTGCCGACAAAGTAAAAAGAAAAGGCAATAGAGAAAGTTCCCCATGAGGCGATATTGTCGACTAATAGATAAAGTTTGGCAAATTAAAGATTTGTTGATAAGGAAAATACAAAGCAAGGTGAGAAAGTTTGGCAAGTGAGTGATTCGTTGATATGCGACCAAAGGGTGATTTTCTTCCAGAGTTAGAAAAAGCAGAGATTTGTCGACTGAAACATAAAAAGAAGACCAAAAGAGAATTTGGTGAACAAACAAATACAAAAACACAGAAGTGTACAGTCAGTGGTCAGATGGCTCAAAATAGAAGATATGATCGACACACTGGGAATGTTGTCAACATATGAAGTAGATAATTCCTTGAATGCATGCCATGATTGTAGGGATACACAAACTGATTTGTGCCTAGAATTTAATGAGCCTGTAGAACAGTGTTGTGCAGATAGTTGACACAGTAAACTTCTTTAATGCATAGAGGATAGATCAGAGAAGTTAATGTTGTAGGTGTTAGGGAAGGATTAGAACCTTCCCTCTTTATTGCTCAGAGTAAGACTAGAGTGTAAGTAATATTTTTCTGATCGTTTTCAGAGATGACAGAACATGGGTTTTGCTTCCCCAATGTGCAAATCCTCTGAATATTTGGGCCTAAATTTAATACAGCATGGTGCATCCTCATTGACTGAGTGTTGTGTTGGGAATTGGTGCAATCGGTTTGAATTGTAATGCTATATATACATGTTTCTATGATGTTTTCAGGGTTGGTCTCTGAGCCAATTGTCTGGTCTACAGTGCCTCTGGATAGTTTAAGGGCTTCAAATCAAGCCAGTCTGGGTGTTAAATGGAGGAATGTATTTTGATGTAGCATAGGAATGAATTGTAAAGCATATTTCATATATCTATATGTCTCCATGGCCATTTGTAATGATTTAAAGGAATGTATAATTGTAGTTGTATGTTTTCTCTCACCACATTTGGTGGTGCAATTGTAATAGAGATTTGATATTGTGTGACAATATTTAAATCCATGCATGCTTTGTGTTGGATCATTTCTTTATTGCAAATGGGTCATTATAGTTTGGTTCTAGATAGTTAAGTATGTCCAATGTATGAGGTATAATCTAAGAAATGTATGTGAATACGTTTTGGTGTTCTGTTGATGGTGGTTCAATCTTGTCTTCCATCTTTACTGCTTAAATGACTCATTTGCCCAATAGAATAGGCATCGGTCCATATTGGAGAGGGATCAAACACTCTTTTAAATTAAACAAATCATTCACCTATGGTTCAGGGAAAAACCATCTATCATGTTCATGTACATTCTCATAGTTGAATCAGCTATATAGGGGTTATATGACAGCCAGTCATTCTTGACTTAGTGACAGTCTTTGGAGTCAAGATGATGAGTTGGGTTTGGTTGTCTAGTATTTTTAGTTGTTTATCTAGTTTGAACTCAATACCTACTTAGGTATACCCCTTGGAATATCCCTCCACAATCCAAGATGAGCTCAAAGTATAGAGGAGTCTACCCACTCCTGTAGTTGGCCAAAATTGCCCCTAACTTCTTGATAAACCTCTTCCTATCACCCTGACGACAATCCCTGACCTAGGTGATTTAGGAAAGTTTTAGAGTTTTGTGTTGCTGTTATTTTGGGAACCAACAAGACTATGGACACGCTTACCCCAACTCAAATTCTTTAGGGAGTTCTTTGACCATTTCTCTATTAGACACCCGTTTAAGGGAAAATCTATTAATTGTATGTTAGTTTCTCAAACTATAATTGAAGAAGTAATAAATAACATTCTTCTCATGCATTGTACACCTCTACAATTTTTTGAGCTTTATTCATGTAACTGGTTGGGATACAAGATACACGAGTAGATTCTCTATGCTCTTTTGAAAGGTGTTAACTAAATAAAGCTTGTAAATTTTTCTTGTGCTCCAACGTCTCTTTTATCATGCAACACACTTACATGTTTGTGTCTTAGAAGTTGCAAAACTCATAGAGATACCTACCTATATTCATGGTTTCTAGTACCTTGTAACTCTTGATCTTGATTGTGTTGACCTAAGTGAGGAGTTATCTGAGTAGTTGATACAACAATATCTAGTTTTTGGATCACTGACATTATTAGGTTGTAATAAGATTAGAAATTTGTGAATACGTGTGCTCAATCGAAAATTCCAAAAGTTAATCTCAATTGAATAAACCTTAATTTGAAAAGGCAAAGAACTCTACTTTAATTCAATCTAGGGTGAGTTTGATCAAACCAACATTGATTGAATATGGTTTGATTAAACTAGCTTAAGTGGTGCCCCTATGACAAACTTTTCTTTTTGTATCTACATGTTTTAATTTTCTTTGCCAAAATAGTTAAAATGTGTCATTCATGTGGGGGTCAAAGGAAATCACTAAGAGACAAAATCTTACAGGTATTTAGCCATCAAAATTAGCTTTCTAAAAATGTTTTTTAATATTATATTTTTATTTATCCCTCAAGGGTCTAACTAGATGGTCAAGCCATTCAAAAACATAAATGATGGTCACAAGTTTGATTCCCCTAGATTTACCTATTGCATGGGTGGAGGGCATCTCATTCAGATGAGGTTATAGTGGTGCATGTTAGGACCTTGCATCACAAGTCCCACCATGTCTTCATTTCCTCCATAAAAAAAATATTATATTTTTATTTATTTTATAAGCAAGATAGGTCCATTACAAAAAATAAAGACCTCTATTCGAGACACTAGGAAAAATAGCAAACTAGGTTTAACAAATTTTAAAAACTTATATTGCACATCACATAAATGTCCTTGTTTCAACCATTTTTTTGATAAATTTCTATAAATACCAATTAAAAATTAATAATAAATAAAATTAAAGAAAAAATTAACAAAAAATGCACACACTACATATTAGAGTTTATGATGTATGTCTAAGAAATCTTGGAAAGATTTTAGTAAAAGTTATATAGTAAATTGCACTCATTATAACATAATAGAAGATAATAAAAACATTGAAAACTAACTAGAAATGGTAATTTTTTAATTTATTTTTTAATAAATTTTAAAATATTATAAACTGAATCTAAAAAAATTGACACAAATCACTTGTTTATATCATCATTAAATTCTTTATAGTTTGTTCGGTATAATTAACCAAATATGTTGAATGCTAAAAAATGTTGACTTTTGTGGTACAATAATTGTTAGTGTATGTTTTTATTTCCTAGTTGAGTTATTTATTTTTCCCTATATTCCTAGGTTTTTCCTACACTTCTATTAATCTCGCTTAGGTTAATAAATCATAGGTGAGTAGTTGCGAGGTGTCACCTTCCTACATGTGAGCATCCATTAGCTATCTTGGGAAAATACTTTGCTATCTTTAGTCCAATAGATGGTTGCTCCTCATTGGTCGATGTTGCCACCTCCTTCCTCTCCTTAGTCTATATAAGCATGCTACTTGGCTTGTATTTTGTATCTTTTGTTTTTGCATCCTCTTAATGCTATTTTGCTTCTAGCATTTGCATTACTCTCTTGGAGACTAACTCTGTGTTGCTATTTTGATTTCATATCATTTGCATTCATAGTTTAGATATCTATTCTTTGCACTAGTTTTCTGGGTTAATAATCTTTTCAGATTCTAACATGGTATCAGAGCTGTTCTATGTGCAAGAGTAGATTTTAGTTTCCTTATTTGAGAGATTCGGGGGGGGGGGGGGCTGCTAATTAAGCTTATTGCAATTTTTTGAAAAACCCAGTATGCTCTTCTCTTGCATCTTCAGATGATCTTGAGAATCAAAAAAGTTTGACGGAAACTTTTTTAATCTCTGGGGTTTGCACATGTGTTTTATGAAATCTGGGTGATTGCAGTATTTTTGGTTATACTGGCAATATTTCTAGTTGTTCCAACATGTTCAGAGGCTTGAGAAAGTTAGATTTGGCTTTTGTTTCACTGAAACTGGAGATCGTCATACACAGTTGCGGAACCGGGGTTTCGAGCTCAAATCTGACAACCAGCTTGCATATTTGGTGTTTTCAATCAATATTGCAGGTTCCAGCATGCCATTTCTTGTCTTAGGCAGTTGATTCAGCCTTTGCATGTTGTTTTTTGGTTGCTGGGGTCATTTTTTTTAGCTAAAGGCGTTCTATTTATATTAGAACTACATCTTTTGTACATTAGCAAGAAAAACGCCTTTTGGGTTTTGTTCGTAGCATAGAAAAATCATCTGGGTATGTTTTAGTTTTTGCATGCAGTCTATATATTTTGTAGAAACACGCTCATAAAGCTACAATAGGACCCCTCTCCATTGGTAGTTGTAGTTTTGAAGACAGTTTTCAAATGCTCCGTTCTTGCTCATACAGACTCCTTTTCCAACGATTTTTTTTTTATTTTAGCTATTTTTTCGTGCTCTATGTAATAGTGCAGACGTTTTTTGATTTTGATGCCAAGATTTTCAGAAATTGCAGATTCTCAGTCATGACATTGCACAGTTCTCGTTTTGGGAATTTCAGAAGATCATAACTTTCACATATGACCTCGTATCAAGGCGATTCTTTTTTTGAAAGTGCATGATTTTTTGGGTAGATCGCAGTAGTGCTATTTATTTCTCTAGATATTGTGCCAAAGTTGTATTTTTAGCATATGCTCTTCATGAGGGTTTTGTAATTCATTGAAATCAAGACCACTTAGTATTTCTTGCTAGTGGAAGTTGCAAACACACTTATATAAAGTGCCAAATCATATTTTCTTGGGGGGTTCTTTGATTGAGTGAAAAGGGGGGTTGTCTTGGTTGGGTTCTCTTCTTTTCAACACTTCTTCTCTGCATTTCTTCATCATGGATCAAAAAATCTGCCCATCCTAACTTCATACAATTACTTTGAGTGGAAATCACGCATGACAATTCACTTAAGGAAAGCTGGATTAAATAAGATAACTATGGGACTTGAAACTAAACCTGCTAAAGATGAAGATAAGCCTAAGTGGTTTAACAAATGTGATGAAGCATATAGAACATTGTGTTTGTCTGTTTCTTCTAATTTGCTCTTTCACATTGAGTCTTTGAATACACCAAATGAAATCTGGACAAAGCTAGAAAAACTATTTGGCACACAAGATTCAATGAGAGGTCATATGTTAGAAAATGAACTAATTAGTTTAAGTCCAGGCAATTTCAACACAATCCAGGATTTCTTCACTAAATTGAAATCACTAAGGTTGCAATTAAAACAATGTGGAATTGAAAAAAAAGATGAACAACTGATTCTTAATATTCTCTCTAAGCTAAGTTCAGAATATTCTGTGTTTGTTTCTACTTTCTATGCTACTAAGGGTGCACTTGGTACTCAATTCACCATGCCATCTTTAGATGATTTTACTGTCAGTTTCACTCGAGAACAGGACAAGCTAATCCAGGCACTCTTAAGTCCTCTAAGTCACATGCCTTCGCTGCCAACCAAGATACAAAAGAACAAATAGGACAAAATAGTAGCAACAATAGTAAGGATAAGAAATAGAAGAATAGCAAAGAGAAGAAGGATCAGATACCGTTGCTTCAAAAGCAACTAATGAGACCCAAACTTCCAAGGGCGACAAGCCTAAGAAAGAGAGGGTCCAATGTGCCTATTGTAAAAGAACCGGTCATGATGAACATAAATGTTTGAAGAAGCAAATTGATCACTTGACACACATTCTTGAGAAGAATAATATCAGTGTTTCTGAGTCTATCAAACAGAGTTCTAATGAGGGGTCTAATAAGGCAAAAGAAAATAGAAAGGGAAAAGGAAAGGGCAAGGCCCTTGTTGCAGTTGCTTCTTCACCATCCACTTGGGTTCTTGATTCGGGTGCTTTGCACCACATGGCTTCATCTAAGAAAGAACTTGCATCTTTGGAGCCGTGTACTATGCCTTCTATTTTGATGGGTGATGACACTTCTGTTGAGGTGTGTGGGAGAGGGTCTGTTGATGTGGGGGATGACACATTCCATGATGTTCTTTGTGTGCCCTCATTATCAACTAATCTCCTATCAGTATACCAGATCACTCACACAGGTTCAGGCAAGTGGGTTGAGTTCACTCCTGATTCAGTGGAGATTCGTGAGTTGCATAGTGGTTCTATAGTTGCAGTTGGGAGAGTAGATCATCAGTCGCGGCTCTATCTATTTTCTCACTTTGTTCCTGATCCTCCTACTATTTTGCTCACTCATTCTAATGATGTGAGTAGATTATGGCATGAGCGATTTGGCCATCTTAACTTCCGCTACTTGCAACAGCTCAACCAACAGAGCATGGTCACAGGGTTGCCTTCAGTTCAGTTTTCAGGTGGTGTTTGCCAAGGTTGTATTCTTGGTAAGCATCCTAAGGAAAAGTTTGACAAAGGTAAGGCATGGAGAGCTTCACAGATACTGGAGTTAGTTCATAGTGATTTGGCTGGTCCATTTCAGCATCCTTCTTTTAGTAGGGCTAGATATGTCCTCACATTCATCGATGACTTTTCTTGATATACTTGGGTGTACTTTCTCAAACATAAGTCAGAGGTATTTGATCATTTTGAGGACTTCAAAACTTTTGTAGAGAAATAATCTGGGAAAGCCATCAAAGTTTTGCGCACTGACAATGGTGGTGAGTATGTCAACCATCGGTTTGAGAGGTTTTGCACTTCAGAGGGGATTGATTTGCAGCATTCAGTTCCATACAATCCTTAGCAGAATGATGTTGCAGAATGGAAGAATAGGTCCTTGAAGGAAATGGTGAGCTGCATGATTCACTCCAAATCTCTTGCACCACAGTATTAGGCAAAGGCCATTAACTATGCTTGTTATATCCAAAACCGTGTTCATCATCGAGCCTTGAAGGGAGTCACTCCTTTTGAAGCTTGGAACGGTCAGAAACCATCAGTTAAGCACTTTCGAGTTTTAGGTTCTCTTGCATGGGCCCACATTCCTGCAGAGAAACGCAGCCTTAGATCCGTAGAGCAGACCTTGCATATTTGTAGGTTATCCTGATGGTGTGAAGGGTTATCAGTTGCTCCACCCTACTACACATTAATTGTTCATTGAGAGGATTGTTCAGTTTGAGGAGGACTCTTCGAGCTCACTTTCTATCACTTCTCCAACTCCTTCTACTTTGACATTGGAGTCACTTGGGATACATGATAGATCTTCTGATGAGTCAGATTCACCTAAGCAGTTTTCTACCTCCACTTCCGATGCAGAGAGCGATTCAGAGGACTCACCTCCTTCCTCTCCTAGTCATCATTCAGAGGTTGATGATTCTCCTCCAGATTCCCCCTCTTCTAGTCCACTTTGGGCTAGACAGACCTTGCAATTTGCAAGTGATTGGGTTGGGGATCCATTAGACACCAGGCAGATTCATTCACGATTCTAGGATGCTCCACATGTCTTCATTGCTACTACCTCAGATCCACAGTCTTTTAATGAGGCTTCTGTTATTCCTGAGTGGGATACAACTATGCAGGAGGAGTATAGTTCCTTGATGAGGAACCACACTTGGGATCTTGTCCCTCTTCCTAAGGGAAGAAAACTTGTTCGATGTAAGTGGATCTATCAGATAAAATTTGTAGCAGATGGGTCGGTTGACAAGCATAAGGCTCGCTTGGTCGCCAAAGGATTCTCCCAGGTTCCTGGGATTGACTACTCTGAGACTTTTGTGCCAGTTGCCTGAATGAATTCCATCCGACTTGTTCTTGCCATTGTTGCAGCTAATCGTTGGGAAGTACACTAGATGGATGTGAAGAGTGCTTTTCTTCACGGTGACCTTCAGGAGGAGATCTATATGGAGCAGCCACAGGGGTTCCTTTAGGATTCTTCACTTGTGTGTCGTCTTCGAAAGTCTCTCTATGGCCTCAAATAGGCTCCTTGGGCATGGTATGCCAAGATGGACTCTTTCCTTCTATCAGTTGGGTTCACTCGATGCCATTATGATCCCAATGTCTACATTCTGCAGTAGGATGATTCACTCCTATTTCTGGTTCTGTATGTTGATGACTTGCTGATCACAGGGAGTTCTTTATCCACCATTGGGGCTGTCAAAACTGCCCTTCATGATAGGTTTTTGATGACTAACTTAGGCTTGTTGCATTACTTTCTCAGGATTGAGATCTTTCAGTCTTCTTCCGGGATCACCATCACATAGTCCAAGTATGCTCTAAATTTGCTCTTGAGGTTTCATATGGCTGACTGTAAGCCTGCTCTGACTCCCTTTCTTTCTGGAGTCAAACTTGTGGCTCAGTGTTCTTCTCCACTTGTTGATGGCACTTTGTACCGACAGCTTGTTGGGAGTCTCATTTATCTGACTCATACGAGACCTGACATTTCATATGTTGTAGGCATAGTCTCTCGATTCATGTAGGAGCCTCATGAGCTGCACTGGAAAGCAGCCAAGCGGATCCTTCACTACATTCAGGGTTCTCACAGTTTTGGGATTCACTACACAACGAATATTGAGCTTGACTTGTTGGGCTACATAGATTTAGATTGGGCAGGCGATTCTCAGGATTGCAAGTCTACTTCAGGTTACAGCTTCTCACTTGGTTCAAGTCCTGTTTGTTGGTCGAGCAAGAAGCAATTTGCTATTGCTCTATCTTCTACTGAGGCCGAGTATTGGGGGGCTGTGAATATTGCCACTGAGGCCATTTGGCTTCAAAATCTTCTCACTAAGTTTTGTATCGAGATTAGACGGTCATCAGTCATATTTTGTGACAACCAAAGTGCCATTCAGATCTCACAGAATCCGGTCCATCATCAACGGACCAAACACATCGAGGTCCACATGCACTACATCTGGGAGCTTATCCATGGCCACGTCATCGACCTTCACTACTGTCCAACTTCTGAGCAGGTTGTTGATATCTTCACCAAACCCTTCACTGAGAGCAAGTTCCTTCATTTGCGAGCTTTGCTGGGGGTGTGGGATGCTTCATCTTCTGGGGGACTTCTTCCTCTCACTCAGAGTCCTGACTCTCTCTACTTTTGGGGGCTCTCTTCTCTCTCTATTTTGGGGGGTGCTTTTCTCTCTCTTTGGGGGGGAATTTAATGTACATGGGTACCTCATCAGGCTTGATTTGCTGGGACCCATTTCTACATCCACTTAAGCTTCACTTATGCGGGGGTGTTAGTGTAGGTTTTTAGTTCCTAGTTGGGTTATTTATTTTTTCCTATATTCCTAAGTTTTTCCTACACTTCTATTAATCTCTCTTAGGTTAATAAAGCATGTCTTATTAGGTGATTAGTTGCGAGGTGTCACCTTCCTACATGTGAGCATCCATTAGCTATATTGGGAAGATACTTTGCTATCTTTAGTCTGATAGATGGTTGCTCCTCATTGGTCAGTGTTGCCACCTCCACCCTCTCCCTAGTCTATATAAGCATGCTACCTGGCTTGTATTTTGTATCTTTTGCTTTTGCATCCTCTTAATGCTATTTTGCTTCTAGCATTTGCATTACTCTCTTGGAGACTAACTCTGTGTTGCTATTTTGATTTCATATCATTTACATTCATAGTTTAGATATCTATTCTTTGCACTAGTTTTCTGGGTTAATAATCTTTTTAGATTCTAACAATAATATTGAGAAGTGGGATACACTTTGTCCTTTCACCCATTATTAAAACTTCATGGAAAAAGACTTAATTTAAAGTGCATTATCAATTAAATCTATCATCTAAGAGCATCACATCATTGCATCAATAGATACTAAACTCTCATCATAGGTATTTTGTATCTCTATCTTGTGTGTCTTCAATCTTATTTATAGGCAACAAGTGCTTAATTGTTGTCAAGGAACTTGAAAGAACTTCTCTTTTTATATTATAGGCTCATGAAAGTGCTTCTCAATACCATCAAGTTTTCAAATGCGGGTACATCCAAAGGTGAACAAGGTTTTGAAGGAAATAGCTGTATAGAACAAAATTGTGCTAAAAGAATAAGATTGCAAGAGGAGGATTAAATCATAGGCATGGACTCATCTAGGACATTAGAAACACTAGTATCAATTTGTTTCTTGAATGTGAGCATTATTCTAATATCAAATTCAAAATTTGGCACATTGATCATATTATATGGATCCAATAAAGGTCAAATTAGACACTCACCAAATAAAATAACTAAGCCACTAAATTAATGTAGGTATGTTTTATTTATCTATAATTTATATTCCTTTATATATTTTGAGATTACTTTATATATATATATATATATATATATATATATATATATATATATATATATATATATATATATATATATATATATATATGATCAAATTTCACAAATAGACGACTTATATATGTGCATAAGAGATCACTTACTCTTCCCTTTTTTATTTATCTTGATATTAATCAATGCATTAGGTTAATCTCACAAATAAATGTCTTAATACACACAACAAAGATGAATTATTATATATGGGTCAAATCTCACTTTAAGACAACTAAATAAAATGTTATCTCACTTCACAACACAATGACATGACTTAATAAAACATCATCTCCCTTCATCATGTAATTAGATGACTTAATAAAATGTTATTTCACTTTACCATATAACTTGATACACACTTAAAAGATTATTTAAAAAGGTTATCTCACACTTAAAAGATGACTTACTCATACAAATATCTCATACATAGAATTAATTTTGAAAATTAAAAAGGAAAAAATGAAGCTTAATAATAAATTAAAAATCCAATTTAAAAACAATAAAAGATATTTAAAAATAATAATAAAATGAAGTTTTTAACACTTAATGCATACTCCATTAGTTGTGATATTTGTCAAATTTACATCAAATAAATCTTACCAAATTGTGTGGGCAAACATTAATAAATTTTTTATGCTTATATCTTTATAAAGGAATCGATTAAATTTTTCATTTTTCTTTAATTTATCATGTCCATAAAAAACGGAAACATAATATCTCAAAAAAGTAAATCCCCAAAATCCACTCTTAAGAGCTTAAATTTTTTATATATAGACTTAGGAAAAATTAATATTTGTTCAACATTTAAAATAATGCTTTCTTGTGATTGATTTATTTTCACAAATTAATCATTAGATAATAAAAACTCATTACAATAGTACTACATGTACTAATAAAATGTTACCTCACAAAAAAATGACTTAATAGAGTGTAGATACACATAGTGGTACATAGTCTTCTATACATTTAATACATATATTTAAAATTGAGAAATATAAGGGGCTTAAACACATTTAATATAATTGGTATGTTATTTAAAAGTTTTGTTTCCAATGGATAATATAGCAATTTAGATAAGGAAGATAAGATAAGGTGTATTGTCTTTTAATGTCCCAAAGAAATTTAAGGGACTTAAACACACTTAATATAAGGGGTATGCTATTTAAAAGTTTGTTTCCAATGGACAATATACCAATTTAGATAAAGAAGATAAGATAAGATGTGTCATCTTTTGATGTCCCATAGTTATTTATAAATATATAGAGAGCATTTTAACCTTCCATTTTTAATGGATAGTATTTGATTTTATAAAGATAAGGTAAGCTATATTATTTTTAATATCAAAAGATGTCAATCTTCAAAATAATAAATGATAAATGATAATCTTCAAACAATAATGATATGAATCATTTAAATGGTTCCATTTTATTTTAAAAAACTAAAAAACTATTAGATAATAATAATATAAATCACTTAAATATTTAATTATAAAAGTTAAAAACAAAAACTGTTTTTTTAAGAGGTTAGATATACCCAATTTCATTTTAAGGTCACCAATTTAATTATACAACAATCAACCAAAAACAATTACCAATTTAATTATAAACACAATCAGCCAAAAACAATTAAATAAAGAATGTTAGGTAAGAAAAAAATTAATAAAACAGTCAAAATTTGAACTCTTTAAAATATGAAATAAGGGATTAGATTATGCAACATATTCCAATGAACTTGTCTCAAGTATCCACCATCATCAGCATACTGGTTCTGCCACCAAAAAAAAGACAATGCATATGGGTTCTGCAAGCAATTAAAGAAAGACCATAATTTCTTGATAAAAATTAAAATAGTAAGCATTGAATAAAACTTACATTGTTTTCTACTGCTGAGGCAACAAATTTTGACAAAGGTTACTTCGTGGACTCCATTGTCTTTAAAGTTAGTTAATGGAGGACCTCAAAACAGGCAACAAATTTTGACAAAACGTTAGGTACTTCACGGACTTAATTTTCTCTAAAGTTAGTTAACCGACTACTTGAATGCTTGCCAGTACAATTGGCCAATAGATTATTATTTCTACTGTATGAAAAAAATTTCTACGTATACCAGGAAAATTTTGTATCACGCAAGAAAAAACATTCTTCCCATTAACCTTACTTAAACTTTGAGCATGGCATTGAATGCAGTCTTTAATGGTGAGATAAAGACGAGTGGAAATTACCCACGTATATTTCGACGGAGTTACCCATAAATCTTCCTCAACATAAGCCAAAAAAGAGCACAGTAATCCATATCCCTTGGCCGCTTAGCAGGCCAAATTGAAAAAAGAAAACACAAACTTAGCATGTGAACAAATAAGTCTTTTTCCCCCCTGTTTTAAAAAGAAACAAACCGTTTTACGAAAAGAATATTTATAAGAGATGAATTCGAAACAAATATTGCATTGAATCAGCTGAGTCTCAGAGCAATTGTGAACATGGAAAAATTCCTTGTTATTGTACTCTTCACATTTATGTGCAATTGTATATTGAAACAATGTGCAGGTGGTGTGAGTTACGATCATAGAGCCATAGTTATTAATGGCAAGCGGAGAGTTCTCATCTCAGGCAGTATTCATTACCCACGAAGCACTCCAGAGGTAATTACTAATTACTAATCCTCAGTGCATAAATGTATGTATTGGTATAAAATTATTCAGGATAATCTCTCTCTGTGTTTTTTTTTTTTTTTTTTAAATCTATATTGATATTCAGTTTGGTAGTCTATAGCTCAGAGATTTGAAGCTTCTGCAAAAGGCGTAATTTTTAAAATCTATATTGATATTCAGTTTGGTAGCCTATAGCTCAGAGATTTGAAGCTTTTGCAAAAGGCGTAATTTTTAAAATCTGTGTTTTATTTCTTTTGAAGTTGCATTTTTTTGGAGTTTAAAATGCTGGTAAATTGTTTTTTTCAATTTTGGTATAATTTTTCAATATTGATATTCAGTTTGGTAGTCTATAGCTCAGAGATTTGAATCTTCTGCAAAAGGCTTAATTTTTAAAATCTATATTGATATTCAGTTTGGTAGCCTATAGCTCAGAGATTTGAAGCTTCTGCAAAAGCCATAATTTTTATAATCTGTGTTTTATTTTTTTTGAAGTTGCATTTTTTTGGAGATTAAAAATGGTGGTAATTTTTTTTTTCAATATTGGGTTCTTAAATTAGTATTAAGATATAAATATTTCTATTTTTACTTAATTATCTATATGTTTTATCTTCAGTGATAATTTTGAGAAATCCTGTGGCTTTTTCAAAGTCGCTTGTTTTTTAGTTTAAAAATCCCGGCAATGTTTTTCTGTATTAACTAGGACTATAGACCAAATTGGTCTTTAGGACGTTTGAAATGTATCTTTAACTCGTACAATGTAATATGTCTTTTGGTATTGTAGAGCTGCTTCAGTGTACCATGTCCTGCAACTCTTTGTAGGTAGAAGTGGTATTCTTGTGATTGGCCTTTAGTGGATATTGGGTTCTTAAATTAGTATCAAAATATAAATATTTCTATTTTTACTTAATTATCTATATGTTTTATCTTCAGTGATAATTTTGAGAAAACCTGTGTTTTTTTCCAAGTTCTTGTTTTTTAGTTTAAAAATCCTGGCAACGTTTTTCTGTATTAACTAGGACTATAGAACAAATTGGTCTTTAGGACGTTTGAAATGTATCATTCACTTGTACAATTTAAAGTGGATTTAATTTGTCTTTTGGCATTTGTAGAGCTGTTTCAGTGTACCATGTCCTGCAACTCTTTGTAGGTAGAAGTGGTATTCTTGTGATTGGCCTTGATATTACAATCTTTATCTTTCTCCTTGTTCTTCTAGGCCATTATAACTATAGACTAAATCGGTCTTCAGGATTTTTGAATTATATCATTCACTTGTACAATTTAATATATCTTTTGATATTTGTAGAGCTGCTTTTATTAGTATTGCTACAAATCTTTAGTGGACCATGTCCTGCAACTCTTTATAGATATAAATGGCATTCTTGTGATTGGCCTTGATATTGCAATCTTAATCTTTCTCCTTATTCATCTAAGCCCATCACATGTATCTGAAATTCCCTACAAACAAAAATAAATTTAAATTGGTATTAATATTTAAGTGTTTTTATATTAACATTTTATATTTTTTATGTTCAAAGTTGACTGTGAAAGGAAATATTGTTTGTAGCCACTAAGGCAATTTTCCATTTTCAGATGTCTCTCAGTTAAGGTTTTACTTATAAAAAATGTCGAAGTTACCATCTTCATCTATTACCCACTAAAAATTATCACAATTCAGCAGTCCATAGTTATCGAAAACATGCTTCAAGAATGACTATGTGGATACAGGATTGAATCCTATCATTCCTGAAGTTTATTTTATGTTTCTTAATATATCCAGCTGTCTCTTTTCATGTTTGTTTGTTTTAGATGTGGCCGGACCTTATCCAAAAGGCCAAGGATGGCGGTTTGGATGTTATCGAAACCTATGTGTTTTGGGACCTCCATGAACGTATACAAGGCCAGGTAGATATACAACTTTTTTTATTATTATATATATTTTCTGGGTAGAAAGAAGAACAATTAATGCCCGCAAATGACCAAAGTAGTTTATTAAGACAGGAAATTACAGTCGTGTACAACATAATGTGCTAGGTTACAGAGAACTTTTGAGCTTCATCTGTACTGCCTTCTGTGCTGATTATTCTTTTCCTATTATTGTGCAGTATTATTTTGGAGGAGAATATGATTTAGTGAGGTTTGTGAAAACAGTGCAGCAGGCAGGCCTTCTTGTGCACCTCCGAATTGGTCCTTATGTGTGTGCAGAGTGGAATTATGGGTTTGTCTCTTTTTTTCCTTTTTATTATTCAAAGCAAAAAAAAATGCAATAGGAAGGACACAAACCATTTCTAGGATTCTAAATACTCCCTGGTTACAAAGAATCTTTCAGACATGTAACTTAAATGATCTAGATAACGAAGCAGATTTTTTTAATTGCTCCTATATAGGCACAGTTACACAGATATTTGGAATCATAACCTAGTACAGGAAATCTTAAAAGATCTTCTCATATTATCTAATCTCATAGATAACCTCTTTATTTATGCAATTCTAAAGAAATTGCCTCATTTTTTATTGGAGAACACCCTGCTTTAGCATGGCCACATGTCTCCACATTATCATGAGCAGCCTGGGCCATTATAACTGCTTATTCATGCAATATAAGTATGATGATAGTGTCTTTAGTTTACTGCACTTTGAGAGGGTTTGTGCTCTTCTCATACTGACCTGAATTCATATGAATTGAGTTAGTTGTTTATTCTGCATTGCTAATCACTTACTCTGATACCTATATGTGAAGGTTTTATATGCTGTTTTCAAAGAAAAGAAAAATTTTCCCCCAAATTTTGATCAGCTTCATTTTTTAAGATTTATGAAGTGCAGAAGGAAAAATCCTTGATTTTCTAGACTGAACGCTAGATTCTGACATGATACAGGGGATTTCCTCTCTGGTTGCACTTTATTCCAGGAATTGAGTTTCGAACAGACAATGAACCTTTCAAGGTTGGTCAGCAGTTTTACTTTTTCTGTGATGTGAATTTCTAGATGTACGGTGGTTGTCTGCGAAGACATTTTGAACATTTATGCTGAAGATTCTTAAATTTTATTTATCAAGATACCTCTTGGTTTGAATACAAGACAACCAATGTATCATAGGGGTACAATATCCAACCTTTATCATCTTAATATTAAGAAAACTGACAGAAGATATTCATGGTGCTGTGCACCTTGTATGTATTTGATGAGATGCTCAAACTCTGGTTCTATTTTAGTATTCTGTTATCTGGAGTGCTGTTTTCTTATTAGTTATTTGATTGGTCCTCTTGGAAAGGTATATATGTGCAATCTTTGATCTTGGGATCTAAATGTCAAATTTCTTTTATTTTACAGAGAGAGATGCAACGATTTACTACAAAAATTGTGGATATGATGAAGGAAGAGCAACTTTTTGCATCCCAAGGCGGACCTATCATCTTGTCTCAGGTCTATTATTTTATCCTTCTCTCTTCTCTGGATTCAAGACAAATACAGAGTGTATTACAATCTAAGACTAAAAGACATTAATAACAAATTATAAGGGTTGTGAAGAATGTATATGGAAAGAACAATCGTGCTTAAAATGATAAATAAAATTTTCAAGGTCACAAAATAGATATGATTAGAGACCAGAATTAAAACAGATGAAACTTAAGTTTTGGGAAATTTTATCTTGAGAGCTTAGAATCTATAATGTACTTGTATGATTACAAATCATACTAAATTTAGTGGATTTAGAACCATGGGATGATAGTCCATGGTATATGTATGAACTGTTGAATAAAATAGAGTAGACAAGAACATAACTACTGTATAAGAATTCACCTAGTAATCATCACATTAATTAAGATCACAACAAAATAGACGGGGTAGAATGTCTTTATTGGAATATAATCATATATATAGTCTTCAAGATGCATGTCCGACTCTTAATATATATGGAAATATACTCAATCATGGAGAATTGAGAACAACTGAATATAACATATACATTTAGAAGTTGAATGGATAGGTGTGACATTTTCTGACAACTGTCAAGGCATCAATTACCATCACAATTTAAGTTTAATTTACTCACGCTCTGTAAATGGTGACATATGATATTAATATATTCTTACCCTTGAGTTTTCAACATTCTTTCAACATTCTTGAGAATTCCATGTTGTTCAATTACTTGGAGTGGTTGATGGAGCAGACTTAGTGGCAGCTCAAGGGATTAAGGTGAAGACAATAACAGGGGATGAATGGAAGTTGAGGTAGAAGTTAAAGCAATGGCTGTAGTATTTCCCCTTAGCTTTTGAGTTTCTTCCTTCTTACCTTATAAATTCTCTTTAATTTGTTAGATTCCTGTACCCTGACTTCTTTAAGCTGCCTTTGCAATAATTTCAGCCTTCATTGACCTTTGCTCCATCTCTATTTTCTGCTTGGAAAACTTTTTCCTTCAAGCATGCAACTTCCATTTCAAGAGCCTTGAGTGAAGGCATAAGCTTCGACGTTCCCACTTTTCATGGTTTTCTGGTAATGGATTCTCACATGTCCTCTCCAACATATTTGAGTTTAGATATCTAAAAATAAGAAAAAATGGCATATTTGAGTATGATTTTACCCTAGCTATTTGATGCTGCAAGGTGTGACATTTAATGGCATAGGTCCACAATTGAACAAATATTTTACAACTCTTATGTTCCTTGGTTTTCCTAGGGTGAGGACAACAAGATTGGGATGTGTTTGGGAATGGTAGGAAAGAGTAGGCCTTTTCTTTGGGGACTACATCTTCAAGAATAGCTAAAATTCAAAATATAGGAAATTATTATGTACTGCATTGGTACAATACTTAAATTAAATATGACAATGTTTATAAAGTAGACAAATTCAAAAGGTATTCATCATCCATAGGTTTGTAACACTAAAGTTTAAAGAGCAAGTACTATTCTTAACAGATATAGGAGTAAACAGAATCAAGATGCAATGCAGATTCAATGTAGGAGTACATTAAAACTTCATTATTTTCATTATATCATGCCTTATGGCAAAGGCCCAAAGGGTACAAAATATGCAATAAGAGTGGTAAGATTTTAAAAAAACATAGTAACTATAACTCTCACATCTGTGTGTCCTGCACTTCATCTGGGATATCTTATCAAAATTAGCCTTTAACCCTGAGTCAATCCCAATATCAAATTGTGACTCACCCAGGAACCCCAGCCAATACGTCCTGCACCTCCTCCTCATCAATTCGTCTAGCATCTTCTGGATCAACGTCCCAATGTGCAGCTGGAGTTTGCTGATACTCAAGAATTTGTTGATCTGGAAGCCACAAGATACTTTGTATGACAACCAAATTTTCTTTGTCTGCTGCAAATCCTCACAAAATGTGATGAGAACACTCCAAATCCTCAAAGCAAGAATTTTCTATCCAAAATAAAAGTGAAAATTTCTGTCCTTTTGGTGCTCCAACCTGCTGTCCCAACCTCCAACGATGTCCGCTTCCTTCACAATAAACTTGGTAATGGAAGAATGAATGAATGAGAGTGCTTTATAAACTTTTTGGAGTTTACTTTTCTGTTTTAAACTTCACTTTCCTTCTTCTCTCTCTTCCTAAGGAGTCTTTGTTCTTTTACCTTATGTGTCGATGTTACTTTTTGACACTCATCCCTTCATGGTCTCAGTTGGAGGACTTGGAAAACTTCTTCTCATAGTTTTGCATTGACAACTTCACACAAGGAGCCTCATGGACATGACTAGGTTTGGGAGTGCACTTTTGTTATAATTTTGCTTGTATTGACAACTTGACCCCTAGTGATTTTGGGTGCCATAGCTCACTTGCATACACTTTTGTCATGTTTGTAACTTGACAACTTAACATTTAAGTCATGAGGGGAGTGCACAAGGTCCTTGGAACACTTTTTAGTTCTAATTTCACTTCAACAATTTGACACAAAAGTCTTTTCATATGCCTTTTTTCACTGAAGTGTCAAAATGCCACTTTTTCATTCAAATTTGATGTTGAGTTTTGGTCATTAAGTGAAAAAGTGCAATTTTGTTCTAATTCTTCATTGATGCTATTCACTTAAGTGAAAAACATACTTTTTGAATCACTTACATGATTTTTTTTTTATTGACATTGAAAAGTGAAAGCACTTCATCACTTAAGTGATTTTTGCCTTGTGACATGACATTAGACCATCTAGAAATGTGCCCAAGCTTCTTGAAGATATTTTTCAGTGATATTGGCACTCCAATATCACTTCCTCTTTCTTTGGCATGTCTCAGACTACTTGCATGCCTTTTTCTGACTTGAAATTGCTTTTAAGTACCTTCCCTTCATCACAACATGCTTCAGAAGCTCTAACATTCAGTTGCTTGTCTGTACACTGAGTTGATGCATCCACCTTGTTTGGCATGCTTGAAAAACCTTATCTATTCAGCCTTGCCAAACTGTTATCTTGGATTGTCAATAACAATATTAAAAACTACTGGTGATAAAAGACTCAAAAACAGCTTGCTGGTGATGAAGGACTTGAAAACAGATTACATGTGACAAACAAGTTTTATACTTAGAATTTAACTCATGAACAAGAAATGACTAACTTGGCATACAACTTGATACATTATGACAAATTTCGTATGGATACAACAAAATGCTTCACCTTTTAAATTCCAACTCTCCCCATTTAGCAAGGCTGAGACATCCTCCCTTGTATGCCAAACAATCTACAAGGGTTTATTCAGTTTCTGACCTGCAAATTCCCACTAAGTGCCTTAGTAGCAACCAGCAACACATCTGTTACCAGTAGGATTGACACCCCAAGGATTTTTCATAGTACACCTTGTAGTTAAGCTTTTGTCCCCTTTGGAATAGATCATGCTGACTCTGGCAGTGACCACAGTAATAGAGAAGACACCCCCCAGTAAACCCTCCAACAACAGTCTCTCCAGATTCTCTAGAAGTTAAGGATTTTAATCCTTCTCTACCTGATTAACTAAGAGCTTACTTATCCTTAGTTGAGTCCTTCAATAGCCTGGAGCAGAATGAATTCATTCAGAAACTGATGAACAACTATCAGCAGCATTGGGTCCAAACCACTGAAAACATTTTAATGTATGGCACTATAAAAAGATTTGTTTCAGAGGCCATGCAGGAGAATCAGTACTACAATAATTCTGCTAAGAGATATGACCACCCAGGTGGGTTGTTATAGCTCAATACAAGCTAAGGTCAATGATTTGAGAGTTCCAGATTTCTACCCCATGGCAAAGGAGGTTTGCATACAAACTGGAACAAAGTCCTCATTCAGGGCCCTAAATTGATCTCTTAAAACAATTAGGGGATATAAATTCATCTTGCCAAAGTCTATATCATCCCACTTTGGCAAAATTCAACATATTTTGTAATATGATGGTAATAGTGATGAGAAATACTAGAGAAACTGTATTGGTGTCTTTATTAGATCATAGTATAGAAACAATAATGCTCTTATATTTACGCTTCATACTTTGTTATGGTATATACAATGACAATGAGCAAAAACATTCTCCATGGTGGCACTTAAAAGGGGATTTTCTAGCCTCTTTAGAAAATATAAGCAAAAGCATGAAAGTTATGGATATGTTTGCACATATAAACTGTCTTTCAATTTTATTTTTTATGCAATTAGCGCTGTATGTTTAACTGTTAAACTTTGTGGTATACCTGAGCTTGTTTCATTTTCTTAATCAGAGGAGACATGTAAAACTAACGTAATAACAACTTCAAGTGTTTTCTTAAATTGATCAAGGAGGGACTTTTAGAATCAATATAAAGCAGTTCAATTGCAGTTGTTCATTTTTTTTTTTTGTTAATAATGATATTTAAAGATGGAAATGAAGTGAGATAGTGGATATCATTTTTTTTATTATGTGAAGTACAACTTAGTTGAATATGATTTTTTTTTTTTGATAAATTTTCTTTTCCATGTAACTAAACTAGCAATTACAGATTTTGTTTTTTTGCATCACTTCTATTATGGTTAAACCTAGAGCCAGAGTTTCTTTGTCAAGAAATCTACTCATTTAATTTTGGAACATAAGGTTTACAGAATGTTCGTCTCTCCTTTATTTTTACCTGTTTACCTTTCATATGTTACAATTTTGCAAGACCTTCCCCATTGATTGAATTCTTGATCCAAAATTATTGCAAGATTCAAGTAACCTTGCTAACCTCTGCAGACAAATTTCTTCATTTAGTGACAAAAAAGGAGTATTTTGATTATGTTAAGTCCACTTGCTTACTACATTCATTGCAGGTTGAGAATGAGTATGAACTTGCTCAAGATGCTTATGGGGAAGCTGGGAAATCATATGTCAAATGGGCGGCATCTATGGCTGTTGGACTCAATACAGGTGTCCCCTGGGTAATGTGCAGACAAGCAAATGCTCCTGATCCAATTGTAAGTTTTGTTCCACTTCTTCAAATTCATTTTACAAGTCTGAATTGCTTTTAGCAATTCACCTATGTAAAGTTTGAATGTTTTGGACCTTTTACATAAGGGTTTAATTGCATTGAAGAGCACCTTTGAATATAAGAGTAGATTAGCTTCAACACTAGCCAAAGAAAAAGAGTAATAGAATGACTAAGAGTAACTATTTATGATATTAGTCCGTTTCCACTACAATGATTATCAAGGATGGAACCTTCACCATGTAGACGTCCATCTAAGCACTTTCATATTGAACCACATGAGTATTATCCAATTTTGGAGCTTTTAGAATAAGACATAAAAAGTTATACCGGAAGAGGTACAAACTCAGATTTATTCAAATAATATGGTGGCATTTTGGGATTGCAGATAAACACTTGCAATGGTTTTTATTGTGAAGGGTTTACTCCCAATTCTAATACGAAGCCCAAAATTTGGACAGAAAACTATGTTGGCTGGTATGTACAGACTAATATACAATCCCAAAACTTGTTTTTTAAAATATTTGAAGTATAAGTTGTATCAATTATTTCCACAATATATATATATATATATATATATATATATATATATATATATATATATATATATATCATTTAAGGTATAGTATATGGAACATTATGTTTAACATATATTAGTGATTTAATTTCCAGGTTTCAAGCATTTGGTGGTGCAGCACCATACAGGCCTGTGGAGGACCTGGCATTCAGTGTTGCACGCTTCTTTCAAAAGGGTGGTACATTTCAGAATTATTATATGGTAACAATTGGTTGCATCAAATGAATTTGTGGTTATGGAATGAAAATATTTTGTGGAATAAAGTCATTTTTTGTCAAAAACAATTAAAGTTTGTGTTATGTGAAAAATATGAGATACCTATTGGAATTTGGAACATACAGTGTTAACAAATTTAGGCCTCTTTCATTGAAGCTATACACAAAATTAATACTTGAGTTGTGCAATTTGCAGTATCATGGAGGAACCAATTTTGGCCGTACAGCAGGAGGCCCCTTTATTGCCACAAGTTATGACTATGATGCCCCCATTGATGAATATGGTATGTATTTTTTTGGATAAGGGTGAAAGTATATTTATATCATTATAAAACAGAGTAAAATTGTACATACAGCCGTTGTATTAAGACCTACAAAGCTGGTCATTCTAAAAACTAGAAATGGCTCCATTACTAAACCATCTAACAAACTGGTTGGTTAGTATCAGATATTTTCATCACTTTAATCCACAAAATGTATCCCACATAGGACTGCAAATATCTAGTGATATCAGCCATGGGATTATCATTAGGAGCACCGATATAATACTTTTTAGGAATATAACATGAAATTCTGACTAAAACTAGGTCACATTAGATGTCAAGTGGCCTAGTATTTTTAATTAGGAGTTGGGTACAAGGGGTTCACTATGGCCCCCACATGCAACCACTAGGTTTAACACCTCCAAACGATGTCAGCAAACTAGTGTCAATTTTTTTACTCACTACAAATTGATTGTGCAGATTAAATAGCAGATTGATCTATCAAATAGATTCGGACTAGTGCCTAACAGCTTACTGAAGTACCATCTAACAGTAAAACAGCTTGGAAAAGAGTTTAAGAGTCATTTATATCCATTCATTCCCCTCACGCTCATGACTGAAAGTGCATAAACAAATTAATATTACCAAGTGAAAGATAGTGCAAAAAGCCTTTGTCCTTTAAGAGACAAAAAGGGCCAAGGACCAAAGGTGATTAGATACATTTCTGAACCATGAGCAAATTTATAACAAAGTGCAAAAAGCAAACAATATCTATAATGAAGATTTTTACATAATGCCCATCAAAAGAGAATTATAATATATATGGAAACTCTTGATAAATTATAACTAGAGGATAGGTGTTCGTTTCTCCAAGAAGGCCTTGAAAGAGGTTAGAATAATTGCCAATGTTGCTTTCCCTTGCACTAGTATATTTCTTCCCTTGAGCAGCCCACTATGCATCCAAGTCAATAGGGGTGGGCTTTTAAAAAGGTCCCATGTTGATGTGACCATCGATGGTAGAGTCACAAGAGAATTAAGTTGGTGGAAATAACATTTTGATGCATTACTTCCAAAAGCCTTTTTTGTTCATCTCAGTGACAATTGTTTCAATTGCCTTGATGTTACTAAGTAGGATATGGGAATTAACCATTTTGAAGTTTTTATTGCAAGAGAATTTTTGGGTGGGTCTGCATTATCTCAAATGACTCGGGCTACATGCTGCCCATAGGTCTCTCACACACAACCTATAAGTGCAAACACAAACAAATCAGAGTGTTTCTAACTGCTGCACCAAACTTCTTAGTCCTCACCCTCTCTACTTTGGTGTGATGCTCTCCTCACAGCAATAGACCAGGCTCAGCAATATAACCAACTCACCAATAGACTACACTTTAATACCATATTAGATTGATCACAAAGCCATAGCAATTACAAGGCAGAATGGCTTATTAATAAGCCAAAGAATTATCAAAACTTCCTACATTCTAGGAACAACTCTTTAACAACCCCGTACAAACATGTTCCATCTTTAGCACAAGAAAAATTACACCTCTACAGTGTTAACAATATCAAAACATTTTAGGCATTATTAAAAAGAAAGCTAAATTAATCTAATAGGATGAGGGTAGGGCCACACCTTGCAACACATCCATGTATAGGTTATTCACCAATCTAAGATCCATTTTGTCTTGGAATCTTAGGATGTGAGTGAATAGGAGGCAGACCATAGAGTCTAATCTAGATAGTGGAAGGTCTAGATTTCTGAGATGGGTCAAAATGAGAATTTTAGGGTAGTATAGTCAGCACTGCCTTCACTATAGAATGAGGCGCTTCATTGATGACCATATTCTATTGGGGCTAAAAACTAATACCTTTAAGCCTAAGGCTTCCCTAGTTTTCATCAACCACATTTGAACTGATAGTGCACTTGGCCATATTCATGTAATTTTTCCTATAATTGTAGTTCTTGAGAACATTTCAAAATTGTTCTCAATCAAGTCTTCCTCAAGATTCAGCAACAATGGGGCATGGCTAACCTTGATGTTGGTTTCATATTTTAGATGATGGTGATACCATTTTCCAGTTCAAGAGAGAGGGATCCTACTAGGATCCATTCATTGAGTCCCTTCATCTTTAGGGATTGAATCAAACCCTCATGTTGTTCACCTAATGTTGTGATGCTCCTAGGGGAAAGCACAGATTTGAAACTATTTGTTTTCTAATTCCTAGTGTCACCCTATTTTCCCTTGTTAGGCACACCGCCCCTTTGCTCAGATTTTGTCGATGCTACCATTTTAATCTTATCTTACTCCTATTGTTGGAGCTTCCTCGGGTTTTTCCTATTTTTTCTCGCTCCTTCAGTCTTATACTCCTTGAATGTTTTGTCACTCCCAACTTTTAATTCCCATATCTAAGGTTTATTGAATAGCTATTATTTATGTATTCTGATATATATGATTAACTATAAGATTGACATCTCTTTTACTTGTAATTATAGAAACTATGAACAAGCAAAATAGATGTTTGAGTGGTCTATTATCCATTTCTTCTAACATATTAAATTTTTTTTGGTTATCTTAATGTAATATTTGTTACTATTGTAATACAAAACATGATTTGTATGGCATCATTAAATATTTCTATAGTTTGAATTTAAGATTTATGTTTCTAAATCTATTTTCATGTAGGAATGGTGAGGCAACCAAAATGGGGGCACCTTAAAGATCTACATAAAGCTATTAAACTTTGTGAACCAGCTATGATCAACTCAGATCCTGAATACCGCTATCTTGGACCTGGTTTAGAGGTTTGTTTTATTTATATGCACATGAATAATGATATTACTAGTTTTCTGCAATTGAGGATAAATTTGCTCTTTTTTATTTTTGAGAGTGGAAATGATTCGAAGTTATAACAAGGCAAATGTTTGTAGATAATATTTATCTGTAACTGTGAATTTAAAATCACTCTAGTGATCTATATATAAATATGATTTCTAATATTAATCTTTGTTGAACAATTATTTCCAATTATACAAGTGTTTTTAACTAGTGTTCCACGGGGACCCGTCCCCTCCCAAAATCCAGTCGTCCCACCGACTCCGAAACCCGTCCCCAACCCCGAAACCCTTTGTCCCCCTGTCCCCAAAACCCGTCCCCGAGTCCCCGTCAGGAAACTCCGTGGAACACTATTTTTAACTAAAGAAACTTGACAATAAATATACATTAAGGACATGATGAAAGGTCACATACTATTGTTACTTTTATTGATTTGAATCCCTTGAATAATCCAAGGGAAATCACCACCAAAACGGGAGATTCAATATGTCATGGGAAGAATGGGTTTGCATTTGTTATTACTACTAAATGATAATTGGAGTGCATTAGCAAAAGGAAATGGTTTAGGAAATCAATTTAGAAAGATGATATAATGCCATGCACCCATAAATACACTAGAATATAACCATAATGATAGAATTGTATTATTTGATTTTGGTTTTGTGAAAGCATTAAAAATTAAAATATGAAGGAAAGATTGATGAAACTAAAGGGAAATTCCCTTTGGATCATTACAACATATATTTATATTAAATTGATGTATTCATATTTTGGCCCATGTTCTCTTTGGAGTGGTCATCTATTGACCCAATTTATAGTGTTTTATGGATCATTGGCCCTAGCTTTGTGGACTTTGAGTCAATAATTATTTGTAGCAACCTAGAAGAGGAAAAAATTAAAGAAAGGTTAGAAGATGTCTTCGTGTATGCTATTACAAAAGAAAGAACATGAAATCCAAGATTAAGTTCTAGGACATTCCTCCCAATCAAGGATCCCATATCAAGAAGGGGAAGGGACATATAATTGTGATTCTCAATAGTCCATCCCCATTGATGATGATGAGATTGTTGCCAACCAAGTCTTGCTAGGTGAGCATACAACTCTCTCTAACCCTCCTAACCCTCACCATTGGGAGTAACTTAATCTTACCTATGCTATGGTATTCACACTACTGGTAATATGAACTCCATAATCAAATTCCCCCATTTATCCCAAGGCCTATACTCTACAACAAGTATATTTAGATCTAGACATGTACCATCTCAATGCTGAATCTCAAGCATCCCTAGCCTCCACTTTTACCCCAATTGACATTAATCCTAGTGAGTTCACTATGCCTTGAGGATCCTATGGTACATCAGCTACCTCATGATTATCTATTATTATCCATTCTCATGCCTCCCAATTTCGCCCCTAGGATCCCAACCCCAACAACATGCTTTATATCTTCCAATTAGTGGGAAAAGTGCCTTGAATATCCCAACTACCTCCATCTTCAACTACTGCTTTCACTAAGGATGATACTATCTTCTAATAGGTCTTCATGAGCTTGTTGTGGTCATTCAAAAAACAATAAAAAATATCTCTGACAAAGATGCTGACAACCCATTTCTAGAAAATGGGTCTAGTTTGGTTCATTAATGTTAATAATCAACTAGAGAGAATTGAGCCAATGAACAACACGGATAAGATGATTAATGTTATTGAACATTGTGGGAAAACCCTCCGAGATATCAACTCTTCTTTAGTAGAGAATGCACAAGGAGAATCTTTGAGATTGTCAAAGAGGAAGCCGAAGTTGCTCCAAATCTGTGTGGGGCTACTAGAGTTGAAAGACATTCCATTGCAACCATGAGAGGGGTCACTTGACAATGACCAATTCATCATATATTCCAGTGCAACCTCAATTCTTCTTCAAGTTCATCTCTTCAAGAAGCCCACAAGGAAAGTCACCCCAAGCTTAGGGTTTCTTTTAAATTGCACACTAATTCTCTTTTCTTGAAACACTTGGTTCTTTGTCTCATAGGACTTTGGGCACTATTTTAAAATTTTTTGTTTCAAACTTTTCTTTTGGCATCTTTAGCTTTTGATGACTCTATCTCTAGTGAAGTTTACTATAATGGTGGAGGTCTTAGTCAGAAGTCTTTCTATCCAGTGCTTTTTGATAACATTTCACCATTACCATGGAAGACAATCATAGTTTCTACTTATGTACATGGTTTCATGATAATGGCTCTCATAGACAAATGTATTAAGTCACAACTCAAAGTGCCTAGTTTCAGATGATCTCAATGAATTCCTATTTTTGTGCCTTTAGGAATTCCCCATTGTAACCTCTTTTTCTATCTATAAAACAATCTATGATCTTTTTCAAAAAAAAAAAAACATCTTATTACAAGTTTCATTGAAGAATACAAGAGGAATAGTTACAGAAGTTGAAACTATCTGTTTCTTAGATGTCTCAATTTTTGAAATGTCTTGTCACTTCTTGTGCTGACACTGATGCTCCATCCCAACATGAGAACTCATAATGATTTTCTCATTGAATTTAAGTCTGTTTCTTTGAGCACATAAGAAGAATGGTTATTGTCCAAATAGATTTTAATGCCTTTATATTCTTGAGCCTCTTCTTTTACAATGTCTTCAAAGGATTGAATATCCGTAATTGTAGACCCCACTCAAATTCCTCTAAACACGTAAAAGACAATTTTTTGAGATCATGGGAACTATTTAAAATATGAAGTTCAGGAATATTGGGTTTGAAAATTTTTTGAGAACTCATTTTATGGAAATAAAATAGTGGTTAACAATACTGCACTAACTGCTGAATTGCCCAAATAAATCCAACTTTAATCCGATCTCTTGAAATAATAACTAATTGTATACAGTGTGTTCTGAACAAACTGGAAACTAAAGGCATAGACACCTCTTGGCCCTCCACACTGAGTTTCCTATCAATCCTATCACTTGTGGTCACATCACCAGCCCTTCCCTCTGTAAGCCTGCTCAAGTTTAACTGGATGCCAGGTAGGCTGCTCACAAAAAGGAATTTCTTGCTTGTGGAGAAAGGAACATTGGCGTCCATCCCAACCTCTTTCAAAGCCCTGCTGGCAGAACAAATGGCTAACTTGAGTTTTTGTTTGTCAAGGGATTTTTTTGAATAACTCTTATATGCTGGTTATTATGAACATTGTAAACCTTTTGAATTTCTATGTTTTGCTCTCTATTGTTTTCTTTTTGTGTAGATCTTGAAAATCTGATGTCCATTTCCTCTGACATGATCTATAAGTGTTGACTTTGTTTACCGCAATATGGTGTGTTTCACAGAATATGAAGTAACAGAATTAAGTAGTATAGTGCATAACCCAGAGCATGAAATTATAACAGCATGGCACAGAATAAAGCATTGTTCCCATTCATTGAATATATCAGTATTACACTACAATGTTACAATGCCGTGGGGTCGCCCCGACTACAAAGTATTAAGCCAATATATAACTTGGCCAAGGTTGGTTGAGATACCAACCGTTGGCAATGACTCTATAACTATCCAACCGTCAGGGTTAGTTCCCGATAACACTCCTAACATAACAACACTAATTAATTTATGATTATTTACTTGGCCGACTACGGCCGACTACAGACTTACTTACCAAAGTTGTTATATCTGATATAGCTATTTGGTTCTTGGACTTTTTTTTTTCTATTAAAGGGCAAAAGATTTTTATAATATTTGATATATAAGTTTCTTTTACCAACAAAGTAAAAGGCAACTTATTCTTTGTTAGTCAGTAGATTAAAACAAAACGAATTGTAATGCATTCATTTCTTTGCAGGCACACCTTTACTACACAGAGTCAGGAACGTGTTCAGCATTTATTGCCAATACTGATAAGACGCAAGATTTAACTGCAACATTTAATGGAAACACGTATAGCTTGCCTGCATGGTCTGTGAGCATCCTTCCCGATTGTAGGAATGTTGTCTTCAATACAGCAAAGGTTAGAACTCAGATTCGAAGTTGAAATCACATTTATGTTGTCCTTAAATTTATTCAAACTGTCTTAATTTTCTTCACAGAAATATGCATTAACTAAGTAATATATTTCCTAGATATCATTCTACATAAATCACCATATATATAAATGAAAGTAGTATTTTGAATAAGAAGAAATATTTGAGATAGATCATTATTACTAAGATTTCCTATTGTCCAGACCCTAAATTAACTTGTGAAGATGCTTGGTGTCTTTCTACTTGATTAACCTGTTCACAGTATATTGGGATGGTTTTTTGAAAATTTGAAAATCTTGGATGTTTGATTCAAAACTAAGTAAGAGTTGTGGAAATTAGCTTTTTCACAAATAATAAAAAGGAAAAATTGGAAACAAAACATTATATTTTTATCCACAAATGCTAAGATGTAATAAGAATGTCAACGTGTTCAAAATGACATGAAACTACTCTGAACCTTTAACAGATCAATGTTTTTTTTAACAACATACAAAATAAAGAATATAAAAACTGTAAAGTGTTCCCTGCTAGTTGAAGATATCTATTTACCGTGTTTATCAAAAGTGTAGGAATCTTAATCTTCATTATGTTGATTTTTTATTAGTGTTTTTGTGAAAGCAGCAAGCAGTCATGGTAAAATTTACTCTAAAAACAAAATGGCATTGGATACTAGGTACACATCTAATGCATATTGTTTTTCTTTTGGTGTAGGTTACCTCACTAACCACTTCTCCACAACTGGATTTCATGGAGAACACTCGTGCAACAATAGGCCCAACCTGGAAGTGGTACAATGAGCCTATAGGAATATGGGGGCCTAATTCATTCACAAAAAATGGCCTAATGGACCAAATAAATATGACAGGCGACTCAAGTGACTATTTATGGTACACAATAAGGTAAATGCATATTGGACTTACATCCTCTATACTTTTAATTCCAATATTCACTTGAATCAACAATAATTATATCTGAAATTGGCATTATTTATATATTTTTAGCTTCAAATGTATTTTTGAAGGTTGAGGATTTGTAAAATTTCTTAGAAAATTCTAAATTTCTTAATCTTCTTAGAAAAATCTGAATATATAAATATTACATGGCCTTAAGAGCTTAGGTAGTCTTATAGTTACAATGTCGTTTTATTTTATTTGTTTTAAATGATATTTTCATGATAATGGAATCATTGTTCTTTTTTCTTGACAGTTTTGAAGTTACCAGTGATGAACTTCCTGATGGTACCTGGCCAACTTTGTCTGTAGAGACATTGGGACATGCATTGCATATTTTTATCAACAAAAAATATGCAGGTAATAAACTACTTTTATTTTTCTCACGTCAAAATTTGCACAGTCACACTACAGAATATTTGGTATATTTAAACAATAAGTTTAACCTCAACATATTAGCTTGAGAAAACATTTTGAACACATCCATTGCTTGCATAGTTGGTTTATTTAAGACAAAGAACCAATCCCTATCTCTTGGCAACTATGGTTTAGGAGTTTTTTAATATTTTTTTAAAGTAGTTTTCAAAAAAAAAAAAAATCCATTTGCGAGAATTGCAGGCTATAGTGAGTCTTGCAAAAATCAGCAAAATCTTGAGACTTTGGGAGCATAGTTTGCAAATTTGTCGAGTACTTGGCAAGTCACCAAGCACTCACCATTTTTTTCTTGGCGTGAGTTTTTGCGAAGTAAACTCTCGAATTTCTATTACCAAGTTTTTGCGGGTTTGTGTGAGTTTTGTTGTGAGTACTTGCAGGGTGCTTAGGGAGTTTGACGGTTTGACTTGCCTGGCAAGTCACCAAGCACTCACCATTTTTTTCTTGGCGTGAGTTTTTGCGAAGTAAACTCTCGAATTTCTATTACCAAGTTTTTGCAGGTTTGTGTGAGTTTTGTTGTGAGTACTTGCAGGGTGCTTAGGGAGTTTGACGGTTTGACTTGCCTACGTGCCAAAAATATGCCAAAAATGCTGGAAAAATGCATTACGAAAATGGTGTTTTCCTTTTAAAAAATAATGAAAATGGCATGTACCATGAAGGTTTGTGTGGTTTTGAAGATCTTCATTTGGGCTTGGGGCATTGTCCCTCGACCTTTTTGGGCGTATTGCCCCTAGATCCTTGCGAGGGGTGCTACCCCTCGACCCTACTGGGGGCATTGCCTCCAAACCCCAACCAAACTCATGTGATACATTTTGTAGCTGTATTTTGCAATAGAATTTATGTGTTTTTCAAAAATTTGTGTTTTTTTTCAAAAATTTAAGTATTTTTTAAATTGTCGAGTTTTGCTGAGTTTTCTTTGAATCGGAAATTTTTGGTCTACCGAGTCCAAGTTTGCAAACTATGTCAAGGGGTATCTATCAAACTTGGTGAGTCAACCAATTCAAGGCAGAAAAACTCTGCCTCTGACTTGTTGACTATGAGAAACACTCAAGTCTCAAAACTATGGTTTACAGAAAGACTTTATGATGTTTTTCATCTAGTTTTTTCCTTGTCTTGACCAGTGATGTTTGGCACTTTTCCTTCAAAAGTTTGTCACTCTCAAATCTAAGACATTATGAAGGAATTCCAGGGCACTAAGTTTCAGATTCTCTCTTTTATTTACCCTATAATGGACATTGGGGCTACTAAACCATTCCTTGGATTTAGCTCATCTACAAATAGATGGTGACATATTAATTAGACCATTTCTATCTCCACGTTGATGTTACTCAGATATCTTATTCCTCCAACTCGTATATCAAGCTTCATGGATCCACATCTACTTTGTATCATAGGCCATCTAGTTCTCCTTGTTTACAGCCTTTAATATGAGGATAGGTGCGTATCATAGTTTTCCGTTCACCTTTGTAGATTATTTAGCCTTGGATGTTGGGAGAGGTTCTATTGGAACTTACTTTGCCCTAGGATTGTCCAACTAGACCCCCTTCGCCCATGACTTTATCCTATGCATATTGTTAGATCCTAAATTAATCCTACATCGGTGGTGGATGATGATGTTGGTGGTTTGATTGTTGTAGTTAGACAAACATGTGATTTTGGTTTGTTTTCTCACCTTGATATTCAATATTGGTCTTCATCTTCTTATTGTTTCTACTGGCATGCCCTTCCCTTTCTTGGTTATTTATATTTGTCCTTGCCTTTTATGGCTAGGGTTTACCCACCTTTCGGCTTACCCCTTTTTGTTCTTCCATTGTTCATATTTCAGCATCTTGGGTTCATTTCTAATTTTCTACCATGGTACATTTTTATTGTGACTAGATCATGCTTTCAAGTCTGATTGATCTACTTTGGTGATTATATATATTGCTACATTTATAGATATCATGAACAATAGACTTGGTATGCAATTATAAAGAGGGAAAGTATGACTTTACAATACTCAACTCAAAGCCAAAAGTTGTTGATTAACTTTTTCTATAAGAAACATTATGTGCAATTCAAACAGATTGGAAGAGACTGTATTGTGCTTGTTTATTAATTATTATTTACAATGATCATATCAGATTTGATTATTTTGAAAAATGTACATTGTCTCATCGATAACAATTACTTGCAGGAACTGGAACTGGTAGTAATTCAAATTCAAGATTTACTATGTATAAGCCAATATTTTTAAAACCAGGAAAGAATACATTGGACCTATTAAGCATGACTGTGGGCCTAAAGGTTTACTTCTTTTCCTATTCTCTATCTACCTTGAGTAAAACCCCCACAAAATCATCTTTATCTCTGCAATAAGTCTTTTTTCACCTTGTGTTTCTTCTGAATGCTAACTTTGTTATGTTTTTGTGGAAGAATGTTGGCCCATTTTATGACACAGAAGGTGCAGGAATTACAGGCCCGATTACTTTGAAAGGCTTGAAAAGTGGTACACGAGATCTTTCAATGTGGCAATGGACATATCAGGTTTTCTTCTAAACATAATTGCCTTCCATAGATATTATATGTATCCACATTATCATGACTTTAGAAGGAACCGAAAGGAAAATACAATCAGTGGGTATCATTCTGTGCCAATTCATTGCACCTTAGTTTTTCACAAGAGAGAACTGCCATTTTAATCCAATTAGAATTTACGTTAATGTCAGATGTACAAAATAAATTTAATATTTATGAATATTTTTATTGGTTTTGATGCACTGTCTCATTCCCAGAATCATATGATTTTTCAATTTGTAGATTGGATTGCAAGGCGAGCAACTAGGTCTCTATCTTGGCAATAGTGCAAATAATAGATATTGGACTACAGGACCGAACCCACCCATAGCACAGAGTATGATGTGGTACAAGGTTAGCAATCAATTCAATTTTGCACTTTTTAATTTCCTTTGTGAATATTTACAAGAATCAATTTCAAATAACTAGTGCTACTTCTATGTTAGATACAAGGTAATGAACAAATTTAATTGCCAATCTGCTTTTCACCAAATCAACTTTTCTGGTATTTTTTTCCCCTTTTCTGTATGCAGAGAGACTATTTCAGCAATTGAAAATAATTTATAATTTTAAATGATAAGAGGACAAGAAATAGACCATTACAATGTTGTGCATCAATTAGCAGTGTTGTACATGTTTTTTAATAGTTTTGGTGCAACAAAGGTTACAAATTTGAATCTCTACTCTTTCTCATCATAGTTTTCATTTGGTAATTGAAATATTTATACATATTATATTCTTAATCTTGATAGATCATGCATCACGTGCCTACATAAATAAGATGTGGCAAATTAGAATTTAAGGGAAACTTGTTCAAAATTTGCATGGTATTGGTTCCAAAGAATTAGAGGACAATTTTTATTAACAATATTTCTTTATTCATACAATCTCTACAAGCAGTTATATCTCCTTATAACTGAAGCTTGCAAATACCTAATATAATTGACCTAACCATGTGACTGAACCTAAAAGACCCCTCCACCTATATTTTAGGAATTACGCTAAATCACAGACACCATTTTGGAAATTGCCAACCATCAACAATCTGCAACCAGGACATTTGCCTTGAATGACTAGATTAAGAGTTTTAAATTTTTCAGGCATCTACAGTCAATTAATAAATAAAGAAGAGCTTGGGAAAAAAAGCCTTAAAATATTTTCGTGGAATTTCTTCTAGAAGCTCTTATTCTCTACACAATGTATTTGTCAAGTGTTTACCAAATAATTGACTTCGGAAATACTTCATCTTGCGAACTTGTTATGTCATATTCTTTAGCTGCCTTATTGGAAAGTGCAATATTTACACCTCACATTTTACCGTCACAATCTATTCAACTTAGGTGGGGTTATTAGGATGCAATTGTCCCAAGTGTTCTTTTACAGCTTGCTTGGAATGAACAATAAACAATTATAACAGAAGAGAGAAATAGCATGGTATATCAGCAAGGACAATTAACTATCTATGTAGTGAACAGATATATATTGCAATAGAACAATGATATTTCAATATCAAAAGAGTTGATCATAGATGTGAGTATAAGGTGATCATCAAAGGTCACACCTTTGATGATATCTTTATTTAACAATAGTAGAACTTAATTACTTGATGTATTTTGACAACTATTATACCCAAGTACCCGCTAAGCCATCTACAAACACAGACTTGAACCAACTTTCTTAGTGCATAATTGCGTCTCTAAATTTAACTACAACAAATTTATCACTCATACCAACCTTACTGTTTTTTTATCTATGTTGGTCAAGTTGGTGTCCATGTAAATGATGTAGTCTATGTTTGTTAGGAAAGGTGTCTCAAATTTGCAAAACACTAAAATGCAATTTCTAGGCAATAGAGGTCATTTTTTGTTCCAAATATTATTGAAATAGGCTTTAACTAGCTAAAGTGGGTTATGATGACATAGATCTCTCTGAGATCTTTAATTTAAATAAAGGGGGGGCTCAAACAGCTTTTTAGATCAAAAGTTGTGGCCTCTAGAAGTTAGGCTCCCACATCATAAATGTAGGAGCATCTATGACACATAAGAGAACTATAAGAGGAAGTTACACATGTTGAACAAAAACATTCACTAACCTATGACATGTCACTATGACTATCCTAAAACATCTTTGAGGGATTGAATTAAACAAATTGGAGCGCCCAAGTTGGGAGAATAGCTATGACATGTTATGATAGATTCTTACGTCAGGTGTAAGGAATATACTATATTTAGCATGAGGACTCTTCTTGGGATTTGGGCATTGGAATTTGACTAGGGGATTTGGGCACCACTTTTGGGTGGTATTAGCTCATGGTTTTGTGATTCCCCTTTGGTGGTTTCGTGTCTTGGTTTCTCTATTTATTGGATGCTTGGGATGGAGTTTGCATGGTTTATTTACAAGTATGTTGCTGGTATTACTCCATATCTAAGTGTTGTTGTCTCCTATGAAAGCTCCTTGTCTCAATTGTATTGTAACTACTAATGTTGCTGAATAATACATTGGTTTGGAGTTTAGAGGCTGAGTTTTTATTTGAAAGGGTTTTCTTAGGATACATCATTATGTTATGGTGAATAATTTTATTGTGTTGTTTCTTACAAATTATTTTAGGTTGTATTTTTGGTTCATCTCTCCTATTAGATTAGTGTAGGAAGCATTTTCGCCCCTTGGCTTCCTTTCAATGTTAACCACTATAATTCTCATTGCCAATATTTCCAAAGAAAACCTTATCTTATTTTCCATGATAGTAAAAGCACTCAAAATCTAATTTGCCAACTCTCCTACCTATAGAAATTTGGAAATTCAATGTCCATGGATTTTTGCTTACACTCCTTTGTTAATGGACTGCATCAAACTTCTCTAGCTGCTGGTACTGCTGTTAGAAAATTCTTGGTTGTCAGCAATGTCCTCATTCTTCAAAATTCTGTCCAAATTCTTTATCAGTACTTCCAAGATAAAGACGTGCTTGAAATCTACTGTGTTTGAAAACAGTTGCACTTACTCCACAACCAAGTGGGAGGTCATTTGTGATCCAAGAAAATCATTTTATTTTCTTAGTTTACAGACAATCATTGTGCATTTGCTATAAATGCAAGCAAATTAACAGGCCCTTTCAACCTGATTTGCTCCATATAGGAACACAGATATTTATAAAGATTCAGAACAGAAAGAGTCTCTGTATTTTCTCCTAGTCTATCAAATGGAATATGCACTTCTACAGATTTAAGTGCTTACAAACCCCACATAAGCCTTCGTAAATTTAGCAAAGAGGGCATACAGAAACAGACTAGGAGCAAAATACAAAGCAGCAGCAGCAAGGAACCATTTTATGATGAGGAAGATGATGAAGCTAAAGTATATGTTTGTACAATTATAGGAAAAGAATCTGCAATTCCAACAAACTTCAATGCTTCCTGGAGTGCATTGGTTTCAAATAGGTCTCGAAATCTCTCTGTCTTCACATGCCTGGAAAGTGTTTAATCCTGCAGATTCTTTCACTACAAAATCCAATTTCGTTTTGCAAATGTCAAACTTACCTGCTCTGATAAATGTTCAATATTTCAATCCTTGAGAGAAGCTTACCAATCACACATGTTCCAATTGTTGGTCCTTCAAGGAGCACAACTCCCACTCTTAAAAGATTCCCACAAGGGACACCACCCTCTAATTGTTCCATGGGCTGGTTCAAAAAATGAAGGTAAATGGGGCTGATGTTGCTCTATTTCAACAATGCATCTTACCGCTTATCAATCACATTCAATGGCAAGGAAAACCAACTGGTCATCCAAAACTGCAGAGATCCCAGCTAGAACACCTGAGCTTGCTAAGGATGAATTATCAGCACCTTCATAACATGCAAGAATCGAATGAAGAAACACTCTGTGATGAAAGATATATATTAGAAACGAAGGTTGGTTGAAGCTATTCAGCAGAAGGCGCAACAAGGAGGGGTAAATAAACACCAGATGATCATTCCAAATCAGCATCATCATGAGACTCTGAGCCTTAATGAAGACTGGATTTCCTAACCTCCCAAAGGCTATTCCTCTTGGTATACCTATAAATTGGAGGCAACTCCATAAGATACAGAAGGAACAAGAGAAACAAGTCATTCTTCCATGCTTCAAGCCACCATCAGATTTGATGTTTATAGATTATCCTGGACTTGCTGTTAGATGTCTCACTATGTACTTGCTGTTTGATGTTCTTAGTAATATTATGATCTACTATATTGTAAGAACCCTTGCCAATCTGATCCAATTTTCTCACTCTGATCTGAGTTTTCTGATTTGGTTTTCTTGTTTGTTTCATAGGTTTTTATGAGTTCAGTTTGGAAATGCATTTACCATAAAGTGATGCCAATATAGAACAATTTTCACATGAAATGACAACAAACTAAGGGATTGCAAACATAAATCAGAAGTCTGATATAAATCAGAACAACAATGTATTCTTATTCCAAATTAAAGATTTGAATAAGAAAAGTGTTTACAACATACTCGATTTGATTACACTTCTTCTTAGTACAATATGAGATCATACATGGCAAATAGATGACAAATAGATGACTGATTTTATGGCTGCTGTCCACAATGAAATCTGATCTGAATTTGTGGATGATGAATCAACTCCAAACTAGTCACCAACCCCTTCAATGATGAGGTGATGGCTTCCCAAGGTAGCCGCTAACCCTAGAAGGAAGATAGATATCAAATCAATGAAGATTATGCTGTTTAAAACCCTGATTCATCAATCTGATATGACTGCAGAGGTCTGATATGAAATCTGATTGCAAAAATGATGTTAAACAATCTCTCCAAGGGTGGCACTAACTCTTCCAACCAAGCCTAAGCCCTAGGCAATAGAAAATATGATGTTCCACCTCACAAACCAACATGATCTGCCATTACAAGTGCCCAGATCTACAATGTATCCTCAATGATATTGAATGCTCTTCAAACCCTAGCGGTCAGCAATGATGATATTAAGATCTGCCTTCAAAAACCCATTGATTCCATCATAAAACCATATGATATTGATGTCAATTCAATCACAAATGACTTGCAATCAATTATCCTTCGATCTCCATCATATCAAATTGACAATTTGGCACAAATCATGTCAATTGGTCCTTCAAACGCTACAAATATATCCAATGGTAAACCCCATATGGATTCACCTCTCAAAGTGGAGTGGGTTTTCGTCCAAACCACTAATTTTCTAAGGGTTTTCATCCTGAAAAAATAGGCTGAAACAAAGTTGCAGCTCAAAGAGAAAATCTCTGATATCAAATGACAAATACACAATGATAAAAAAATGACCTCCAAAAGTCCTTTTTATAATCCATAAGTTGAGCGCCCAAATTTGCCATAATTTATTTTTATTTCATGTCCACGTCCATAATAAAATAATATTTTATTTTAATTTTCCCATCTCCAATTGGGACGTCCAAGTTAAGGAATAAAATATTATTTTATTTTAATTTATCTTCTCCTTTGGCATTAAAATATTATTTTTTATTTTTCATTTTTTATTTTTTTATTTTCTCTTTATTTTTCCCACTTTCCATCCTCCAAGTGGGTTGCTCCACTACAAGGCAAATTATTTAATTAATTTTGATTTCACCATAATTACAACAAAATTACTCCAAGTCATAATCCAACATTGTTTTGCCAAGGAAAAAATAGTTAAATGCATGATTTAACTACTCAAAGTATTCCCTTGCTTCTTTGACCTAGCCTACGGGAACAAAATAGACTAGCCGACACATGGTAGGTGATCATGCCGGAAATGGGGACATTACATATATAGTCATTCTCTACATGTTTGCTTAGTTCTCTGCTGTTTATTTCCTTATTCTCACACTTTTCGGGCTAGGGTATGCAATGCCCCCTTTGGAAGACTGATGTAACTGACTAACTTTGGTCCTTGGCCTCATTTGGCTAAGGACAAAGGATTTTTGTAATATTCCCCAACAGTAATATAATTATTTTTTCATTAATTAAAATGAAACAAGCATGTCATTTCATCTCCATTTGAACATCCACTAATACATAAACTTGCTTATCCTGGTGCCTTATGATAAGTTATCAGTTTTATTGTGCTTGCATTTTCCTGCATTGATATATAAAATATAATTTTGTGAGGAATACCATCTTATTTGCATTATTTCGAATGTGGATTCCAGGTTGAATTTGAAGCTCCAGATGGCAATGGTCCAGTGGTTTTGGACCTTTTAAAAATGGGTAAGGGTCAGGCCTGGGTAAATGGACACAGTATCGGACGTTATTGGCCTCTGTACCTCTCTCCACAAGATGGCTGCAGTACATGTGACTATCGAGGAATGTATAACGAAAACAAATGCTTCAGAAATTGTGGTCAACCTTCTCAAAAACTGTAAGAAAATTCATATTATTATTCTTTTATGCTTGTACTGTATAGCTCTCAGATTCTTCATGCTAAGACTTGCAGAGGCTAATAATACGTGCTTCATTTATTTTATGGGATCTTTCATTGTTTCATTATTTTCCCTTTTCAGTTCTTAGAGTTTCACCTACACATGCTACTGTAACTTGATGTATTTATGAGTCCTATTGATATACTTTGTTCAAGCATGGACAACTGTATAATTTCTTTCTTTCTATCTTTCTGACAAAAAACCTAAATTCCAGGTATCATGTCCCTCGTTCATGGATTCGGTCTACAGGAAATGTATTGGTGTTGTTTGAGGAAATCGGCGGGGACCCAACTAAAATCACGGTTCTTACTAGGTCTATAGAGCCTCTAGGTCTTTAGAGTTTTGTGGAAAAAAATCTTGCAGTGGAAGCAATCTGCAGCTGATTTAACTTGCACCATCAAAATTTCCACGGAATTTGTGTATCAAGCTCAATTTATGTAGAGCCACTGAATAAGGAACATTATTATATCAAAATGTTTTTGTTCCATGTATCTTTGTAATTATTAAGGAATACCAATTCCTTTCTTCTTGAATTGGTATTTCCATGGTTTTTGCATCAAAGATGTACAAAGCTACCCAAATGTATATCCTTACACCAAGTTTGACATTTAGTTCTGCTCAAATAAAAGTTATAATGAGAAATTATATGGTTGTGCAAGGTGACCATAAAGATGTAAGGACTTTGGTTTGAATTAAAAGTGCTACTATTCCAAGATTTCACAGCTGAATTTCTCAAAAAAGTCTTTTGATGTGCTTCCTGTTCTAATATCTGCTGATATGCTTCGCTTATTCTCAAAAATACATGTTTCAATTTAATTTCATTATTTGTCAATTTGTCAGCAAGATTGTTTCCAAAATTTTCTCCCATCCAATATGTGTAGCTGTGTCGATATAAACGGCCTCTTCAACAAGATATAAGATAACCCTACCAGAAAAATAATTTCAAAGTTTAACATAAAATTATTATATTCAATTATTTTATTTTATTTTTTAAAATCACTTCAACATTAACTAATTGGAAACTTGGGGGCATGGATGATCCTCATTACTGATCAAGAAAAAGAGCATGTAAGGTAAACCTGTCTCTTTGTCACCTTCATTTCTAAGGGAAATTTATTTGGGTTATCCATTACATCAACCTGCAAGCTCAAAGAGTGTGACCTCTTCAAATACTATAAATCGTATGCATCATGATTCCCTTCTTTCTCGTTACAGAGGAGGTGTGGTTCGGCCAAAAATAAACAGAGATCTCAAATAATGGAAAACTGAAATAAGGAAGACTGCAACAAAGCTAGAAACCCTAATCCCTCACCAGGGTAACAAAGTTATCTACAAGATACTCTATATGAAATGAAATATTCCATGTGTCCATTTGGAGCAGAGCTGCTGAAGGGGCTAATGAAGTTCTTATCATTTTATGTTGCGCATTTACAGAAATCAAAGCGTTCGGAAGTTTGCAATTTTTTGTGTCTTGATCTACAGAAAGGTCATGCAAAAAATTTGGGAAAATCTCCATAAAGAGGTCCTTATGATTAAGCTCATGTAAAATTGTAATGAATATAGTTCTAATCAAGAAACAGAGGAAGTTTATCGCCATGGGTGTGAGCAGCCTCTATTAGACTGCAATTTTGTTTACTGATTCAATTTTATAATGTTTTTTGATTGCCAATTACTGAGAGGGTCTGTCTAATGGTTAGTTGATCTGCTGAGTCCTACTGTCAAGCACGTGTCCTCTATTGCACCATAATATTACTTGTGAAAATTAAAGAAAAACAAAAAATATTATAAAAGAAATTAAAGAAAAACAAAAGAAATAAGTGTGGAGGACCCTATCCGTGTACCCAAAGGGATTTCAACATAGCTCTTACTAGAATTTAGCTAGTTGTGACCTACTATTAGATTACTTATCTTAAATAAATCTATGTAAAAGATGTCCCAGATATCCTTCATAGACACTTATTCCATTTGTATATGACAAATTGGATATCTCTCAACATCTTTTGTATAGATTTGTTTAAGTTACAATATGTAAACAAATTTTAATGAAGCAATCATTTTTGTTGCAATAATAATAATTGAGAAATAATTTGACAAAAGACAAAAACTCAAATAGAAGATTATATATAATAGCCTAAGATGATATATTATAATAATATAAATTTATTTTAGTCACTTAAGAGTTAAAGTACATTTCTAAGATATAGAAGCATCGTTATTAAATATATCAATCAATATAAGTAAATAATATAAATTGGATGTGGAAATTTCTTTTAGACATTCCTATTTTGATATACCTATTTTGATATAAATAGGAATTATCCATGTCTTTGTTTAATCCACCTTTTATTTTTATATAAATAGGAATTATCCCTCTTTTTGTTTAATCCACCTTTTATTTTTATATAGCATAGAGGTTTATATAGAGAGGGCGATTATATATAAAGAGGTTTGGGTAATAATATGAGTTTATTGTAGTTAAGTGTTATTTTAAAATAAATTTCTAAGATATAGAAATATCTCTTAATCTCACCAACTTTTTTTTCAATATAATTTTATAAAATAATATGAATTTATTTTGATTATTACTTATCTAGGGGAAAATTTATATATTCTCATCTACTCTTTTTTCATATATAACTTATATAAACAATGTATATAGTAATATTTGTTTTATATATATATATATATACTTTAAATTTTTTTTTTTTGAATTTCCTATTTAACTTATATTATAAAAGCAATAAATAGTACAATATTCACAAAAAAGGGTAGGGTGGTTAAAAGGCACACCCACAAAATCTCAAATCCTTAAAGGTGAATAATAGCCATACATAAAGGCGAATAATATAACAAAGGGCACAACCTAAATAACACCAAGCAACAAGAGCAGTACCGACAAAGGGGGATGATCCTTGTCATCAGGTTTCCCCCAAACATCCCTAAGGGTGGTATCATCTATAGGCTCCCAACCGTCAAGAGCAACAATAGCATCTTCATTCTCCTCAGGAGATTGAGCACGGGCCAGAGAAATGGCAAGTTGCGGCCGAGGAAATTTGTCTTTGTTAGGCCAACCAACATCGTACCTTGGAGACCGTCGTTTAGAAGGCTAAGACCACCCTCCACAAGCAACAGAATCCCTGGAGGGCTAAGGGCTATGAGAATGATATCCACAATCACCATGATCACCACAGTAGCCCTGGTCACATCGAGAAAACTGACTACGACCACGCCAACACCCTCAAGAGGAAGAGGAGTCAGGCATAACCCAGGCAACAGTGTAAGGGGCATTACCCCAATGGTCCAACAACTCCTGGAGATGAGCGACTTCAAGTGCAACTTTGCTAGCTTGCACTTGAATCTACAACAAAACATCAAAACAAATGATAGCTTTAGTGTACAAAGAGAATTGCTTACCACCAGAATAATGATTGAAAATAGCAACATTTTTGTTATCCCAAATGCTAAAGAATTTCCACCCTAAAAGCATGTCAAATTTGATCATATTTGCGGGGGAGAAATGGCCAATCACCGAGTAAGACCATATGCCAAGAAAAGGTAGAAGGTTTGAAAGGCCAAAAGAAATCATGAATCTAGTTCCAAGCTTCTTGAGCTTGAGGGCAAAACCAAAAAAGGTGCTTGAAAGACTCAAGCTGCCCATAGAACGTGCAATGAGGAATGGCAACACCCATATGGGCCAGACGATCTGTTGGAGTAGCCAAGATCAATAAGCACAAAGAATAAAACCTTCCACAAGTAAAAAATGGAACACAAGAGCATATCTATCATGTACAATGAGAGTGTATAAAATACAATGAGAAGCCTTGCATAAATAGGCAAGGAGGAGGAGGTAGGAAGGTAGGATTGAACTACTGACTACCCCTACAAGCATGCAACACTTGTCTAACTCACATGACATGTGTGAGGGTAAGTGGCAAGCCAAAAAGAAAAAGGTGCCTCACATGGCTAAGGGCACATGTCGAAATGAGACAAACTCCTAAATGACTAAGTAAACTTAATCCTATGTGTGAATAGGTCAAACCTTCAAAGAGGTGATATCTAAACTAGTTAGATAATGACACTATTTATACTAACACGATCCCTAGGGGGAGGCCTTGATATAACAAACACCAAGAAAAATGATACTACTTAGGATCAACCACATCACATCACACACATTGAAACTATTTGTGCCAGGTCCCATGAGAGGACTGAATATGCCAACTGTGATTCAACTGCTCCACCATATGCAAATGTGGAGATAGACAAGAGTAACCTTTACAAGGTCTCTAACTCCTAAAAGGAATGTTTGGGTACCATTTCCAATCTTTCCACCATGGCTTGAGAAATTTAACTCTCAATTTATGTATCATCTAAGGAGGAATAACATTAATGACAGCCTAGTGAGTCTCTTGATCAATGTTAAGAAGCTAGAATTTTTGTTTGAACTCAAGCCAATATAAAAAAATTCTTGGTGGTATGATGCAAAAAGTTAGGCAGAACATGTATCCCATGTTTGAAAAATTTTAAGGCATGAACCCAAGGCAGCTTAGCAAGTAGTTGGTCGTGATTACTGAGAACCAGGGACCACCAAATGGATTGATGGTTGATGATAAACCATTACGAAAATCATCTCCAGCCCATCGAAGTCAGGGTTTGAGGGCTTCCCAAGCTTTACAAATGCTTTTGATAGCAAAAGTACCTTGAATGGAAACAAGTTCTCTCATAGTGAGGAGGGTCCCTAGATCCAAACATTTTCATGTGGGAGTGCCTATGTAAAATTCAATTTTAATTTTGAAAAAACCATTAATATAAATGTTTGTCAAAATTTATTTTTTTATGTCACCATTTAATTTAGTTGTATTAGTTTTTTAATAATATGTGAATTGTGTATTTAAAAAATATATTTAGACACACTCACCACATTAGGTACTTTTATGCCACTATATAAGGGCATAAATATTATATGTTAAATTTTGAAAAGAATTAAAATAAATTCTTTTGAAATAGGCTAGTAAATAAATGTAATAAGCAAACACAACTAGATTACCCTAACATAATGACAAGAAGGATCAAAGACCTAGCTTTGTGTGTGAATTGGAAGTATTTTGATATAGACTATGCTTAGTGATTTAGTTTTGTGCTTTGTAATTAGATCTAGGGTTGTAGTGCTTAGACAAACTATTGGATGATTTACTAAGTGTTTTGGTTCAATCCCACAACTACAAAGTGATCCATACACACGTAGCTTCGATCTTGAATCTTAATTTTTGACCCTCTATTGTGGCTTCAAAATGTGCACGTTGATCCTCAGATCCCTGTTTGTGCTTAAAATATATGAAGTTAGTGGTCTGGAAGATACCATTGGAATTTTTTGTGCAAGGACTTCAGACGTAGTCAAACTTAATGATTTGAACAAGATCAAAGACAAGTCAAACAACTATACAAGATGTCTAATTTGTCTCTATTCAGCAGATGTTGATGATAGATGATGTCATGATGCTTTAGTTATAAAACTAAAAATATGAACAAATGATTGAATGGATAGATATGTCACATCACCCATTGTAGGCAAGGTATGGACATCCATCAAAACATAAAGGAAAATATTAATGAGGATGGATATGACAAATTTTAAATTATATTCATAAATTGAAGGGGTTTAGGGGAGAGGAGCCAGTAGTGGTGCACCCTAACTTCACACCTTTCAAAATCATATGTGGCAATTTCGAATTACTCCAAAATTTTTACAGTAGCTTATTTGCTAATGCCCCTGCTTATAACTAAGGTTTCAGGGCCACATCATCAAATATGATACCACATCAGCGTACTTTTTATTGAGGTGTCAAATAGTTCCCCAAGAAAAAAGGGTGGACCAATAGGTGTGCATTAGGTCATGTTTTGTTGGTAGGCTGATGTGACATCACATGATTGCTTTTTAAATCTAAATGGCACATTTCATTCAATTATTAGTACTTAGAAACACTAACAACCTCAACACTGACAACCTTAAAGTCACAACTACTAGTACTAAACTTCAAAAAATATTAGATCATACTATCTCAACCATTGGAACTATCTCACCTATTAGGTCTTTTCCCCTATGAAGGGGGACAGAGTAATGAAGCGTCATGGCTGGAAATATTGAAGTGATTTGAAAGAGGTTTGGTGGAACATGGAGACGAAGTAAGGCCATTCTGGTGTCACTGGAAATCGACAAAAGAGATCTTGCAATAGCTCTGCGACGTAATTTGGTAAGAGGGAGTTAGATTTTGTCTGGACATTGTTTTCAACCAGCTTTCCAGCCTTAACACACTTGCATTCAGCATATATGGATGGGAGAATACGTGGATTTTGGTGGAATTGCCGATAGGATCTGTTACCTTCCAAAGGAGGTTCCTTTGCAGAGGATAAAGTACTCTATTTTTCTGGTTTACCACGGGCCGGATGGGAGCAAAACTTTCATCCACAACATGTTCAAATTGCTCAGCGTAGGAGTTAAAGTTCTTGATATTGACTTGAATAAATGGGAAATTTTTCCTTTGCAGAGGATAAAGTGCTCTGTTTTTAGGGTTTACCACGGATCGGATGGGAGCCAAACATTCATCCAGAACTTGTTCAAATTGCTCAGCGCAGGAGGATTTAAAGTCCTTGATATTGACTTGAATAAATAGGAAATTTAGGGCACACGTTTCAACCTGGTAAGTTGTTTGTTCACATACTAGTGGACTACTATGGAAGTCCACTTCATCACTCCATTCTCTAAGGTTTTGAGTATTATTCTTAACCCTGCATGGATTACTGTTCAAATATGATCTCCACGAATGCCTTTAAATGCTTGGCTATGTATCAATAATTTCTTAGCAGAAACTCCAAAACTTGTCAGAGTCGACTGATGGAATTTTGCTCACTGGTTTTGAGAATTATTTGCTTGCCCTGCGTAGGTTTTACATTTCTCCGAGGCATTTTGTCAAATAGTTTATGTACCCTAAGTATGTATTACATTTCTTTGGAGCATTTTGTCAAACAACTCACATGCCTTGCATTTACTTCTATATTTGCATATATGTCCATTGAGGTGTTCATTTGATGATCATTGTTTTGTGAAACATCATGCTAGTAGTATATAGTTCTGATGTTTTTAGGGATTGACCTTATTACTACTCAGTGACAATTGAGATTTCAAATTATAATTCTAAGGCACGATTGGTTGGCAAGTGGTCATTTCATTAGTCTAGCATTGGATAGTAATAAGAAAGAAAATTGTTTGGGAAACTCTTTTGGCAATATGGTATTTATATTTAGATTTTGATCTACCACCTCAACAATTGATAGTATAATGTTGGTATAGCATCCTCTCACCATGTTTCTGATAGAACATATTATCACTATATATTCACTATATATTGTGAGGAGATTTATGTCAATTAACTCAACTCTTGCATATTAAGGTTCTTATAGAAATGTTGATGTTGGGACTAAGGTTGACCTATTGGGTGTTTAGTTTTAGAAGTTTCTACACTCTATTGTAAAGCACTATCCAACATACTTATTGAGGCATGGAATCTCATAATGTTGGATTTGCATAATATACATTATTATAATGACAAGTGTACTACACATTGTGGTAGGGATTGCCGATTATGTGATACTATCCTTATACATGAAAGCATAAGTCATTAGCGTAGACTCAAGTAAGGATGTTGCATTCTAATACCTTTAGTATTGCAAGTAAGATAAGTTAATATTGAAATGTTAGAATCAATCCTCATATTATTGATCACTAGGATTAGACAATTGATGATTTAGGTCAAATGCTTGACATTTTGGAAGGCAATGTTATTAACAACAATGATTGAATGTAAAGCTCACCATTTATGAACAAGGGAATAGTGTGTAATGGTAGTATAGATGGTTAACTATGATATTATTATTGGTTGCAGGGTCTACAGTTGAGCATAGAATGACTATTATTGACTCTTATACTTAGTTGAGTGTAATATGGATGCAACAACGTTGGATATTGGGATTGCTCATTATAGGACCTACAATAAATTGCCTTGATCCTTGAAGGGAATAAAAAATGTGTGAATGTTGTTCCTGAATGTGAAACTTTATTGCCATCCCCAACAAGTATATATGGTTCTTCTTTGCCTTTTGTGGATGGTATTTGTGGCATTATTATTTTAGGTATCACTATTGTAGTGTCTATAGATGTTGTTAACATGGTTTGGAAAATGGTTATAATTGTGCAAAACATTTTATTGTAGTTGATTTCCACGGCTTTGGTGCTAATATTTGTCTCTTAAGTATTTGTCAATGGTTGATATTTAGTCCACTCTCACCCTAGATACTTGATACCCAATCTAGCAACAATGACTATGCTATAATATTACCTATACTATATTGGGTGAACTATTGGCATGTTCTAGGGCAGGGTTAATGTGGATATTATGCTTATAATTGCCTCTAAATAATGGCTATGTCTCATGGAATGTTCTTACTTATGGAATCCTGAGTTGTGAAATTACATAGTGTCTCAGTTTTAAAGAAATGATTGCATAATATAGTATGATTGTGGTATATAGAACCACTGAACTGTATTGTAATATGACATCATCATATTCCATTCCAAAACATGGTTTAGTGGTCATATCTTTAAAGGTATTATTATTATATGGGTTAGTTGTACAAGATTGTGAATTGGGTAGAATGTGATATACAATAGCCACTATGGTACTAAGTACATATTACACTTGGTATAATAACTATTGCCTTGGGTTATACATATGGTTTGTGGTTCCTGTGTATGGTAAAGGGACTACTATTACTATAGCGAATGAATAGAATTATGGTTCTGGTTATCATGTTACCACTTAAATATATGATCTGCTTGCATTATATTGTTGACTCTAGAATGTAAGATTTCAACTATGACGGTTAAAGAATTTTAGTATGATAATATTGTCATTATGTTTGACTATTTTAAGATCAATTGGTTCAATTAGGACATGCTAGATCATTGAATCATAGATCAATAACTGAATTTGTTGGGGTAGTATTTAAGTAAATTTATCCTTGTCCATTGTGTTGTTAATAAAAGCGAATTATAAGATGATCTTATACATAGGCTAAAGAATATGTCAATGACTATTTGCTATGATGCTGATTATAAGAATTGTTAAGGATGCAAGTTGCATATTTTTGTTGTATGACTAAGATTCAACCATTGAAGGTAATAAGAATTTTATCCCCATCAAATGCCTTATATGGATATGAAGTGGTGCAGTCATCTTTTGAATTCGAGCTATCATTTAGTATATTATGACAACTTATAAATGGATTGAATTTGAATTGTCAAATGCCTTAAGCATGAATATGTCTGTCATTTAGTATATTGTGACAAATTGCAAATTGTGATATCCTATCTAATCATCTTTTTTGAATGGACTTAATTTATGATTCATGGTGCTATGACTAAGAAGTGAACAATTGTCCTCTTTGAATGAAGGGGAAAATGCATAATGTGAATCCTAATGTCGAAATGGTAGTTGATTTGTTATTCAAAGAACCCTAAAAAATTACAAGAACTTTGACTCATCAATGATACACATATTTTAGCATTATTGCATTAACCTTGTGAAACTTTGAATGGTTATGGACCTCTATGTTAGGGTGTGTACAATTGATAAACTTTTTAGGTTTGGGAAATTATTAGACATAATAATACATGGTCAACTAAACATGAGAAGCTAGACATATGTCCTTAAGACTACTATACCCTCGATTATTATTATGTGCTAGAAATTAGAAAAAGGTAATTGATTTTGACCCTTTAGTGAGATTGTGAATCCTTTCTTGATTTTGAGAAAATGTAATTGAGAGATTATTGTGAGAAGAACTACATGTGACTTGAATCTTGTTTGGAAGTGGGTATGTAGCTAGTCCTTGGGCAAAGGATGCCCCTATGACCCAATTCTATAGGGGAGGTGTTTAGGGAATTGTTCGAGGGTTTGGAGTTGTCCCTAAACCTAATCAATCCTCCCTCTTTCTATATGCTTCAACTTGAAGCTGAAATTTGCATTAGATGGCTATGAACTCACATTTTTAATTAATATGTCCCAACTATATAGGTCTAAGCCAGTAAAAGGTAATCCATCATCATCAAGCTTATCTACTTTGAGGTTTGTGGCGTTTGGCTTTCCAAAACCTACTCCAATCTTGGATGAACTTTTAGAGTCATTGTCATCATGGTCTATCTCTGATGTGAATGTATGGGAATGCTTCTAGATTTGTTTGAACTAAAACTATTAGAGTTTTGTGTGTTAAAAACCTTATGGCATTGTGTCTTATCTTAGTGATAAATATAAGAAGGCATATCTTAGCCTCAAGACATTAGTGAGGTCTATTCTTCTAAGAAATAAGGGCATGATAAACTTGTTAGATCTAGGGCACACAATTGAGAGGGGGGGGTGAATTAGTTGTACAAAAACTTGCTTCTACTTCAAACACTTGATTCTTCTTTGTTAGTTAACAACATATCAATTAACCATTCATGAAAGCATAAAGCATAAACACCAGAGTAGATAAACATCAACACATTAGACACCAAGATTTTGACGTGGAAAACCTGTTTAAGGGAAAAACTACGGGGTGATTAACCCAAGGATTATTCTCTATTAGAAGAATAAGAAAAATGGATGGCACATGCCAATTAGGGCTCACTACTCGAGCACACTGCTCACAAGGAGGCACACTGCTCACAAGGAGGCACACTGCCTACAAGAGACACACCGTCTACAAGATAACAAGTATTACAAACATGAACTGGAGATTGACATCTTTACCATGTCTGGATCAGTTCCATTTAAGCTCGAGACACACCTGCTTTGCCTTTCGCTCTTTCGCTATGCCACACTCATCCGCTTCATGACACCCTTCGAAATGAATTCACAAACCTTTATTTATACAAGGCATCGACTTAGGAACAATCATCTAAGTCAGCAATCATCCACATGAACATTCGCAAGATGAATAATTCATCTGGTCGGCCAGCCTGAACAAGAACATCTTCATCCAGAAGTATATCTCCAATTCTAGTCTCTAACACTAATGCGGACCAATAACACAATCTCAACATGATCCAAGAACTTAGGGACAATCATCTAAGTCGGCACTCATCCACAAGAACATTCGCAAGATGAGTAACTCATCCGGTCAGCCAGCCTGAACAAGAATATCTTCATCTGGAAGAGTATCTCCAATTCCGGGCTCTAACACTAATGCAGACCAACAACACAACCTCAACATGATCCAAGAACCTTCACAGGCTTTCCTGAATGACTAGGTACATCTGCACTTCCTCCACTTACCAGAATTCTTTTCTTCATCTGGAACTTCAAGGACACAGTCTACCGCCACTATCATACTGAAAAAGGTGCTTCCAGACCTCCAAACTATGTACCAATCGAGATGACACATCACAAGGACATCCCAAACACTCCTTCCAATCCGCAGAATAGGACAATGCACTTCCAGATCTCACCAGACCTTTTTGTAACACTTTGTCACTCCGGAGCATCTCCCGGAACCGGTTCTACTTGATTGATCACAACTTCTTCATATCTTCATGTGGACCTCTGAAATCTAAACTGGAACATCTCAAGACTCATATCTACAAACCCTTTAATCCGCATCCTTTGATCCTCAACCTATTGAGTACTTTTTCCTTCTTCTCATCACTGTTCTTCACTGTTCCTGATTGAGACTAATTTCCTCAATAACCTCAGCACACAGCTCATCCAATCCTTCTTATCAATGCAATATGAGTATGTTGACATCAATGACAACACTGGTTAACCTCATACTTGCAACAATCTCTCCCTTTGTCATTAATGGCAACATATGATGTGAAAAACCATCAAGACAAGAACTTCTCCTTTCTGTCACAGCTCCCCCTATTAGCAACAACTCTTCACATGTCTTCTCTTCGTTTACTGCTCCCCCTTTGATCATCAACCACTTGTTTTTCACATGTCTTCTCTCCCCCTTTGACATCAATGGCAAAGGGCTCATACTTGCAATTCTAACACATCAGAATCATACCGGCTGCTCCCCCTTAGTAGCAGCTCCCCATCATCAATCCAGTTTATAAGATATGACTGTGATATCCAGCAGACTGATGCACATCGGTGCATCCTAGTTCATCACCGGAGGGGCCATGACCCCTAACTTCTCCCGGAGATACTCAAAAGAGTCCTTGGGAAGAGGTTTAGTAAAAATATCTGTAATCTGATCCTTGGAGGGTACATACTCCAATCTGACTTCATCCTTGTTCACTTGTTCTCTCAGAAAGTGAAACTTGATAGATATGTGCTTGGTCTTAGAATGCAATACCGGATTCTTAGAAATATTTATTGCACTTGAATTATCATAGAAAATTGTGATAGGCTCCTCATATTCTACTTTAGTGTCTCTTAGCATTTGTTTCATCCATAAGATTTGAGTGCAACTACCTGCTGCTACAATGTATTTTGCTTCAGTCGTAGACAAGGATATTGCCTCTTGTTTCTTGCTTAGCCAAGAAACCAACCTTTTTCCCAAAAAAAATGCTCCTCCACTTGTACTCTTCCGATCATCCACATCTTCTGCCCAATCTGCATTTGTATATGCATGAAGAGAAAAATCCCGATCTCTAGGATACCATAGGCCATACTCAATTGTTCCTTTTGAGTACCTAAAAATTCTTTTGATTGCCATGACATGAGATTCTCTAGGATCAGCCTAGAATCTTGCCACAAGACCAACAACCTGCATTATATCTGGTCTAGTCTGAGTGAGATACAATAGTCCTCCAATCATTGATCTGTATTTGGTCTGATCTGTCTTAGGAGAGTCATCATCTTTTCTCAACTTACATCTGGTTGCCATAGGAGTGTTCATTGGCTTTGAATCTTCGATTCCGTATTTCCTCAACAATTCTTTCACATATTTGGTCTGAGAGATAAAAATGCCTTTCTTTGTCTGAGTAATTTGCAATCCCAAGAAGAAATTCATTTCACCAAGCATTGACATTTTAAACTCATTTTTCATTTGATTTGCAAAGGTTTTACCCAAACTGTCTCTTCCTCCAAAGATGATATCATCAACAAATACTTCAACAATCAAGATGTTTTCATTATCTATTTAAAAATATATATTACTATCAGCAGTACCTTTGTTGAAACCAATCTGCACAAGATGCTTATCCAACCTTTCATACCATGCTCTTGGGGCTTGCTTCAATCTATACAGTGTCTTCTTCAACTTGCAGACCATATCATCATGATCAAACAATTGAAATCCATCCGGTTGTTCAATGTAAACTTCTTCTTCCAAATCACCATTTAGGAAGGTAGACTTGACATCCATCTGATATACCTTGAAGTTTTTGAAGGCAGCAAATGCAAAAAATAGTCTGACTGCTTCAATTCTTGCCACCAGAGCAAAGGTTTCTTCAAAATCAATTCCTTCTATTTGAGAGTAGCCTTTGCAGACCAATCTGGCTTTGTTTCTGATTACTTCACCAACTTCATTTAGTTTGTTCCGAAAGACCCATTTGGTTCCAATCACATTCTTGTTTCTAGGTCATGGAACAAGATCCCAAGTGTGATTTTTCTCAATTTGCATCAACTCTTCCTCCATTGCTTGGTCCAGTTTTCATCATTGCAAGCTTCATTTATTGTCTTAGGTTCAATCTTTGAAATCAGACAGTATTCATTTGAATTTTGAGCAATTCTCCTCCTTGTTTGTACCCCTTTGCTTTTGTCACCTATGATCTGATCTTCAGAATGGTTTAGAGTTACATACCTTGGAACTTTGGGAGTTTCTTGCACTACTGTTTCTTGATTAGGCTCATTCAGACAAACCTCTTCTTCCTGATTTACCAGATCAGTCTGAATCTGACTTTGAGAGGAGGATTGAGCTCCTTAAACTAGAGAGAGAATCATTCTGATCATCTTCATCATATTCATAAAACCTTGAGGGCTTCTCAATTCCTTCATCAACCTTCACATTTGTACTTTCTATCATCTTTCTCAATCTCTTATTGTAACACCGGTATGCTTTGCTTTGAGTGGAGTAACTCAAGAAAATTCCTTCATCACTCCTAGAATCAAACTTTCCTAGATCTTCATCTCTTTTAATGTAACATTTGCTACCAAATACTCTGAAATATCTCACAGTAGGAGTTATACCAAACCAAATTTCATACGGAGTCTTACCGGTATTGCTTCTGATTTGAACTTGATTAAGAGTGTAGACTGCAGTGCTGACAGCTTCTCTCCAAAACATCTAAGGAACATTTGCTTCCATCATCATTGTCCTGGATGCTCCTTGTATGGTCTGGTTCTCTCTCTCAACTACTCCATTCTGCTGTGGAGTCCTAGGAGCAGACAATTGTCTCTTTATGCCATGCTTCTCACAAAAGTCTATGAATTCACCGGATGTGAATTCACCACCTCTATCAGACCTCAGACTTCAGTTTCAATCCGGTTTGATTCTCTACCATAGCTTTGAAGATTTTGAACTTCTCAAGGGCTTCTGATTTCTCTTTTAGAAAGGTAACCCACATCATCCGGGAATGGTCATCAATTAGTAACATGAAATATCTATCACCTTGCATACTCTTGATTCTTGTCGGACCACATAGATCAGTATGAACTAATTCCAATAATCCGGTAGAGGACTGATCCTTGCTTTTGAAAGAGACTCTACTCTGTTTACCTAGCTGACATTCTTTTCACAAACTATTTGTAGGTTTCACCAATTTTGGAAGATCTCTTACAGCATGAGTATTGCTTATCTTGATGATGTTATCAAAATTCACATGACACATCCTTCTATGCCATAACCAGCTCTGATCTTGAACAAACAAACAACTTTTATTAGAACCAACTAGATGGAAGATATTACCTTTTGTTTGAGTACTGGATGCAATCTCAGTTCCGGAGCTTTCAAAGATCCTGCATCTTCCATTCTTGAACCGGAGATCATAGCCTTTGTCCACCAACTGACCAACACTGAGAAGATTGTGCTTCAATCCTTCAACATACAGTACATTACCGGTTTTGCTCTTTCCATCAAAAGAAATAGTTCCCCTACCTCTGATTCTACCAGTAGAATTATCACCAAACTTTACCATTCCTCCTTCATACCTTTCCAAATCTAAGAACTTGTTCTTGTCACCTGTCATATGGTGAGAACATCCACTGTCAATAACCCAATCATCCTTTTCTTCAACTTGGGCAGCCAAAGCTCTTTCCACAACATTATGAATGACAGATTCAGAGGATATTGGATCTTCTTCCTTGATGGCAATAAACACCCATTCATTTATGGATTTGCTTCCTATTTCTGATTCATGATCTATTACTCCTTCATTATCATCTTCTTCATGAACATAATAACAGTTCTTTTGGAACCTTTGTCTGTTAGCATTTGACCTTGCAGATCTTTCCGGACATCTTGAAGCAAAATGACCAATCTTATTGTAGTTGAAGCACTTAAAGGGTAATTTTTCTTCATACTTACCGGATCCTCTTGGCAGTCTCTTTGCAATGAGGGCTTCAAGTTGAACTGTTTCTGCTTCTTCCTCTTCCATGTCTTTCCTTGCTTGATCATACCATGACAGCTTCCTTGAAGAGTTTTCTCCGGGATCAAATCTTTGTTTGCCTTTCACATAGGCACTGGCTTTGAATGTAGATTCAGTCTTGGGATGATCATCTCCAAACTCGGTCATTTCAAATGCAGCCAGTTTGCCAACCAATTGCTCTCTTGTGACAGTTGTATGGGCTCTGAATTCATCAATGGTAGCAACCTTGATTTTGTAGGCAGCAGGAAGGGATCTAAGAATTTTGCAAACAATCTCATTTTCATCCAGAACTCTACCAGCATTCCTAATTCCACACACCAGCTCGTTTACCCTTGGCATAAAGGTAGTGATATTTTCATCATCTCTCATCTTCAATCTTTCAAATTTTCCTTTGAGACTTTGCAACCTTGCACTCTTAACAAACTCATCTCCTTCATGCAGAAGTTCTAGTTTAACCTAGATCTCATAGGCAGTTGGTAGGTCAATAACATTTGAGAGTTCTGAGTCAGTCAATGCACTTAGAAGAGCTTCTTTGGTTTGCAGATTGTTTTTAGTATCTGTGATTTCATTTAGAGTTGTCGGACCACCCTGTGGAGGTACATATGCTTTTGTGACCATGGCCAAGTATGCTTTTCCCATACATTCCAAGTGAAATTTCATGCGACCTTTCCAAAGAGAGAAGTTGGTTCCATCAAACTTCGGACTGTCCTTCTTGTATGACGACATCCTGGATCTCCTCAAGTGGTTAAGCTCCTTTTAGAGGAACTTGGCTCTGATACCAATTGTTAGATCTAGGGCACACAACTGAGAGGGGGGGTGAATCAGTTGTACAAAAACTTTCTTCTACTTCAAACACTTGATTCTTCTTTGTTAGTTAACAGCATATCAATTAACCATTCATGAAAGCATAAAGCATAAACACTAGAGCAGATAAACATCAACACATTAAACACCAAGATTTTCACGTGGAAAACCCGGTTAAGGGAAAAACCACGAGGTGATTAACCCAAGGATTATTCTCTGTTAGAAGAATAAGAAAAATGGATGGCACATGCCAATTAGGGCTCACTGCCCAAGCACACTGCTCACAAGGAGGCACACTACCTACAAGAGACACACTGTCTACAAGATAACAAGTATTACAAACTTGAATTAGAGATTGACATCTTTACCATGTCTAGATCAGTTCCATTTAAGCCCGAGACACACCTGCTCTGCCTTTCGCTCTTTTGCTATGCCACACTCATTCGCTTCATGACACCCTTCAAAATGAATTCACAAACCTTTATTTATACAAGGCATTGACTTAGGAACAATCATTTAAGTTGACAATCATCCACACGAACATTTGCAAGATGAATAATTCATCTAGTCGGCCAGCCTGAACAAGAACATCTTCATCCGGAAGTATATCTCCAATTCCGGTCTCTAACACTAATGCGGACCGATAACACAATCTCAACATGATCCAAGAACTTAGGGACAATCATCTAAGTCGGCACTCATCCACAAGAACATTCGCAAGATGAGTAACTCATCCGGTCGGCCAGCCTGAACAAGAACATCTTCATCCGGAAGAGTATCTCCAATTCCGGGCTCTAACACTAATGCGGACCAACAACACAACCTCAACATGATCCAAGAACCTTCACAGGCTTTCCTGAATGACCAGGTACATCCACACTTCCTCCACTTACCAGAATTCTTTTCTTCTTCATCTGAAACTTCAAGGACACAGTCTACCGCCACTGTCATACTGAAAAAGGTGCTTCCGGACCTCCAAACTATGTACCAATCAAGATGACACATCACAAGGACATCCAAACACTCCTTCCAATCTGCAGAATAGGACAATGCACTTCCGGATCTCACCGGACCTTTTTGTAACACTCTGTCACTCCGAAGCATCTCCCGGAACCAGTTCTACTTGATTGATCACAACTTCTTCATATCTTCATGCGGACCTCTGAAATCTAAACTAGAACATCTCAAGACTCATATCTACAAACCATTTAATCCGCATCCTTTGATCCTCAACCTATTGAGTACTTTTGCCTTCTTCTCATCACTATTCTTCACTGTTCCAGATTGAGACTGATTTCCTCAATAACCTCAGCACACTGCTCATCCAATCTTTCTTATCAATGCAATATGAGTATGTTGACATCAATGACAACACTGGTTAACCTCATACTTGCAACAAAACTTGGTCATGACAAGGCTATGATTGAGTTAAGGAAACTTGCTAACTTTGCATTTGATGATAATGTTAAATTAAGGTATTATGATTTGATGGTGTGAACAACTCTTAATTTTTATGAAGGATCTACCCGCTCTAAATATAGGCCTAGATTTGTGTTGAGTTTAGGACAAAGTACTTGTCACCTAAATTTGCACGCTATTGTTGAAGCTTTTGGTAGTTTCAACAAATTCAGTGAAACATGGGATTGGTCTCAAGATGTGAAACCTTGCAACTGAGACCAAACCTCCAGAGAAGGTTGGTTCCTCTTTCTGGACTTAAGATCCAGAGAATACAATTAAATCTAATGCTAATGATTACCAAGGAAAAGGGGATAGAGAGAAACTGAAATTAAAAGGTGATGCACTAGATTTAGAGTGTTTAGTTGAAGCTGACATAACACAGTAATGATTTCAAAGGCCGAATAAACCAACATAGGCTCATCCAATCTTTAACAGAGGCCAAAACAAAATAATGAAACTTACAGAGGGAGTGTTTTATCCATAGAATAAATGAACAACATTCAAACACACATAGTGTAGAAGAAAATGAGAGGCAGAATTAGTTGCTTGTTTGCCTTAGTCAACAAATTTTGAGTTCGACAAACTCAAAGTTTGTTGATCAACAAATTCATCGACTAAGGAAGGAAAGGAAATGGCCAAGTCAGGATAAAAAGAGAAAGATTGAGCGCTTATTGGTGAAATGCTTAGTTCGCAAACTAAGAAGTTCACTGATTGAAAAGTTCACTGGTTGGTCAATTCCCTGATAGGGCAACCCACCGCTAGAGACAAACATAGAAAAAAAGTTTGCCATGGAGAGGTGAAGGAAAGAAAAGTTGTCTTAGTCGGCAAAGTTGAAGTTCGGTGAACTTCGGGTTCATTGATCGGCGAATTTGCTGACTAAGCAAGGCACAAAGTTTCCAAGGCAAGGACAAAAGCAAAAAATTGGTTCGTGAAAGAGAAAGTTAACCGATAAGGCAAAAATAAGGCAAAGACAGAGAAAGAAAAAGAGGAATCGACGGATCGGTAAAGTTGTGAACTTATTGATTAGTTCACATTTTTTCAAGTTCATTGATAAGGTGATTTGTCAACTAAAAGGACCAAAAGGAGAAAAGGAAGAGAGCCCGATGGTTTGCGAAAAGTAGATTTTGCTGACCAAAGGGAGGTAAAGCTAGGAAATCAAAGAGCGATGAAGAAAAGGAGTTTGCTAGAAGGCGAATTTGTCGATAGAGGAAAATCAAAAGGTGCCAAAGGCAGAATTGAAAATGAACACTTTTAAAGTGTTGTAAAAGCTTGTAGGGCACAATTTCCTGAGAACACGCCATTGCTGCAAGTCAAGGTCATGCAGGCAATTGGAACAATGTAGAAATTCAATGCACAAGTACCTGAAATAAATGAATCAGATGAAGTTCCCCTACAACCATGTTTCTACAGGTCCTTTCAAGGACAAAATCAGGGCATGAGTGGTTCTTCTTCTGCAAGTTTCACAGACCTTCCAGGGCATGGCTGTCGTCCCATTCCATAGATTTCCTAATAGCTTCTGGGCACAAATTCAATGCAGCATGGGCATATAAACAAATCAGTTGACCAATTTCTAGCGCTTGTAGCTACACATGATTTGAAAAGCTATATATACATGGAAAAATATGTTTTTTGCTGTTAGTTGTTCTTCTGGGCTATTATATAGGCTGGATAATTTGTTGTCACATACCTTGTAACACATTTACAAGAACTAGTCGGATCTGATTCATTGTGTTTGAAGTTGAGCCTTTGATGTCTTCGATAGTGGTTCGCCTATAAATGTAATTGGTTATTTTGTGTCCACCTCTTCTATAACAAATTATCTTTCTTTTGTAATGGGTATTTAGCCTCTATGATCAATATAAACTGATGTTTTTCCTCTCTCATTGTTCTTGCATTGTGGTTATTTGATAGATGTAAGCTGTGTATTGTGGATAAAATAGTCCCTTTCATAGTTTTATCTTTTTGCCTTAACCTCTATTTGAACCTGCATGAGTCTGTGTGAGTTCCCTTCAGTGTTTGAAATCATTACTGTGCTATGTCGGTTGTAGTTAAACACTAAATTTGGTGCATCACCTTTTTAATTTCTCCTCATTTTTCCTGGTAACCGGTAGCATTAGATTTAGCTTTTTCTCTGAGCCTTAAGCTTAGAAAGAGGAACCAACCTTCTCTGGAGGTCTGGTCTCATCTACAAGGTCCCACACCTTGAGATCAGTCTCATTGTGTCATTGGAATGCTTGAACATGCTTCAAGCAGGGTGAAATTCTAAGTGATAACAATTTCTGGCATGCCCGATGGGACCAGTCTGATGAGCTTTATCATCCATTGAAGGATTTGGTGTGTTATTCAGTACATTTTGTCATTTGGGGTAGTCTTCTTCAACACCATGGTGACTTTACTGATCAATTTCCTGGTTTGAGTAGTCCACACGTTCAAAGATTCATCAAAGATCAAAATTTCGTGATGCTTTTTGATGCAGAGCATCTCCCTTAATTTCTCTTGCCCACGTTCTGACCGTGGAATTTATGGAATTTGCTATTTTTGGTTTCTCTTCTGCTATTTCCATTTTGTTGTGGTAGTTTTGGGTTTTTTTCCTATTTTGGGTTGTGAGTGGTATGTGGTCAGGTCAGATGCATGCTGACTGGGGGCTATTTGTAGTTAAGTTTTTTTGGTTTAAGTTTTGGGGGGAGCTAACTTTTAAAGGGAACGGATGGGAACAAAAATAGGATCTAGGTTGGAGGAAAATGGGAATGGATTTTCTGGAGAATATGGATGGGTTTTTTGAGATGTAATCGCTGTATCAAATCTGGAACTATAAAATGAGAAGACTATTTATCTGAATCTGTTCTTGTTTTATTTGTTGGAATCTTGTTATTTGTTTTCTACAGATTTGTGCTTCTACCAATTGTTTTGAGCTGCATCATTTTAGTATTAGAGCATCTTTCATGGCCCAGAGGGGAACCTGGGGTAGAAGAGGTCAAAGAAATGCTAAAGAGTGAGATAATGTTGTGGATGAAGTACTTAGGGGGTTGCAGGCCCTTGAGGCTAGATTATCACATGAAGATTTTGAGGAAGAACCAGAAGACCAAAGAGGTCAAGGGGGAGCCATTGACCCCATGGAAAGACTTATTGAAGCTCTTACTAAATAGGGAACTAAAGTTAAGGTTGAAGTCCCTGATTTTAAAGGTGAGTTAAATCCATAAGTGTTCTTAGATTGGATCTAAGAATTAGAAAAATTATTTGACATGGAAGGGATTGAAGAGACTGATCCACACAGAGTCAAAATTGCTGCATCCAAACTGAAGTCACATGCTGCCTTATGGTGGGAGAATCTCCATAATGCTAGGAAAAAATGGGGAAAAGAGAAAATCAAACTTTGGCCAAAGATGTTAAAAATTTTGAGAACTAAGTTGATGCCCTCGGATTATCAGCAAAACTCTTTAAAGAGTTTCAAAATCTGAAGCAAAGAGAGTTGACTATATCAGCTTATACTGAAGAATTTTTGAGGTTGCAAATCAGGACTAATTTAGGAGAAGAGGATGATCATGTAACATCCAGATACATTAATGGACTTTGATTCCAACTCCAGAATGAATTAGCCTTACTCAAAGTGAGTAACGTGGATGAGGCATATCAATTAGCCTTGAAAGCAAAAGAAAAGTTGAATAGAATGGGAAAATTGGCAAACAAAAGAGGTGGCAACACTTCAAGTAGAGGAAGAGGAAGTCCTCCAAAACGGCTAATGGAGAAGAACTAGAAGATGATGTGAAGCCAAACTTCCAAGGGAGGGGTGACTTTAGATGCATGGGACGAGAACAACGATTACCTAAAGGATGGAAACCTTTGAAATGCTTCATTTGTAGTGAAGCCCATAAAGCTGCAGATTACCCTCAAAATCCCAAGAGAGCAATGGTGGTCCAAGAAAAAGGAGAAGAGCCCTTGAGAGAAGAAGGTGAATCAGAAATAGGTGAGAATCTAATGTTTCAAATAGAACTTTGGTTGCTGGTGACAAGGAAAATCCCACGAATGATTGGAGAAGGAATAATGTGTTTTGGACGCAATGCAAGTGTAAAGATAAGGTGTGCAAAGTAATTGTTGATGAAGGATCCATTGATGACTTGGTAAGTATATGTATTCCAAAACCGAATCCTTATAAAATTTCTTGGTTAAAAAAGGATCATAGTGTGCTTGTGAACCAATCTTGTCTAGTTGACTTCAAAATTGGTCCTTATGAGGATAGAGTGTTATGCGATGTAGTACCTATGGATGCTTGTTACTTGTTATTGGGTAGACCTTGGTTATATGACATAAATTTAACTCACCATGGTAGAGAAAACACCTATGAGATTCAACAAGAAGGTAAACTCCATGTATTGAAACCATTTAAAGGAGGACATCAAAATAATGGCCTATACATGCCTTTACCAGTGTCAAGGGAACCATGGAATGGTATCTCTATGGATTTTGTCTTGGGTCTTCCACGAACCCAAAGAAGTAATGATTCAATGTTTGTGGTGGTGAACCATTTTTCTAAAATGGCCCATTTCATTCCTTGTAAGAAGACTAATAAAGCAAGTCAAGTGGCCCATTTGTTCTTTAGAGAAATTGTGTGGTTGCATGGTATTCCAAAAACCATAACTAGTGATAGGGACACCAAATTCTTAAGCCACTTTTGGAGAGTTTTGTGGAAAAGGTTGAATAGAAAATTGTAATTTAGTTCAGCATATCATCCCCAAACTGATTGTCAAATAGAAGTGGTAAATAGGAGCTTGGGAAACCTATTGAGGTGTTTAGTTGGGGACAATCCTCGACAATGGGATTTGGTGATTCCTCAAGCTAAATTTGCCTATAATTCCAACATTAATAGATCTATAGGTAAGTCTGTGTTTCAAATTGTATATAGAGCAAATCCTAAGGGAATAGTAGACTTGGTCGATTTGCCAGTAAGCCCACATAATAGTCAAGAAGCTACAGATTCTTTAGAGCATATCCAAGATATACATCAACAAGTTAGGCTCAAATTGCAGTCCATGAATGAACAATATAAGAAGAGAGCTGATTTGCATCAGAGAGAAAAGGTTTTCCAAGAGGGAGAGATGGTCATGGTTCATCTACGTAAGGAATGATATCCCCAAGGTACCTACAACAAATTGAAGCCCAAAAAGATTGGGCTTTGCAAAATTATAAAGAGGATAAACGACAATGCCTACCAAATTGATTTACCAAAAGGATTGGACATCAATCCCATTTTTCATGTTGTTGACCTGTATTCATATTTAGCTAGAACTATCGATGATTAGATGGAAGAGGAGCACAATGAGAAGGTCAACAACCTTTGGAGCAATAAGTTGCCAAAGAAGAAAAGAGAGCAAGTTGAACGAATACTAGATACCAAATTAGTGACAACACGATCCAAGTCATATAAGCTTTATTTCGTTAAGCGGGAAAATTTTCTAGGTTCTTACAATTCATGGATCACTGAAGCTGATTTGATGAAGCACATGTTGGCAAGAGACACTATATGGATTCATGATTGTTGTCATTGATGGCAACAAAGTTCATCCCACACATCCGCAGGACATGGTGTGTCTCTACCGGAAGTCAGAATGAAGAATGTGGTGGTCCGGTAAACAAGAACAGAGCATGTGGCAAGGTGCGACAGATAGGTCTGGATCTCTCAGAGGAAGTATCTTGGTGGAGTACGGATTTGGGGAAGTCAATAGGACTACCTTGAGTGATAGATTCCAAGGTTTTAGCCTCCAGTGATAGATGAGGTAAAAGATATGAATACTTGAGTACCGGGTTCTTGAGTGACAGTGTGAACAGAGAAAGAACTGACTGACAGAACATCAGACTATTTTCTGGATGTGTTACTGATGATGGAAAAGGTTCTTAAGGCATAAGTTATGTTTGGCCGACATGATTGATGACTTCTACAAGTATATGCTTGATCCGCATTACTTGGTGTGCAAGGATTCAGCCGACAAATCAGAGTTTGTGAAAATAATTGACTATTCCAGGTGCCGACTTGAAAGGTGATGAAATCACTTGTGCGGATATATATACACGCTGGATTTAGTTGTGAGGTGTGGTGTGGTTGTTAGTTATGTGTGAATAAAAGTAGAAGAGCATAGCAGAAGCAGTAAGAAAGGTCCAGTATGTGAAAGAAAGCAACTTAAGGGAAGAGGAAAGATGAAGTGTAGCAGATCAGTGTACTGAGCCTAACTGGAACTAAACTCCAGCATTTGCAGATGCTACCAATCAGTTCAAGTATTGTATAACACTCTTTTTGTAGACAGTGGGTCTCTTGTAGGCAGTGTGCCTCTTGTGAGCAGTGTGCTCAGGCAGTGAGCCCTAATTGGCAAGTGCCATTTTGTATTTCCTTATTCTTCTAACAGAGAATAATCTTTGGGTTCATCACCCCGTGGTTTTCTCCCTTAACAAGGTTTCCATGTCAAAAATATTGTGTCATGTGTATCTCCATTTCATGGTTATGTTTGCTTGTTTGAATTAATGTTGCATTGATTAATAAGAAAGTTCAGAAAGAAGAAATAATTAGGATAACTGATTCACCCCCCCCTCTCAGTTATCAACAATTGGTATTAGAGCTAAGTTCCTCCTAACAAAGTCTAACAGCTTGAGGAAGATCTGGGAATCCAAATGGATGCATATGGTTTAAGGGAGCAACTCAAGACTGCCGTTGAGGATCTTGAACAGTCAAACTCTGAAGTCAATGAATTAAAGGAAAGACTCAAACAAGCTGATGATTTCATGAGAGAACTAAAAGACAAATTAATGCTCTCTATGAAAAAGAGAAAGGAGTTGCTTCAGCAATTGGCAAGACAAGGTGAAGCAATTGGCAAGACAAGGTGAATGAATTAAAGGAAAGACTCAAACAGGCTAATGATTTCATGAGAGAACTAAAAGACAAATTAAGTCTCTCTATGAAAAAGAGAACGGAGTTGCTTCAGCAATTGGCAAGACAAGGTGAAGCAAATGATGCAAATGAAGAGCTGACTGAGAAAACCAAGTTATGTGAAAAGTTACCGAAAGAAATCATTATGGTAAGACATGAAATGGAATCAGGAGTTATGAAGTTTACCCAAGAAGTTGAAGAGAAAAGAAAAAATGAAGATAATCTAAGACAATCTCTCAAGGAGAAATCAGAAGATTGCCACCAAATGGATAGAATTATCAGACATCTTGAATCTGATCTTGAAGATGCTAAAGAAAATGAAGAAAAACTTGAGGATCAAATTGTCTCTCTTAAAAGGAATCTTCAAATAACAAATGAATATAAAGAAAAATTCAAGATAAGTTATGCTCAACTTGAAGTTCTTCTTGGAAGTCAAAAGAGGGCAGATGACAAGTGTGGTTTGGGATATAAGAAAGGAGAAAGCTCCAGATCCGGTTAGAAGAATTTTGGACCAAAAAATCCAAGGAACAGGCCTAGAAGACCTCTGGTAAGACAGCCCAATGCTCAAAGATATCCATCCTTCAATGGATACTGCCACAGCTGCAATCACTTTGGTCACAAAGCTAATCAGTGCAGAAAGAGAATGAATCAGACTAATTCATCCTTCTCCGGACAGTGTTTTAACTATAAAAGGTATGGTCACAAATCTCATGAATGCAGAAATATGCAAATGAACAAATCATTCAATGGTAGATGCTTTGCATGCAATAGAATAGGTCATATGGCTAATCAATGTAGATCAAGAGGATATCAATCAAATATGCAGAGAAATGTTGTTTGCCAAATTTGCAATAGATCCGGCCATATTGCAAAATTCTGTAGAAGCAAGAATCAGGACAAAAGAGGTCCAGTATATCATAATCAAAATCAAGATAAAGGGAAACAAAAAGTAAATGCGGATGAAATTAAAAGTGAGATGAACAAGATTTGGGTGAAGAAAAGTACAGAGAATGTAGAGGTGGGATCCGCACTAGACTCTGGTGCTGATATTCCTTCCAGAAACTAAAAGGTGAGCTCTGGCTCAGGGGGAGACATAAAGAAAACCTTGTTCCCCTAGCTAGTCAATTGGTGCCGGAACTGGCACAAGAAGAGCTGCGGATTGAAGGATTCATAAGGGTAGCATCCAAACAAACTGTGGTTAAGATTTGGAAGATCCGCAAGATGTTTAAAGATTAGGGTTGATCTGGTTCTTCAAGTCATCCGAATAAGGCAAACCAGAATAATGTAGGTCGAGCATTTATTGCAACTTGATATTAGGGTTTGCGGAGCAATATAAGGGTTTTCTCTTTAACCACTTATTCATTCTGCATTCAAGAAGAAATGAAAAGTGGAGCTCTGTAACAAAATTCCTCAAGTTCATTGAAGATCATTTGTAGAAGTCATTACATCCAGAAATCAATCCGACCAACTCCGTGAAACCAAAAGGCGCAAAAGGTATTTTCTGTTTTCAATATCTCACTGCAAATCTTTTGATGATGGCTACTCCAAATATAGTAAAGATTTCTGATAGACCTCGCCCCACATTTAAGAAACATCCATACAAATCCTTGGAGGTAGATCTCCTAGGTTCATTTTCTAGTGTTCCGCATGGTGTTTTGCACACCGAAGATATTAGGGTTTACATACACGCAAATGTTGAAGAGTTTGGGGAATTCAAACTAAGAGATATCTATCACAAACAACTGTTAGATGATTCATTTGAGCTCAAAACCCAATACAAGGGCCTCTGGAACAAGCACTTTGCACAATACATACATTTCCCTTGTTTTACAGAGGATGAATGGGTCAGGTACATTTTGAGCAGAATACATGACAACTTCATGTGGTTAAATGGACCATTCAAAATCACAAAAGATGCCATCAGGGCAGTTACCAGATTACACTCATTCGGTGGGATTCCTGTTCTTAAATCTGTGAAGAATCAAACTGTGAGTGAGGCTACCAGATCCAAGTTTGACAAAAGAGCAATGACAGTAGATGACATCTCTGATCCAGATGTCAAGTTTTGCCTCCATGATCATTGGATATAAAATATATCATTCTAGTAGGGAAAACTCTGTACCTAGAACTGCCATCTACACCGCTTATGAAATGTTAAGAAAAGATGCAGACTATGATCTTTGTCAGCTTCTCTTGAACCAACTCTTGGAGAATCTGCAGAAAATAAAGAAAGATAAAAAGAATTCATTCAAGTATGGTGGATTAATATTGTGCTTATTTTTCTACTTTATGAATGAACTTCCCGCATCTAGTGGCTGGGTGTGGGAGAGTGATAGGCCAGTAGCTATCCAAATCAGAGATTATTTGTATGGACTTGGTGATAACAAAGCACAAAATACAGCTCTGTGGGGATACTTCAAGAATTTTTAGAACATGATGCAAGCAAGAGAAAGGATTCCCCAGTCTCTTGTTGAGAAATACAAAGACACAATTTGTTTTATGGTAGAGACTGATCAGTGCCTAATGGAGGCAGTAGAACCAAGAACTATATGGATCATGCCCATGGGGTATGAAGTTGATGAACAAATTGTGGAGCTGCATGTTCAACACATGCTAAGTCAGCCAAAGGATCCAAAGGTAGAAAGGTTTGGAACCTTTGAGGAGCTGAGTGTAAAGATTCATGTGGAACTCAGAGAACCAAAGATCAAGAGGAAGGTGAGAAAAGAAGTAGAAAATGTTGCAAAAAGCTTTGGCATCTCAAAGGAGGCACTTGATGCCAACAGGGAAAAGAGACAAAAGGCTGAGGAAGAGAAGAAAGAGGCAGAAAAGGGAAGCAAGGAAAGTGCTCCGGTAGAAACCTCAACCTGGACCAAATTATCAAAGAGATCAGCACCTGTCCTTGCTAAAAGCTCAAAACCAGAAGTCCAAGCATCCAGAAAAGGAGAGAAAAGATCAAAGACAAAAGCCACAAGGGCTTATGCAAGTCAAAGAGATGAAGAGGAAACCGAATCAGATGAGGGGATAAAGGAAATAAAGAAGCAGAAGAAGAAAGGATCCGGTAAACCTTCCACAGGTCAAGACAAGGAAGAAATGGCAGAGGAATATGTTGAAAAACCCACTCTTCACATTGATGACATAATCAAATCAGTCACAGTAGATGGAAATCTTCAGTCAATGGTTGAGTTCTATCATGATTATGGTGAGGCAGATCAGAAGATATTGCAAGAGGCCACAATCAAGTACCTAAATATATACAACAAAGCATTTATTGAAATTATATCTCTGATCCCTAAAAGCTTGGAGAAGGAACTAGAAACAAGAAAGAACACTGCCCAAGCTAAAGACCTAGAAATCCAGGAACAAATAGCAATTTAGCTATATCCTTCAATCGACCCCAAGACAATGAATATGGTATTTAAAGATTGTAAGGATGAGTTCAGAAGCAAAGCAAGGATGAATCAACTTATGCTTGGTGAGACTAACAAGGTAGCCAAGGACATAGAAGAGACCCTCTGGAAGGCCTTCAAAAGATTTAATCTTCCTACTATAGAGGACTTGGGTACTGACCCCTCAACCACAAGTGTTGTAGGAGAGCCTTCTGAGAAAATGACAGAAGAAGCTATGGATACCGGTGCAGAAACAGCTAAGGATTTGGAGTCCTCTGCTCTAGAAGAAGTGGCACATGAACAAACAAACATCTCTCCTTCAGTTTCCCTTGCTGACTCCGGATCCAAAGGAAAATAAAGAGTAAAGGAGAAAGAAGCAGAGGTGAAGGGAAAAGAAGACATCAGTGCAAAGGTTGTGCAAGGAGAGGAAGCTCCAAAAGGCAGTTCAGTGACTGCAGAAGAAAAGAAAAATCTGTCTCCGGCAAGAGACACTACAGAATCAGTCAAGGACTTTTTGACAAAAGCAACTATGGAGATTGATGAACCAGACCTATTAAAAGGGCCTCTGGACTTTGACTCTCTATCTCCGGTGCAAACAATGAAGATAGCTTCATTTGCCAATGCAAAGGCCAAAGAGAAGCTACTGAAATCTCACATGGAAGACTGTGAGCTTATAGAGGTAGCATCCAGAGTTTTGGAAAAGATCATGCCAACTTTTCAGAAGGATCCCATAGCATCCTCTTCCGGTAATCTCAAAACCCTAGTCAGCAGTGTTAGTACACATTTTGGTTCTCTAGAAAAGTCAGCTGAAGAAAAGGTTCAGAAGGAATTTTTGGATAAAAGGTTCTCTGAGGTACAGGGTTTGATCATTAATGATAGGATAAACGTGGATATTGGGATAAAGAGCTTAGAAAATGCTCTTAAAGATGGCGGTGAAGTATACAAATTTTGTATCTCCTGGTCCAAAGCAACAGTGGAGATTGAGAAGAAAATAAAAGAGCAAGAGGATAAACTACTAAGCTTGTCTCAAAGTTTCGATCCTCTCTCTTCATCCATAGTAAATCAAGAATGCCAGACTATTGCAATCACAAATGCAATAAAGAATTTTGAGAAGGAAAAGAAGAACATAATTAGCTGAATGGGTGAACTCAGAAGAATCATTATCCCTAAGTTAGAGGCCATGCATGAGGCCATAAGTGATGCTCAGACTACCGCCCAAACCAATGATCCGATAGATCTTAAGAGGGTAAAAGCTTTTGCGTATTTGTTGAGTGGTCACATCTCAATTTTGGATAGAATGAAGCAAAGTTGGGCTGCAGAACTCATCCAACTGAAAACAACTTTTGCAGACATATTGCAGTATATGTAAGTATTCCATATGCACATACTTATGCGGCTAAGTTTAGTAAAATTTTTAAAAATTTTGGTGTGTGGACCCTACCCTTTGCCATTGATGTCAAAGGGGGAGTGAGGAGCAGTGAAAAATGAGAAATCCAACTAAGGGGGAGCTCTGGAAAATGTATATAAAAATAGAGCATCAGCCAAGGGGGAGCATAGTGTAAACACTTAGTCATTTTTCACTAAGTGTTGCCATCAATGCCAAAGGGGGAGATTGTTGGCAAGAGACACTATATGGATTCATGATTGTTGTAATTGATGGCAACAAAGTTCATCCCACACATCCACAGGACATGGTGTGTCTCTACCGGAAGTCAGAATGAAGAATGTGGTGGTCTGGTAAACAAGAACAGAGCATGTGGCAAGGTCCGACAGACAGGTCCGGATCTCTCAGAGGAAGTATCTTGGTGAAGTGTGGATTTGGGGAAGTCAATAGGACTACCTTGAGTGATAGATTCCAATGTTTTAGCCTCTAGTGATAGATGAGCTAAAATATATGAATACTTGAGTACCAGGTTCCTGAGTGATAGTGTGAACAGAGGAAGAACTAACTGACAGAACATCAGACTATTTTCTGGATGTGTTACTGATGATGGAAAAGGTTTTTAAGGCATAAGTTATGTTTCGCCAACATGATTGATGACTTCTACAAGTATATGCTTGATCCGCATTACTTGGTGTGCAAGGATTCAACCGACAGATCAGAGTTTGTGAAAAGAATTGACTATTCCAGGTGCCAACTTGAAAGGTGATGAAATCACTTGTGTGGATATATATACACGATGGATTTAGTTATGAGGTGTGGTGTGGTTGTTAGTTATGTGCGAATAAAAGTAGAAGAGCAGAGCAGAAGCAGTAAGAAAGGTCCGGTATGTGAAAGAAAACAACTTAAGGGAAGAGGAAACATGAAGTGCAGCAGATCAGTGTACTGAGCCTAACCGGAACTGAACTCTAGCATTTGCAGATGCTACCAATCAGTTCAAGTATTGTATAACACTCTTTTTGTAGACAGTGAGTCTCTTGTAGGCAGTGTGCCTCTTGTGAGCAATGTGCTTGGGCAGTGAGCCCTAATTAGCAAGTGCCATTTTGTATTTCCTTATTCTTCTAACAGAGAATAATCTTTGGGTTAATCACCCCGTGGTTTTCTCCCTTAACAGGGTTTCCACGTCAAAAATATTGTGTCATGTGTATCTCCATTTCATGGTTATGTTTGCTTGTTTGAATTAATGTTGCATTAATTAATAAGAAAGTTCAGAAAGAAGAAATAATTAGGATAACTGATTCACCCCCCCTCTTAGTTATCAACAGCACAGTTGACCAGAACCAGGAAGTTCAGATTTTCTCAAAGGAGGGGAGAATGATGCAGAGCATCTCCCTTAATTTCTCCTTCCCACGTTCTGACCGTGGCATTTATGGAATTTGCTATTTTTGGTTTCTCTTCTCTTGTTTCCGTTTTGTTGTGGCAGTTTTGGGTTTTTTCCTATTTTTAGGTTGTGAGTGGTCTGTGGTCAGGTCAGTTGCATGTTGATTGGGGGCTATTTTTAGTTGAGTTTTTTTTATTTAATTTTGGGGGGAGTTGAGTTTTGAAGGGAATGGATGGGAACGGAAATAGAGTCTAGGTTGGAGGAAAATGGGAATGGATTTTTTGAAGAATATGGATGGGTTTTTTGAGATGTAATGGTTATATCAAATCTGGAACTATAAAATGAAAAGACTATTTATTTGAATCTATTCTTGTTTTATTTGTTGGAATCTTGTTATTTGTTTTTTGTAGATTTGTGCTTCTACCAATTGTTTTGAGCTACATCACTTTTAATCTTTCCAGCCTTCAGGGCTCCCAAATCACCTAGCGACTCTTCTTGGTATGTATCCAGTTTTCTATAGATGCAGGCATGTTTCTCTCTATTTCAGACATTTTCTATGATTATCTTTCATTTTGACACTCCATGATGTCAAATTTTTATGGGAGTTATGGTTATTCCCCTCCTCTTAGCCAAAGTACAAGTTATTGGCCTCCATACTAGCAATTTCAGACCCAAAATGCCTATGTTTTTATGCCATATACACCCGCTATAGAATGCCAACATCCTCACGATGCTTACCTCCCACCCACCTCTGCTTCCTCAGTCTTCTCATACACTTAATAATGCCTATTATCAACCTCAAAAGGACTACCTTGCTTTGCTAGAGATTAAAGAACATTTGGATAATATTAAAGGCAAGTAAGGTATAATCAGCCGCAGGAAGACTTCAATTTTAACATAAGAAATGAAGGTGATGTGATGGAGATACTCTAAGGTTTCCAACGGGAGTGGGATGAAGTTCAAGGAATGATAGAGTATAACTAGCAGTAGGAGGAGCTTGCTTATTATGCCCATCTTTAACAACAACAGATGGAGGCAGAGGAAAGAGCCTACTAAGAGCAACTTTCTATGCAACTGGTAACCTTATTTGAGGAGTAGTTAAGACAAATGCTTGCCTAGGTGGAGAGGCTCGAAGCCCAATCAATCCCCTCCATTCCCAGTTTTAGGTAAGTCCCACCTCCTGTACAAGTTTAGCCTGCAACAGAAATAACCTCCAAATTTAAGATCCCAAGCTTCAGGTAGGGGAAACCCTTTGAGCCTCCGAGACCACCTTTTAGTTTCAAAATCCCAAGTTTTAGAGGCCCTCAACCTTCACGAGAGCTTGTTCTTGCATAAGTCCAGGCTATTACCCCTCAGGAATGACCCTCGTAGGAAACCTTTCCAGCGCCCATTCCATGTTACCCCTCTTGTCTTGACACTATTTCACTTTTCAAAGGCGCACCTATTGTCTATCAAGCTAATTGGAGGGATGATCCAAAAAAGGAAGTGTTGGAGGCAGCTGTGAAGCAACCTACTCTATGTGAACCCTCATGCACCATTAAGACTAAAGAATCAAGCCTGCTACAAGAAGTTAAGCCTGATCATTCTGACCAACAACAATGCATTGAGCATGAGGTTAGTGCTAATCTAGGTGCAGGGTTGGATCCTCTAGACTTTGGCTCATTTGAGGAGTTTTCCTATGTTTTTAATGAAATAAATGAGAATGAAATGCAAAGAAAGCATGGTGAAGAAGTCCAGTTGTAGAGGCAACTCAAACACAATGTACTGGAGTTGTAGACGAATGATGAGGGCATTGGAGAGGTTGTAAGGGAGATAGTTGCAGTGGCTCCAAAAGTTGATGATGTCACCTTATTTCATGAATTATCTAGATACATTGAGGATAAAGAAGGCACACAAATGCCAACATTAGTTGTAGTTTCGAAGCAGCATGAGGGTAGTGGAAATGACGGTGAGTTGTTGGCATGTGTAGAAAGGTGTGGGAATGAGTTCCCAACTCAGGAAGAAAGTAGTGTAGGCAGCTATATGTTGGGAAATGCGAAGGTTGATGATGTAGGCTTTTTTGAGGAGCTCCTATTTTTTATAGAAGATAACGATGTGGAGATTAAGCATGGGCAAGACTAAATTGAAGATTTATTCTTGATTATCCAACAGGTATATCAGCTTCTTGGTGGAGGGGATTCCACCATTGAGCATGTGTAGGGCTCATTTTCTGAGCCTAATTTAGAAAACCATTAAGCCAAGGTGGATCTTCTCATACCTGTGTGCTTCAAGGACCTTTAAGACCTCTTTCGGGATGAGATAGATCTTTTCTACTCAAAATGTGACAATAGTTTTTGGGCATTCCCTGAGGAAGACTTCATCATTGAGAAAGTTTAGGGCTCATTTTTTGAGTCTATTTCTGACAACCATCATGAGCAATATGTATCTAAGGAGGAGATGGTCACATTTCTAGTTGAGCCACAAGAGCTAGAGCATTCAGACCAGCAACAGAATGATGAAGAATCAGAACAGAGGCATGTGATCAACTCTGTTGATTTACATGCCATTCCAAGGGGATGCCTTATCAAACATCTCGCCCAGCTGAGGAAAGACAAAGAGGAGTCACCACTTGTCATGCTTATGTCTAAGCATGAAGTTGAGCATCAAAATGAGTAGGATCAACCCATTTATCCACCTCTTAGCTACTACATTTCCAATCAGTTTAGGTGGTAAGTGAGTTTGTTCCTATTCTTGGGGAAATGTTTCACCAATCTATTATATGTCAACTCCTTCTTCATCTATTAACTGCCCATAAGCATGTGAAGAACTACAAATTATTGAGAAAGGGAAATTATTTTGAAAAACGTGTTAATGGCTTTGTTTAAGTCAATTTTCTAGTTGGTTAGTTTAGGTTTAGGATAGTTTCATTTATGTTTTAGGTTTCCTTTCCTCCAAGTGCTCTTGCACATGCTACATCCTCATTAGGAGGTTGTTTTCCTTATTTTCTTTTGTGTTGTTTTGTTTTCTGGAGACATGTTTAGTTTGTGTTGGTCTGGCGCATCTTAGCTTCAGGTGTTGTTGTAGTTTCCTTTTTGACTCTGTGCTTTATGGATTGTATAAGGCCACTCAATCCCTATGTTTAGCAGGTAAATACCCCTGCATAGTCACCAAAATGTTATCCTATTTTTTGTCCAAGCCAAAATAGTCTAAGAATCCCTTAGAATCTTTTCTTCTATCAAAAATATCTGATCTGAGACACTTTAAATGGAAGGAGTTTTCATCCCCAAATCCTAATTTTTTCTAACTATTTTTTATCTTAGCCTATTTTTGTAGTTGTTGGAAAACTTGAAGGTTCACGAACCCTATCAGTTTTCTGATTCACTGACAAGCCAATCAATTGACAGAGGAAGAAAAAGAAGACAAGGGGGGAAAGCAAAGGAAACATTTGCCTTTATTGGCAAAATATTGGTTCGGCGAACCTTAAGTTTGTCAATTAGCTGGTTTGCTGACTAAAGGAGAAAGACAGGCAAGTGGAAATGACAAAGGCAAAAGGTAACTTGAAATTTGCCTTAGTCAGCAAATTTTGAGTTCGGAGAACTCAAAGTTCACCAATTGGCAAGTTTGTCGATCAACAAATTCATTGACTAAAGAAGGAAAAGAGGCAACCAAGTTAGGATAAAAAGAGAAAGCTTGAGCACTTATCGACAAAATGCTCAATTCGCAAACCGAGAAGTTCACCGACTGAAAGGTTTGTTGGTTGGTTAATTCGTCGATAGAGCGATCATCTAGCAAAGACAAATATAGAAAAGAAGTTTGTCGCAGAGAGGCAAAGGAAAGAAAAGTTGCCTTAGTTAGAAAAGTTGAAGTTTGGTGAACTTTAGGTTTGTCAATCGATGAATTTGCCAAGCGAGGCGGGAAGTTTTCCAAGCAAGGACAAAAGCAAAAAAATGGTTCGTGAAAGAGAAAGTTAGTTGATAAGGCAAAAATAAGGCAAAGACAGAGAAATAAAAGGAGGAATCAATGGATCAATAAAGTTGTGAACTTACCGATCAATTTGCGGTTTCTCAAGTTCATCGATAAGGCAATTTGCCGACTAAAAAGGGCAAAAGGAGAAGAGGAAGAGAGCTTGATGGTTCGCGAAATGTAGATTTCGCTGATCAAAGGGAGGTAAAGCCAGGAAATCAAAGAAGTATGAAGAAAAGGAGTTTGTCGGAAGGTGAATTTGTCAATAGAGTAAAATCAAAAGGCGCTAGAGGTAGAATTGAAAAATGAACACTTTTGAAGTGTTGTAAAAGCTTGTAGGGCATGAGTTCCCGAGAAGACGCCATTGTTGTAGGTCAAGGTCACGCAGTTAGTTCAAATAGCATAGAAATTCAATGCACAAGTACCTAAAATAAATGAATCAGATGAAGTTCCCCTGCAACCATGCTTCTACAGGTCGTTTCAAGGACAAAATTAGGGTGTGGCCGATTCTTCTTTTGCAAGTTTTGCAAACTTCCCAGGGCATGGCTACCGTCCCATTCTGTAGATTTCCTGATAGCTTTTGGGCCCAAATTCAATGCAACGTGGGCATATAAGCAAATTGGTTGACCATTTTCTAGCACGTATAGCTGTGCATGATTTGAAAAGCTATATATACATGGAAAAAGATGTTTTTTGTTGTTAGCTATTCTTTTGGGCTATTATACAAGCTAGATAATTTGTTGTCATAGACCTTGTAACACATTTACAAGAATTAGTCAGATCTGATTCATTGTGTTCAAAGTTGATCCTTTGATGTCTCTGATACTGGTTCTCCTATGAATGTAACTAGTTATTTTATGTCTACCTCTTCTGTAATAAATTGTCTTTCTTTTGTAATGGCTATTTAGCCTCTATGATCAATATAAATTGATGTTTTACCTCTCTCATTGTTCTTGCATTATATTTATTTGATAGATGTAAGTTGTGTATTGTGGATAAAAGGTCCCTTTCATAGTTTTATCTTTATTCCTTAACCTTTGTTTGAACCTACATGAGTCTATGTGAGTTCCCTTCAGTGTTTGAGATCATTAGTATGCTATGTCAGTTGTAGTTAAACTCTCTAAATTTGGTGCATCACCTTTTAATTTTAGTTTCTCCTTCTTCCCTTTTTCTCTAGTAATCGGTAGCATTAGATTTAGCTTTTTCTTTGAGCCTTAATCTCAGAAAGAGGAACCAACCTTCTCTAGAGGTTTGATCTCATCTGTAAGGTCCCACACCTTGAGATCAGTCCCATTTTGTCATTGGAATGCTTGAATAGGCTTCAAACAGGGTGCAATTCTAGGTGATCACAGTTCCTTATGATTGCCTTTGCCAATTATGGGCAAGTAACAATAAGTATTACCAAATTGTATGGTGTTTTGCCTTTATATTTGTTTGGTGGATAAATGTATGCTAAACTTTATGATTGTTAATGTACAAAAAAATGATTATTATTTAATATTATTACTATTGTGGGTTTGTTTTCTATCTGATAAATATTGTTTCCAAGAAACAATTGAATGAAGTGAATGACCTTTGAGTTTACTTTAAGAGTTTATATTTGTTTATGTACATGTGTTTGGTTAGAAGCCAACTCATGTGGGTTCAATGTTTTACTTGTGTATCAATAATTTTGATCCCAAGACCTATAGGACCATGTGTATATGTTAATGGATCAATCTATGTGGTGTTATATCAAGATCAACTAGTCTAAGGTATGTAAACTCTTAGGATGCATTGATTTTGTTTACCTAGTTATAAGATGACCACATCATCATAACCAAGTCTGATACATGTGTGGTTTAGTTGGTTGTCACCAGTACTGTGGAGGTGACATATCATAGGAGCTACTTGTCATATAATATGGATTAGCCAACTTTCACCAGTAGCATGGAGGTAAGGGATGCCAAGAGCTACCCATGATATGATATAGGTCTAGTTTATCTAGTTGTCACCAATAGTGTGTAGGCAATGAATTCTAAGAGCTAGCCGTCATATCCTAGGTATTAGTTAGTTGTTTCTAGTAGCATGCAAGTAATAGATGCCACATTCAGATTACTAGATAAACTTGGAAAGATGCCCCTATGACCCAATTATGTGATCGAAATTAGAAAAAGGTAATTGATATTTGACCCTTTAGTGAGATTGTGAACCCTTTCTTGATTTTGAGAAATTGTAATTGAGAGATTATTGTGAGGAGAACTACATCTGACTTTAATCTTGTTTGGAAGTGGGTATGTAGCTAGTCCTTGGGCAAAGGATGCCCCTATGACCCAATTCTATAGGGGAAGTGTTTAGCGATTGTTATAGGGTTTGGAGTTGTCCTTAAACTTGATCAATCCTCCCTCTTTCTATATGCTTCAACTTGAAGCTAAAATTTGCATTAGACGGCTATGAACTCACATTTTTAATTAATATGTCCCAACTATATAGGTCTAAGATAGTAAAAGGTAGTCCATCATCATCAAGCTTATTTACTTTGAGGTTTGTGGTGTTTGGCATTCCAAAATTGGCGTAGGGGCACCCATAGGTCTTCATGCCTTCAAGGGGTCAAAAGTTAAATTTTTGTTTTGTTTTGGTGTTTTTCATGTAATAAGGTCTTCTAAGACCATTTCATATGTGTTGGAGTATGGTTTGAGTCATTAGGTGTAAGTTAGAGTCTAGATGCAAAAAGTGTCATTGATTCACAATGTTGTCAAATTGAAACTTGATTATGAAACCATTGTAATTTGGAAATTGGTTATGAATCATTGGAATATGGTTGGTAGATGTTGAAAAAGGATTTTGGGTGGTCGAAGGGAGGTTGGTTGTTGAAATCTAAAAGATTGGAGCAATAAAAATCTTGTTTTCTACATTTTCCAACGTTTTTCCTACTATTCTCATGATTGGTACGGTACTGTATGGACTGGTAACAATCTAAAATTGATTGGGCATGAAAATATAGTGAATCTACTTCTTGTCAGTCTTTATTGCATTTGATTTCATTGAATAATAAGCAAGTTAGGGCCAATTCTTTCAAAACTATAAAAAACTGGTAAAACCCTAGTTGAGGGTAAACAATGAGTAAGTAAAATGTATAACTTTGCCTTTCACCGGGAGGAACTCATGAAACTTAGTGAAATGACATATGTTTACATGTATTTTAGGATTTTTGAGGTTGCAGGTTGTTGGTTAACAAATTTGTCACTTTAGATTTATACTCCCTCGCCCATAAGAATGACAAACAAACCAACAATTGAGTCACTTGCAATGGTATATGCAAGTGCTCTCTACTTATTTTTTAAGGCACAGCTACCTTCGAGTGATTTCCAAGGAATGAAAAGCAGGGTATGCTTTTGACCAGAAAGCAAGAAAGGTAAACTAACACCCAACCATAACCATGAAAGTGAGTACAAAGGATCAATTCGGAAAGAAATAAATGTAAATAAATGATACAAAGTCCATTTACTTGACACCCACGAACAATGATAGATTGATAAAAGATATAGTTATTTTTCTTCAACACATGGCAACATAACGGAAGCAATATTGAAGACAGATTACGAATTGACACAAGAACAATTGCAATAATAGAAGATATTTAGAGACACAAAGTTCTATAGGTAGTTCTTCATTGCTTCAATTTAACAAAACTCAAAGTTTCTGTAATGCCTTGACACATAAGTTGAGCTAAGAAAATGATAACTGGAAAAAAAGGATAAACTTGCTCCCCTTGCCCAGTTCATAGACAACTGAAAAAAGACACCTTCCCCTCCCCACAGTCCTTCTTTTATAGTTTCTCAAAACCCAAAATTATATCTTCTCGTAACTATCCACAATAGTCTTTTAAGTAATTGCTATCAAGAAAGCAACTTCAAAATAGAAACACTTACGCTACACCAAAATGCTATTTACAAAAAGATATCATGCATGCTAAACAAGTGGCATTAGACTTCCCTGGGTACGGGAGCGATTCCTAATTCCAGTCGTATTTCCATAAAAAGATTATGCAATTCAGCACGTTCTTCTTCCTCTTCTAGAACAAAAATTACCCTACGATATTCAACATAGTTGGTTTTCTCCTTCCATGCAACTATACACAATTGCGAAATGATATCAATCTGCTCCTCCTTGGGCCAGTGTAAATCAGGTTGTAGGATAGGCATAGGCTCTTCATCCCAAATTTCATTATTCGCAGGAAGTCCCATTCTGAAGGATGACTTGGTCAATAAAAAAGACTGAAACCAGAGAGTACCATCACATTTCTCTATGGTCAAGTTAATTTAATTACACCAGTAGGTAATGATGACTTTATCCTAATGATATCAATGCTACCACCTTGGCGAATTTTGTTATACTTGTCATTTAAGAGGTAATTAATGCATCATTGATTTTGTACTTTGCGAAATGAGTCTCAAGATTGAGCTCACATTTCATAACTCCTAAAAAGACATTCTCATGATATGCCATATAGATGAGCAAATGAGTTGACAATGCTTTGAAAACTGGGAATGTGATGAAGAGTTGCGGAGTTGTGAAAAAGTAGAACCATTGAATCACATGTCGGGAGTTCCAAGATTTTGAGAACCTCCGATAATGAAGTCAGATCATCGTTGCTTTTATGAACCTTCAAACTATCAAAGTGTTGTTCAAAAACTTTGAACTTCCCTGACACAAAGGAGAAGTTGGGAAGTTAGCCATTTCTTGAACTTAAGAACATAAGTCAGGGAAACAAAGGATTCATGAACTTGAAAAACACCTGATGAAGACTTCATAAAAATGTCTCAGAGACTTTTAAACTTTTTGGATAGAAAAAGGCTAGATTGGGACAAGGAGATGATTATACTTTAAAGAGGATTGTGTATCAGTCCATGTACTAAAATTTGAAAATTTTTAGGTTTAAATCTTGGGGCAACAACATGCTCTAATTGGGGATGAGGACTATAAAGGACGAAACAAGGAACCCAGAATCGCAAGCTCAGATCGGTGCCTTATCCATTGGGCAATAGAGTCAAAGAGCATAGGGGACAAGGAGCCAGAACAACACAAAAATTAGGACAAAGCAAAAAAGGAAACAACCAGTGCACCAAAAATGTCTAATATGTACATGGTCAGAAGACCCTACCTCAGACGACTTTAGGATGATCATGCAAATTGATTAACTGGCTGGGAGAAGTAGATGCCTAAGCGGAATAATGTCAGATGCATAAGTAGCCCATAAGCAACCAATTGCCAACTGGCGACCACCATGACTTCATGTAAAAACCCTCTAGATGTGTTTTGATGCCCGAATAGCCATTTTTTGTTATACAATTATCTAATTGGATGACTCATATCAATATTGCCCAGCATATGATTACCAACATTTGCCTGTGTAACTTCATTAGAATGCATTTGATTTTGTAAGAAAGGAGAAAAAAATCCCAGATTGGGCAACCCACACATCAATCCTGATTTGCAACATATACCTCGCCATGCTTCTGCATACAATCAACTTTTTCGGTGGTAAGTAGAGAATCATTCAGATCATAAGAAGACCAATCATCAACCGGAAAATGAAAAATAAAATCTTCTTTTTACAAATTGCATGATTGATCAATCTCTTGAAGCATGACAAGGATGGGATCAAATGTGGTAAAAGGAACTTCTTCTTTTCTTGCACGAGGAAAATCATCATTGAAGGGATAAGTAGGTTGTAACTCATTCATCCCTTCACCAGACTCTTCTTTGTCCCCTTTCTTCACATTGGAGACACAAATGACTGTATCTATTTCAATTTGAGTAATGTGACCATCTCTGTCAAATACTCCACATAAAAATTCATTATTGCAAGCGTCAAGGTACTCATTTGGGACAACATGAGGCTTATTACATCTATATGTTTGACTACTTTTAGCAAAGCTATCATGACCATTTTTAATCTCATCTGTCAAATCTTGTTTAAAAATTTCAACATTCAAATTTTTGAAAAGGATAAGCTCATTTCTGACCTCTTTCTGTAGCCATGCTTCTGTATTATCTTGCTCAGGAAATGTGAAGCTTTCAACTTGCATGCATTCCGGAGAAAAGATGCTCAACACCTTATCTTTATGTTGTGTAGTTTCAAGTTGTTCCTCATCATTTGAAAAAGTGAATGATTCTATTTCTGTAGTAGACAAGGAAGCCAAAACAGTACCATTTGCATAACCTTCTTTACAATTTGTGCCATGGGAGGATTGTTTATCTTCTACATCACATGGGAAGCTTATGGGTTCAACATTATCTTCTTCATGATGAAAATAGAAAGCTTCTACTCTTCTATCAACATAAGGCTTAATCTTTACATTGCTCACCTCTTTTCTACCAAAGTGTTTTGAGTCAAAAATAGAGAGGTTAAAGCATTCAGCAGAAGGAGATTGAATATTATGGAAACCTATAGGCTGAAAGTTTTGTTTTTGCATAATAAGCTTCATCATAGGTTCATGAATCAGATTATCTACAATCTGGTTCACTTTCCATAGGCCACTCGACATCAAGTCATCTTCTATTTTACAACTTCTTGTTGAGCAATTTTAGTATCATTTACTTTACCCCTTTTTAACTCAAATTGAACATCAAGATGCAAAGAGGAAATAAAAGTACAAAGCTGGAGTTGCTCACTTGGTTGAAGAGAAGCTGGAATCTTTTTGAGTAGCCAGTTGAATCTATCCACAAAGTCTCTGATGAATTCACCCTTTTGTTTTTGAATGTTGAAAAACTAACACAACAGAGAAACTTCATCGACATGACCTTTATATCTTCCTAAGAACTTAGTCTTCAATGAATCCTAATCAGTTATGTATTTTTCTTCTAGATGACAAAACCAATCCGTTGTAGATCCAACCAAAGATTCAGTAAATAATATAACAAAAACATTCTCTTCACTTACCCCCAGAATACCACATGCAACTATGAATGCCAAAATATGGTTTTCAACTTCTTGAGAGTCCTCCCCACTGAATTTTGGAAAATGCTTTCTCGATCCTTCAGGCAATGGTGAGTATACAGGTAAAGAAAGAGGACCAAAATGATTTCCCCATGGCTGGGAAGACACTAAAGCCATAACGCATTACTTGAATTAGCATAGGTCTTCGTCGGAACATAATAGAGTCACCAACCTCCGTCCCTGGGGAGGCACCTTCAAATTTATGGAAAACAATAGCACTGATCTTCAATTTCAAATCCCTAGTAGAGTCACAAAAAATCTATTGGTTAACAAAATTTTCACTTTAGATTTATACTCCCTCACCCATAAGAATGACAAAAAGACCAATAGTCGAGTCACTTGCAATGGTATATGCAAGTGCTCTCTACTTATTTTACAAGGTGTAGCTACCTTCGAGTGATTTCCAAGGAATGAAAAATAGGGTATGCTTTTGACCAGAAAGCAGGAAAGGTAAACTGACACTCACCCATAACCGTGAAAGTGAGTGTGAAGGATTAATTTGGAAAGAAATAAATTTAAATAAATGATACAAATTCCATTTACTTGACACCCATGAACAATGATAGATTGATAAAAGATACAGTTATTTTTCTTCAACACATGCCAACATAACAGAAGCAATATTGAAGACAGATTACAAATTGACACAAGAATAATTGCAATCATAGAAGATATTTAGAGACACAAAGTTCTATAAGTAGTTCTTCATTGCTTCAATATAACAAAACTCAAAGTTTTTGTAATGCCTTGATACATAAGCTGAGCTAAGAAAAAGATAACTGGAAAAATAGGATAAACTTGCTCCCTTTCCCTTGTTCACAGACAGCCAGAAAAAGATACCTTCCCCTCCCCACAATTATTCTTTTATAGTTTCTCAAAACCCAAAATTATATCTCCTCGTAACTGTCCACAACGGTCTTTTAAATAACTGCTATCAAGAAAGTGACTTCAAAACAGAAACAATTACATTACACCAAAATGTTATTTACAAAAAGATATCATGCATGCTAAACAAGTGGCATTAGACTTCCCCAAGTACGGGGGTGATTCCTAATTCCAGTTGTATTTCCATAAAAAAAATTATACAATTCATCACGTTCTTCTTCCTCCTCTAGAACAAAAATTACCCTGCGATATTCAACATAGCTAGTTTTCTCCTTCCATGCAACTATGCGCAACTGTGAAATGATATCAATCTACTCCTCTTTGGGCTAGTGTAAATCAGGTTGTAGGATAGGCATAGGCTCATCATCCCAAATTTCATTATTCGCAGGAAGTCCCATTTTGAAGGATGACTTGGTCGATAAGCAAGACTGAAACTAAATAGCACCATCACCTTTCTCTATGGTCAAGTTAATTTAATTACACTAGTAGGTAATGATGACTTTACCCTAATGATATCAATGCTACCACCTTGGCGAATTCTGTTATACTTGTCATTTAAGAGGTAATTAATGCATCATTGATTTTGTACTTTGAGAAATGAGTCTCAAGATTGTGATTGCATTTCATAACTCCTGAAAAGACATTCTCATTATATGTCGTACAGATGAGAAAATGGGCTAACAACGCTTTGAAAACTGGGAATGTGCTAAAAAGTTGCGGAGTCGTGAAAAAGCAAAACCATTAAATCACATGTCGAGAGTTTCAAGATTTCGAGAACCTCCGACAATGAAGTCGGATCATCGATGCTTTTATGAACCTTCGAACTATCAGAGCGTTGTTCAAAAACTTTGAACTTCCCCAACACAAAGGAGAAGTTGGGAAGTCGGCCATTTCTTGAACTTAAGAACATAAGTCGGGGAAACAAAGGATTCATGAACTTGAAAACGCCCGACGAAGACTTCATAAAAATGTCTCAAAGACTTAAACTTTTTGGACGGAAAAAGACCAGATTGGGACAAGGTGATGATTATACTTTAAAGAGGATCGTGTATCAATCCGTGTACTAAAATTTGAAAATTTTTAGGTTTAAATCTTGGGGCAACAAAGGTACAGGTATGGAAGTTGGCACATGTGAAGTTGCATGAGAAGTCTTATATTTTCATGTATTAGGCTGACAGAGTGAACAAAGAGAGGAATTTGTGTAACTTGATTTTGGATTCAGACTCCTTGATGGTTAGAGGTACTTGGGAAAGGTGTCAAGAGTCCTTAAATAGCATACCAAGTTAGAGTTTGATCAAATGTTAAAGGTTTGTGTCCATTTTAGCAGACTATCCTGTCTTGGCAGAGTTGGACAATGTTAGACAAGACTCTGTATAGTCCAAGTTAAAATCTCCTACTTTAAACAAGCACAAAAACCATTCAAAGTGTATTGGATGGAGTGTCATTAGTGTCTTTAACCTTGTTTTAAAGATCACATCCTCCATTTTGTCATGGTGTCATATTGAACAAGAGTGGATCAAACCTAGGAGGCCTAATTCAGCCTAATTGCATAGAGGACAGTCAAATTTTGGGATAGACCATACAAAACAACCCCACCCCATTTCTTGGTATGTGTTGTAAGGCCCAAAAGGGTATCCTAAGCAGTTCACACTTTTTGAATGTCAAGTCTACAACACGATTTATATCCAAAAATGCCTTTTTGAAAGGCTATAAGGGAAAGGGGTCAATTGTGAAGGAATGCCCTATGGATAGTGATCTAGGGTTTTGGTAAATGATTAGTTGGTTGTGTCTAGTTAATTCTGACCCCCACTCTGCATCAAATTGTATCAGAATCTAAGTTGGTCAGAAGAAGGAAAAGTTGAAGTGAAGAGAAACAAGGATGCCTCCAAAAGGGAATATAATTGCTAGAGAGGTGAGTGAATTGAAGGAGAAACATCCAAGAGAGATAAGACAAATAAAAGAGTTGATAGAAAGTCTTCAAGCTAGGCTTGCTGTAGTTGAGATAAGTTAGAAAAGAGGAATGGTCACAGGATATTTGAGTGATCGAGAAGAAGAAGAGGGGGTGGAAGAGAACTCCCAAGAAGGGTCCCAAGAAGAGTTGGATCTTGATGACTTGAAAATGGCAAAGGTATTGAAGGAAGTCAAAGGAGAAGGTCCCAATATAAATATGGATCTACCAGTATATGGAGGAAACTTGGATAGGAGCACTAGACAACTAATTTGAATAAGAAGAGGTGCTAGAGGGACAAAGAGTGAAGTTGGCCAAGACAAAATTGAAGGGCCATGCCTTACTTTGGTGGGACTAGGTGCAAGATGAGAGGAGGAAGAAGGGAAAAACCAAAATCACCTCTTGGCATAGGATGGTTGCCAAACTCAAAGGCCAATTCCTACTTGGTGACTATGCCATTCAATTACAACAACAACTTCAAAATATGAAGAAAAAAGACATGGATGTGAAGACCTATACACAAGAGTTTTACAAACTGAGTATTAGGTCAGGCCACATGGAGAATGATGTGGACAAGATTGAAAGATACATCAATGGTCTCAAGTACAACATAAAAGATGAATTGAGTCTTGTATGTCCTAGAACATTGGAGGAATGTTATCAATTTGCCATGAAGGATGAAGATAAGTTAAGAAGGAGACAAGAAATGAAAAGTAGGGGTAGAGGAAGGAGTTTTAGAGGAAGAGGGACATTTTCTGGTAGAGGGCAGGCCTAAAGAGCACAAGGAGAAACAAGCAGCAGTCAAGAACAAAATTCAGATTCAAGGGGCAGCTTTAGAGGAAGAAGACCCAATAATAGGGGTAGATTTGGAAGCCAAAGAGGTGGATCAAGTGGGTTCACTGGAAAATGCTACAAGTGTAATAAGTTTGTAGGCCATCAAGCATGGCAATGCCCTAAAAATCACTCAACTACTTCATTTGGAGTTGAAAGAAGAAATCAGATTGCTCATGGAGAAGATAGTGAAAGTGTGAACTCTCCATCACATGATACTGTTCCAAAAGTTGGCAAATCTCTCATGCTGAGAAGAACCTTGATCAAAGTGCCTATGGAGAAGGAAGCACCACAAAGGAAATCACTCTTGATAACTACATGTAAGTGTCAAGGTAAATGTTGCAAGGTTGTGATTGATTCTGGTAGCACTGACAACTTAGTTTCTGTTGAGATGGTACATAAGTTGAAGTTGAAAAGGATACCTCATACTACTCCATATAAGGTCTCTTGGTTGAATAAGGGGAATCAAGTGTTGGTTAATGAACAAGCTTGGTAGAGTTCCACATTGGAGGGTATAAGGACAAAGTTTTATGTGACATCATTCCCATGGATGTTTGCCATATGCTACTAGGTAGACCATGGCAGTATGATAGGAATGCCAAGCATGATGGGAGGAAGAACACATATGTCATAGAGAACAATGAGGTCTCATATAACCTATTAGCATTGCAAGAAGAGGATGTGACATCACAAGTGGGCTCTAGTGTCATGCTAGTGGATGAAAAGGAGTTCTTACAAACCATGGAAGAGGAGAATGTGGGTTTTGCCATCATAGCCAAGCCTAAGACTATTATGACAACAGTCAAGTTGGATGAGTTGCCTTTAGAGGTCCAAGACTTGCTAAATGAGTATGTTGATATAGTGGTTAATGAGATTCCCAACACCTTGCCACCCATGAGAGACATTAGCCACCACATTGATTTCATTCTAGGGGCTAGTATGCCTAATAAAGCTGCTTATAAGATGACTCCACAATAGAATGAAGAGATAAAGAAGCAAGTACAAGAACTACTTGACAAGGGGATGATTAGAGAAATATTGAGTCCATGTGAAGTTCCTATAGTCTTAGCACCAAAGAAAGGAGGTGAGTGGAGGATGTGTACCAATTCTAGGGCCATCAACAAGATTACCATAAGGTATAGATTTCCTATTCCAAGAATTAAGGATTTAATGGATTGTTTGGGTGGTGCATGTTATTTTTATAAGATTGATCTTAAGAGTGGTTACCATCAAATAAGGATTAGACCAGGTGGTGAGTGGAAAACAACTTTTAAGATTAATGAAGGATTGTATGAATGGCTTGTGATGCCCTTTGGTTTATCAAATGCACCTAGTACCTTTATGCAGTTGATGAATGAAGTGCTCAAACCTTTCATTGGTAAATTTTGTTGTAGTCTATCTTGATGATATTCTTGTTTTTAGTAGAACTAAGGAAGAGCATCTACACCATTTGAATTTAGTTTTGAAAAGATTACGTGAGGAGAAACTAATGATCAACTTGAAGAAATGTGAGTTCTTGAAAACAAAGCTGGTATACCTTGGTTTTGTGATCTCCAAAGGAACACTCAAAATGGATCCTAGCAAAGTTGAATCCATTCTAAATTGGCCCACTCCAAAATCAGTTTTTGAGGTGATAAGTTTTCGTGGCTTAGCAAGTTTTTATAGGAAATTCATAAGGGGTTTTAGTCATGTATGTGCTCCAATCATAGAAACTATAAAGGGTGATTAAAAGAAGAAATTTGTTTGGACTAATGAGGCTGATCAGAAATTTTTAGTATTTGAAAAAGAAGATTGCAGAGCAACCCATTCTTTCTTTACCTGGCTTCAACAAGGTGTTCACTATAGAGTGTGATGCAAGTGGCTATGCCATAGGTGCTTTTCTAAGCCAAGATAATAGACTGGTTGCCTTTTTCAATGAGAAACTCAATGAAGCCAAGAAAAGGTACTCATCTTATGACCTTGAAATATATGCTATGGTACAAGCCTTGAAGAAGTGGAGGCATTACCTTCTTCCCAAGGAATTTGTAGTGTTTACTAATAATCATGCCCTCCAATACATTAATAGTCAAGAGAAACTGATGAAGTGGGTAAATCACAAAACACACAACAATAGAAATGGAACATAGAAAATAGAATATTTCTTTATTGATTTGGGCAACTCATTACATTATAGAAGATCAATTACAATAAGAGGAATCAATCCTCCATAGGTTGCAATACATTACAACTTCCTATCACAAGACTCTAGAATCATCTGCCTTCTGTAACCCCAAATCAGCTAGAGTTTCTATTTTCCCGCCTATTCTTGATTCTACACTTTCCCCCTTAACTCCATTACTACTGCCCAGGGTTCCCAAAATAGTCAGAAATAGCACTTTTTGGCGGCCTCTAGCTAAATTTTGAAATTTGCAACTCCCTCCAAAAGTAGGTCAACTTCTGGGAAGCATAACATTTGATCCAGGTGTCTGATTGATGAACCGTTTTAAGCGTCAGAAATATCGTGATGTGAACTATCATGCCAAAAATCTATAAATGGATTTCCATCAACTTTTTGGGACATTATGGGATGTTTTAGTGCCTCATATCTCATTTCAAAACATTTTAGGGGCTTTTCAGAAAATAAAAACTTTAATATCTTTCAGCTCACAAATGATCTTTGCCTGATTCCTTCGCCGAAGGTCTTATATTTCTATTATGAATCTTTCTATAAATTTTCACCTTAATCTGTACCCAAATGCAAACTTTCCTAAAATGGCAAGTAAACTTTCCAAAACTAGCAGTTTTCTATTTTTAACAGTTTTGGAAAAACTGAAAGTCCTATATCATTATTCTGGATATTATGGAACTAGAAACACTAATTATGGAAAGAAATGACAACAATTACAATAATTTTGAATTAACTTCTTTTTGGGTGATGCAAGATTACCCTTACACCACTGGATGCTCCTGCATCAGACACCCAGGGTAATTTGAGAAGTGACCCTATCACATCTCAGGTGTTTGTTTGAGGAAAACCCAAATGGTCAACCTCTGCCTTAGGCAACCAAGAAGAATCTTCAACTGGCCTTCTTTTCCATTTCACCAGATGTTCTTCATATTGCCTATTCCGAGTACTTCTTCGCACACGACTATCCAAGATCTCTTCTATCTCCTTCGTTGAAGTAGATGTCGGATAACTCCATTGTTCTTCTGTTGGTCCATACTCTGTGCCACCTTCATGATATTCTATTAAATTAGCAATGTTGAACACAGGGGAAATATTGATCCCACTCAGTAGTTCTACCTCATATGCATTTCCTGAATCATACTTCTTCAGGATTATGCATGGTACAAATTTCTTCATTTTCAACTTATTGTATGTTCCAATTGGGAACCATTCTTTTCTCAAGTGAACTATGACTTCATATCCTACTTGGAACTCCTTATATCTCCTCTTCTAATCTGCCTTAGTCTTGTAATGAATATTCATCTTATTAATGCGCTTTCTCACCTCTTCATGCAAATTCTTTAGGTATTTTACAAAGTCTTCAGCCTCAGCACTTGTCTTTTCTCCTTTGTCTAGCTTCCTTAACTCTGAAGCATTTCTTGGACTATTGCCATATACAATTTGGAATGGTGATTTACTAGTACTCCTATTGATAGAATTGTTGTAAGCAAATTCTGCCTGTGGTAAAATCAAATCCCATCCCTTGGGCTTATCTCCTACTAAGCATCGTAGCAAGTTACCCAAACTCCTATTCACCATTTCTGTCTATCCATTAGTCTATGGATGGTGTGCAGAACTGAACTTCAAATCTATTTTCAAATTCTTCCACAATGTCCTCCAGAAATAACCAACAAACTTGGTATCTCGATCTGAAACTATGCTCTTTGGTAGACCGTGTAATCTCACCACCTCCCTAAAAAACAACTCTACAATATGAACATCATCATTAGTCTTCTTGCAAGGAATAAAATGCGCCATCTTCAAGAATCTGTCCACCACCACAAAAATGGAATCATGCCTTCTCTGTGTCCTTGGTAAACCAAGAACAAAATCCATACTAATATCATCCCATGGCTTCTCTAGTATAGGTAGTGGCTGATATAGACCTGTATTCTAACTTTCTCCTTTCGCCATCTAACATACTCTGCAACTCTACACAAATTTCCTCACATTCTTCTACAACGGTGGCCAATATTAATTTTCACCAACAATAGCAAAGGTCTTTTTTTGACGAAAGTGTCCAGCCAATCCTCCACTATGCTTCTCCTTAATCAGGTTTTCTCTCATGGAACTCCTCGGAATGCACAATTGGCTTCCTTTAAACAACATGCCATCCTAGATTATGAAATCCAACCATTTTATCTTGTCCAAAGTAACAGGTTCCAAACAAGCTTTGCAAGCCTCTACAAAATCTAGATCTTCAGGATATAAACTTTTGAGCTCATCGAACCCAACAACCTCTATCTTCATTTCTATCAATAAATTTTGCCTTCTGCTCAAGGCATCTACAACTCTGTTGGACTTCCCACTCCTGTGCTTCAAAACAAAAGTATAACTCTACAAAAACTCAACCCATTTTAAATGCCTTTGGTTCAACTTTCCTTGACTATTAAGATACTACAAATCTTGATGATCAGTAAATAAAACAAACTCTTTTGGTAATAGATAATGTCTCCCTTTCTTCAAAGCCTGAATTATTGCATAAAATTCCTGATCATAAACAAAATACTTTTTCTTGGCATCATTAAGTTTCTCACTAAAATAGGAAATGAGCTTACCTTCTTGACTCAAAATAGCTCCTATAGAACTACCACTAGCATCACAATCTACCTGAAATACCTTATTGAAATCTGGAAGTGCCAAAATAGGTTGCTCTATGAATTTCTACTTCAATATATCAAAGCTTTTATCTGCTCCTTTAGTCCATCTAAACTCTTTTCTATCCCCTCTCATTGTCTCCATTAGGGGTGAACAAATGCTACTAAAATTTCTGATAAACTTTCCTATGTGGCACTCCTTGGCATAGGCTATTCAAGGATAGCTCTCACCTTCTCTGGGTCCATCCGAAGACCTTCCTTTGAGGCAACAAATCCCAAGTATACCAACTCCTTCTTTGCAAAACTACATTTCTTCAAATTAATCAACAACTTCTCCCTCAGCTTCTCTAGAACTCTTCTGATATGCATCAAATGCTCATCCCAAGTCTTACTAAAAATCAAAATATCATCCAAATAAACAATAACAAAACTTCCCAAAAATTCTTTCAGTACCTCATTCATGAGCCTCATGAATGTGCTCGGTGTATTGGTTAGCCCAAATGGCATGACTAATCACTCATACAAACCCTCTTTTGTCTTGAAGGGTGTGTGTCTTCCATTCATCTCCTTCTCTGATTTGGATCTGGTGATACCCACTCTTCAGGTCAATCTTTGTGAAGTACTTGGCTCCACTCAAACAATCCATTATGTCATCCATTCTTGGCAATGGAAACCTGTACTTGATCGTGATCTTATTTATGGCTCAAGAATCTATACACATTCTCCACTCTCCATCTTTCTTTGGTGCTAGTACTGCAGGTATCGCACATAGACTTAGGCTCTCCCTTATCAGTCCCTTCCTTAAGAACTCATGGACTTATGTGTTCAACTCTTCATTCTCTACTAGAGTCATTCTGTGGGCTGCCTTATTTGGCAGACTAGCTCCTGGTATCAAATCCATTTGATGACTTATCTTCCTCACTAGTTGTAAACCTTCTGGTACATTATCAGAGATAATGTCCTGAAATTCTTCCAACATATCTGAAACTTATGCTGGTACATCTTCACATTTCTCTTGACTAATCTTAGGAATCAATGCAAAGTAATGATGCTCATGCTTCATACCCTCCAAAAATTTCCTACCATCTACCAAGCAAATTCTAGCACTACTACATACCTTTTCTTCCACCTCCTTCAAGGGATTCAACTTGTGACGAACTCCATCCTTTGTTAGGGAGTATGTGTTTGCACGACATCATGGACAGTGCTCCTATCATACTGCCATGGCCTCCCCAATAACATAGACATGCATCCATCGGTATGATGTCACACAACACCTCATTGTGGTAGTCGCCAATCTTGAACTTCACTAAACACTGCTCATTGACCAAAGCTCTATGGTCCTTCTGCAACCATGCAATCTGATATGGATGTGGATGCTTTCTTCTTGTCAACTTCAACTTGTCAACCATCTCCTCTGAAACAAGATTATCAGTGCTTCCACTGTCAATAATAATATCACAACACTTACCTTCACATTTGCACCTTGTGTGGAATAAACTCTTCCTCTGATTGGCTTCTTTCTCCTCATTCAACAAAGTTCTTCTGACAACTAGGGTTTCTCCCCTTTCTGCATCTTCAGAGCGCTCAGGTTGTGCATCTTCATCAACATGTGCAACTCATGCATTACCTTCAGGTCTTCTATTTGTCATTCCTTGATGTTGTGGGCACTCATATGATTGATGTCCTTCTTCTCCACATTGGAAATAGGTTCCTCTGAAACCTCCTCTTCTAGGTCCTTGCCCAGGTTGGCCTCTTCCTCTTCCTCTTTGCTCACCATTGTTTTGGTCACGAGGGCGGTAGACATTGTCTCCTCTTTGATTCTGACTGGTGCCAGCTTCTTCACTTTTCTTTTGATCTTCATTACGGTCTCCATAGGGTCTTCCACTAGTCCTTCCACCTTGACCTCTTCCCCTTTGCTTGCTGTCGAATCTTTTATTCAGCCTCTCTTCCACCTTCAGGGAAAATTGGTACGTATCTTCTATGTGTTGCAAGTATGGGTTAAACTGATGTTGTCATTGATGTCAACATACTCATGTTGCATTAATGAGAAGGATTGGGTGAGCTGTGTGCTGAGGATATTGAGAAAATTAGTCTCAATCAGGAACAGTGAAGAACAATGATGATAACAAGGTAAAAGTCCAAGATAGGTTGAGGATCAGAGGATGCAGTTTAAAGGGTTTGTAGATATAAGTCTTGAGATGCTCCAGTCAAGTTTTCAAGGATCCACATGAAGATCTGAAGAAGTTATGGTTGCTTAAGTAGAACCGGTTCAGACAAGTGTTCAGTGGTGATAGAGTGAGACAGATAGGTCCGGTAAGGTCCGGTAATGCATTATCCCACTTTGCGGATTTGAGGAAGTGTTTAGAACGTCCTTCTGAAGTGTCAAGCAGATCAGTTTGTGGTTTGAAGGTCCGGAAGAACCTATTCCTTTGTGACAGTGATAACAGACTGTGTTCTTGAGGTTCCAGATGTAAGAGAACGATTTCAGTAAGTAGAGGAAGTACGGATGTTCCTGGTGATTCAAGAAAGCTTGTGAAGGTCCTTGGATTATGTTTAGTTTGTGTTGATGGTCCGCATTAGAATTGGAGCCTGAAATTGAAGAAATACTTCCGGAAGAAGGTGTTCTTTCTGTGACTAGCTGACCAAATGAATTATACACCTTGCGAATGTTCTTGTGGTTGCTTGCTGACTTAGATGATTGTTCCTAAGTTGATGTCATGTATAAATAAGGGTTTGTGAAGTCATTTCAAGAGTGTACTTGTGGAGATGAGTGTGTGGTAGTGAGGAGAAGAGTGAAAGGAAGAGCAGAAGGATTTGGGCTTTAATGGAACTGATTCAAGCATGGTGACAATGCTATTTACTAGTTCAAGTATGTAATACTCATTAATTGTAGACAGTGTGTCTCTTGTAGGCAGTGAGCCTCTTGTGAGCAGTGTGCTCAGGCAGTGAGCCCTAATTGGCATGTGCCATCTTATTCTTTCTATTCTTCTAACAGAGAATAATATCTTGGGTTAGTCACCCCGTGGTTTTTCCCTTAACTAGGTTTTCCACGTCAAAATCTTGGTGTCTCATGTGTAGATATGTTTTTTGCTCTTGATTAATTACATTATGTTTTCATGATTGATTTATTGTTAATGCTAAGTGAATACAAGTGTTGAAAGAAGAAAGTTTTGAACAACTGATTCACCCCCCCTGTCAGTTGTTTGCCCTAAATCTAACAATTGGTATCAGAGCCAAGTTCCTATGAAAGGAGCTTAACTGCTTGAGGAGATCCAGGATGTCATCCTACAAGAAGGATAGTCTGAAGTTTGATGGAACTAACTTTGCTCTTTGGAAAGGTCGCATGGAATGTCACTTGCAGTGCATGGGATTTGCATACCGGTCCATGGTGACAAAGGCTTATGTACCTCCACAGGGTGGTCCGACAACCCTAAATGAAATCATAGATGTTGAAAACAATCTACGGACCAGAGAGGCTCTTTTAAGCGCATTATCTGACTCAGAACTCTCCAATGTTATTCATCTACCAACTGCCTTTGAGATTTGGAAGAAATTGGAACTTTTGCATGAAGGAGACCAGTTTGTTAAATGTGCAAGATTACAGAGTCTGAAAGGGAAATTTGAAAGACTGAAAATGAGAAATGATGAAAATATTACCTCTTTTATGCCAAGAGTGAATGAGCTGGTTGGTGGAATCAGAAATGCAGGTGGAACCCTAAGTGAAGATGAGATAGTTGGCAAAGTTCTCAGATCCCTTCCTGAGTCTTATAAAATCAAAGCTTTTGCAATCGAAGAATTCAGAGCTCACACAACAGTCACAAGGGATCAATTGGTTGGTAAGCTAGCTACTTTTGAAATGGCCGAGTTTGGAGATGATCCTCCAAAGACTGAATCTGCATTCAAAGCAAGTGCCTTGGTAAAAGGAAAACAAAGGTTTGATCTAGGAGAAAACTCTTCAAGGAAATCATCATGGTATGAGAATGCAAGAAAAGACTTGGAAGAAGAAGCTAAAACTACTCATCTTGAAGCTCTTATTGGAAAAAGACTACCAAGAGGATCCGGTAAGTATGAGGGAAAATTGCCTTTTAAGTGTTTTAACTACAACAAGATTGGTCATTTGCATCAAGGTGTCCGAAAAGAATTTCTAGGCCAAACAGTAATAGACCATGATTCCAGAAGAATTGTTACTATGCTCATGAAGGAGATGATGAAGGAGTAACAGATGATGAATTAGAGAAAGAAGACAAATCCGGAAGTGACTGGGTGTTCATTGCCATCAAGGAAGAAGATCCAATACCCTCTGAATCTGTAAATCATAAAGCCCTGGCTGCCCAAGTTGAAGAAAAGGATGATTGGGTCATTGACAATGGCTGCTCTCACCACATGACAGGTGACAAAAACAAGTTCATAGATTTGGAAAGGTATGAAGGAGGAGTGGTAAAGTTTGGTGATAACTCTGCAGGTAGAATCAGAGGTAGAGGAACTATTTCTTTTGATGGAAAGAACAAAACCGGTAATGTATTATATGTTGAAGGATTGAAACACAATCTTCTTAGTGTGGGATAGTTGGTGGACAAAGGCTATAATCTCAAATTCAAGAATGGAAAGTGCAAAATCCTTGAAAGTTCTGGAACAAAGATTGCATCAGGTACCCAAGCAAAAGGTAACATCTTTCACTTAGCTGGTACTGGTAAAAGTTGCTTATTTGTTCAAATTGATCAGAGTTGGTTATGGCATAGAATAATGTGTCATGTGAACTTTGATAATATCATCAAGATAAGTAATACTCAGGTTGTAAGAGATCTTCCAAGATTGGTAAAACCTACAAATAGTTTGTGCAAAGAATGTCAGTTGGGAAAACAAAGCAGAATCGCATTTAAAAGCAAGGAACAATCTTCTACTGGATTATTAGACTTGGTTCACACTAACTTATGTGGTCCGGCAAGAATCAGGAGTGTGCAAGGTGATAGATACTTCATGTTGCTAATTGATGACTATTCTCAGATGATGTGGGTAACCTTTCTGAAAGAGAAATCATAAGCTCTTGAGAAATTCAAAATATTCAAGGCTATGGTGGAAAATGAGACCGGATTAAAATTGAAGTGTCTGAGGTCTGATAGAGGTGGAGAATTCACATCCGGTGAGTTCATAAACTTTTGTGAGAAACATGTAATAAAGAGACAATTGTCTGCCCCTAGAACTCCACAGCAAAATGGAGTTGTTGAGATAAAGAACCGGACCATCCAGGAAGCATCCAGGACCATGATGATGGAAGCAAATGTTCCTCAGATCTATTGGAGAGAAGCTTTCAGCACTGCAGTCTACACTCTCAACCGAGTTCAAATTAGAAACTATACCGGTAAGACTCCTTATGAACTTTGGTTTGGCATTACTCCCACTATGAGATACTTCAAAGTTTTTGGTAGCAGATGTTACATTAAAAGGGATGAAGATCTAGGAAAGTTTGATGCTAGAAGTGATGAAGGAATATTCTTGGGTTATTCTACTCAAAGCAAAGCATACCAGTGTTACAACAAGAGACTGAGAAAGATTGTAGAAAGTATAAATGTGAAGGTTGATGAAGAAATTGAAAGACCCTCAAGAATTCTTGAACATGATGAAGATGATCAGAATGGTGTTCAGATTCAAGGTATCCAAGTCTCTTCTGAGAAACAAAGTCAAGTTGATCCGGTAAGACATGAAGAAGAGATAAGTCTCAATGAGACTGATCAAGAGTTAGAAGTGCAAGAGACTCCCAAAATTCTAAGGTATGTAACTCTAAACCACTCTGAAGATCAGATCATAGGTGACAAAAGCAAAGGGGTACAAACAAGGAGGAGAATTGCTCAAAATTCAGATGAGTATTTTCTAATTTCAAAGATTGAACCTAAGACAGTAAATGAAGCCTGCAATGATGAAAACTGGGATAAGGCAATGGAGGAAGAACTGATGCAAATTGAGAAGAATCACACTTGGGATCTTGTTCCCAGACCAAGAAACAAAAATGTGATTGGAACCAAATGGGTCTTCCGGAACAAATTGAATGAAGTCGGTGAAGTAATCAGAAACAAGGCCAGATTAGTTTGCAAAGGTTACTCTCAAATAGAAGGAGTTGTTTTTGAAGAAACTTTTGCTCCAGTGGCAAGAATTGAAGCAGTTAGATTATTTCTTGCATTTGCTGCCTTCAAGGATTTTAAGGTGTATCAGATGGATGTCAAATCTGCCTTCCTAAATGGAAATTTGGAAGAAGAAGTGTATATTGAGCAACCGGATGGATTTCAATTGTCTGATCATAGTGACATGGTCTGTAAATTAAAAAAGGCACTATATGGACTGAAGCAAGCCCCAAGAGCCTGGTATGAAAGATTGGACAAGCATCTCTTGAAGATTGGTTTCAATAAAGGTACTGTTGACGGTAATTTGTATTTCAAATTTGATCATGAAAATATCTTAATTGTTAAAGTATTTGTTGATGATATCATTTTTGGAGGAAGAGACAGTATGTGTAAAACTTTTGCAAGTCAAATGAAAAGTGAGTTTGAGATGTCAATGCTTGGAGAAATGAATTTCTTTTTGGGTCTACAAATTACTCAAACAAAGAAAGGAATCTTTATCTCGCAGTCAAAATATGTGAAAGAATTGTTGAGGAAATTTGGGATGGAAGACTCAAAGCTAATGAACACTCCAATGGAAACCGGATGCAAGCTGAGCAAAGATGATGACTCTCCCAAGATTGATCAGACAAAATATAGGTCAATGATTGGAGGACTGTTGTATCTCACTCAAACTAGACTAGATATTATGCAGGCTGTTGGTCTTGTTGCTAGATTCCAAGCTGATCCTAGAGAATCTCATGTTATGGCAATCAAGAGGATTTTTAGACATTTAAAGGGGACAGCTGAGTATGGTCTATGGTACCCTAGAGATCATGATTTCTCTCTTCATGCATATACAGATGTAGATTGGGTAGGAGATGTGGATGACTAGAAGAGTACTAGTGGTGGAGCATTCTTTTTGGGAAAAAGATTAGTTTCTTGGCTAAGCAAGAAATAAGAGGCAATACCTCTATCTACAACTGAAGCAGAATACATTGCAGTAGCAGGTAGTTGCACTCAAATCTTATGGATGAAGCAGATGCTAAGAGACATTAAAGTAGAATATGAGGAGCCTATCACAATTTTCAATGATAATTCAAGTGCAATTAATATTTCTAAGAATCCGATGTTGCATTCTAAGACCAAGCACATATCTATCAAGTTTCACTTTCTGAGAGAGCAAGTGAACAAGGATGAAGTCAGATTGGAGTATGTGCCCTCCAAGGATCAGAGTGCAGATATCTTTACTAAACCTCTTCCCAAGGACTCTTTTGAATATCTCAGGGAGAAGTTAGGGGTTATTGCCCCTACAGTGATGAACTAGGATGCAATAATGTGCATCAGTCTAGTGGATATCAGTCATATCTTGTGGTCTGGATTGGTGTTGGAGAGTTGCTACTCAGGGGGAGCAGCAGGTGTGATTATAAAGTTGCAAGTTTGGGCCCTTTGCCATTGATGTCAAAGGGGGAGAGAAGACATGTGAAAAACAAGTGAGTGATGATCAAAGGGGGAGTAGTACAGGAAGAGAAGACATGTGAATAGTTGTTGTTGATAGGGGGAGCTATGACAGTAAGGAGAAGTTCTTGTCTTGATGGTTTTTCACATAATATGTTGCCATCAATGACAAAGGGGGAGATTGTTCCAAGTATGGGTTAAACCAGTGTTGTCATTGATGTCAACATACTCATGTTACATTAATGAGAAGGATTGGGTGAGCTATGTTCTAAGGATATTGAGAAAATTAGTTTCAATCAGGAACAGTGAAGAATAGTGATGATAACAAGGTAAAAGTCCAAGATAGGTTGAGGATCAGAGGATGCGGTTTAAAGGGTTTGTAGATATAAGTCTTGAGATGCTACAGTCAAGTTTTCAAGAATCCACATGAAGATCTAAAGAAGTTATGGTCACTCAAGTAGAACCGGTTCAGACAAGTGCTCAGTGGTGACAGAGTGAGACAGATAGGTCCGATAAGGTCTGGTAATGCATTATCCCACTCTGCGGATTTGAGGAAGTGTTTAGAACGTCCTTGTGAAGTGTCAAGCAGATCAATTTGTGGTTTGAAGGTCTGGAAGAACCTATTCCTTTGTGACAGTGATAACAGACTGTATTCTTGAGGTTGTGGATGTAAGAGAGAAGGATTTCAGTAAGTAGAGGAAGTGTAGATGTTTCTGGTGATTCAGGAAAGCTTGTGAAGGTCCTTGGATTATGTTCAGTTTGTGTTGATGGTCCGCATTAGAATTGGAGCCTAGAATTGAAGAAATACTTCTGGAAGAAGGTGTTCTTCTGTGATTGGCCGACCGGATGAACTATACACCTTGCGAATGTTCTTGTGGTTGCTTGCTGACTTAGATGATTGTTCCTAAGTTGATGTTGTGTATAAATAAAGGTTTGCGAAGTAATTTTAAGAGTGTACTTGTGGAGATGAGTGTGTGGTAGTGAGGAGAAGAGCGAAAGGAAGAGCAAAAGGATTTAGGCTTTAATGGAACTGATTCAAGCATGGTGACGATGCTATTTACCAGTTCAAGTATGTAATACTCATTTATTGTAGACAGTGTGTCTCTTGTAGGCATTGAGCCTCTTGTGAGTAGTGTGCTCAGGCAGTGAGCCCTAATTGGCATGTGCCATCTTATTCTTTCTATTCTTCTAACAGAGAATAATATCTTGGGTTAGTCACCCCGTGGTTTTTCTCTTAACTGGGTTTTCCACATCAAAATCTTGGTGTCTCATGTGTAGATGTGTTTTCTACTCTTGATTAATTACATTAAGTTTTTATGATTGATTTATTGTTAATGCTAAGTGAATACAAGTGTTGAAAGAAGAAAGTTTGAACAACTGATTCACCCCCCCTCTCAGTTGTTTGCCCCAAATCTAACACTATGGTGGTCATTCTGACCAGGATCAACTCCTATTGAATACTTGGACTTAACCCATTAATGTAATGGGCTACCTTCTTCTTGTTGGGCTCTGCATGGCTTGTCCTGATAGTAATCTTATAAAACTCTTTTGTATACTCCTTGACAGACTTGTTACCTTGCTTCAATCCTTGCAGCTTCTTCAGCAACTCCATCTCATAGTCCACAGGAATGAACTGTTTCTTCAGTTTCTCCACTATCCAATCCCATCGGGTAATCTTTCCTTTTCCTCTCTTATTCCTCTCTAACTGGACCTTCTTCCACCAAATACTAGCATGGCCCTTCAACTTTGTTTTTGCAAACTTGACCTGATTCGGGTCCTCCACATCTTCATACTTGAAATACTCCTCCATGTCATTGATCCAATCAATAAATTATTTCGGATTCAAATCTCTAGAATATGTAGAAACTTTGATCCTAGGTCTCTTTCCAATCTTCGAAATGGCCCTCAACAACCTAACTTCTATGGGATCTCCTACAACTTCTTGTTCTTCCTTAGATAACTCTTCTTCAGCTTCATCTTCTCTTTCTTCTCTTGTTCTCAGCTAAAACCCTCTTCGTAGCTCCTCTTGCAATGCATCAATTTGCCTTTGTAGGGCTCTAAAACCCTCTTTCGTCAAAGCATTCCTCCCAATATGATTTCTTCATGGAGGCATCTTGATCTCCATAGAAAACCCACAACCTTAGGTCCTGGTGCAAACTGCCTCACGGTCGGTGATCTGTCTACACACTTAGGAACCCTTGCTCTGATACCACTTGATGAAGTGGGTAAATCATAAAACACATAGCAACATAAATGGAACACAGAAAATAGAATATTTCTTTATTGATATGGGCAACTCATTACATTACAGAAGCTCAATTAGAATAAGAGGAATCAATCCTGCATAAGTTGCAACACATTACAGCTTCCTATCACAAGACTCTAGAATCATCTGCCTTCTGTAACCCCAAATTAACTAGGATTTCTATTTTTCTGCCTATTCTTGATTCTACACTTTCCCTCTTAACTCCACTACTACTGCCCGGGGTTCCCGAAATAGTCATAAATAGCACTTTTTGGTTGCCTCCAGCTAAATTTTAAAATTTGCAACTCCCTCCAAAAGTAGGTCAACTTCCAGGAAGCATAACTTTTGATCCGGGTGTCTGATTGACGAACCGTTTTAAGCACCGGAAAGATCACGATGTGAAATATCACACTAGAAATCAATAAATGGATTTATGTCAACTTTTCAAGATGTTATGGGATGTTTTAGTTCCTCATATCTTGTTTCAAAAATTTTCAGGGGCTTTTCAGAAAATAAAAACTTTAATATCTTTCAGCTCACAAATGATCTTTACCTGATTCCTTCACCAAAGGTCTTATATTTCCATTATGATGTTTTTTGTAACGTTTCACCTCAATCCGTGCCCAAATGCAAACTTTCCTAAAATGGCAGGTAAACTTTCCAAAACTGGCAGTTTGCTATTTTTAGCAATTTTGGAAAAACTGAAAGTCCTACATCATTATTCTAGATATTATGGAACCATAAACACTAATTATGAAAAGAAATGAAAACAACTACAATGATTTTGAATTAATTTTTTTTTGGGTGATGCAAGATTGCCCTTACACCATTGGATGCTCCTGCATCAGAAACTCAATCATAGACATGCCAAATGGGTAGAATATTTACAAAGTTATACTTTTACCATCAAGCATAAGAAAGGATAGTCAAACAAAGTGGCTTATGCACTAAGTAGAAGGTCACTTATGGTTCAAGAAATCCAATTACACAGTGTTAGGATTGAAGCATTAAAAGGTATGTACAAAGATGATGTCGATTTCAAGGAAATTTATGAATCTTGTAACTCATCTAATGGTGCTTTTCATGAGTTTAGTTTAGATTTTTTGATTCAAGAGGGTTTACTATTCAAAGGGGCTCAAATTTGTGTGTCTATATGTTCAATGAGAGACAATATTATAAAGGAAAATCATAGTGGCAGTCATGCAGACCATTTTGGTCTAGATAAGACTTTAGAGCAGGTAAGAAGGCACCATTATTGGCCAAAAATGCAAAATGATGTAAGTAAATTTGTCGAAAAGTGTGTTGTTTGTCAAAGAGCCAAGGGATGTAGCACCAATGTAGGATTGTACCAACCTCTCCCTATCCCCAATAGACCTTGGGAGTCCATAAGTATGGATTTTGTGACGGGGTTGCCCAAAACACAAAGAGGTTTTGATTCAATTTTTGTTGTAGTACATAGGTTCTCAAAGATGGCACACTTCATTCTGTGCAAGAGCACTAATGATGCTTCATACATTGCAAGACTCTTCTTCAAAGAGGTGGTAAGAATCCATGTTTTACCTCTTAGTATTATATCATATAGGTATAGCAAATTTGTTGGTCATTTTTGGAGAACCTTATGGAAGAAACTTGGCACAAATTTGAGTTTCAGTTCTGCCTATCACCCTCAAATAGATGGGTAGACTGAAGTGGTGAATAGGAGCCTTGGAAACCTCCTAAGGTATCTAACAAAGGAGCATTCAACACAATGGGATCTGGTTTTGCATCAAATTGAGTTTGCATACAATGATTTGGTGAATAGAAGTGTTGTCAAAAGTCCTTTTGAAATTGTTTATGGTATGCAACCCAGGGGTGTGTTTGAATTGAGAGATGTCAGTGGAATGGATAGGAGGAGTACTGAAGGTGAACAATTTGCTGTTGCAATGCAAGAAATCCACCAACAGGTTAAGGAGACTCTTCAGAGGAATGTTGAGAAGTATAAGCACAATGTTGATCTAAAAAGGAGAGAGGTTCACTACAAGGTTGGAGACTTGGTTTTAGCTCATTTAAGGAAGAAAATATTTCCTAAGGGACAATACTCTAAACTACAAATGAAGAAGATAGGCCATGCAAAGTGGTGCACAAGTTTGGGGAGAATGCATATGAAATTGAACTTCCTCCTGGAGTTGTCATTTCTCCTATTTTTAATGTTTCTGATCTTTACCCTTATAAAGGGGATGTTGCAGGTGATAATATAGGCTGATCAATGATTCCAGATGAAGATTGGATTAGGGATCTTCCACCAAGCCAACCCTTGGAGTTGGAATGCATCTTGGACATGAAGGAGCTTAAGAAGACAAGGAGAAAGGTCTACTATCAATATTTAGTCAAATGGTGAGATCTTCCTATGGAGGATGCAACTTGGATGACTAGGGATGATATTATCAAACATGGATGTATAATTGTAGGTCTATCCTCAAGTGAAACTTGAGCTTTCTTTTCCCTGGGAGTATGGTGTAGGGGCACCCACAGGTCTTCATTCCTTCAAGGAGTCAAAAGTTAACTTTTTGTTTTGTTTTGGTGTTTTTCATGTAATAAGGTCTTCTAAGACCATTTCATATGTGTTGGAGTCTGGTTTGAGTCACTAGGTGTACGTTAGAGTCTAGATGCAAAAAGTGTCATTGCTTCATAATGTTGTCAAATTGAAACTTGATTATGAAACCGTTGTAATTTGGAAATTGGTTATGAATCATTGGAATATGGTTGGTAGATGTTGAAAAATGATTTGAGGTGGTCAAAGGGAGGTTGGTTGTTGAAATCTAAAAGATTGGAGCAATAAAAATCTAATTTTCTACATTTTTCAACATTTTTCCTACTGTTCTCATGTTTGGTACGGTACTATATGGACTGGTAAGAGTCTAAAATTGATTGGACATGAAAACACAGTGAATCTACTTCTTTTCAGTCTTTATTGCATTTGATTTCATTGATTAATAAGAAAGTTAGGGCTAATTCTTTCATCGCATTCATAAAGATTCTCCAACTTCTTCCAGATTTCATGAGCAGTTTTTAGTCCAAGGACATTTGACATTTCTGAATCAGTTAGGGCACTCAACAAGGCTTCTTTAGATTGAAGGTTATTTTCTACATCTTTGACTTGATCTAGAGTTGAAGGACCTTTCTCTGGAGGTTTATACTCATCTTTGGTTATTGCCCAATAAGCATCACCTATGCATTGTAAATGGCATTCCATGCGACTCTTCCAAATAGAGTAATTTGTTCCATTGAATCTTAGACTATCCTTCTTGTAAGTCGACATCCTGGATCTCCTCGAGCAGTTAAGCTTCTTCTAGAGGAACATCACTCTGATACCAATGGTTGGAATTAGTTCAGACAACTGAGATGCGGGGGTGAATCAATTGTCCCACAAATATTAATCTTTTCTACTTTTAAACTTCTTATAGAACTTTCAATTGGATAAACATTAAAGCATGAATCAATGACACAAGAGCAGAAAAAAATTGAACACACATAACACAAGAATTTTTATGTGGAAACCTGGTTAAGGGAAAACCACGGTGGGGGTTAACCCACAAGATTTGTACCCTGTTAAAAGTACTTAAATGAAAAGAGAAGGCACATGCCTTCAGGCTCACTGCTCAAGAGAGGCTCACTACCTATTGAATTTGTGTTTAGTACAGAAGGAATTAACTGATAAATAGCATCTACTTCATGCATGGTTCAGTCACATTGAAATGCTTACAAAACTTCTAGTCTGCCCCATATACTTCTTCTCTAATTCTTCATCCTTGATATCTCTTATTCTTCTGCTTCTTCTCTTATCTACTTTGCCTTTGATTCTTTCTTTGGATTTTATTGTTTTTGTGTAATGTCCCCTCTCTGATGGATGTCAGTGGTTATGAGATTAGCCCATCATGGCGACCCTCGTGGGCTAGTTAGGTGGATAGAGGGTCTCTTTATTGTCATTCATTTGCCAGTTTGGGACATTGGACATCATCAGTGCTCAGTTGGTATCATGTTGTGGCTTCTACTCTTGGCATTGGTCATGTTTGGAGGCACTTACTATTTTTAGAAGGTTGTATGCTGAGGGTTGCTATTTTAGGTAGGGCACTAATTGATTGGACTTCCATAGTTATTTGGTGACTTGGTGGATTGATTTCATGGGGAGTTCATATTTTGCTAATGGAGTTAATTAATAAAGTTTTATATTATAACTTATGTTATAATTACACTTTATAACTAATAAGGGGGCCCATGAGGTGAATACCCTCATTAAGTGTCACTTAAATGGATTTATTTTATATTTGGCACATAAACCAAAGTTTGAGAGAAACAATAAAAACCAAATATAATTGGAATTATGCATTTGAGAAACAAATTGAATTTCCAATGGTTATATATAAGTCTCTTCACAAAAATCAACCTCATATGAATAAACATTTGATATTTGTGTGAAATTGGTCTGAGAGCTTAGTGTTGAAGAATTCAAGGGTTTTGGGCTTGGAGATTGAGCAATCTTCAGGTTTAATGGCAATCTGAAGTGGTGCAAGATCCACTAAAGTTACTGGGTTAAATTATTAAATCTGACAATACATTTGATCAAGAAATTGCAGGGATTTTCTGAAGAAATCAGGAAGAAATTGATGGAATGACATCAAAGAAAATAAATGGCAAACAATTGTGATTAATTTCCATCCTTTTTCAGTTGTTTTGGAAACAAATTTCAGAGGGCATTAATGGCTGGCTGGGTCGTACCAGCTAGGGCAGGGACATCTTTTTCCTAGGGCCAAATTCCTCACTTTTTGGTTTGATTTCTCTTCATTTGGTGGTAGCTAGGATAGATTTGTCTTGTACCAGCATAAAAGAGGGAAAAATCAATGGTCTTGGCTACAGCAGTTATTCAAGGGTTTTTCACATGCAATCTTCATTCCCAGGTTTCAAATTTTAGACTTGTTTGCATTTCCAGCTTGTGTAAAATCTATATAAAATTTGCCCTTTCAAAGAAGATGAAAAAGAGCTCTTGCATTTGATTTTCCATTTGAATCATTGTATATATATTCATTGCTGCAACTAGTTTCTTTAGCGTTTATTTTTTACATCTTATTTGCATCACAAAACACAAAAAAAAGAAAAAAAGACAAAAACAAAACAAGAAAATCCAACTCAGAAACTTATATCAGCAAAGTCAGGGAAAACAAAGTTGTAAGCCAACATGGCCTGTTACATTTTGCACAAGGATAATTTGCCACACTTCAACTACACACTTTTATATGCTTCATCAACCTTGGAATAAACATCAAGATCGGCTTGTCTTAACATAGATCACTATACTGTTGGCCAAACATATCTGAGACTTGAATCTGCCTCCAACAACATGCCACGCTCCAGAGAATTGTTCTTTGATCATCCGCAACATATTTGAATCATCCGGTCGGCCAAGACTAGGAAGAACAACACCAAGAGGGAAATCTTCAATAGCTAGCTCAAACTTCAATGCGGACCTCCAACATAGAAGTCACATGATCCAGAGACTTCCACAAGCACATTGAATTCAACAAAAACATCTACACTCCTCCAAATCATCAGAATCACTTGCATCTTCCTCCAAATCCTCAAGAACACTATCTACCAAGACTGTCACATTAGAAAGATTGCTTGCGGACCTCCAAACCATGAACCACTTGAATGGATGATAAAACTAACTTCCCAAACATGCCTCTAGATATACAAATCATCATTTGACATATCCAGAATAGTCAAGACCTCTTTCCTATCACTCTGTCTCTTCTAAACACTGCAAAACTAGTTCAACTCAGGTGGTCATATCTTCTTCAAATCTTCATGCGAACCCTTCAGAACTTAACTGGGGCTTCTTGAGACAATCCTCTCCTCAACCATATGGTCTACATACATTGGTCCTCATTTATTTTCTCAATATCCTCAACAATCCAGTCTTCTATACAAGCAACAAAATATAATACAGTTGACACAAATGGCAACAAGGATATGTTGACATCAATGACAACACCGCTTAGGCACATATTTACAACAATCTACCCCTTTGTCATTGATGGCAACATACGATGTGAAAAACTGATTTGACCATCAAGACAAAATCTTCTCCCCCTTTCTCTTATCAGTTCTGTAATCACTTTCTTCATTGTTCCCCCTTTCAGCAGCAACTAGTTTTTCACATGAACTTCTCTCCCCCTTTGACATCAATGGAAAATGGTACATATTTGTAATCTTTTCTCCCTTTTTGTTTTAGATTGATCCAGAATTTTCATACTGAATACTTCCCCTAAGTAGTATCTCCTTAACATCAATCTGGATCACAAGATATGACTGTGAATTCCACTGAACTGATACACCTTAGTGCAACTTAGTTCAGATCATGAGGGATAATAACCCCTAACTTATCTCTGAGATACTCAAAAGTATCCTTAGGAAGAGGCTTAGTGAAAATATCTGCAATCTGATCCTTTGAAGACACAAACTCCAACTTGAATTCGTTCTCATTTACCTTCTCTCTCAAGAAATGAAACTTGATGGATATATGTTTTGTCTTTGAATGCAACACCGGATTCTTTGAAATACTTATTGCACTTGAATTACCATATAAGATTGTGACAGGCTTCTCAAACACAACTCTAATGTCCTTCAACATTTGCTTCATCCACAAAACTTGAGTACAATTGTATGCTATTGCTATATACTCTGGCTCTATTGTAGATAGGGAAATTGCCTCCTACTTTTTGATTAGCCAAGAAACCAATCTACTTCCCAAGAAGAATGCACCACCACTAGTGCTTTTTCTATCATCCACATCTCCTGCCCAATCAACATCTATATAAGCATGTAGAGTGAAGTCATTATCCTTTGGATACTATAATCCATAATCAATTGTCCCTTTGAGATATCTAAAAATTCTCTTGACTGCTACAACATGGGATTCTTTAGGATTAGCTTGGAATCTAGCAACAAGTCCAACTGCATTCATGATATCAGGTCAGTTCTGAGTTAGATAGAGTAGTCCTCCAATCATTGACCTATACCTTTTCTAATTTTCCTTAGGGGAGTCATCATCTTTACTCAACTTGCATCTAGTTACCATAGGTGTACTTGCTAGCTTTGAGTCTTCCATTCAAAACTTCTTTAACAATTCTCTCACATACTTGGAATGAGATATGAAGATACCTTTATTTGACTGAGTGATTTGCAGACCTAAGAAGAAATTCATCTCACCAAACATGGACATCTCAAATTCACTTTGCATGTGATCAAAAAATGTTTTGCACATGCTCTCATTTCCACCAAAAATGATATCATCAGCAAATACTTCAAGAATCAGAATGTTCTCATGATCAATCTTGAAGTAGAGATTACTATCAGCAGTGCCTTTGTTATAACCTAGCTTTAGCAGATACTTATCTAATCTTGCATACCAGGCTCTTGGGGCTTGTTTGAGTCCATATAATGCTTTTTTCTCAACCTGCAGACCATATCTTTTTGATCAGACAATTGAAATCCTTTCGGTTGCTCAATAGAGACTTCTTCCTCTAGTTCTCCAGTTAGGAATGTTGACTTGACATCCATCTGATAGACTTTAAAATATTTATAAGCAACAAATGCAAGGAATAATCTGACTACCTCTATTCTTGCCACCAGAGCAAAAGTTTCTTCAAAATCAATTCCTTCCACTTGAGAATATCCTTTGCACACTAACCTTGCTTTGTTTCTTACAACTTCACCATCTTCATTTAGTTTTTTTCGGAAGACCCATTTAGTTCCAATCATATTTTTGTCCTCAGGTCTAGAAACAAGATCCCATGTGTGATTCTTTTTAATTTGCATTAATTCTTCTTCCATTGCTTTTAACCAGTTTTCAACATTGCAGGCTTCACTTACTGATTTTGGTTCAATCTTTGAAATCAAACAAATCTCTTCTTGATCTTCAACAATTCTTCTTCTGGTTCGAACACCTTTATTTCTGTCTCGTATGATCTGATTTTTAAGATGATTCATCCTTACACACCTGGGAGTTTTGCGATCAGCTTGAACTTCTATTTCTTGAACTTGTTCCTCAACTTCTGCATTATCCTCTTGACTCGCTAAGCTTTCTGGATCAATCTCGATCTAAGTCTGGGTTTGAATTTGCCTTCCTTGACTTGGATTTTCATCTTGATCATCTAAATCATATCCGCAAGACCTGGAATGTTCTTCTTTTCTCTCATCAACTCTGACATTAGCACTTTCAACAATCTTTTTCAACCTCTTGTTAAAGCACCAGTATGCTTTGCTTTGAATAGAGTAACCCAGAAAAATTCCTTCATCACTTCTTGCTTCAAACTTGCCTAGATCCTCATCTCTTTTGATATAGCACTTACTACCAAAAACTCTAAAATATTTGACAATAGGAGGATGACCAAACTAGAGTTCATAAGGAGTCTTACCAGAATTGCCTTTGATCTGCACCCGGTTAAGAGTGTAGACAACAGTACTCACATCTTCTCTCAAATAAACTTGTGGAATATTTGTTTCCATCGTCATGGTCCTAGCAACTTCTTGAATGGTCCGGTTCTTTCTTTCCACAACTCCATTTTGTTGAGGAGTCCTAGGAGCAGATAACTGTCTTTTTATTCCATTCTTTTCACAGAATGTATCAAACTCACCGGAGGTAAACTCTCCACCTCTGTCGGATCTCAGACACTTTATCTTCACACCCATCTCATTTTCCACTATAACTTTGAACACTTTGAATTTGTAAAGAGCTTCTGATTCTTCTTTTAAGAAAGTTACCCACATCATCTAGGAGTAATCATCAATTAGCAACATAAAATATTTGTCTCCTTGCACACTCCTAATTCTAGCAGGACTACATAGATCAATATGCACAAGTTCCAATCGCCCATTTGAAAATTGTTCTTTACTTTTGAATGATGTTTTGTTTTGTTTTCCCAATTGACATTCTTTACACATGCTATCAGGTTTCACAAATCTTGGAAAATCTCTCACAGCCTGAGTAGAACTTATCTTGACAATATTATCAAAATTCACATGACACATTCTCCTATGCCACAACTAACTCTGATCTGTCTATCCAATCAAACAACTTGTACCAGAGCTACTTAATTGAAAGATGTTACCTCTAGTTTGTGTACCAGATGCAATTTCAGTTCTGGAGCTTTCCAAGACTTTGCATTTACCATCCTTGAATCGGAGATCATAACCCTTGTTGAAACCAACTATCCAACACTGAGAAGATTATGCTTCAGTCGTTCCACATATAGAACATCATTTGTATTATTCTTAACATCAAAAGAGTTAGATCCTCTACCACGGATTCTACCAGCTGAGTTGTCTCCAAATTTCACAAATCCACCTTCATAATTTTCAAAGTTTACAAACTTACTTTTATCACCAGTCATATGATGAGAACATACACTATCAATCGCCCATTCATTCTTTTCAACAACCTAAGCAGCCAAGGCACTTTCCATATTTACACAACTATTGGAATCAATAAACATCAGTTCTTCTTCTTTGATGGCAATGAATACCCAATCATCTTCAGTGGCACCTCCATGATCAGATTCATCATCTGTAACTCCTTCTCCAGCCTTCTGGACATAGTAACAATTCTTTTGACATTTATATCTCTTAGGGTTTGGTTTTGAAAACATCTCCAGACATCTTGAGGCAAAATGACCAATCTTATTATAGGCAAAACATTTGAATGGGTGCTTTCCTTCATACTTACCGGATCCTCTTGGCATTCTTTTGGCAATAAGAGCTTCAAGATCTGTAGTTTCAATTTCATCATCTTCAAGATCCTTCCTTGCCTTCCGAAATCTGTTTGACCTTGCTGAAGAGCCTTCACCCAGATCATATCTTTGTTTTCCATACACATTGGCCTTAAATGTAGTTTCAGACTTAGGAAGAGAATCACCAAACTCACTTAATTCAAAAGCTAAAATTTTGCCAACTAGCTGATCTCTTGTAACTTTTGAGACAGTCCTGATCTCCTCTATAGTAGCAACCTTATGTTTGTATGAATTAGGTAAAGATCTGAGCACTTTTGCCGCAATTTCTGATTCTTCCAAAGTTCCACCAGCACACTTGATACCACACACAAGTTCATTTATCTTTTGCATGTAGATTGTGATGTTTTCATCTTCACTCATCCTCAGATTTTCAAATTTTCCTCTAAAACTTTGTAGTTTGGCACATTTGACATATTCATCGCCTTCATAAAGATTCTCCAACTTCTTCCAGATTTCATGAGTAGTTTTTAGTCCAAAGAGATTTGACATTTCTAAATCAATCAGGGTACTCAACAAGGATTCTTTAGCTCGAAGGTTATTTTTTGCATCTTTGACTTGATCTAGAGTTGAAGGACCTTTCTCCAGAGGTTTATATTCATCTTTGGTTATTGCCCAATAAGCATCGCCCATGCATTGTAAATGGCATTCCATGCGACTCTTCCAAACAGAGTAATTTGTTGCATCGAATCTCGGACTATCCTTCTTGTAAGTTGACATCCTGGATCTCCTCGAGTGGTTAAGCTTCTTCTAGAGGAACATCGATCTAATACCAATGGTTAGAATTAGTTTGGACAACTGAGAGGCGGGGGTGAATCAGAACTTTCAATTAGATAAACATTAAAGCATGAATTAATGACACAAGAGCATAAATAGATTGAGCACACATAACACATGAATTTTTATGTGGAAACCTAGTTAAGGGAAAACCATGGTGGGGGTTAACCCACAAGATTCATATGCTATTCAAAGTATTTAAATGAAAAGAGAAGGCACATGCCTTTGGGCTCACTGCCCAGAGCTCACTGCTCAAGAGAGGCTCACTACCTACAGAATTTATGTTTAGTACAAAAGGAATTAACTGATAAATAACATCTACTTCATGCCTGGTTCAATCAAATTAAAATGCTTACAAAATGTTTACTCTGCCTGATATACTTCTTCTCTAATTCTTCATCCTTGACATCTCTTGTTCTTCTACTTCTTCTCTGCTCTGCTCTGCCTTTGATCCTTTGGATTTTATTATTTTCTCACAAGGATAATTTGCGATACTACAACTACACACTTTTATATGCTTCACCAACCTTGGAATAAACATCAAGGTTGGCTTGTCTTAACGCAGATCACTATATTGTTAGCCAAACATATCTGAGACTTGAATTTGCCTCCAACAACACGCCACGCTCTAAAGAATTGCTCTTTGATCATTCGCAACATACTTGAATCATCCAATTGGCCAAGACTGGGAAGAACAACAACACCAAGAGGGAAATCTTCAATAGCTAGCTCAAACTTCAATGCGGACCTCCAACATAGCAGTCACACGATCCAGAGACTTTCACAAGCACATTGAATTCAACAAAAACATCTGCACTACTCCAAATCATTAGAATCACTTGTATCTTCCTCTAGAACCTCAAGAACATTATCTGCCAAGACTGTCACATTAGAAAGATTGCTTATGGACCTCCAAACCATGAAGCATTTGAATGGATGATACACATTGACTTCCCAAACATGCCTCTAGATCTGTAAATCATCATTTGACATATCTGGAACAATCCAGACCTCTTTCCTGTCACTCTGTCTCTTCGGAACACTGTAAAATTGGTTCAACTCAGATGGTAATATCTTTTTCAAATCTTCATGTGAACCCTTTAGAACTTAACTGGAGCTTCTTGAGACAATCCTCTACTCAACCATATGGTCGGCATACATTGGTCCTCATTTATTTTCTCAATATCCTAAACAATCCAGTCTTCTATACAAGAAGCAAAATTAAATATAGTTGACACAAATGGCAACAAGGATATGTTGACATCAATGACAACACCGCTTAGGCACATATTTGCAACAATCTCCCCCTTTGTCATTGATGGAAACATATGATGTAAAAAATTGATTTGACCATCAAGACAAAACCTTCTCCTCCTTTCTCTTATCACTTCTACAATCACTTTCTTCATTGCTCCCCCTTTCAGTAGCAACTAGTTTTTCACATGAACTTCTATCCCCCTTTGATATCAATGGAAAATGGCACATATTTGCAATCTTTTCTCCCTTTTTGTTTCAGATTGATCTAGAATTTTCATACTGACTACTTCCCTTGAGTAGTATCTCCTTAACATCAATCCGGATCACAAGATATGACTATGAATTCCACCGAACTGATGCACCTTAGTACAACTTAGTTTAGATCAGGAGGGATAATAACCCCTAACTTATCTCTGAGATACTCAAAAGTATCCTTAGGAAGAGGCTTAGTGAAAATATACGCAATCTGATCCTTTGAAGACACAAACTCGAACTTGAATTCATTATCATTTACCTTCTCTCTCAAGAAATGAAACTTGATGGATATATGCTTTTTCTTTGAATGCAACACCGGATTCTTTGAGATACTTATTACACTTGAATTATCACAGAAGATTGTGATAGACTTCTACACAACTCTGATGTCCTTCAACATTTGTTTCATCCACAAAACTTGAGTACAATTGTTTGCTATTGCTATATACTCTGCCTATGTTGTAGATAGGGAAATTGCCTCGTGCTTTTTTCTTAGCCAAGAAACCAATCTACTTCCCAAGAAGAATGCACCACCACTAGTGCTTTTTCTGTCATCCACATCTCCTGCCCAATCGACTCTATATAAGCATGTAGAGTGAAGTCATTATCCTTTGGATACCATAATCCATAATCAATTATCCCTTTGAGATATCTAAAAATTCTCTTAATTGCTACAACATGGGATTCTTTAGGATCAGCTTGGAATCTAGCAACAAGTCCAACTACATTCATGATATCAGGTCTATTTTGAGTCAGATAGAGTAGTCCTCCAATCATTGACCTATACCTTTTCTAATTTGCTTTAGGGGAGTCATCATCTTTACTCAACTTGCATCTAGTTACCATAGGTGTACTTACTAGCTTAAGTCTTCCATTCCAAACTTCTATAACAATTCTGTCACATACTTGGACTAAGATATGAAGATACCTTTCTTTGACTCTATGATTTATAGACCTAAGAAGAAATTCATCTCACCAAACATGGACATCTCAAATTCACTTTGTTGGCAACAGAGATAGTGTAGCTTCATGAATGTTGTCATTGATGGAAACAAAGTTCATCCCACCCATCCGCATGACATGGTGTGCTTATACCGAAAGTCAGATTGAAGAGTATTGGGGTCCGGTAAGTAAGAATAGAGCATGCAGCAAGGCCTGACAATAAGGTTCGGATCTCTCAGAGGAAGTATCTTATTAAAGTGCAGACTTGGGGAAGTCAAGAGGAGTACCTTGACCAATACATTCCAGAGATTGCACCTTCGGTGATGAAAGAGTGAAGAGATATGAGCACCTAAGTGTTGGGTTCCTGTTTGGTAGAGATGACTGAGAAAGAACTGACCGACAGAGCATCAGACCTTAATCCAGATGCGTTATTGATTGTGATCAAGTTTCTTGAGGTATCATTCATGATTGGCCAACATGATTGATGACTTCTATGAGCATCTCTTTGATATGCATGACTTGATAAGCAAGGATTCAGCCGACAGACCAAGAGTTTGGGAAAATAGTAAGTACTCTGGATGCCGACTAGAAAGTGGATGAAATCCTTGGTGCGGATATATATACTAGATTGATTTTGGTATGAAGGTGTGTGTGGTGTATTATGTAGTGCGAAGAAAAGTAGAGAACAGTGTGGAAACAAAGATAGAGGTCTGGTATATGATAGAATAGCAGCACTAAGGTAGAGGAAGAATGAAGTGCAGTGGATCAGTATATTGAGCTCAACCAGAACTGAACCCAAGAACATGTGGATGCTTCTCATCAGTTCAAGTATCTTGTTTCCTTCTATAAACTATTGTAGGCAGTGAGCCTCTTGTGAGCAGTGTGCTCAAGCAGTGAGCCCTAATTAGCAAGTGTCATTTTGTATTTCTATTCTTCTAATAGAGAATACATTCTTGGGTTAGTCACCCTATGGTTTTTTCCCTTAACAGGGTTTTCCACGTCAAAATCATTATGTTATGTATCTTGACTTTATTTTTGCTTTCATGATTATGAAAGCTTATTTGCTTTGATGATGCACTAGTTGTTAAAGAAGAACAAAAAGTTAAATTAATTAAGATAACTGATTCACCACCCCTCTCAGCTATCAACAATTGGTATCAGAGCTAAGTTCCTCCAAACAGAGCCTAACAGTTTGAGGAAGATTTGGGAATTCAAATGGATGTGTATGGTATGAGGGAACAACTTCAATCTACCCTAGATGATCTTGAGCAATCTAACTCTGAAGTTAATGAATTGAAGGAAAGACTCAAATAGGCTGATGATTTCATAAATGAACTAAAAGGGAAACTGAGTATCTCTATGAAAAAGAGAAAGGATCTACTTCAACAATTTGCTAGTCAAGGTGAAGCCAATGATACAAATGAAGATCTGAAGGAGAAAACCAAGTTATGTGAAAAGTTATCAAAATAGGTCATTATGGTAAGACATGAAATGGAATCAGGAGTTATGAAATTTACCCAAGAAATTGAAGAGAAAAGAAAAATTGAAGATGATCTAAGACAATCTCTCAAGGAGAAAGCAGAAGACTGCCACAAAATGGATAGAATAATCAGGCATCTTGAATCTGATCTTGAAGAAGCTAGGGATAATGAAGAACAACTTGAGAATCAGATTGACACTCTTAAAAGGGATCTTCAAACAACAAATGAATACAAAGAGAAATTCAAGATAAGCTCTGCTCAACTTGAAGTTCTTCTTCAAAGCCAAAAGAGGGTAGATGACAAGCAAGGCTTGAGGTATGAAAAAGGTGAAAGCTCCGGATCCGGTCAGAAGAACTCCAGTTTAGAAAATCCAAGAAACAGGCCTAGAAGACATCCGGTAAGGCAACCAAATGCTCAAAGATATCCTTCCTTCAATGGATAATGCCACAATTGCAATAACTTTGGTCATAAAGCAAATCAGTACAGAAGAAGAATGAATCAATCTAATTCATCCTTTTTTAGATAGTGCTTTAATTGCAAAAGGTATGGTCACAAAACTCATGAATGCAGAAATATGCAAATGAACAATTAATTCAATGGTAGATGTTTTGCATGCAATATAATGGGACATATGGCTAATCAGTGTAGATCAAGAGGATATCAGTCAAATATGCAAAGAAATGTTGTTTGCTACAATTGCAATAGATTTGGTCATATTGCCAAATTCTACAAAAGTAAGAATTAGGACAAAAAGGGTCTGGTGCATCACAATCAAAACCAAGACAAAGGAAAAGGAAAAGTGAATGCGAATGAAATTCAAAGAGAGATGAACAAGATATGGGTGAAGAGAAGTACACAAAATGATGGGGATGGATCCGCACTAGAATCTAGTGCTAATATTCCTTCTGGAAACTAAATAGATGAGCTCTGGTTCATGGGGAGTAATAAAAGAAAAATATTTTCCCCCAGCCAGTCAATAGGTGCCTGAAAGTGGCACGTGAAAGGTTGTAGATAAAAGGGTTCTCAGAGAAATAACTAAATAATCCATGGTGAAGATATGGAAGATCCACAAGAAGTTTTGAAAAGATTAATCTTCCAAGATTGATCTGGTTCAATAGTCATCCAGTAAGAACAGGATTTTACAGTTAGATCTGGTATGATTCGAATTTGAGGTATCTTGATCTGCGGATAAATAGAATGATTGTAAAAGGTAGATAGATTGCTAATATCCATCGAGAGTAACTTTAAGTTCATCTTAGTGATCTGGAAAAATCTCTCAGGACAAGGAGAATAGAGCAACCGGAATAACTCAAGGTATGCATTTATTGCAAACAAAATTAGGGTTTGCAGAGAAATAAAAGGGTTCTTGTATTCATCATTTGTACATTTGCATTCAAGAAGAAGAGAAAAGGAACTCTGTAAACAAATTGTCTCAAGCCTCTCGAAGATCAATCGCAGACGTCAATTCTTCCAGCAGTCTGATTCAACTCATACCGTGAAACCTAGAAGCGTAAAAGGTATTTTCCATTCTTGAATATCTCTCTGTAAATCTTCTTGAAAATGGCTACTCTGAATGTTGTGAAGATTACTAATAGGCCACGCCCTAAATTTAAGAAGCATCCCTACAAATCTCTAGAAGTGGATCCCTCAGGTGCATTTTCCAGCATTCTGCATGGTATTTTGCATGTAGAAGATGTTAGGGTTTACATTCATGCGAATATTGAAGAATTTGGGGAATCTAAATTAAGGGATATCTATCACAATTAGTTAATACATGATGCTTTTGAACTCAAACCATAGTATAAGGCTATCTGGGACAAACACTTTGGACATTGCATCCATTTCCCCTATTTTGGCCGAATGGGTCCGGTATGTTTTAAGTAGAGTGCATGACAACTTCATGTGGCTGAATAAGCCATTTAAGATCACAAAGCATGCCATTAGGGCAGTGACTGGATTGTACTCATCCGGTGAGTTACCTACTCTCAAATTAGTCAAAAACCAAACTGTGAGTGAGGCCACCGGATCTAAATTTGATAAAAGAGCAATGACAATTGAGGATATCATAGATCTGGATATCAAGTTTGCTGCCATGATAATAGGCTACAAGATATATCACTCCAGTAGAGAGAATTCTATATCCGGAACAATAATTTACACTGCCTATGAAATGTTAAGAAAGAATGCTAACTATGACCTTTGTGAGCTCCTTCTGAACCAACTTTTGGAGAATCTGCAGAAGCTAAAGAAGGATAAGAAGAACTCCTTCAAATACGGTGGCTTGATACTCTGTCTATTTTTCTATTACATGAATGAGCTACCCAGATCTAATGGTTAGATATGGCAAAATAACAAACCAGTAGCCATACAAATTAGGGATTATATACATGGGCTTGGTGATGCCAAGGCACAAAATACAGTACTCTGGAGCTATTTCAAGAATTTTCAGAGTATTATGCAAGCTAGAGAAAGAATCCCTTAATCATCAGTTGAGAAGTACAAAGATACAGTGTGCTTCATGGTAGACACCGATCAATGCCTAATGGAGGTAGTGGAGCCAAGGACAGTCTGGATCATGCCAATGGGGTATGAAGCAGATGAGGAAATTGTAGAGCTACATGTTCAACACATGCTGAGTCAACCCAAGGATCCCAAGGCAGAAAGATTTGGAACTTACCAAGAGCTGAGTGTAAAAGTTCATGTTGAACTTAGACAGCCATAGATCAAGAAAAAAGTAAGAAGGGAAGTAGAAGAACTTGCCAAGAGGCATAGAATCTCAAAGGAGGCACTTGATGCCTACAGAGAGAAGATGGAAAGAGTAGAAAAAGAAAAGGAAGAAGCAGAAAGAGAAAGTGCTTTGGTAGAAGCCCCCTCCCGGACCAGATCCTCTAAGAGCTCTGCACCTGCAACTACTAAGAGCTCAAAGGAATCAAAACTGGAAGCAAAATCATCTAGTAAAGGAGAAAAGAGAACAAAGACAAAGGCTACAAGATCATACACAAGCCTCAAGGATGATGAAGAGACAGAAACAGATGAGGAAGTAAAGAAAATGAAGAAGAAAAAGAAAACATCCGGTGAACCCTCTATCAGTCAAGACAAGGAAGAGAAGGCAGAAGAGTTTGTTGAAAGGCCCACTCTATCCATTGATGATATAGTCAAATTAGTCACTGTGGATGGGAATCTAAAACTAATGATTGAATTCTATGATGATTACAATGAAGCTGACTAGAAGATCTTGCAAGAAGCCACAGTCAGGTATCTGAATATCTATAATAAGGTATTTATTGAAATCATATCTCTAATTCCTAATGGCCTAGAGAAGGAACTAGAAATAAGGAAAAACAATGCTAAGGCAAAGGACCTTGAGATCCGGGAATAGATAGCTATTCAGCTCTATCCTTCAATCACTCAGAAACAAATGAATATGATTTTCAAAGATTGCAAGGATGAGTTCCGGAGCAAAGCTAGAATGAATCAACTTATGCTTGGAGAGACTGACAAAGTGGCCAAACAGACTGAAGATATCCTCTGAAACGCCTATAAAAGATTCAATATTCTTGTTATAGAGGACTTAGGTGATGAACCCTCCACCATGGATGACAAAGGAGAATCTACTGAGACAGTGGCTGAAGAAGAGTTAAGTGAGGAGAAGACCAAGGACTTGGATTCCTCTATTCTAGAAAAGGAAGTCCATGAAGAAGTTAATACCTCTCATCTGGATTCCCCTATAGACTCCAGATCCAAAGGAGAAGAAAGAATGGAGGAGAAAACTAGTCAAGGAAAAGAAGTAAAAGAAAAAGAAAAAGGCCAAATAGAGAAGACTCCAGGAGAGAAGTCTGAGACTGTAGAAGGGAAGAACACTCTGTCTCTGGCAAGAGACACTACAGAAACTATCAAAGAGTTCTTGACCAAAGAAATGATGGAATTTGATGAATCAGAACTACTTCAAGGACCGTTCAATTTTGATTCCCTCTCCCCGGTTCAAACCATGAAGCTAGCATCCTTTACTCAAGCAAAGGCAAAAGAAAAACTTCTAAAGTCTCACATGGAAGACTGTGAGCTCATAGAACTGCATCCGGTGTATTGGAGAAGATCATGCCATCCTTCCAAAAGGATCCTTCAGCGTCCACATCCGGTAATCTAAAGTCTCTTGTAAATTCTGTCAACACACATTTTGACTCTTTAGAGAAAGCAGCAAAAGAGAAAGTCCGGAAAGAATTTTTGGAAAAGAGATTCTCTAAAATGCAGGGGCTAATTTCAAATGATAGGAGAGTTATGGATATTGGGATAAAGAGCTTAGAAAATTCTCTCAAAGATGGTGGAGATATTTATAAATTTTGTTTATCCTGGCCTAAAGTGACCAAGGATATTGAGAAGAAAGCAAAAAGGCAAGAGGATAAACTGTTAAGTTTATCTCAAACTTTTGATCCTCTCTCCTCTTCCATAGTAAATCAAGAGTGTCAGACTATTGTAGTCATAAATGAAATAAAGAAGCTTGAGAAGGAGAAGAAAAATAGAATAAACAAGTTGAGTGAACTTAGAAGGATAATCATCCCTAAGTTAGAAGCCAGGCATGAGGCCCTAAGTGATGCTTAGACCATAGCCCGGACCAATGATCCGACAGATCTAAAATGGGCAGAAGCTTTTGCATTCCTGTTGAGTGGTCACATCTCAATTTTGGATAGGATGAATAAGAGTTGGGCGTCAGAAGTGGTACAGTTGAAGACCACTTTTGTAGATATAATTCAGTATATGTAACTAAAACATGTATATATGTTTTATGTGGCTAAGTATAGATTGTTTTTGAAATTTTGGTCTGTGGACCCTACCCTTTGCCATTGATGTCAAAGGGGGAGTGAGGAGCAGTAAAAAATGTGGAATCCAGCTAAGGGGGAGCTCCAGTAAAGTGTACAGTAGAACAAAGCATCAGCCAAGGGGGAGTGCAGTGTGACACTTTGTCATTTTTCACTAAGTGTTGTCATCAATGCCAAAGGGGAAGATTGTTAGCAAGAGACATAGTGTAGCTTCATGAATGTTGTCATTAATGCCAACAAAGTTCATCCCACCCATCTGTAAGACATGGTGTGCTTATACCAGAAGTCAGATTGAAGAGTGTTGTGGTCTGGTAAGCAAGAATAGAGCATGTAGCAAGGCCTGACAATAAGGTCTGGATCTCTCAGAGGAAGTATCTTATTAAAGTATGGACTTGGGGAAGTCAAGAGGAGTACCTTGACTAATACATTCCAGAGATTGAGCCTCCGGTGATGAAAGAGTGAAGAGATATGAGCACCTAAGTGTTGGGTTCCTATTTGGCAGAGTTGACTAAGAAAGAACTGACCGACAGAGCATCAGACCTTAATCCGGATGAGTTATTGATGGTGATCAAGTTTTTTGAGGTATCATTCATGATTGGCCGACATGATTGATGACTTATATGAGCATCTCTTTGATACACATCACTTGATAAGCAAGGATTTAGCCGACAGACCAAGAGTTTGGGAAAATAGTAAGTATTCTGGATGCCGACTAGAAAGTGGATGAAATCCTTGGTGCGGATATATATACCAGATTGATTTAAGTATGAAGGTGTGTGTGGTGTATTATGTAGTGCGAAGAAAAGCATAGAACAGTGTGGAAACAGAGATAGAGGTTCGGTATGTGACAAAACAACAGCACTAAGCCAAAGGAAGAATGAAGTGCAGTAGATCAGTATATTGAGCTCAACCGGAACTGAACCCAAGCACATGTGGATGCTTCTCATCAGTTCAAGTATCTTGTTTCCTTCTATAAACTATTGTAGGCAGTGAGCCTCTTGTGAGCAATGTGCTTGGGTAGTGAGCCCTAATTGGCAAGTGCCATTTTGTATTTCTATTCTTCTAACAGAGAATACATTCTTGGGTTAGTCACCCCATGGTTTTTTCCATTAACAGGGTTTTCCACATCAAAATCATTGTGTTATGTATCTTGACTTTGTTTCTACTTTCATGATTATGAATGCTTATTTGCTTTGATGCTGCACTAGTTGTTAAAGAAGAACATAAAGTTAAATTAATTAAGATAACTAATTCACCCCCCTCTCAGCTATCAACACACTTTGCATCTGATCAGCAAATGTTTTGCACATGCTCTCATTTCCACCAAAAATGATATCATCAAAAAATACTTTAACAATCAGAATGTTCTCATGATCAATCTTGAAGTAGAGATTACTATCAGAAGTGCCTTTATTATATCCCAACTTTAACAAATACTTATCTAATCTTGCATACTAGGCTCTTGGGGCTTATTTGAGTCCATATAATGGTTTCCTCAACTTGTAGACCATATCTTTCTGATCAGACAACTGGAATCCTTTCAGTTGCTCAATATAGACTTCTTCTTCTAGTTCTCCGTTTAGGAAGGCTGACTTGACATCCATCTGATAGACCTTGAAATCTTTATAAGTAGCAAATGCAAGGAATAATCTGGCTGCCTCTATTCTTGCCACTAGAGTAAAAATTTCTTCAAAATCAATTCCTTCCACTTGAGAATATCCGTTGCACACTAACCTTGCTTTGTTTCTTACAACTTCACCATCTTCAATTAGTTTGTTTCGGAAGACCCATTTAGTTCCAATCACATTTTTGTCCTCAGGTCTAGAAACAAGATCCCATGTGTGATTCTTTTCAATTTGCATTAATTCTTCTTCCATTGCTTTTAACTAGTTTTCATCATTGGAGGCTTCACTTACTAATTTTGGTTCAATCTTTAAAATCAAACAAATCTCTTCTTGATCTTCACCAACTCTTCTTCTGGTTCAAACACCTTTATTTCTATCTCCTATGATCTAATTTTCAGGATGATTCATCCTTACATACTTGGGAGTTTTGCGATCAACTTGAACTTCTATTTCTTGAACTTGTTCCTCAACTTCTGCATTATCCTCTTGACTCACTGAGCTTTCCAGATCAATCTTGATCTAAGTCTGGGTTTGAATTTGCCTTCCTTGACTTGGATTTTCATCTTGATCATCTGAATCATATCCGCAAGACTTGGAATGTTCTCCTTTGCTCTCATCAACTTTAACATTTGAACTTTCAACTATCTTTTTCAACCTCTTGTTAAAGCACTGGTATGATTTGGTTTGAGTAGAGTAACCCAAAAAAATTCCTTCATTACTTCTTGCTTCAAACTTGCCTAGATCCTCATCTCTTTTGATATAGTTTTTACTACCAAAAACTCTGAAATATTTTACAGTAGGAGGATGACCAAACCAGAGTTCATAAGGAGTCTTACTAGAATTGCCTTTGATCTGCACTCGGTTAAGAGTGTAGACAACAGTGCTCACAGCTTCTCTCCAATAAACTTGTGGAACCTTTATTTCCATCATCATGGTCCTGGCAGCTTCTTGAATGGTGAGGTTGTTTCTTTCCACAACTCCATGTTGCTGAGGAGTCCTAGGAGCAAATAACTGTCTTTTTATTTCATTCTTTTCACAGAATGTATCAAACTCATCGGAGGTAAACTCTCCACCTCTGTCAGATCTCAAACACTTTATCTTCACACAACTCTTATTTTCCATCATAACTTTGAACACTATGAATTTGTCAAGAGGTTGTGATTTTTCTTTTAAGAAAGTTACCCACATCATCCGGGAGTAATCATCAATCAGGAACATAAAATATCTGTCTCCTTGCACACTCCTAATTCTAGCAAGACCACATAGATCAATATGCACAAGTTCCAATCGCTCACTTGAAAATTGTTCTTTACTTTTGAATGATGTTTTGTTCTATTTGCCCAATTGACATTCTTTACACATGCTATCAGGTTTCACAAGTCTTGGAAGATCTCGCACAACCTAAATAGAACTTATCTTGACAATCTTATCAAAATTCACATGACACATTCTCCTATGCCACAACTAACTCTGATCTATTTGTGAAATCAAACAACTTTTACCATAACTACTTAATTGAAAGATGTTACGTCTAGTTTATGTACCAGATGCAATTTCAGTTTTGGAGCTTTCCAAGATTCTGCATTTACCATCCTTGAATCAGAGATCATAACCCTTGTCAACCAACTATCCAACACTGAGAAGATTATGCTTCAGTCCTTCCACATATAGAACATCATTTGTGTTATTCTTACCATCAAAAGAAATGGATCCTCTACCATGGATTCTACCAACTGAGTTGTCTCCAAATTTCACAAATCCACCTTCATAATTTTCTAAGTTTACAAACTTACTTTTATCACCAGTCATATGATGAGAACATCCACTATCAATCACCCATTCATCCTTTTAAACAACCTGAGCAGCCAAGGCACTTTCCATATTTACTCATCTATCAGAATCAGTAGACACCGCATCTTCTTCTTTGATGGAAATGAATACCCAATCATCTTCAGTGGCACCTCCATGATCAGATTCATCATATGTGACTCTTTCTTCTCCAAACTTTTGGACATAGTAACAATTCCTCTGACCTTTAAATCTGTTAGGGTTTGGTTTTGAAAACGTCTCCATACATCTTGAGGCAAAATGACCAATCTTATTACAAGCAAAACATTTGAATGTGAGCTTTCCTTCATACTTATTGGATCCTCTTGGTATTCTTTTGGCAATAAGAGCTTCAAGATCTGTAGTTTCAATTTCATCATCTTCAAGATCCTTCCTTGCCTTCCAAAATCTGTTAGACCTTGCTGAATAGCCTTCACCCAGATCATATCTTTGTTTTCCATACACACTGGCCTTAAATGCAGTTTCAAACTTAGGAAGAGAATCACTAAACTCAATTCAAAAGATAAAAATTTTCCAACCAGTTGATCTCTTGTAACTTTTGAGATAGTCCTGATCTCCTCTATAGCAGCAACCTTATGTTTGTATGAATCAGGTAAATATCTAAGATTTATGATTCTTCCAAAGTTCCACCAACACACCTGCTACCACACACAAGTTCATTTATCTTTTGCATGTAGATTGTGATTTTTTCATCTTCACTCATCCTCATATTTTCAAATTTTCCTCTCAGACTTTGTAGTTTGGAACATTTGACATATTCATTGCCTTCATAAAGATTCTCCAACTTCTTCCAGATTTCATGAGCAATTTTTAGTCCAAAGACATTTGACATTTCTGAATCAGTCAGGGCACTCAATAAGGCTTGTTTAGCTTGAAGGTTATTTTCAGCATCTTTGACTTGATCTAGAGTTGAAGGACCTTTCTCCAGAGGTTTATACTCATCTTTGGTTATTGTCCAATAAGCATCACCCATGCATTGTAAATGGCATTCCATGCGACTCTTCCAAACAGAGTAATTTGTTCCATCAAATCTCAGACTATCCTTCTTGTAAGTTGACATCCTAGATCTCCTCGAGTAGGTAGGCTTCTTCTAGAGGAACCTCACTTTGATACCAATTGTTGGAATTAGTCCAGACAACTGAGAGGGGGTGTGAATTAGTTGTCCCACAAATATTAATCTTTTCTTCTTTTAAACTTCTTATACAACTTTCAATCAAATAAACATTAAAGCATGAATCAGTGACACAAGAGTGAAATTAGATTGAACACACATAACATAGGAATTGTACGTGGAAACTCGGTTAAGGGAAAACCATGGTGGGGGTTAACCCACAAGATTCGTACCCTATTAAAAGTACTTAAATGAAAAGAGAAGGCACATGCCTTCGGGCTCACTGCCTAGAGCTCCCTGCTCAAGAGAGGCTCACTACCTATAGAATTTATGTTTAGTACAAAAGGAATTAATTGATAAATAGCATCTACTTCATGCCTAGTTCAGTCACATTGAAATGCTTACAAAACTTCTGCTCTGCCCCGTATACTTCTCTAATTCTTCATCCTTGACATCTCTTGTTCTTCTACTTCTTCTCTGCTCTACTATGCCTTTGATCCTTTCTTTGGATTTTATTGTTTTTGTATAAGGATAATTTGCCACACTTCAACTACACACTTTTATATGCTTCATCAACCTTGGAATAAACATCAAGGTTGGATTCTCTTAACGCGGATCACTATACTATCGGCCAAACATATCTGAGACTTGAATCTACCTCCAACAACATGCCACACTCCAGAGAATTTCTCTTTGATCATCCGCAACATACTTGAATCATCCGGTCGGTCAAGACTGGGAAGAACAACAACATCAAGAGGGAAGTCTTCAATAGCTATCTCAAACTTCAATGCAGACCTCCAACATAGAAGTCACATGATCCAGAGACTTCCACAAGCATATTAAATTGAACAAAAACATCCACACTCCTCCATATCATCATAATCACTTGCATCTTCCTCTGAAACCTCAAGAACACTATCTACCAAGACTGTCACATTAGAAAGATTGCTTGCGAACCTCCAAACCATGAACCACTTGAATGGATGATACACACTATCTTCCCAAACATGCCTCTAGATCTACAGATCATCATTTGACATATCCGAAACAATTCAGACCTCTTTCCTGTCACTCTATCTCTTTGGAACACTACAAAATTGGTTCAACTCAGATGGTCATATCTTCTTCAAATCTTCATGCAAACCCTATAGAGCTTAACTGGAGCTTCTTGAGACAATCCTCTGCTTAGCCATATGGTCTGCATACATTGGTCCTCATTAATTTTCTTAATATCCTCAACAATTCAGTCTTCTATACAAGCAGCAAAATATGATACAGTTGATATCAATGGCAACAAGGATATGTTGACATCAATGACAACACCGCTTAGGCACATATTTGCAACAAACCCTACCTTTATTTTTCATTTTCTCTTGACCCATTTTCTTCTCCTCATTTCTCTCACATCTATTTTTCTTCCTATTTGTTTTGCAGGCCTGAAGGGAAGGGGCAGCCATGGAAGAAAACTCCCATGGAGGTATATTCATTAAATATACACTTATTTAGATATACCCTTTTTTTTGTTTTGCATATATATTCATGGAAACCTGGTTAAGGGAAAACCATGGTGGGGGTTAACCTACAAGATTCATACCCTGTTAAAAGTACTTAAATGAAAAGATAAGGCACATGCCTTTGGGTTCACTGCCCAGAGCTCACTACTCAAGAGAGGCTCACTGCCTATAGAATTTATGTTTAGTACAGAAGGAAATAACTGATAAATAGAATCTACTTCATGCCTAGTTCAGTCACATTGAAATTCTTACAAAACTTCTGCTCTACCCCATATACTTCTCTAATTCTTCATCCTTGACATCTCATGTTCTTCTACTTCTTCTCTGCTCTGCTCTACCTTTGATCCTTTCTTTGGATTTTATTGTTTTCGCACAAGGATAATTTGCCACACTTCAACTACACACTTTTATATGCTTCATCAACCTTGGAATAAACATCAATGTTGGATTGTCTTAACGTGGATCATTATATTGTCGGCCAAACATATCTGAGACTTGAATTTTCCTCCAACAACACACCACGCTCTAGAGAATTGCTCTTTGATCATCCGCAACATACTTGAATAATCCGGTCGGCCAAGACTGGGAAGAACAACAACACCAAGAGGGAAATCTTCAATAGCTAGCTCAAACTTCAATGCGGACCTCCAATATAGCAGTCACACAATCCAGAGACTTCCACAAGCACATTAAATTCAACAAAAAACATCTGCACTCCTCCAAATCATCAGAATCACTTGCATCTTCCTCTTGAACCTCAAGAACACTATCTACCAAGACTGTCACATTAGAAAGATTGCTTGCGGACCTCCAAACCATGAACCACTTGAATGGATGATACACACTGACTTCCCAAACATGCCTCTAGATCCGCAGATCATCATTTGACATATCTGGAACAATCTGGACCCCTTTCCTATCACTCTGTCTCTTTGAAATACTGCAAAACTAGTTCAACTTAGATGGTCATATCTTCTTCAAATCTTCATGTGAACCCTTCAGAACTTAATTGGAGCTTCTTCAGACAATCCTCTACTCAACCATATGGTCCGCATACATTGGTCCTCATTAATTTTCCCAATATCCTCAACAATCTAGTCTTCTATACAAGCAACAAAATATGATATAGTTGACACCAATGGCAACAAGGATATGTTGACATCAATGACAACACTGCTTAGGCACATATTTGCAACAAACCCTAACCCTATTTTTCATTTTATCCTCATCCATTTTCTTCTCCTCATTTCTCTCACATCTATTTTTCTTCCTATTTGTTTTGCAGGTCTGAAGGGAAGGGGCAGCTATGGAGGAAAACTCCCACGGAATATACACTTATTTAGATATACCCTTTTTTTTGTTTTATATATATATATATATAATGAAAAAATGTATGTGCAGAGTTAAGGGCGGACGACCTGCATAGAAGGGGCGGCGGCTTATAATAGAAGAGTTGCCGATATCAACGTCGCCACATGTTTAAACAAGGGTATGCAGAAAATGATGGGGGTGTGGGGGTCTCGACCCCTCCCCACACCTCTCTTTTCTCACAGTTCATAGAACATAGTATATGGCGGCGACACTGCCGCCACCCACCAAATGCCAAGCGCCGCTCACAAAGACTACACAGTGATGAATACTGTGGCACCGCTAGGTTTGCTCCATACTTTCAACTTTAGATATATTTTATTTATTACTTTATTTAAATCTCAAAAGCCTAAGTCAGCTAATATGTGTGTGTGTGTCGAGATTAGTTATATATATAAATAAAACTCACAGGTACATCAGTTAGTATAAATATATTTTCTAGCAAGCTATAATGTATATATAATATAGATTATATATATATATATAATTCTATATATGTATATATGTATATTTATATAAATATATACATAAAATATATTCTCACAATGACAATATAATACATTTCTGATAAAATAAAAGAATATGTTAAATTATATATATATATATATATATATATATATATATATATCCAAAGAAGGCTATGCATGAACATTAAACATAGCTATATTTTTAAATATCCAAACTATAAAAAAAATAATACTTCTAAACAAATTAACCAGCACTATTTATTTATTTTTTGTTTCTCTTGGCAAAATAATTTAAAGAAAGCATCATATATATATATATATATATATATATATATATATAACAACTTCTTTATTTTGAATAAAACAACAATAATAAATATTTTTCCATCACAACTTCTCACGACCTCATAATAAAAAAAAAACACATCTATTTCATTTTCTTGAAAAACACATGCAAAAGAGAACAAAAAAAAAAAAAATTTGACAACAAATACATCAAGGGAATTATTACATTTTTACAAACATCTCAAAGTGAATATAACATTAAAATCACTTGCACATATACATGATAAAGGGTTTTTTTCTTCTCTCTTTCTTTTGAACCAACTATATAAAGACCAATCTTGGGCAAGGCTCTCAAGTGGCCAAAAAAAACTTCAATAAACATGAAACTGAAACACTTCCTCCAAGCTCCATTGCCAACATTAAACATGCAAGAAACCAAACAAGGGAGGGAAACCAAGCCACACAATACCACTCTCCTCCCTGCCATAGACTCACTAATGAGTCACCCCCGAGCTTAGAGGTCATCCACACACAAAGTTTAATACTCTACAACACAACAATGAGCAAGCCAACAACAAAAAGAACACCCATAGATTTAACACAACACAAAACTCATAAAATGAGTTTGAAGGGGTAGGGGAGTGGACATCACTCAACTCAAGAGGCCACTCCAAAAATCTCAAAAAACTCAACACAAGCAAGGCTTCGAGCCCAAATATTTATTCCAAGAAACACATATATTCCACCATGGCACTCATGCCATACAAAATGCTCCATACTCAAATCTTGTCCTCAAGGCCATAAAATCCAACACTAGGAGGGTGACCTTGAGGAGGTTCAGTCCTCCCCCACCCCACACATGTTGAGCATCTTCTCCAAATGGAGATGCTCTTACAAAACTCCCTCAAAACCCCACAACATCAAAACAAACACTCACAAAGCAAACACACAAGTAAAGTAAATACATAAAGAAAGGCTTCAAGCCTTGAATCCTACCTTGATAAGCCTAACAAAAGAAGATAGTTGAAGTAGAGCCTTCCAACTCCACCTCCAAGTCCTTCCTCCAAATGTGCCTCCAAAAACCCTCTAACTCTGTCCCAAAACTCCAATAAAATGTAAAATGTAATAAAATCAAGAACCCTCTCCCTCTCTTCAAGAGGGAGTAAAATAGGCTCTCTTCATGAGCCTTGAGGAATGAGAAGGTGATACATGTCACCTTCTCCTTCCTCCTCACATCCACTTGCAAGCTCCATGGAATGTGGGGGTGACACATGTCACCCTCGCATTCCACCAAGCTTTTCCCCCTCCACTTGTGCTCTCTCACACATGTGTGAGACCAAGGTGGAGCCCAAAAAGGATGAGGGTATGACAAGTGTCCAAATCCTATCCTCCCATGAAAGCTCACAAAACCCCAAGGTAATCTCACCAATGTGTGAGATCCTTAGAGTTGGATCCTCCACAATTAGGGGTCTTGAAGACTCCCCAAGCCTTCAATGTAAGGTACCCCAAAGCCTTGGAATGAGGTGTGGATAAGGTTGAAGGTTTGACCCAACCTTTCACACCTCCCCAAACTTTCATTTTCGTCACTTCACTTTAGGGTGAATTTTAAGTGACCATATGGGAGTTATCCTAGGGTTAGACAAGCTCAAATGGGCCCTAGACCCTAGGGGTACAACCCAGGGTCACTTTTAACCCAATTTGAGCACCTTAGGATGTAGAAAATCACATGAAAAGGGGTCACAAAAATTAAAACAAAAATAGAGTCAAATAAACATTACACATTAACAACACTATAATACAATCAACTGAAAATAGGTAGACCTAGCCCAAAAGACACCATACGCAAACATTATGAAAATTTATCAAGCATTTACATAGTTGACCTTGGTTCCTCTTGGAACTAGATCGATTCAACATAGGATTCACAAAATGTGTGGGATGATCTCTGATTTTCCTTGTCTTGGGAAAATCACCCGCCCACTTAAACAAAAGATTAATCCAACATGTAAATCATAGCCAAAACAAGGAAAAACATACACTCACACCATCGCATAATCATTTAAAAACATCATAAAAATCACACCATAGTTAGATTCATAATTTGCATTTCTATAAACCATCTCATAATAAAAGTCGCATAGTAAATCCATAACATAGTCTCACAACTAGTATCTCTAATAATACCATAATTTCTATACTCTCCAAATTTGGTAAGTGGGTTCAAAAGATTGATTTTGAAAACTCCTCTACCATATGTGATCTTTGCCACAAAGTGGGTCATGCTATTGATGGTTGCCCGTGCAACTTTAACCATCCCATGTGGAGGAAAAAGACACAAACAACTGATAGTGCTTGCAATGCTACTAAAGAGGTATCAAAGGAAACAAGTAGGGAAAAGGAGGAAGATTTGTTGATGACTCCTTCGATGATGGTGCTGCAACAGAAGGATGTATGTTCTATGGAAAAGATGAATGATAATGGGACCCCGAGTGGACCTTTGCATTTTTCTAGTTCTCCTAAGAAGATAAGATTTGCACACAAGGAATTCAAGTACAAGATGCAAAGCTCCTTGGAGCAATTTGGTTTTAAACCACCTTGACTTTAGGTCAGTTTTTTGCTTTGGGTACTGGACCCTGTGATTGGTTTTCTTGTTGTTTTGCTCCTACTGTGTTGTTTGTTTGTTGGTGTTTGTTGGTTGTTTTGTTGGGCCTTATTATAATATCTAATTTTTTGTACAAGGGTCTAGGCCCTTTCTAAATCCCTACTTACCATTATAAAAAACAATCAACATAAGAACAAGAGCTAGGACATTAGTTACTTGAAATAACATATTAAAATAATTGTACACTTTAAATAAATGAATAATGGTAGGCAAATCTTAATTCTCTATTGATATATTTTACGTAATATTTGATTCACCACTGCACCAAAAACTAGAGGGAAAAGACCTCTCCCCATGCTCAGTAATTGCCTTTGAGCACCCAGAAGCATACGTCAGGCACTAGAAGTTGTTGATAACTGAGAGGGGGGGTGAATAAGTTATCTTCAATTATTGACTTTCTTTTCTTCTTTAACAATTAGTGCAATATCAAATCATATAAGCATACATAATCATGGAAGCAGAAATAAACTCAACACACATGACACAATATTTTTGACGTGGAAAACCCTGTTAAGGGAAAAAACCACAGGGTGATTAACTCAAGATTGTATTCTCTGTTAAAAGAATAAGGTAGTACAAAATGGCACTTGCCAATTAGGGCTCACTGCCCGAGCACACTGCTCACAAGAGGCTCACTGCCTACAATAGTTTATAGAAGAAAATCAGGTACTTGAACTGATGAGAAGCATCCACATATGCTTAGGTTTAGTTCCGGTTAAGCTCAATATACTGATCTACTGCACTTCATTCTTCCTCTGCCTTAGTGCTGCTGTTATGTCACATACCGGACCTCTATCTCTATTTCCACACTATTCTCTGCTCTTCTTCACACTTCACAATACACCACACACACCTTCTCATCGAAATCCATCTGGTATATATATCCGCACAAAGGATTTCAACATCTTTCTAGTCGGCATCTGGAATACTCAATATTTTCCCAAACTCTGGTCTGTCGGCTAAATCCTTACTTACCAAGTGATGCGTATCAAAGAGATGCTTATAGAAGTCATCAATCATGTCAGCCAATCATGAATGATCCCTTAAGAAACTTTATTACCATCAATATCTCATCCGGATTAAGGTCTGATGCTCTGCCGGTCAGTTCTTCCTCAGTCTACTCTATCAAACAGGAACCCAATACTTAGGTGCTCATATCTCTTCACTCTTTCATCACCAGAGGCTCAATCCTTGGAATCTATCAGTCAAGGTACTCGTCTTGACTTCCCCAAGTCTGCACTTTACTAAGATACTTCCTCTGAGAGATCTGGACCTAATTGTCGGACCTTGTTGCATGCTCTGTTCTTAGTCACCGGACCAAAATACTCTTCAATCTGACTTCCTGTATAGACACACCATGTCCTGCAGATGTGTGGGATGAACTTTGTTTCCATCAATGACAACACTTATGAATCCACACAGTGTCTCTTGCCAACAATCTCCCCCTTTGGCATTGATGGCAACACTTAGTGAAAAATGACTGTCATGTTACACTCCCCCTTGGCTGATGCTCTATTCTAATGTACATTTTACCAGAGCACCCCCTTAGCTAGATTTCACATTTTTCACTGCTACTCATTCCCCCTTTGACATCAATGGCAAAGGGTAGAATCCGTACACCAAAATTCTAAAAAAAAATCCAACTATACTTAGCCGCATAAGTATATATATACATGCTATACTTACATAAACTGGAGTATATCTGCAAAAGTTGTCTTCAGCTGAATGAATTCTATTGCCCAACTTTGCTTCATCCTGTCCAAAATTGAGATGTGACCACTCAACAGGAATGAAAAAGATTTTGCCCTCTTTAGATCTGTTGGATCACTGGTTTGGGTTGTGGTCTGAGAATCAATTAGGGCCTCATGCATGGCCTCTAATTTAGGGATAATCATCCCTCTAAGTTCACCCATCCTACTTGTTATGTTCTTCCTCTCCTTCTAAAGCTTCTTTATCTCATTTATGACTGCAATAGTCTGACATTCCTGGTTTATTATGGATGTGGTGAGAGGATCAAAATTCTGAGAGAAGCTTGATAGGTTATCCTCTTGTTCACTTTCTTCTCAATATCCTTTGTCACTTTAGATTAGGATAAACAAAACTTGTATACTTCTCTGCCATCTTTAAGAGCATTTTCTAAGCTCTTTATCCCAATATCCACATTTCTCCTATCATTGGTTATAAATCCTTGTATCTCAGAGAATCTTTTTCCCCAAAACTCCTTCCGGGCCTTTTCTTCAGCTGACTTCTCTAAGGAATCAAAATGTGTATTAATAGAATTTATAAGAGATTTTAGATTATCGGATGAGGAGGCCGAAGGATCTTTCTAAAAGGATGGCATGATCTTTTCCAACACACTAGATGCAACCTCTATCAGCTCACAGTCTTCCGTGTGAGATTTCAAAAGTTTTTCTTTTGCCTTTGCTTGGGCAAATTAAGCTATCTTCATTGTTTGAACTGGGGAGAGGGAATCAAAATTGAATGGTCCTTGAAGCAGTTCTGATTCATCAATTTCCATCATCTCTTTGGTCAAGAAATCTTTGACAGTTTCTCTAGTGTCTCTTGCCGGAGACAGAGTCTTCTTCCCTTCTGCAGTCTCAGAACTGTCTCCTAGAGTCTTCTCTGTTTGGTCTTTTTCTTTTTCCTTTATTTCTTCTTCTTGACTGGTTTTCTCCTCTATTCTTTCTTCTCCTTTAGATCCAGAGTCTACAGGAGAATCCAGATGAGAGATATTTACTCCTTGGACTTCCTCTTTCGGAACAGAGGAATCCAAGTCCTTAGTTTTCTCCTTACCTATCTCTTTTGATTCTTCTATATTTTTCTCTGTAGGATCTTCCTTTGATGTACTGAGTCCTTCATCATCCATGACAGAGGGTTCATCACCTAAGTCCTCTATAACAAGAATATTGAATCTTTTGTATGCATTCCGACTGATGTCTTCTGTTTCTTTTGCCACTTTGTCAGTCTCTCCAAGCATAAGCTGATTCATTCTAGCTTTACTCTGGAACTCATCCTTGCAATCTTTGAAGATCATATTTATTTGTTTCTAAGTGATTGAAGGATAGAGCTGAACAACTATCTGTTCCGGATCCAAGGTCCTTTGCCTTGGCATTGTTCTTCCTTATTTCTAGTTCCTTCCCTAGGCTTTTGGGAATTAGAGATATGATTTCAATAAATGCCTTATTATAGATATTCAGATACCTGACTGTAGCTTCTTGCAAGATCTTCTGGTTAGCTTCATTATACTCATCATAGAACCCAGTCATTGGTTTTAGGTTCCCATCCACAATGACTGATTTTATGATATCATCAATATGGAGAGTAGGCTTTTCAACAATTTCCTCTGCCTTCTCTTCTTTGCTTTGACCGGTAGAGGGTTCACCAGTTGTTTTCTTCTTCTTCATTTTCTTGACTTCCTCATCAGTTTCAGTTCCTTCATCATCCTTCTGACTTGTATAGGATCTTGTTGCCTTTTTCTTTGTTCTCTTCTCTCCCTTTTCGGATGTTTGGGCTTTCGGTTTTGATGCCTTTTGGCTTTTAGAGGTGGCAGGTATAGAGCTCTTGGAGGATCTAGTTCGGGAAGGGGCTTGCATCGGAGCACTTTCTTTTTCAGTTTCTTGCCTTTCTTTCTCTGTCCTTTCCATCTTCTCTCTGTTTGCATCAAGTGCCTGTTTTGATATTCCATGCCTCTTGGCAAATTCTTCTACTTCCCTTCTTACTTTTCTCTTGATCTCTAGTTGTCTAAGTTCAACATGAACTTTTACACTCAGCTCTTGGTAGGTTCCAAACCTTTCTGCCTTAGGATCCTTGGGCTGACTTAGCAAATGTTGGATATGCAGCTCTAGAATTTTCTCATCAACTTCATACCCCATTGGCATGATCCAGACTATCCTTGGCTCCACTGTCTCCATTAGGCATTGATCAGTTTCTACCATAAAGCATATTGTATCCTTATACTTTTCAACTAGTGATTGAGGAATTCTCTCTGGCTTGCATCATACTCTGAAAGTTCTTGAAGTAGCCCTAGAGTCTGTATTTTGTTCCTTGGCATCACCAATTCCATGCCAATAACATTTGATTTGTATGGCTACTGGTCTTTCATTTTGCCACATCTAACCATTGGATCTGGGAAGCTCATTCATAAAGTAAAAGAACAAACACATTATTAGCCCGCCATACTTGAATGAGTTTTTCTTGTCCTTCTTAATCTTTTGTAGGTTTTCCAACAGTTGGTTTAGAAGAAGCTCACAAAGATCATAATCTGTATTCTCCCTTAACATCTGATAAGCAGTGTAAATTGCAGTTCTGGGTACTAAATTTTCCCTGCTGGAGTGGTATATCTTGTAACCAATTATCATGGAGGCAAACTTGATATCCGGATCAGTGATATCTTCAATTGTCATTGCTCTCTTGTCAAATTTTGATCATGTTGCCTCACTCACTGTCTGATTCTTAACAGATTTGAGAGTAGGTAACCCATTGGATGAGTGTATTCCTGTAACTGCCCTAATGGCATCCTTGGTTATCTTGAATGGCCTCATTAACCACATAAAGTTGTCATGCATTCTACTCAGAACATACCGGACCCATTCATCTTCTACAAAACAGGGGAAATGGATGCACTAACTGAAATGCGTATCCCGAATGCCCTTGTATTGGGGTTTGAGATTAAATGATTCATCTATCAGTTCCTTGTGGTAGATATCCATCAGCTTGGATTCCCCAAATTCTTCAATATTTACGTGTATGTAAACCCTAATATCTTTTACATGTAGAACTCCATGCAGAATGCTAGAAAATGTGCCTAGGGGATTAACTTCTAGGGATTTATAGGGATGTTTCTTGAATTTAGGGCGCGGCCTATCAGTGATCTTCACAACATTCAGAGTAGCCATTTTTCAAAGATTCAGAGAGAGATTTCAAGAGCGGAAAATACCACTTACGCTTCTAGGGTTCATGATATGGGCTGGATCGAGTTGCTTGGATGAATCAATTTCTACGGTTGACTTTGAGAGGTTTGAGATAACTTGTTGCAGAGCTCCTTCTCTCTTCTTTTCGAATGCAAATGTGCAAATGATGAACCAAAGAATCCTTTTATTTCTGCATAAACCCTAATTCCATTTTGTAATAAATGCACAACCTAAGTTATTCCTGTAGCCTTGTTTTCCTTGTTCTGAGAGATATCTTTTCAGATTACTGGTATGCACTATTAGCTATCTATCTATCTTTCCCAAATCATTCCACTTATCCACAGATCAAGATACCTCAAATTTGAGTCATACCAGATCTAACTGTGAGAATCCTGTTCTTACCGGATGACTGTTAAACCGGATCAATCTAGGAAGATTAACCTCTTCTAAACTTCTTGCGGATCTTCCATATTTTTACCAAGGCTCATTTAGATGTTTCTCTGAGAACCCTTTAATCTGTAACTTTCCATGTGCCAATTTTAGGCACCAATTGACTAGCTGGGGGAACTTGTTTTCTTTTGAGACTCCCCCTGAGCTAGAGCTCATCTATTTAGTTTCTGGAAGGAATATCAGCATTGGATTCTGGTGCGGATCCATCCACAACATTTTATGTATTCCTATTCACCCAAATCTTGTTCATCTCCCTTTGAATTTCATCCGCATTCACTTTTCCTTTTCCTTTGTCTTGGTTTTGATTATGATGCACCGGACCCTTTTTGTCCTGATTCTTGCTTCTGTAGAATTTGGCAATATGACTGGATCTATTGCAATTGTAGCAAACAATATTTCTTTGCATATTTGACTGATATCCTCTTGATATGCACTGATTATCCATATGTCTCATTCTATTGCATGCAAAGCATCTACCATTAAATGAATTGTTCATTTGCATATTTCTATACTCGTGAGATTTGTGACCATACCTTTTGCAATTAAAACACTGTCCGGAGAAGGATGAATTAGTCTGATTCATTCTTCTTTTACATTGATTTGCTTTATGACCAAAGTTATTGCAATTATGGTAGTATCCATTGAAGGATGGATATTTTTGAGCATTTGGTTGTCTTATTGGAGGTCTTCTAGGCATGTTCCTTGGATTTCCTGATCCAGAGTTCTTCTGACTAGATCCGGAGCTTTCATCTTTCTCATACCCCAAGCCTTGCTTGTCATCTACCCTCTTTTGGCTTTCAAGAAGAACTTCAAGTTGAGCAGAGCTTATCTTAAATTTTTCTTTTAATTCATTTATTGTTTGAAGATCCCTTTTTAGAGTGTCAATCTGATTCTCAAGTTGTTCTTCATTGTCTCTAGCTTCTTCAAGATCAGATTCCAAATGCCTGATTATTCTATCCATTTTGTGGCAGTCTTCTAATTTTTCCTTGAGAGATTGTTTTAGATTATCTTCAGTCTTTCTTTTCTCTTCAATTTTTTGGGTGAATTTTATAACTCCTGATTCCATTTCATGTCTTACCATAATGACCTCTTTTGATAACTTCTCACATAACTTGGTTTTCTCATTTATATCTTCATTAGTATCATTGGCTTCATTTTGACTTGCTAATTGTTGAAGAAGTTCCTTTCTTTTCGTCATTGAGATACTTAGTTTTTCTTTGAGTTCATTTATGAAATCATCTTGTTTGAGTCTTTCCCTCAGCTCATTGACTTCAGAGTGAGATTGATCAAGATCATCTAGAGCAGACTGAAGTTGTTCCCTCATACCATACATATCCATTGAGATTCCTAGATCTTCCTCAAGCTGTTAGGCTCTATCTAGAGGAACTTGGGTTTGATACCAATTGTTGATAACTGAGAGAGGGGGTGAATCAGTTATCTTCAATTATTGACTTTCTTTTCTTCTTTAACAATTAGTGCAATATCAAATCATATAAGCATACATAATCATGGAAGTAGAAATAAACTCAACACACATGACACAATATTTTTGACGTGGAAAACCCTGTTAAGGGAAAAAACCATGGGGTGATTAACCCAAGATTGTATTCTCTGTTAAAAGAATAAGGTAGTACAAAATGACACTTGCTAATTAGGGCTCACTGCCTGAGCACACTGCTTACAAGAGGCTCACTACCTACAATAGTTTATAGAAGAAAACCAGGTACTTGAACTGATGAGAAGCATCCACATATGCTTAGGTTCAGTTTTGGTTAAGCTCAGTATACTGGTCTACTGCACTTCATTCTTCCTCTGCCTTAGTGCTATTGTTCTGTCACATATCGAACCTCTATCTCTATTTCCACACTATTCTCTGCTCTTCTTCGTACTTCACAATACACCACACACACCTTCTCATCGAAATCCATCTGGTATATATATCCGCACAAAGGATTTCAACATCTTTCTAGTCGGCATCCGGAATACTCAATATTTTCCCAAACTCTGGTCTGTCAACTGAATCCTTGCTTACCAAGTGATGCGTATCAAAGAGATGCTTATAGAAGTCATCAATCATGTCAGCCAATCATGAATGATCCCTTAAGAAACTTTATTACCATCAATATCTCATCCGAATTAAGGTTTGATGCTTTGCCAGTCAGTTATTCCTCAGTCTACTCTGTCAAACAGGAACCCAATACTTAGGTGCTCATATCTCTTCACTCTTTCATCACCAGAGGCTCAATCCCTAGAATCTATCAGTCAAGGTACTCCTCTTGACTTCCCCAAGTCCGTGCTTTACTGAGATACTTCCTTTGAGAGATCCAGACCTGATTGTCGGACCTTGCTGCATGCTCTATTCTTAGTCACCAGACCAAAATACTCTTCAATCTGACTTCCGGTATAGACACACCATGTCCTGTAGATGTGTGGGGTGAACTTTGTTGCCATCAATGACAACACTTGTGAAGCCACACACTGTCTCTTGCCAACAGAAGTTTGTAGGCACAAACATTGCATTTGGAGGCACCAACAAACAGACGTCAGGCACTGGTTATTATTCGCAGCAATAGACACCGCGTCCAGAGGCCCACTTGAAAGCACACACGCCTGCTCGCTCATCACATTCCTGCTCACAAACATTTTTCCATAAACCTAGCAAATTTGCAAGATGTTATCACACCCTTTAGTGTCACTTTTCCATCTAATGTACCACAATGTGTAGTGTGTTCACTAGAGAGATTCTCCCTTAAAGATTTAGAGTCCATATTACAAATATAAATAAAAATTAGGGCTCTAACTTTAGTAATTAGATAGCCATATATAATGGGCACATTATTGCCGAAGAATATGTTGCTATTGATGATGAGGATCCATTAAGTATTGTAAGAATATTTAGGAGCTTTTCATTAGAGTGTAGAAACCCACAAATACTTTCACAGTCCTTGAGACTAGTAAACTATTAGGCATTAAATTTTAATAGGTCGAGAGGATATATGTTATTTTTGAATTAACAACAACAAATTATATTAAGAATTCAAATATTTTTCATTGCAACTAAAAGAAAGATACAAGTTTTCTTTATTGAAGAGCAACTTAGACCTATAAATAAAGAGGCAACACATTGTACATAGTGTTAATAATAATCATAATTAGGGAAGACAAAAATAATAATTTTTCAAAATTCATGTTTACAATGTGGATCATGAAATTTAATTCTATCATCTTAAGTAAAAGAAATGAAGCAAGATATAAGATGTAAGATGTATATACATTGTACTCTTGATTCTATCATGTTAAGAAAATGAAATGAAGAAAAATGTAAAATGTTTATACATTGTAAATATTTACTAACAGGAAATAAGACAAGAAACTTGAAAAACTTGAGGGGTTTTCATCTATAAGAAAGCAATTGCTAAAGAGAATAATTCGACTAAACTATTAGACACATACAATCAATGGCAACTACCATTATAAATTGATTATAATAATGCATAATAGTTAATATGATTTGAATAATCTATGCTTGAGCAACCAACTTCAAATCCCATTAATTCTTTCCGTTGATGAACCCCATGCAACTTTCGTCAACATAAAACTCTTCTTTATCATTGACCTCCATCAAAATGGACATCATAATTTGCACCATCACCATAATGTAAAAATACTAAAATATTTTTTTTAACAATTTCATGCAACAAAGAGAAAATATTGCAAGGACTATCAAAATTTTCACAAATATATCACAAAATTTAATGCGAAGGACACCTCATAGGTGGCATTGATCTTGTGAAATGTTACACCACAATTCTCTCCTTTACAAACATTGGGATGATACTTAAAATTGACAACAAACAATAGGGTCATTAAAACAAAATAAATGAAGAAACTTATTTAATCAGTTATTCAAACACACACTAAATAATAATCAAAGAACCCTTGAACTTTGTCTTGGAAAACTCATCTCAAATAGACACCCTTTTTGAAGAAACTTATTTAATCAATTATTCAAACACTCACTACATAATAATCAAAGAACCATTGAACTTTGTCTTGGAAAGCTTCTCTCAAATAGACACAATTTTCTTATGTTTTGAATGGACATCTTTTAATCTTCCATATAGTGCTTACCCATGAACCCATGTCCCCATCTTAAGTTATTTTTCTACTTCAATTTAAGCAGTTGGAGTGGCCCTGTGAAAATTTACAATTCTGGGGAAAAGGATGATATAGAATCTTTCCCTATTTTAGTGGAGCAGCTACTGTTTAGGAATTGCAAATAAGTTGTGGAAAAAAAAGGGGGGCTGGAAATAAGCAACTACTGCATAATGAGAAAAATGCCATGTGGTACCATACATTTATTTCCCTCTTTTTTCATATTTCCCTCCAAATTTACCTGCACAAATTTTTATTTCTTTCTAAAAGTTTTGTCTTAAAAAAATTATACAGTTTTTTTTTTTTAATGGCTACTTAAAAATAAGCAGAAAAATTAAATATGCATGGCACCAGTAGCTCCACAAATAACTCCTAAAAATAATGAGTAGTGGTTGCTAGCCAAAATAAGCTAAGCAATCACATGGAGACCCACCCTTAGAATGGTTTAGGCAAGTTAATAAAATTTTCATCACCACCCATGCTTACTATTCTTCTTGTTGGATGCCCTCTAACAAAGGTTATGAAGATCTAAACATAATTATTTGCCAATTCTTGTGGTCTAAATGGGATGGTAATGTTAGTTTTAAATACACCTCTTGGAGACATTGCATTCAACCCAAATATAAAGGAGGTCTTGGATTGATTGACCCGAGGACACAAGGAACTTGCTTATCTGTCAAATGGATAATTAGGGCTATCCAAGGAGATGAACCATGGAAAGTGTTGGTTCGTCATAGAATTAACTCTGCTTTTGTTAAAGGCAAGTGGCAACTTGTTAATTGGTGGGACAAGATACTCATGGCTTTGCGTTTCAAGATCAAAGCTTCAGCTCCTCTTCAATTTGTATGGAATGCCTGGCAATAGGTTTGCCATCTACTTGAATGGAAAAGGATCATCTTTTCAACATGGCTTTAGTTTTGGTTCATCATCTTTATGGTGGAATAAAAAGATTCAGTACCATGGTCAACTTCTTGTTGTAAGCTTTCCCAAACAAACATATTATTTGTTTAAGAAAGGAATTCATCAGGTTGGTGATATTTGGGATTTTACTTTGCTGAGTTGGGCTCCTTGGGAAGATATTAAGCTTTGTTTTGGGTTAAATAATAAATGGGAGCATTTTCTTATTTTTGTTCAATCCTTGATTCCTTTGGAACTGTCTATGAAAATGTGTACCACTACTTCCTGTAACATCCTTAGGGACTGGCGATGACTCTCTTCTCACTACTTTACTATATTTCCCTTAAAGAAAGTTTACAGTCAACTTCTTCCAAATTTACTTTTAAATCCACGCTTCAATATTAAGTGGAATTGCAGAATTAGTGAGAAATATTTGACTAAATTGGCTGCTCAAATATGGAATTCTAAAATTAACGTGGATGCCCAGATTTTGGCTTGGAAAATTTTGCATTATAAATTGCCTATTGCTGACAGATTGAGATGTATTCCGATTCAACCACCCAAATATCCTTTTTGCAATTTAAATGAAAATATGAAACATATTTTTTTGGGAATGTTTGGTTGATAAAAAGTTGTGGAAGACAATTTATAATGATTTACCTGCAATTTTTGAACATCGTTTGAACTAGAAAGAAGCTTTGTTGGGGGTGGACCTACATAATAATATTATTGTTAATTCTGTCAGACAAGTTATTCTCCTTCATATTTGGAAAACTAGATGCATGACAGGTTTTTCTAAATCCATTTATCATCAGAAAGCAGGTATGATAAGGATTTACTCTAATGTGTTCCTTCAAATTATTTCTCTATTTGCGGAGTTTTAGGAGATTCAAAGCAAAAAGTGAATATGGGTGATCAATTTCGTCTTATCAAATGTCAATTATTGCAACTACGGAAAAAAAAGGAACCTGGATCCAAAGCACGATAAGTTTATACAATCTTTGTAATTTATGTTTCCAAGCCTTGTGTTGGTGACCTTGGTTTCTGGTTTGTCTGGTTTTCAGGGGTTCAATTATCAGCTAATACTTTACCTGTTTTATGCTACAGTTTGTTTCAAGGTTCAAGGTTTCTGTGGCTTCTACACTGGAGTGTGCATAGTATTATTTATGTCACCGAGGAAGGTGTTGTTGAGATTGATAGGGGATTTTTTGGTTGACCTATTTCTTGATCACTTTGATGGCAGTTTATGTTGTCTTTTTATGGATACCTGGTGTAGTTATGGCTTTTGTATTCCTCAGTTTGCTAAGGAAGTGAAATCTCTAGTGGTTTTTTGGATTGAGAATCTAGAACTAATTATATTCAAACTATAAAGGGAGATACATATAAGTGATCAAGAGGACCACTTCAAAATACAAGAGAGCTGCCTCTTCAATCCAAAAAGCCTAATAAAGTTTCTTACTGTTTACAGTCTGATATTTTCTTACAAAGAAGCTCAAAATAAAACTGTTAAACTTATGATCATATAAGCATATAGTATAAACAAAACTTTCATTCCCTGCATAATGTTTAGAATTTACTTCGTGGGGCTTTGGAAGTGGAGGAGTCTGCACGAGGGTTTTTGCTACCCTTCTATGCTTCCCTCTCCTTGCTTGAAATCTTCTTCGTTCTTCTCTTAGTACATATTCTGTAATTCCTTGTGTTTGTTTGTCTTCTGTAATTTCCTGGCAGCCATTTATTTGTATGCGGTGTGATTTGATGCATGTCTGTGTTTTTTTATTCTTTTGAATTTGTATGCTTTTAAACGCCAAAACCACATTAATTGTTGTGTCCCCTCCCTTCCTCTCTCTATAGGTTGCCAAAGGTTCTTGCGTGTGGGATGAGTAGAGAGAGGTGGATGGTACTGAGCTGAGTAGATCATTTAATGCAAGTGATAAATGGAGGTCAATATCAATGGAGACTCTACTAATCTTGATCGCCAAGGGCAGGATAAAAATTATAGAGAAATCCTTAGGGCTGAGGATGCCGAGGTCGCACCCGAAGATGCTTGCTTCTCGGTCGCGACAGTGGTTGGAAGAAACAATTCAATCTCTAAAGAAGAAGCCAAGAGAGGTGCTCCGATGGAGAGACAGCAAGGTGAGTCTCTCTTTGAACCTAGAAAGGTTTCTTTGATTCCTAATGTTGAGTTAGTTAACATAGTCAAGAAAGAGGAAGCTCACTTGAGAAATGTGGTAGTTTTTCTCACATGCATCAATATTGATAAACTCCCCTCAAGAAAATTCTTTGATAATTGGATGGTTTTAGTTTGGAGTAAAAAACTAGGGATACATTTCTATTTTGTAGAATGGTGCAACCTGGCTTATTTGTAATTTCTTCAAATCGCATAATATCCAGAGAAGGGTTGTAGATAAAAGTTATTGGAATATTGGTCTAGCATTGTTTAAGGCCTTTCCATGGGCACCTAGCACCTCCCCAAATGAAGTCCAGTTCTGTTCGGTCCCAAGGTGGATGCTGATAAAAGATGTGCCGATTCAGTTTTGGAAGTTCCTGCCTCAAATAATTAAACCTTTTGGTAAAATACTTAAAGTCAATGAAACTAGGGCCACTCTGCCCCATTTAGATGCTCGACTCCTAGTTTCGTTTGACATAGGGGCTCAAATCCCTGATGTGCTGGAAATTAAATGGGAGGATAAAGTTTTCTTAAGTGACCTAATAAATTTGGGAAGTTTGAATTCTTGCTTTCTATGCAAAAGGGATGGACATGTAAGGAAAAATTGCCCAGTTCTAAATAAAAAATTGAATAGAGATAATATGGAATTTGAAATGAATGAAAAGGAGATAAATCCAAAAAATGTTAACCAAGATCCTTTGGGGATCTCCTCTAAAAAGCATGCCCTTGACTCCTCCATGGATGGGGCTAGGGTTTCTAAAGAAATTATTTCCCCTATCAATTCTGGCCAGGAGGTTAACCTTATTGAGAATGCCTCTTTTTCAGAGGATGATTTGGACTCTGTTGATTCTAACGGTGAACACCAAGATGTTAGTGACTTAGATAGCGCAAATGATGATAGTTTGACCCTCTACTCCTTAGGTGCAAAAGAAGAAGCAATGGAGGTTGAAATAGACCCCCTTTTAGCCTCCCAGATTGAAGAAACCCCATTGCAGGAAAATGCAAATGTAAGCTTAGGTGAGAATTTGGTTCCCCCATTGGTGGAGCCTAATAAAAATGAAGAAGAAACATCAAAAATTGAGGGCACTTCAGATGATGGCTTCATAACAGTTAAAAAGAAAAGAAATGCTCAGCAACTGGCCCTAGATAAAATTAGGGGGGTTGTTGACCAAAGGCATAAGCTTGAAAGAATCAAAGAGGAATTTAAAAAAAAAAGAGGCAAACCTCTTAGGAGTAGACCTAGCCAGGCTTCATCAGAGCATCAGAAGAGGTAGATCTCCCCCTAGGGAGAAAGAAAGAATTGGCTTTGAACATGTTGTACCCAATCAAAAATTTTGCTTCATTAAGGCATTTTGAAACAAGTCTAGAAACTTTTTCGTCAAAAAGTCAAAAAAGCAAAATTTCTAAAAATAGACGTCAGATTAGGTTTTCTAGGTTTCTTGAGATATGGATGCTGGCAAAACTTTCTAAAAATAGAATCTCTAACTTAGGTGTCGCGCTTGATTCTCATTGGTCGATTTTGCTTCACGATCGGCGCGGTTCAAATGGAATCTCCAAAAGATCAAGTTTTCACTACTGGGTCATTTCTACTTTTTTAAAAGGCGAAGCATGAGCTCTGAAGTCATCAACAGAAGAATTTCATCTGCCAGAACTTATTGACAAGTTCTCAACATTGTTCCAACGACGCAAGACCGACGAATAGTCGTCGACTCGATGATGCACAGAAAACGATGCAAGATGGATCCAAGGTGGAATGAAAGGTTGGAAAATCAGAAATTTAACTAAATGTTGGAAAACTAGGCACCCTAGGTGACTTGGGGTGCCCAAACTCTCCAGAGTTTTTTTATTTTTGAAGTTTTTCTCAAAAAATGTGAATCTCCTTCTGTCGGCTCGATTCGGTTTAGAGTTGATCAGTTTAACACATTTTTCGAGGCAGACAGAAGGTACAGTCAGCTTAGTTTTCATCAGGCCTACCTATTTGCTAGATCATCAGACTCTATTTTATCCCAGTTGATAGAAATTGACAGTCGAACAGGGGTCCTCTGCCACCGGCACACACACGCAAATCAAGAAATTGAAGAAGTTACAAAAATTTAAAAAATGGCTAATTCTAGTGAAACCAAGCGCCCCAGGTGACGTAGGGTGCCCAACTTGCCTAGTGTTAGAATATTTTCAGATTCTACAGTGTTTTCTAATAGTTTTGTGCCCAATCTTCACCTGTTGGTAGTTTTCAGGAGGTCAAACTTGGTCAAACGATGCTAGATTGTCAGTCGAAGGCCGGAAATGGAATCTCAGTTGATAGGTCTCCAAAATGTCAAGATCACTCAACTTTTTCAGTCAACAGTGACATTTTGTCACCTTGTTGAAGTCGGAGACAGACCATATTTAAGTCAAAACGAGTGTTGAAGTGTTGAAAACGAAGAAAAATTGGCTACCACTTCTTTCAACTCGCGTGTTTGATGACATCATCAAAAGAAGATATTTTTCGTCATCTTACACATGAAGCCATAGGCAGCTACAAAATAGGGATTCTTCCTATTCGAAGACATCCACTTGGATTTGTGCTTTAAAAGTTGCTTTCTTCATAGATGAGGTCCAAGTTTTATTCTCACACAAATAAAGCTACTTTTTCACCCTAAAGATCTATAAAGACAAGCATTTGGCTTCTTTATTTCATTATCTTTTGCAGGTTGCATCCAGAGGAAAGATTTTTATTCTTTTTTCAACGAAGATTCAAAGACCCAAACGAATTGCTTTTTTCAGCCTTCTTCATAGTTTCGGGTTGAGGAAGCAGAGAGGTGCTTTTTCAGGGTCCTTGTTTCAAGGGGATCATTTTTCAGAGATTCGACCAGAGCTTTTTTAGTTTTCGTAGAGATGGGTCCATCTAAAATATGATCCTCTTGAAGATTGGAGTTTTGCTTTTTTTTTCGGGAATCTACTTTTTTCCTGCTTTTTGGAGAAAATCTCCACTTTTTCAAAATCCAACAATCTGGGTTGCTTCAAAACAGAATTACCTACAAAACCCATGTGCCAACTTTTTTGCTCACACTCTACTTTTTTCTAAAAATTAGAAAATAATTTTCAGCCATTTGTCCAAGATTTTTCTGACATAGGCGTGTTCACAGTTGATTTTCAAATCTTCCAATATGCAGTACTCTCCAACACAAATCAAGCACAAAACGACGTTGATTCATGATTACCTAAGAACTTGTGAAATGGACTTGCATAAAGTACTTCCAGTGATCAATTTACACTCTTTGGAAGATGTAGGAAATAATGCTATTAGGAATCTAGGACACTCTAGTGTGCTTGTAGCAGCATCCTTTCCTATCATAGTGCAAAGTATAGAGTTTGTGATTGCTTGCATGACGCATTACAACTCGGTCACAAGAGAAATCCAGTCAAGAGATGGATGTGTGCTCTGCAGCCTGAGGCCAAACGACATTGAGAAGTGTTTTACAATACCTATTTGGAGAGAAAACTTAACTGTTTCACTTGAAGAATGCAAGAGGGTTTGGAACAATGATAAAGAAAAATACAGAAAAAAAGTTGGTCAGAGGTGGTTAAAAGAGAAGTAGAATGTTATGCCAAAGAACGTTGGACGTGGAGAATTCAAGGAGGAACATGCAATAATGATTACTTTGCTAAGCCAGATCATGGGTCAAGCAGATGCTAACAAGTTCTAGCCTTGGATGTTTTACATCATGTCCCAGATTGTTGATGGAACCGAATTCTATGATTGGTCGGCACTCATCAGTGATAGTCTCCACCAACAAATAATTGATTTTCAAAGGGCTCATGAATTCGACATGATATCATACCTTGTGTATTTGATGCCTTTTCAAGGTCAATTCAGAGGTTTGAATGTTGTTGGAACTTTGGGTACTCAGCATGTGTATCATCATTTCTCGTAGTTGGAAATCTCCCAAGATGAATGACATTACAGGTAGATGAATGATGCATTCTTGATGCATGCAGTGCGAGATATGGACAATGAGTTACATATACAGTTTTTAGCAGATGCTAGAATAGTAATGGCAGAATGGGCTTATTGGTTTATCCAATTTCCCACTTTTTCCTACATCAGAATATATGGCTTCTCAGGAGAGCCAACCATGTTGCCGAGATATCCTACAAATGAAATAGCATTTATGGAATTTTTGAGGCAAGCTTATGAAGTTCATACATTTTTGCATAGTAGATGCAAGGCATCTTTCAATTTTCCACTTGGGATGAGTATTTACAGATGTAGATCTGGAGCAGATGCCAAGGCAATTGGTAATGAATCATCTAGATATGGTCTCAAGTTTTTCGACAGGAAGTCTTCATATGATTCTCGTAGTGTTTTTGCATCACATCTTGGTCAAAATTGTACACACAAGCATGTAGTTGAAGACTTCTGGGCTAATTGTGTTGATGAGTTTGAAGTGTGAGAACATAGTTACAGCAGGTTCACTCTTCAGCAGATGTCTGATATCCTATCAGAAGATATAGAGGGTTTGACAGAAAGTGGTGAAGTTCTACTTCCCACGTATTTCAAAGACCAAATTGAGAAACAACCTTTGCCACCAGTTAATTGGTCAGTAAAAGAGAGCACTTCCATTAAAGAAAGAATGAGTCGAGTCATTACAAATAGTTTGATTTTCTTGAAGACTAAGCGGAAGGATGATATTCCATTAGTAGAGCCGCTATTTATGCAACCATCAGAGCCTTCCACTTTCAAGCTAAAACGAAAGGTAAAAGCTATGAGTGTTCTTCCAGAAGGAATGAAAATGGCTTAGTTAAAGAGGAAAAAGGATGAGTCTCCAACTCATTTCTAGCAGGAACAACCACTAGTTGAACTAGAAGTTCCTATTGAAACAACGCCGCATGTTGAAGTGTTACCTTCAGATCATGTCTCTCCACCTTCTTCACTGATCACTTCTCCTATCCACATAGATTTAGAGCCAAATTCGCCGATTCATAACTCTGATGCACACATTGATTCATCAGGAGCTGATGAGGTTAGAACTGAGTTTCCAAGAGAGGATGGCTCATCCTGGCTTGAAAACATTATGGGAAGAAAGAGGAGAAAGCCCTCATATCAGCTGGATTTAATAGAGCTAAAAAGTGTCTACCAAGACACACCTGACAAGAAGCTGAAGAAGCAGGTTTGCATTGAAAATAATGTGGATGGAGAAATAATCCTTGAAAATGCAACACCACCTGAAAATAGAAGTGCTGATGATGTCGAGGTTGATGACTTCACGGTTGTCAAAGCTAACCTTGGCAGAAGTACCCGCCATACAGACGTCAATCTCCTCAAGGTTGCAACGGATAATTTGAAAGAAAGAGTGTTGAAAGATGGAGAAGACAAAGCAGCTCTCAAAGCTGAAATCAGACAGCTGGGGCAGTACATTTCCAACCTTTTCCATGGCACTTCACAAGCTGATTTACTGCTTCCACCGAATCTTGAATAACCAGCTGATCAGCGGCATTTCAGTCAGTTGGTTCTCTATGGGAGGCACATGAATAGTTGGGTGGAAGAATTTGTGACTAAAGGGAGAGTTGTACTTGCAAAGATTTATCAATTAAAGTACAATGCTCATGCTTTACGCCAAGGCATACAGGGGTTGCAGCAGACCATGGTAGAAAATAGACTGGTGTTTGAGATCATCAAAACTTGAAGATTGCATTTGATTCTATTGATTCAACTGAAGATGAGAAGACAATTTCTACTTGGAAAGCGCAATATCTTTTCATAGTAAAAAGTTATGACAGTATGATTTCAAAGTTGACAGAATGGAAAGAAAAGGTAGTCAACATCCTCAAGTTCTTCAGATCTTTTGTCTCTCAGATCCCATGTTCGTATGAAAGAGGAGATGGTACCCTGTATGATCTCAGGGAAGTGCAAGCAAAGTTCTAGACTCTCGTTTGCAGCAATTTTAATGATGATATCAGTGCCGGCAAGATGAGTCGTTTTGCCGCAATGACAGTGAAATTCGACAAGGCTGTGGGTGAAGTTCATGAATTTCTTCAGATGGTTGCAAATGGTGAAGAAATGTTAGAGAATCAGAATATCATTCTAGAGAGTATCAGTGTTCCTGGCAGAGATGCAGTCACTCGCTTTTAAGAAGATATTGTTTCCCAGAATATCAATGGATGACATCACCAAAAAGCAAGAATGTTGATGAGGATGCATTTCAAAAGAAAGTAGCTTTAAAACATATGCTTTTTGTTTTAAAGCATTTGCTTTCATCTTAAGGTCATCCACTCTATATTTAGAAAGAAATCACTTTGTGATAGTTGGAATCTTCTTTGCTTTAAAGCAGATTGCTTTAAACCATTTGTTTATTGTATCTTTGTCTTAGAATAGTAATAAAGCTTGCAAGTTGGTAAGTTAGGGTTAATCAAGGAGATTTTAGGGTTCCCTACTCCTTTGATTTTAGTATAAATAAGGGCATCCTTGCCCATTGTATGTAATGGTAATTGTGATAGAAAATTTGTTGTGCCTATTCTAGCTTGCAAATCTTGATATTCCAAGTGTCTGTTCACTTTGTGTAATTTGTCCTCCGGTGTTTGATAACTTGTTGTATGCCTGCCTTTTGTTGCAATATTGCTATCCTGGAGTTGTGCAAAACTTTGTGATATTGAATAGAAGTATCATGCCTATTTTGCTCTGATATTCTATCTCGATTCATTAAGTTTTCATCGTCAGATGTGTGGCTTCTGTAGCTTCCATCATTAAAGTACTATAAGTCTTGTGGTGTAAATCTGGAAGAAAATTGCTCAAGTTTTTGTGTTAACAATCATTCCTTGTTCACTTTCAATTTCCTTTGCTTTGAATTTAGTCAGGAGATTGAAAGCATCGTTAGTCTATGCTTAGTTGTAGTGGAAGTTTTAAAAAAGGAAAAAACCTCTTCTGCAGCGTTTAGAGTTTTATAACCTTGTGCTTGTAGCTGAGAATCAAAAAGAAGATAGGCGAGGTTTTATTTTATTATCTTTTCAGCAAACATCAACAAAAAGGGAACTCCCCCTTCCAATAGGAGAGCAGTTTATCTGTGCATAGTTGTTCATTTCCAAATCACATTCCAGAGGTGTGAATTGAAACGCCAATAGAACAGGATAGTGATAAGACTAATGATGAAGGTAGAAAAAGAAAGGATATGAGTAGAACAAATAGCACACTTAAACTAGGGAAGAAAGGGAAAGATGGCCCTATCCCTAAATTCTTTGCTTAAAGCAGATTCCATCTAAGCCTCACCTCATCTCCTTCTGTATCCTTACTATGAGATTCATGCATTGTTTTTCTTAGAATGTTAGGGGGGTGGAGTCTCCAGATAGAAAGTATGCAGTCAAAAGTTTTTGCAATAAAAATAAAGAAATGGATGTTCTATTTCTCCAGGAAACTAAGGCTGTAGAACTTATGCTAGAAAATACATTAAGATTTATATGGAAAGATTCCTTGGCCTTTTCCTCTAAACATAATAAGGGTAGAGGTGGAAATTCCATCTTGATTAGTAGGAGATGGGAGAAATTTCTCAAGGACTCTGGGATTTCCCCCTTGTAACAGATGCATTTGGATCACATTGGAAATAGATGGGGTTGAGATGGGGCTTTGCTCTGTCTATGCACCCAATGAATATGCTAGAAGAGAAGAATTATGGAACTGGATGGCTACAGAGTTTCCTAAAGTCCCATGGATTCTAGGGGGAGACTTTAATATGATTGAACACCCTAAAGACAAAAAAGGTGGTAACTCGATGCAATGGAAGGGCAATGAAAAATTCTTTTGGATAAGACTTAAGAAATCTCTAAATTTGGTTGACCCATTAGAAAGGCAAAAAGATAGTAGTAAGGGAATCTAGTTCTCTTGTTCCAACTGTCAGAAAAATGGGAATATAATCTATAGCAGGTTAGATAGATTCTACATGGATAAAGATATATTTGTAGTTTTGAATCAAAAAGAGGCAAATAAAATTCAATTCATCTCAAATCCCCTCTCAGACCACCATCCAATCAAAACACTGGTCACATTGAAATCTCAAAAGGCAATGGTCAGTAAATAGACTAGTTCTTCTTTGAAGCTCAATTGTGATCTTTTGAAAGATTAGGATTGTGCAGAAGGTATTATATCCCTAAATAATATTTGCAAAGGATTATACAGGAATCGGGACATATTAGAATTTTAACAAATTAACATAGGCCTATTGTTAGAAACGAAAGGAACACTACTTAAATGGAAATCTAATTCAATATAAATTTCTGCAATCTTTAACTGTGTTATTAATGGAGATTGTAACATAGAAACAAAACTATGCTTCACAGAAATGCAAAATCAGAAATATGAATACATAACACAATGTTTAACATGGAGAAAACCCTTTCGGGTAAAAAACTCAACACAGGAAAGAGGCCCAATGTTTGTATTAATCTGAAAATGATTTACAATACAACAACACTTCAACTCTCTCCACTAGTCTTCAATCTGACAGCATTCCAACAGCACCTGAGTACCTAAAATCTATATTTCAACAACTAATACATGGAAAATACTTATAGAAACATTTTCTAACTCATCTTAGGTGTTCAGATTCTCTCTCATGAGATTCCCCAACATACAAATATTAAATGCCATCTTACAAGCACCTTCCACTTGTCCAAAAAATAGCCATGCAAAGGTTGGATGCCCAAGACTAAATCTGGCCTCTTACAGCATCTTATGACGCATCATAACCATCGTAGATTCCAGCAAAAGAGTATCTTTCCAAGATAGGAACCTTGGGCTAAATATAGCAAATATACAACTAACATATCCGTCATATGCATCATAAAATCATAGAATCTTATGACAACTTGTAGTTGTCATAGATTCACTCACCAAATACTATGATAGTTGTCATACATGCCAAAAATAGTATATTCCTCAAGGGAGCATGCCTATACTCATTTACCATGAGTTTTTACATTTGCCAACAATAAAAGTCACTCTGTAATTACCTCCGGTTACTCCGTAATTACCCCTGTCAGTGAAACTAGTACATCTCCTCATGGATAATTACAAATTGCATAAAATAAATGGAATAAAAACAATATTTTGATTTACAAGGTTAATGGCACCTTATCCCAACACCTGTAAATCTGTGTTTCGTATAGTTGGAAAAAAGTATGCTCTTGATAGAAAAAGAGAGGAGCTTCTTTGCCAAAACAAATTCCTCAGGTTGGAACAAGAGATTCAAATGAATCCAAATGAGGAGGCCTTGATTTTGGAGATGGGAAAGATTAAGCATAGCTTGAGGAAAATCCAGATTAAAAAAGCTCAAGGAGCCAAAGTTAGAGCCAAACTTAATTGGCTAAAAGATGGTGACAAAGGATCCAAGTATTTTTTTAACCTTCTGAAATACAAAAATATTAAAGAAAATGTCCAAACCATTGTAGTTAATGGGGTCTCTTTAAACAGTCAAGAGGGGATTCTAGAGGCTTTTAAAAGTTTTTATGAAAACTTGTTTAAAGCAGAAGATAAACAACATGGATGTGCAGAGGCTCGAGACTTATGTGCAAAATTATGCAAAAAAAAATAACTTCAAAAATGTGTGAGAGGCTTAATAGCAGGATAACTAAGGATGAAATTAAATCTGCCATTAGCTCAATGAGTAATAGTAAATCACCAGGAGCCGATGGTCTGCCAGTTTAATTTTATAAATCTAACCTGGACTGGATTGTAGAGGAGCTGCTTGAAGTCTATAATGAAGCAATAGAAAAAGGGACTCTGGGGAAAGAAAATAATAAAGGAATTATCAAATTATTGCCAAAAGATGGGGACAAAACAAACCTAAAGAACTGGAGACCTATTACTCTTTTAAATGTCTCTTACAAGATTTCTGCAAAAGTTTTAGCCTCTAGACTAAAGGAAATCTTACCTGTGATAATTATCCCTACACAAACAGGATTCATTAAAGGAAGATACATTTTGGAAAACCTCATCACAAGCTGGGAAGCCCTGCATTGGGCTAAAGCATCCAATCAAAATGCAAGAATTCTTCTCCTTGATTTCGAAAAGGCTTATGATAAGATTGAATGGTCCTTTATCTTTAAGATGTTAAGGGCTTTTGGGTTCCTTGAGTTCTTCTGTAAAATGGTGGAGGTGTTGTCTGTAGATGCTTCAGCCCAAGTGGAAGTGAATGGTTCCCTTTCTGACCCTTTTTTGATGGGCAGGTCTATTAGGCAAGGATACCCTTTGGCTCCAGCTCTATTCATTATAGCATTTGAGGCAATTCATTATATTCTAAGGATTGATCTAATAGAAGGGAAGTTGGAGGGTATTTTATTGCTCAATGGAGATAGTTTGCTGATGACACTGCTCTTTTTCCTAGAATATCTAAAAATGAAATGGACAACTTGGAGAAAAGAATGAATACCTTATGTTTAGCTTCTAGATCAAAGATCCCGTGCTCCAAATCAATTCTTCTCACTTGGAATAATGAAAAACCTGATTGGTTGGATGAGGGTAAATGGCAATGGGGGGCCCTTGAAACAAGTTCAGTTTTTGGGAATCCCCTTTGCCATTTGCCCTTCTCTTAAACATATGTGGGACTAGCTTTTTGCAAAAATAGAAAAGAAATTGAAAAATTGGAGTAGAATGCATCTTTCTCTTACTGGAAGGACCCCAGTCTGTCAAAGAATTCTCTCTACATACTCTATCTTCTATTCATCCATGTGGCTTTTTGCTAAATACCAGTTCAATATTATCCATAAACTAATTCAGGATTTTTTATGGTCATATGGTAAAAGGAAGAAAAAAAAAACCTTGTGAAGTGGGAATGATGCTGTGTAAGCAAGGATTTGGGGGGTCTGGGGCTAAAAGATTTGAGGATTCAAGGCATAGCCCTAGCTGCAAAATGGATTATCAATTCTATACATGGGAATGAACTAGGGAAAATCTTAGTAAGAAACAATATTGAAAATGTTGTTCCTATCAGTAAAAAAGATTGGGATAAGATCTTCTATGATGCTCTGTTTGGAGATTTTAAGTCTAAACTTAAGGGGTCTACTGTCTTTTATAGCATTTGGCAAGCATGGGAACATGCTAAACCCTTTGTTCAAGGAAAAGAGGCAATAATATGGGAAAAATGTGCTATATGGGATCAAAGATCAATTTGGTAGAATATTAAGCATAATAGCAAGTTTCTTGCCTTAACTCAAGGTTGCCCAGCCAAAAAATGTAGTGAGAAAGGATTGAATAACATGAGTATGTTATTTGAAGAGGGATTACCTAAAACATGGGATAAAATAAAAAGGCAATTTCAATTGGACGGTATCCACTCTAGAATTTTCTCAATGCTCAATAAAGACTTGTTCATTAAACTTAGATCAAAAGTATCAATATTGGATAACCAGGACATTGGGAACTTGTTGTGGGAGGATGGATCCATGCTATGCAATATGAAGCCTAAGTTGATGTATAAAATGATGACTAAAACTACCAATATCTCTCTCCACATTAGCTCCACATGGGGGAATATTCTGGATAGTAACCTTTTAAATAAAACCCTCAAATGAACCCAAAAAGTCTTGTTTTAAATGGATGTTGTTGTTAAATAAGCTGAATTTAGGATTTGAGTCTGTAGTATGTCCAGTTTGCAACTAACCTGAGTCAATCTCTCATATTTTTTTAGATTGCCAGTGTGCAAAAAATGTATGGGATTTTTTTATGGGAAATATTGTCAAATGGTCAACTTCTGATCCTATGATTAGATTAGAAATTATTTGTGGTTACATTATTGGTCTAAATGTAAAAGCTAACTCTTTTTGTCTGGTTTTGTGTACTAAAATTCTATGGTTTTTATGGAAAAGAAGGAATGTAGAAAGATTTCAAGGTAAGAAGAGGGATCCCACTGAGATTCTTGTGAATCTCATAGCTTCCCATAATAGGTATCAGTAACTTTGGAAATACCAGTTGATAGGTTTCAACAGATGATGGAGAATGGAGCCATGTTCTATAAAGAAGACATAAAAGAAACTAATTTTTGTGCCTTCAATCCAAGGAAATTAGACCACAGACTCTACAACTCATACACAAATTTTTAGGAGGTCTATGGTAAATTGAAGAACAAGGAGATAAAACAAAATGAATTAGGTAAAGTGATGGAGATTTCCAGTCAAAATTTCAATGTTCCAGCTGACCATTTAAGAGCTTCTCCAAAACTGGGAACTTTCAAAGAAGTGGATGAAGTTGGAGGCAGTGGTAATTAGTGTCATATCTAGGACACGGAGATACCATGGCATAATGACCCCAAAATTGAGCTAAGGGAGGTGAGTGCAGATGTTTCCAAATGTGGCACTGAATTGGATGATAATCAAGGCTTCTTCTACCAATACTGGGAAGCTCAACAAGATGCGGCTCAGAATGAAGGGTACATGAAAACAGAAGAGGATCTTGAGGGGGATCAAATGATGCATGAATTAGATGCTAATGAGGATAGGAGGGAAGAGGAATTTCAAGATCTAAATGAACAGAATGAACAAATTAGTGAGGGACAAGGTTCCAAAATATCTAGTGGTTTCATTGACAGGATTATGTTGTACTGATACCTAGCGCAGCTATTCTGTATTCTCAGCTTGCTAAGGATCTAGCCTTTGAAGTTTATGGTGTTGGTGTTGTTTTCTTTTCAGAGTTACTTGTCACCAAGGTTCAGGGGTTTTAGTTACAGGTTCCTGGTTGTTCTATTGTAATTACTATTTCAGAATCAACTTGTTATAGTGGTAGTTTGTTTTTGGTTTTTGTGTAATCTTTGTCTGTCATTTGAGATATGGGTTATGTCAGTTTTTCTAGCTATGTTTCACAAGACGTCTATGATGCATTTCTAGAACAACTATCTATTTGTTTTGGTCTATTCTTTTGGTAGTTATCTGCTCCCTATATTATCTTTATTTTTTCTGCATTATTTCAATACAAAAAAAAAAGATTACCAAATGTCACACTAACCCAAAACCACATTTGAAATGGGCATGATTTATCCCTAATATTTCATTTTTATCCTTAAAATATACTTAAAAAATCTACCATTTATGAATTATGAATCATGGTCAAAACTCCTACCCTAAAAATCCAATTTTGTAATTTTGCTAGGTTTACAAAATTTTGCTTCCCTCCTTTCAAAATCCAAGAACTTGTCATAAACACCCATTTACCCTATTTTTTCAATAAAAATAGAATGCAAGAACTATCATCACAACAAAGTGAATATTTCAGTGCATGCAAGGCAAGCCTTCGATATGAATTCTTTACTTCCCTTTCGATGGCATTAGGTTTCAATATAACTTACACTCTTACCTCAAGTAACAAATGCCATCACCCTAACATTTTTGTGGCACCACAATTTTCTACCTTCTCTGATGTAGGAGCATCGTCCTCATGCGATTTTGGTGTGCTTTATTTTTTTGGGTGTTTTGGTTTGCAGGCCCTCGTACCCAAATTTTGGAGTGCTTTGCTCATTTCTTGTGTCCTTTCGAGTCTTTGTAATCGTTTTTGCTTGCATATTGTCTTGTAGCTTCATCTGGGAGGTCTTTCACCTTTTCCTACTTAGGAAATGTTTGACAAGTCATGATATGACTTCGAGGTGCCAAAGTGAATTTTGGTCACACTTATTTACAAACTTTCACTAATTTGTAAAGGATAAAAAAAACAAGATTCAATTTTTGGTTCGTTCTGGGATAGTTACATTATTCTGCGCCTTGGGGTGAAGTCTTGAAGTTAAAATTTTGGTGGAGTTACCTTCACATAATTGTGCATAGAAAAAAAGGATAGGACAGACCAAAATGTGGTTGCAGAGGAAGATTGGTGCAAGGATAGTTTGGATCATCATTCAACGCTCATGTTTTAGGATGACCTCAGTCCCTTCTACATGGTTTTTTTCACTTTCTGCAGGTGCAAACAAAATTGTTGGCAACAAAACACCAATTATTTCCTTGTTTCTGTATGTTTAAGTCCCTCCACGAGGGTATGAGGGGAAAGCCTCTATCGTTGTAATGCCATAGATTACAAATTGGAGTTATTTCCAATAAAATAGATTGATTAGTTTAGTAATTCTCTGTGTAGCAGAATTATGAGGTGGACCACAGTGAAAGGCTTTGTAAACTGATGTTTGTTATCAGCACACTTTATATAGAATCACTGTTGTAACTGTTCTTATGGCAGAAAGACACCAAATGAAGGAAGATAACCATTGAATGAACTGATTCAGAGGCAAAAAGAACTGGATTTTGGAGTATATTGAGTCCCAGACATACCCAAAACCATCTATCCCCTTGTTCTTTTAATGATCTTTCCTATATACTATTACTTTGTTAGTCATTGAAATGCAATTTGTTATGTAGATATCACCATGGCTTCTAAGGAGATAGTGAGAGTTTGAAAGCTCAAAATCCTTTGTAAATGATAGGGTGTTGACTCTGTTTTCTTTTTAAACTATACTATTGTTTGAGTTTGTTTAGACCATCTACTATATAGTTGTATTGTCACAGTTGAAGATAGTGATAACACAAAAGAAAGATAGGTTTGGATGTGGTATAACCCCTACCATCAATTTTGGTATCAGAGCCCAGAAGTGACTGGGCAAAGCAAAAGATTGGGTCATAGAAGATTGGGCAGAAATAGAAGTAACTAGGCAGGAAAAGATTGGATAGAATGCCACCCCGAAGAATGCCAAGAGAAAGAGGTCGAGGAGGTGTTAGAAGAGGCCTAGATGAAGGGGTTCTTGAATTGTTGCAGAACCTAACAACAAGAATGGATGTCATGGAGCAGGCATTGAGGAGAGGAATACCTACTAGAGATGTAAGTGATAATGAAGAAGAGGATCAAAAAGCCAGAGAAGAGGTGGTTCAAGAAGAACCTGATGGGGTTGAGATATGATTGCTGAGAGCAATCATGGGGGTTGGAGCCAAGCCAAAGATAGAGGTTCTCACCTATTCAGGAAGCCTCAATGGATAGGAACTCATTGATTGGATTAATGAGCTTGACAAGTATTTTGAGTATGAAGAAGCGGCAGAGGAGAAGAGAGTCAAGTTTGCTTGTACAAGATTCAAAGGCCATGCTGCTATGTGGTGGGATTATGTTCAGTCAAAGAGAAGGAAGAAGAAAAAGGAAAAAATAAATTCTTGGGGCAGGATGGTTGCTAAATTGAAGGCCAAATTCCTTCCAGGAGACTATCAGACTAACCTGTTCAAAAGGTTATAAAATCTCAAGCAGAAAGAGATGAGTGTGAAAGAATATACAGAGGAATTCTACAAATTGGTAATCCAGTTAGGGCATAGTGAAGACAATTTGGAGAAGGTTGTTAGGTACTTGAATGGATTAAGATACAGTTTGCAAGATCAATTGAGTCTTTTGTCTCCTAGGACTCTTGAAGAAGCCTACCAGTTTTCCATTAAGGTAGAGGAGAAGCTTATGAGAAAGCAAAACCAACAAGGAAGAGGATCTAGAGGAGGAGGACAGAATAGTGGTAGAGGACAACAACACCATCAAGTTGGAGAAGCAAGCACTTCCAGTGGGCAAACCAATCCAGAAAGAGAAGGTTTCCAAAACAGAGGAGGGAGACCATTTGAAAGAGGAGGTTACCCAGGAAGAGGAAGAGGTTTCTCTGGTAAATGTTTTAAGTGTAACTAGTATGACCACAAAGGTTGGGAGTGTTTTGAGTTTCCACAAGAAGGCCACACAAGGCCTGAGATATGTAATCAGATTGTGCAAGCAGAACAAGAGAGTGTGGGATCACATCCTCATCACTTAGAAGAAATTGAGACAGGAGAGTCTTTGTTGTTCAAGCAAGTGCTTTTGAAACTACCAAAGGAGAGTCTAGAACCTGTGCAAAGGAGATCCTTATTCAAAACCAATTGCAAGGCAAAAGGTAAGTGTTGCAAACTCATTATAGACAGTGGTAGTATGGATAATCATGTGTCTATTCAAATGGTAGACAAACTAGGCCTTGATAGGAATAAACATCCTAACCCCTATCAAGTTTCTTGGTTGCAAAAGGGGTGTCAGTTGTTGGTAGATGAGTAGGCCTTAGTAGAATTGCAATTAGGTAGTTATAAGGACTCTGTTATGTGTGATATATGCCTATGGATGTTTTCCATGTGCTTCTTGGTAGACCTTGGCAATTTGATAGGAGAGCCATACACAATGGAAGAAACAATACTTACACTCTACAGAATGATAGCCAGAAACATACACTGCTACCTTTGAAAGGAGAAATGGATAGTAGGAGCAGTGGCGAAAGCAAGGTATTGTTGATGAGTGGCAAAGAATTTCTACATGATATGAAGAAGGAAGAAGAGGGAAAGTGTGAAGTTGCAATAGTAGCTGAGTAGGGGAAAGTTGTAGTGGAGGATGACAAAGAGAAGAGTGAAGTTGCAGGAATGGCTGAGTGTCCTTTGGAGGACTTAAAGGCATTAATTACAGGTGTGATCAAGGCAGTGGAAAAAGTGGACAGCAAAGATGGAGGTAAGGGTATAGAAGAGGTAGCTAAAATTGCAGTGAATGATGAAAACATGGATGATTTAATGTTGCAGCTCTTGGCAGTAGAAGCAGGGTGGTTGGAGAAACTTGCAGATGGAGGTATAAAGGCGAATGGTGCAGCAAATAGTGAAGAAGAAGATATTGAGACAACGAAGGAAAATGAGGCATATTGTGACAATTTTATTTTTGGTTTACCTTTATTTGCAAAGATGATTGTAGACGATGTAGTTGCAGGTTTATATGCGGATGTGGCATGTTTGAGTGTAGTGGTTGTAGATGATGGTGCAAGGGAACTTTGGTAGAGGTGGTCGGTTTCTAGTGGGTCACATCCCATGATACATGGTGGTCCACAAGTGTCAAACAAAGTGTAAAATTCTTTTCACCACTGACTGCAAGTTCTATTCCTACCAAATGCTAGAAGAACATAAAGAAATAAAGGGTTGCAGGTTACTTCATCAGAGCATCAGAGTATGCTGCAAGTTGTATATGACTTGAAAGGGTAGTCCTACTACCCAACTCCATGTGTGAGCTACACTCACAAACACCTCTCCCGAGGAGCCTGATGTAGGAGCATCATCCTCATGAGATTTTGGTGTGCTTTATTTTGTTTTGGTGTTTTGGTTTGCAAGGCCTTGTGTAAAATGCTACCCCAAAGTTTTTTCAAAATTATACAATCTATCACAGCAGGGTTAGCACATCAATGCATGCAACCAAAAGAACCTCCACCCTTCTGATCACCAAGATCCCATAATGGGTGAGGCAAGAACATAAATAGCTTTGGTTTACAAAACAATGCTTTGCAAATGAAACTAAATAGAATCATCCGCTATATAGCAGGCATCCACTTATGCAGTGGGAATACTCCATGTATTCAGTGGGTGAGTAAAGATAGATAAATATTGTTCATTCCTCCACACTGGCGGTAAACCATCTATGGATTACAATATGTGTTTAAATCAAAGATTACAATGCTATTTGTAACTTGCAAAACTCAACCCAATTCCCCTGATTTACACTAAGTGTCACAACTGCAATCAATTGGAGAGCAAAGCCAAAAGGAGACATGAACATAGCGACACAAAAATCTTAGAATCCTCCAAAAATGTACCAAGATGATGGATATGAAAGATAACCCTCGAATTTCAAACTCCAAGGCACTGCTGTAGCTGCTCTTTGACTGCAAATTACTATATCAGCATTGAAACTCCTTTAAATCAGACCCTAAACACCCTATTTCATGTATCAATCCCATGAAACATCTGATGACTGAATAGCATATCCACAATATATCAATATGCATATGATAGTGACTATCATAAACTCAAGATAAATGTGTCTTCTATACTACACATTACCCAGGAATCACATTACTAATAAAGGCAGTTCACAAACTAAAATATTATGCTGCTGTGATTTTGCTACAGGTCTGCAAATAGGGACAACAATATGAAATCACTCAAAGAGTTCTAATTCCCAAATCTCATGCCAGGGAGTATCCTTCTACAAAGGCTCTTCAAGTTACATTGTTAGCATTATTCAACATCAAGAAATCACCTCACACTGATTAGTCCCAAGAAAGATCCTCATACAACTACATGCAAACCAACAAGTCTGATTAGTAAGAGTATGGATTGCATCAACACTTAACAAATCTACAAATGCAAGTATAAACACAAAACCTTCTTCAAAATGTAGTCAGCATTTCCTCATGAGACCAAGGTGCCAACATGCATTGGATTTCAGTCCCATAGACTAAGAGCCCAACAGTGAATCCCACACGCCTTGTCTAAATGGTACATCCATGTCAAAGGAAAGCAGCCTGGATATTAACCTCAATCTGCAACGAAGATCTCTTAGCATCTGTCATTTTGTCATGCCCACATTTGCCATGTGGTCATGACACGCAAAACCCCATGTCATACCCACATTAGCCATGTGGTCATGACATGAAGTACCAAAAATATTTCCACCTGACCCTAAAACCCCATCACACAAAGGTGGGGAAGGTAAACAAGGTGCGGGGTAAGACACCCACGACACCTGGTTAGGTGGACCCAACCAAGGAGCACAAGCATAAAGCGTCAAGAAACATACTACAATATAGAAAGAAGTAAAAGAAACATTTTTTTTGTCTAAGCCATTCATAAGAAGATAATATACACTGTTGTTCATTCTAACATACAAGAACATTAAGAGAATTCCTAGCCAAAATGATTTGAATCTATTTCTAAAACATAGTACGGCCTCATAAATGAGAGTACAAGGACTTCAACATACAGATATAATCATTAAAGTGAGAAAAATTACATAAACTACATTATAGTTTCCTACAACCAAGTATCAATTTCAAAATCAAGTGATAATATTATACAATTACAAGATGAAAGCTACCTTCCCACACATGGAAGAGTTGTGCTTCAAGAATAAATTACAAAGGTTAAATAGTAATACAACATAAATTAAATATCCACCAAGGTGCTCCAAGGGTAGAAAGAACAACCAGAGTACATCATAACAATAGAGCACAAGGGTCTCACCAAGTCTCCAAGAGATCGTCTGAATGGAACCCAATGGATGATGTGCCCACCTCCCTACCATATTGCCATCGTCGAGTGCAATAGATGTCTATTATCACTCTAGGCAATCCCTCGAGCTACAGAGAGAGGAGATCATGGACCCATTGATAGCATGCCCAAACTCGCACAACAAGGCTGGAAGAAAGACAACAAGATGAACCACACCAAGAAAGACATGGGTTTCTCACACACCCAGAGTAATGCCGAGGGAATAATTAAGACTTAGGATTTAGAGCACACTCGCCCACAAATACACATATAAAGAGAGTCTAAAGCATAAAACACATAGGGGTTACTCTAGACACAAGCCCAAAAGGAAATGAGATAAGTCTAACATGTGAAGCCTCAATATTTTCAAATGTACCTACACATCATTCTCTATTCTACAACTCTTAAACAAACCATCACAAAACAAAAAAAAAAAAAATGAAAACAACTCGACTATTAATGCATACAGAAAGAATAATATCACCTATTATTTTTCTATTTCCGTTTCAATAAATGAACAAGGCAAAGATTATACTCCTAGTAATACACTAAAGGCAAGCCCATAAGATAATAGCAATAGTGAATAATGGAGCACCACTCCTATAATAATAAAAAAATAAAAGCACAAGTATATATCTAATCTTGCCTAAAATTTTGACAGATAGAGATATATACTCCAGCTAAATCTCTGAGATAAGTTAAAAGTTGTTCCACTCTCAACCACATCAAAAATAAAAATATATATAATCATAATGCATAAATAGACCCTCTAATGAAACTCCAAAGTACGTTAAAATCAACTCTAACAGCAAGTTCAAGTCTTACACCAAAATGGGCTCTCAATATATTAGTTGTGCTAAAAAAAATATATTCCTAATGAATAGACTAAATAATCACACATATAACCCTGTTGTTGATACTTCGAAACACAACAATCTAGTGTAGGGGCAAAAGGCCATAATGACTAAATGGAGGGCCTCGGTTCAATTTCCCTTAAATTCCTTCAGAGTAGATTTCCTTTGAAGTAACCATTTGCTATTAAAAAAAACAAAGAAAAAAAGTTTTTAAAACTTAGATTACCTTATTCTACATTGCCTGCATCATGGGAGAGTCAATAGAACCTGGCTCAGACACCTCTATTGTCCTAATGCAGAAGTCATCCCTGAATGAATTTAAGTCCTCTCTGTGGCTGCCATGGAACCTCCAGGCTCAACATGTGGGAATGGCTGATTTAAGCCCCCTATGAAATAAGAGAGCTCTACCTGGTGGCTTAGAAAGTGGACGACACAGAATACAACTCCGAACTGCATGGCATACAACTGTACTTCATATGAGAGAAGCCATTGCTGCTACCCTGTGCTAAATATGGATGGACCTACCTAAAAGAAAAGGGATCTCATGGAATACAATGTTTACAGGATAAGATCGAAATGGGTTAGTTGAACAATCTTCAGAACCCTTCAGGCAATGAACACATCAGCCAATAAACTCCATTCCACGACCTGCCAAGGTGCTTTTCTGTCGGTCACAAGTTGGGAGCGCTTGAGTAGGGTACAAACGTCCATTAAACATAATGGGAGGTGGGTTATTGTTAGATATTATAGTCAGAAATGCTTTGGTCAACATCTACACAAAATGTGGAAGCACGACCCAGGCATAAGGTCGTTTGACAGATTGTCCAAAAGGGATGTCGTCTCATGGAATGCGATAATTGCCGAACTGCACAAAAACAAAAAGGGGATCTGTAGGAACAAAGTTTTTTTTTTGAACCATACGAGGAATGCATTTGGCAGGAGTATGATGAAACCACAATCCCTCCTCGTACTCCTCAGAGCCCCCTATCTTAGCCACCGCCTTCTTCCACCCTTCTTCTTCCCTCCGCCTGAATGCCCAAGTCCCTTTTTTTTCTTCCCTCTTATGCACCGACTAGCTAAAAAAATCGTTCCAGGGCTAACTTCCCGCCTCCTGGGTTGTTAGCTTTTCCATCCTGACGACTGTAATTATCAGCACCACTTTAACAAAGCTACCTGATAGGTCCACCTGGTGAGCATTGATCGAAGAGCTTATGTTTGACCTAAAAATTGTATTAAAAGTGTAAGAAGGGCTTTATGAATGGATCGTTGTTCCTTTTAACCTAACTAATGTTCTTATAGAATTCATGCGGGCCTAATGAAGAAAGTTCTCTATTTATTCATGAATTCCTGTGTCATTGACCATCTTTATGACATCCTTGTTTTCAACAATACCTCAAAAGAACCTCTGAAATTTGTTATGCGGGTATAGATATAGTACGCCAACACAGGCTGCAAGTTAACCTCAATAAATGTACTTTTGGAACCATGTGAATATAATACTTTGGTTACATTATCAACCACTATCTTATTCATGCTAATCTCACAGAGATCAAGGTGATTTGAGGCTATCCTAATTCATGCAATATCATAGAATTACATATCTTTCTTGTACTCATTAACTCCTACCGAAGGTTCATCCTTGGGTTGTCTATGGTTACTTGGCCCCTTAATCTGAACATGCATGCCAAGGTAACACTTTAATCGAATCCTATACAACAACACACCTTTGTTGACCTCAAATGGTGCCTATACTCTACACCAATACTGGATTTCTCCTACATTATGTACTTGTTTGAAATTTAGACCGATTCATTGAATTATACACTCAACACCATGGTGATTTAGCATGAAAATCTAATCGGCTACAACTTTGATAATTTCCATGATACAACTTATCAAAAGGAGATCCATGTCATATTACAAGTAGTTAAGTAATGATACCACTACATCCTTAGCAAAGAGACTATTATTCACCCCGATCATCTATTGCTATAATTCCTACACATAAAGGAAATTGTAAAATACATGTAAAATGAAGTGGATGACTTATCTTAAAAAAAAATCCATTTGGTCCTTAAGCATAAAATGGTGTAACAAAAAGGCTATGGATTTCCTTAGCTAACACTAATTCATGTCTTTGCCACTATACTAGAACTACAGAGCAACAACCCTTTTTTTACTAGAGATTACTATATTTAGTAGATAAATATTTCAATCAACCATTCAACATGCTCACACAAGGTACACCTATAGGTGATTTTAAGATGTCCATTAGGCTTCTCTACAAGCTAGGACACCACTGAATAGATAGTTGTTATAAAAGAATTGCTTGACAAGCGAGGTCGACTATCAGAGTTAAGCCCTATGTGCCAACCTAAGAGTATTTACAAAACTAATGACAACATGAAAATCATAACCAAGTTAGATCATCATTATGTTAAACTAAACAATTTATGACTAACTTTTAACTCTGAAAGCATAACAAGGAACACCCACATTAAAATGCTTCCTATGAAAAAGATACACGAAATCAACTTCACATCAACAGCAAGGAGGTTTCCTGAAAGCACGTCGCTACCAACCGTAAAGCAAACCAATAAAGTGAATGAGCAATCAAGACCACAAAAATCATGCAAAGAGCACAGACACACTACGGGGTTACACACAACAAAGAATAGGGATCAACTCATGAAGGATTCCAATTGGAGGCAAAAGGGCAAACACTAGAATTAGACCTCCATTCACAACCAAATAGAATGGCTGAATCACCAACAAACCTCATGAACACACGGTAATTACTCAGCCACTGGATTGGGTAAGGCAAGATAGTCAAGTGGTCCATGTCTCCTCCTCCACATCCATCCATTGGTCAAACACCTGAAAATATATATCCTGCACACTCAAATCGAAACATCAAATCCAACAATGCAATCATAGTCGAAGCAACATTAATAGACCAATGAGGATGCATAATCTAGCAAGGTACATGTCCATCTTGCAATTACATCATATAATAATTGACCCACTAACTATCCTTTCATCTAACCATATGAATAAATGACACAATAAGAGATGCACATGGGTGGGCACTACACATTTGATCGCTCCAACAGAGTTATGATTTCCCATTATTAATAAGTATGTAAGATATCAAAATAATACTCCTTGGAAATGACGCCTCCCAATTGGTACGGCCTGCCAAAAGGTGTGCGACCTGCTAAAAAGATTTTTTTTTTTCCTTAAGCTTCAAAGTTATCTATGTATTATGTATCTACAATGAGGCGCTTAAATAGAGACATCATTTCAAAAGGAATTTCAAACCATGCAACTACCAAATACTCTAAATCCCAAAATCGCCCTTCTTCAATAATGTATAGCCTATATGCAAGATCAACATCATATTTCATCAATTCATAACAAATCTTTCCAAGGAACACTTCCAAATCATTGCAAATATAATAATATCAAATTCCTAAACCAAAATCTTCCGAAACCATTAAAATCCATGAAGGCAAACTCTGTATGAACTTGCTCCAAATCTGCTTTAGCACAATGGCGATAACTGTATGAAACCACACCCAATCTGCAAGAGGGTTTTCATCTTCAAGAGATTATGGAAGATTTCCCTCCAACTTAAATAATTCATTTTTTCCTCCACTTATGTGCTCACTTTTAAGTGCCTAAATAAAAGAATATATTTTCCCCTTTCCAATGAGCTATAACACTTAATCAACTTTTAATCATTTTCACCCTTAGGAATTTAGATGAAAATAATAATTGGCACCCACAACCTTTCCAAACGCAACAGCCATAACAATTTTCTCCTATAAAACAAATCCAACTGCAAAAGAAAAATCAGATCTCCCAGATTTTACACCCTAATTGAATCAAAGAAAATCTCAAACCCAGGCCTCAAAATACACAAATATCCGAAAATGAACCATAATTAAGAAAGTTCAACAAGGGAATAAATATAGTTTCTTAGCCTTGGGAAGTCGAGAATCAACATGGGCAAGGAAGAATGGTGTTAACTGTGGCAAGAAGGATAGGTTTTGAAATGCAGTTGTGTATATCAGTGCTGTTCAGGGAATGCAGCATTAGAGAATTATGAAAATTTCCGTAAGAGTTCAGTGCCAATGAAAGTGATGTATCTTTGGAATGGCTAATGGAATATTTTTTTTGTCCAAGTTTTTGATTCTCTTAAGGTTGAGTTTTTGACTGGTAGAGTCGATAATAGATGGTTCGCCCTATCTTGATATTTTGCAATTTTAGCATGGGCCGTCAAAGGTCCATCGCCTGGATCTATAAGAATGGGTCATGTTTTTTCGCCAAATTAATCATTGAGGATAACATTGATGAAAATATTCATGAAGAGGTTGCCCCAAAAGTTGAGGTCGAGATTGAAATTCAAATAAGCCCAACTGAGGCTTTGAATGCTGAGAATTGTGGTGGAGTTACTGCTAGCATGGAGGTTTCAAAAACTGAGAAAGTTTATTTTATTGGTAATTTTGGAAATTCCAAAAACTCAGAAAAATAGGCTTCGTGGTCAGAAAAATTTGAAGCCTGTGGTTGATGTGGTATCCATGAATGGTCCTAAATTAAATGAATTGATCAAGAAACCCTCAAATGAGGGCCCCACTGGTGGAAATAATTAGAGAGGGATATAAGAGATGCAAATTTGTCTAAGGTTCCAAAGCCAGATCCTGTGACTGAGTTACCAATAAATGGTTTTCAAGCAAAGAAATTGCTCAATTAAACATCAATTAAGGTTCCAACGGGTACAAATGAATTGGATAGAGGCCCTTCCGATACAGGTTTGTTTGAGGTTCCAAGAAGCCAACTAGCGAATGAAACATCACCTAGAGTCCTCACAGACGCAACTCAATTGCAGAAAGGTATCTAGGTATCGAGTGATGAGATTGGGGGTGGTGTCCTTAATCACAATTTGCTTTCTGAATTCCAATTTGCTCATGGATTTGAACAGCTGGGGGACAAATTGATCAATTTAATGGATTACAATAAAGAGTACGTAGCCATGCAAAATTGTTTCCTTACCGGCCTAAACAAAATTGGACTTGCAACCAGTGTTACTGGCATTTATCAAAATTCACGTATAGGTAGGCTGAGACAGGCTCGGCTGCAGGTTTTCAACAAACAGGTTGAGATAACTAGAAATTCTCATGGTAATGTAAATGTTAAATATGCCTGACATGGGGGATCTGGTACGTGTATATCATCAATACTACTTCATCGTTATAGAAATAACAGATTACACTCCAAGGGGTTGAGCTTAATTAGTTAAAATGTTGGGTTCTCATTGTGGAGACCCAAGTTCAAATCCTCATTGGGACATCGAATGTTGAATTCTAAGTTGTGTCTCTTGGCCTTCCATAGTAGGCTTCTAATGTGGATGTGGTTTCTAAATAAAGCGGATTTCTAAAGTGGTGACTCTTGATCTTCCATAGGTGATTTCTAGTGTGTTTGCTCATAAAGAGCTTGTATTGGTCTCATGTTGATGCTCATAAAAGCATAATATTTGTAAATGATATGCAATATAAAAAAATAACAGATTACTGGATGGTGGTCCAGCATATGGTGTGTGTTTATCTTACTCCAGAAGATTACCCCTACTAGAAGTTCAATTCCTACTAGAAGTGATATCTGATTCCTAAAGGCAGTGAAATACTTTTAAGATACACTCTCAGTACCAATAAAAGAACACCAACCATAATCTGCAGGGTTTAGTCTACAGAAACAACTCATTAATACTTTGGACTTCTTGCCTTATTTGAACATAGATCTTTAACAAAAATAGTCTCTACCAGTCCTGAATCGTACAATTGAAGTGTTGAGTTCCAGTCACAGAGCACTCTAATTCTCCATGTGAGTTTAGAGCTATTTATACTAATTCAAGTTCCAGAAACTCAAAACTAATATGAACCAAAAAACAAAAATCACTGCTATCACATTTTGACTAAAAATCATTTCACCACATTCTAAAAAACACATAAAACCCACTATTTAGGGATGGACATTTACACAACTCAACAACAGCGGTATGTACAAGTGCAGAGACAAACAATAAAATATGCTAGAAGTACCTCGGAGTGCAAGTTAGGAGTGAGTAGCAAATGAAACTGATCACAACATTCACAATTGTTTCAATGGTACTAAATGCAGAGTCTTGATGAATTAGGGGATGTAGAGGACAAGAAGCAAACAACAAGAAAAATGGCAACTTAATAGATGCACTATGCATTGGGTAGAAGGAAAAGCATAGGCACTGAGAGAGAAATTATAATATTCAATCTACAAAAGTTTTTACCCCTCATCCAGCAATAAAAAGGTTTTGGATATGAATATATTGAGACATGAAAGCTACAAAAGTTTTACCCCTCATCCAGCAATAAAAAGGTTTTGGATATGAATATATTGAGACATGAAAGTTCCAAATGGAAATTTTACTGTTCATGTTTCAAATATCTACATGAAAATTTGAATATTAGTTTTAAGTTTTCGATAATATATAGTTTTCAATACCTACCATAAAGGCTAAATATGTAATTTCATAGCAAACCTCTATGTCTTAACAAGATAAGTTTCAAAGCAATATAAGATAAGCCTTGCAAACCAAACATTCAACTAAGAGACAAATCCTGTAAGGTAAGGATGGATGCTGGTGCAATACAATATATTCCACACATAGATGAGCAACCAAAGAACTCATCTAGACTATTTACTTAAAGAAATTTAAAGGGTGTCATCTAGCAGGATTTAATAAACTTGAAATAAAATTGCATAATGTAGAAACACTTAAATCAATGGAAGGTATGACTAATTAGTCCAACCACATTAAAACATCATTCTCTTTATATGTATAAGAAGATCTCCCTAGTTAAAAGTATTGTAAGATGAGTCAGCCTTTGTGTGTAGCCCCTAAGGGGTGATTAATGGCAACCGCTTTAGCTAAATGTGCCTAGGCACCATGTACCCTTGGCATCGGAATACTCTTGGATGGAACATAAAGAGCCCCCTTGGTTGGAGAGGATAGGGCATCTTATATACATGGTTGGGAAACTTTGCACCTCTACTTTAGGAACTATGGGATACTGCAAACCAGGCAGCACCATCACAGAAGGCTATAATCTCTAGTTTCATATACACAACCAAGTATTCCTTGTTTACTTGCTAATGTTCCATTTGTTAAGATTGAGCCTATGATATCTACTTGTTGTGTAATAGGGAGTTAATCTCTAACACTACGGTCAAGGATAACAACAAACTATGATTAGAATTTTGATGTTTGAGGTAGGTCTGCATTGCTGGTTTGAAATGCATAATAGCAGTAGCTCTAGTGGAGACTACTCGTAGGGAGTATGATGCTATGTTTACCTTTTATGAAGAATATAACAAACCTGGGCTATAACAGAGCTGGGAATGATTCCTTATGAGTAAGAGGTGCATGAAATTCATTGATGCATAGGTGGGGCTGCAAACCTATACCTTGGAAGATCTTAGAATGAATCATTGTAAGAAGACTTTAGAAAGAAAACAAATGCTCTCATAAATATTTACTATGTGTTGTGCATAAAGAACTAATGCCTATTGCCTGGTCTGAAATGCATAATAGCTATGTTACCGGTCCTCCTGCATTTTCCCCTGGGTCCTGGTTCGGTCCTGAGTCCGGATCCTGGTCCAGTCCGGCCTGGCCGGGGATACGGCCAGGGTTCGCAATTTTCACTGTGGGTCCATCCGGGCAGAACCCAGACAGAACCTGGACAGAACCTGCAGCAGGACTGCCAAAAAAGTGATTTTTTTGATTTTTTTTAATAAATGTGGGCAATTTTTTTATTGTTTTTGGTGATTTGACTCTCACTCATGCCAACATAATTTTGAGTTTTTTTTATTATCAAGGTCATATTATATATATCCTTAAGGCATCAAGTTAAGGTAAATGCCAAAATGGAACATATCCTTAACTCATTCTTTCTCTCACTCTTTTTTTCCCTCATTCTTTTTAATGTTTTCTATTTATATTTTATGGATTCTAAATTCAAAATCTAAAAAAGAAAAAACATTAAAGAAGACAATAAGAGAAAAGATGCACAAAATTTTTGATGGTGACCTCGTGGGGGCGGAACATTTTACTTTTTTTGGCATACAGAAACAACCATGTGAATGCAAGTCACTGATCCTTTCAGTACTGATCTACATTCTGAAAGTCTGCTACATTATCAAGGTCATATTTTTCACTTGTGACTTGGAAGTGAACATTGTTTGTTCCTAGTGAAAGAACAGATTATAATGCCCAGATTTATAAAAAAATAAATCTGGTCATTATAATTTTGATTTTTTTGATTATCAAGGTCATATATCATGACATTGGATGTTCGTGTTTGACTAATTGACATTGTAGTGTTTTTAATTTCTAATACTAGCGTGGTTTTGTTTATTATATGATCATATTCATGATGCTATGGTATTCTGAACTTAGTTACTGCTGCAAATAAGAATATATTTCTAATTTTTATATGTTTTTGTATGGGCGAACCCAACCCACACCCAAAAAATTTTTTGACCGAACCCGAACCAGCACCAGGACCGGTAACTTAGCATAATAGCAGTAATTCTAGTGCAGCAGTTCTAGTGGAGACTACTCATAGGGATTGTGATGCTATGTTTGCCTTTTATGAAGAATATAACAAACCTGGGCTATAACAGAGCTGGGAATGATTCCTTATGAGTAAGAGATACATGAAATTCATTGATGCATAGGTGGGGCTGCAAACCTAGACCTAGGAAGATCTTAGAATGAATCATTGTAAGAAGACGTTAGAAAGAAAACAACTGCTCTCATAAATATTTACTATGTGTAGTGCATTAAGAACTAATGCCTATTGCCTCGTCTTGCTAAATGTAGGAAACTGATTTGTTATGATGTCAGTGGAGTATACATTCTAACCATGATCATTTTAGTTCAGCCATGTGGGATTAGTAATCTTGTATGTGGGTGGAAATACTTACATTTTAGAACTGTTTAAAAAAAAATTCTGATAACCATGGAGGTTCTTATATTAAGAAGATTGAATATAAATTTTATATTTGTATTGCAACACGAATTTCATGTTTTTGAATTTCCACTTCCCTTCATATCCTCATCCCAAAGAATTGGAGATATAGATTGTAACTACAAAATATGTAAAAATTTAAGGATTTGTAGAAAAGGAGATAACAAACTATAGGTAATTGAAAATCATTAAATAAATATTTGGCAAATGACTAATAGTTATAGCTGCAAAATATGTAAAATTTCAAGGATTTGCAGAAAAGGAGATCTCAAACCATAGGTAATTTTGAATAAAGATTTGGCAAATGAGCAATGGAGGCAACTACACACCAAATTGATTGCATCTGCAAATCTGATTTTTCACCACTAGCTCAGGAACAAATAAACTCAGTTCAGCTGAATAATAAAAGTGTTGAATGAAACATAAAAGTAGAACTTCAAAGAGCTTATACTAAGAGAAGACATTGAACCGCCCAAAAATACATGATGTAATCCCTATAGTACTCTTAATTGTTTATCTACAAGCCATGTGGTACACAAGTCACTTGTAGAGTGAACTGGTAAGCTAACTCCAATGCCCTAGGCAGCAAAAGAACAGTAACAAAGCACAACAAAAACTACCTATTCATTGGTTACTTCTTTGTTCACCAGTCACAATCTATTCTATGTAGCATTCACTAAGGATGACAAATAGCATAGAATCAATGATTATATCTTGGCATCGTCACTGTTTAACCAAATATTTAACTCCCTCCCCATTTCTTTTTAACTTCACTATTCATCAAGGATGGCTAACACACACAATTGTCCAATGTTTGATGGAGCTTGAATAACCGCTACCGTCTATTATGTATCAAGGCAGACATCTACAACTGATATCACCAGCTTCATGACAATGCAAATATGGAGAATTAATGGTACCATCAACTGTTGGTCTTAAGGTACCACCTCCTCCAAACTCTCCAAAATTTTACAAGCTGTTTCACTGGATTTTAGGGGCACATTCAGAAGGTTTGAAGTCGAATCTTTAGTGGCCTCTTTCAATTGATTACTGGTTGAACAAAGTGACTTAGAATTACTCAATGGGGTGCAAAAGCTGGTCTTTTGTCGAGTGCTCCTTATGGGGCGTCCTGACAGCCTGGGTTTCCTATTTTTTAACATCTGCGAGCAAATCATGTTGTATAAATAACAAGATATTCGCAGAAACGAGAGAAACTTGGGAGAAAAGTTGGGATTCTCACCTGTTCTCCGCCTGTAATTGGAAACCGAATCGGCGACCACTGCGATTCTAGGGTGCTTACTGGAGTCCCATTGCCTATGTCCTGTGAGTACAACAAAAATAGTCATAAAACACAGAACAGATGCAACATTCATTCAAATGCTCTCATTGAAACATCAAATTTCAAAATAAAATTGTGAAATACTTAATAGAACAAAAATAGTTTCAACTCCTATTAAAAGCATAAATTCGATGTGCAGCGGCTCTCCATTGTGCACCTCAACTTCTTCAAGGGTGCGCTTCCTGCAGACGGAGTTGAACAATTTCTCCTTTCTTTCTTCTCCTCTTCCCCCCATCTCCTTAGCAATTGACATTCCCCTGTTTGAAATTGTTACAGAAGCCATTCCGAGTTTTTTCGGCAGTACCCTTTGCTTTTATTTGGAAATCAAAATTTAGTGTAAAAAACCAGTTTCCAGAGCAACGAACACATGTTCATGGTAGGGTTCCTCATTCGTTTATTCATAAGTGGAACCTGTCTTTTTTTCTCTGCTGTTTCTTATGCATTCTCTGCAACCTTTTTTAGCAAGCTCAGAGTGAGAGTGTGAGTGTTATAAATGTACAGTTAGAAGAATTCACCACTGGGCTACTTTTGTGCACTACAGCTAATAAGAGTTTAGCTAAAGCACGACACAATGAAGACAAAGGGAAGATCAATACTAAACACACACATATATATATACGAGCACAAAATTCCCTCACCAGATAAGATGAATCAAAAGGAAAAAAAAACAATGTATTGTTAGTCTTGTACACTAACATATATGAGCACAAAATTCCCTCACTTGATAAGATGAATCAAAGGGAAAAAAAACAATGTGTATTGTTAGTCTTGTTCACTCTAACACACTATATTGAGGTTACCCATGACTCAACAAATAAACAATTTCATATGAGACATGAATTCATTTGTTAGATATCATTATTTGTCCTTTTGTCACTTACCATGTTTTTGTTTTTTTTTCCTTTATGTTTTCATATCCATGTTTCTAATTTAAATGTGGATAATACAAAAACACCTTTGGGTGAGTGCAAGATCATCATGGGCAAGGCTTAAATTTGATAGTTGTATCACTGTATTTAGACATTTTAACTGTAAAATACAACTGAAATTTTGAAAAAAAGGAGAGATTTTGGACAAACTGTCAAAATTTATATAAGATTATGATGATATATACATTTGGTTTTTATATAATTTATTTATACTAAAATATGTCATATTATTTGAAAGGTAGTCAAATTTAAGCCCTGATCATGGGCCAAATAGTGGCAATAGGCAAAAAAATGTGTGTATACTTAGCCAAAATCATGAGACGAATATTTAACTTTTTGTTGGGATCAGATAGAAGTTTAAAAAAGGCTTGGTAATGTCAAGGAAAAATGGATATCCATTCTATTAAATAAATATCCATTTTATAAAAATAGATATCTATTTATTTTGTTGCCATTATGTAACCATAAATTGGCACCTGTAGGTTTGTCTGATATCATTTATAGAAATAGATATCAGTTATTTCAAATATGCATTCTGGGAAATCCTTCATTTTCTCTTGTGCTAGCAAGTGATAGGTGTCTTCATAGCACACATTTAACAATTCATAGAGGTAATTTTTTTATTTTATTGAAATCAAATTGAATCAAAACTAAATGAAAATTGTTTATATTAGTTTAGGGTTTTTAATTTGATTGAATGTAAATTTTGTATTTGTATTGTACTATGAATTTCATGTTTTTTAATTTGATTGAGTGTATGTTTTGTGCATTTTGATTTTTTTCATATAGTTTAGGGTTTTTAATTCAATTTCAAATGTAGTTTGGAGTTTAATTTTTATTGTGTTCTAAATGTTTGATTTAAATTGTATACATATGGTTTAATAAAATATTGTTCTAAATCCTAAAGGTGTATGTTTTATATTTGAAATAGGTAATATGGAAGACCAACCTCAAAATCCGAGCATGCCTCTATTCTTCTAGGATTGGTGACCCTTGTTTTTAATTTTTTTTCAATTTTATAATTCTTGAGCCATCTATTTTTTAGTGTTAAGGTTTTATGTGCATAGACTAAGTCAAGAGAATGCATGATAGAAGTATCCCATTGAATGTTTGCTCAAGAAGTTAGTAAGGAAATAAATTTTTGAGTTGAGTTACTTTTTTCTAAGTTTGGAGCCAAATTTTACCCTGGGAAGACTTTCAAGGTTTTCATGTAGACATGTAGTTGTTGCAAACCCAATCTCTTTCTCTAAAGATTTATTTGTTAAGTCACTAGCAGAAAAATGCTCCTGCACTACTTTAAATCCTTGATTTGGACTACTAAAATTATTTTAATGTCCCAAGGTTTTGGACCTCTTTATAGTGGTTTCCAAAGTATACCAAATCTTTGGTTTCTTGCTTAGACTGCTTTATTGTAGTTCTTTGACCTCTTTATTGGCATAGCATGCTTCTAGAGTTTTCCTTTGATTTTCTGCGAAGTTATTTCAATGGAGTTTGTTCCAACTTGCAGGCATTGCTAGATTGTTTCAAGTTTCTACGTATCTACTTGAGACACCATAGGTGAAGTTCTACATCCACTTTGTGGCACCTATAGTCCTACTTGAGATCTCCTCCTATCCACTAACATTGCAAGTAATCATCAAGCTACAAAGAAACCCTAATTCTCTATTGAGTTCCTTTAGGTGGAGTTTTTGTGTGCTCCTATAAACACTACCAAACCACTTATATACCTTGATTTCCTACCAAGTTCCTTTTGTAGAGTTTTTTTTTTAATTATTGTAATTTCTCATGTGCAAAATGTTACCCACCATTTTGAACAAGACAAATTTCGTATTTTTATCTTACAATTCCGAGGTGTAGAATTTCTTTCCAAAGAAAATAAAGTTTCTCCTTTCCAACATTTTGATTTCCAAATAATATTTTGGATATAAATATATTTTTAATATTTTCCCTATATTTGGAAATTTGAAAATTATATTATTAATAATAAAATTGCCCAAGTTCGTTGAAAATTTATTTACTTACCCCATTTGGATGAGATCGAAAATTTATTACGATCATCCACTTTAAAAGTTTATTTAAGTGCTGGTGAAAGTGAAAAATTGCAACATGTGATTAAATCAGCAATTATTAACATTTTAGAGCTACGTCGGCAATTAAAGAGGTTTAAGAACCTCAAAAATGCCCGACTCTCTTTGCAATCGACTTTTCTTGAAGTTCAAGAACTTCCTTAACAGTTTAAAAGTTCTTAAAACTACCGATTGGCTGACAAGCTTCATATTTGCTTGCCGAAAAAACTGCTACCCAGTCACAATCTTCAATTTTGATTGCACTATGGTGCTTGAAATTTTAGGGAGTTTCTGTTTTGAAGCAAGGACTGACACCATGATATATGCAGAGCAAATACTGATCGGTGGGCATTATATGTGAGAGCTACGCTTGAAAAAACTTGACTTGCACCGACTGACAAAGAAGAACACTCCAAGAATTTGAGGAGACAGTTTTCCTTCCTTATACCCTATTTTTTTTTCACATTTTTGACTGTTTTTCTGCTAACACAGACAGATTTCAGGTTTGTATGGACCTGCACGAAATAGTACCATACTTGTGAGTGGATGGGAAGTGAGAGCATTGTTTAGAGAGTTGAATGTATTGGTTATGTGGTGATTTCATTGTATTTGGTGCAATAAAACAAGCTTTAACCTGTCACTGCCCTATCACAGAGCTAGGGTTTTCAATGACCTTAGAAATTCTGTAACTTTTGATTCCACCTGTGAAAACCCTTCAAATTGCTGGAGAACCTTCATTGGAATGTGTACCAAATGTCCACCAAGGGAGAGCCAAAGAAACACTTACATGTGCGAGTTAATAAGGTTTGAGTTTGTTCCCTGTTTAAAAGACTGTCAAAACCCGAAGGATATTGAGGGTTTATTGAAAAGTTGATATGCTGAGTTTATCACAGAAAAGTGAGGGCTTGATGAAACCCTATGGGACTTGTTAAAGGTTAAAGAAGCCCCAGAAGGCACCAAGAAAGATTATTGCCATACTAAGTATCCAAGTAGGACTATTGAGGGTTTAAGCCTAGAAAGGTAGGCTTGTAGAACAAATTTACAGGGTATAGGTTGAAATCCCATTGAAAGGTTAGTAGAATCTTGTGAAGATTGTTTGAGTACTCTACATTATCTTATGCATCAGATATCAAGGGAAAACTATTACCAAAAAGAGATAATGTAGATGGTATAATAGATTAAGTTTTAAATGGTTTTAAGTATATAGAACCAAACTCTTAATCTTTATTTTTTGAGAAAATTATCTACTTAGTTTTTTTTGAACAATTTAGTCCTACTAATATATCTAAGGTTAGGTATACATTAGAGACTTTGAAATATAAATGTATACTTGTATAGTTTACTTTAAAATCTATCTAATGAGGGGCCACACAAACTTCCACCTTCATGTAGTTGGTCTTATTAGTAGAGAATATATTTAATATCAAGGCAAAGATAAACTCATTCCTTTATTTAATTGACTTTATATTGTCCCTTTAGAAAATTATTAACTAATTGCATGTCCCCTTAAGTCATCCCCTAACTATGTTCCATAAATTAGGTAATGGATTTAAATTAATAACTCTAGGGTTTAGTTTAGTAATTTTATGATTAAGTAAATAATTAATTGATTTAGCATCCTACCCTATTAATAACTCTAGGGTTTAGTTTAGTAATTTTATGATTAAGTAAATAGTTTATTGATTTAGCATCCTACCCTTAGCAAATCAGTTGGTAACTATATGTACCCTTAAGCCATCCCCCTAAGTCCCCTTAAGCCATCCTCTAACTATGGTCCATAAATCAAGTAATCAATTTAGTTTAATAACTTTGGTATTTAATTTTATAAGTTTAAGATTAAGTAAATAGTTAATTGATTTCATATCATCCTTGTAGACACCTAAGTCATCCCATCATCATCCTAGCCATAAGCAAGACATCACTTAACAATTTCATCTACACACATTGAGTAATTTTGAATATAGTTGATTTGAAGCTTCTTTTGATATATATATAAAGTAGTCACATGTTTCATGGTTTTATTTTAAATATTTAATTAAATGTAATACACACATTGAGTAATTTTGAATATAGTTGATTTGAAGCTTCTTTTGCTTGTGGTCTCCCAAGTTTAGAACATGAGACTTCTTACTGACTTCTATCACTCACACACACACGCGCACGCACGCACACGCGCACTTGCACGCACACACGCACGCACACACGCTCGTAGTGTACAGATGATAATATAGCAAAGGTGAAATGTGTGAATTCCTACATTTAAATAAAAGGAATTACACAAGAGTATTAAAAATACAAGCATGTATTAAAGATCTAAATTGCATAAAATATTAGTAGAAATCTCAAATGATGTAAAATCCAACCATTCATCATGCACCACACCTTCAATTGCCTAGGTTATTTCCTGCATATATATTTTAAAGATTGAATTTAAAATTATAAAGTTATACAAAATTTTAACCATATATGTAATATGTACAAACTATTAAATTTATTTAATGTGGACATATCAACTTTTATATTGTACACAATGAAAACTTGTATTTTAAATAATTTACACACCAAAAAACACTCAAGGGTATCTAAGCCTGGAGGATTGGTGACACTTTTTAGTTGGGACTCTAACATGGAAATGTCATGACCACCCAATTATTGTAAACATGATTACAAATAATTATAAGCTTTAAATATTATACTTTAAGGTACTTCTAGGAGTTCACATTCCAATTATTCTAGATGAATATAAAACCTAATTACATTTAATTTTAAAATACTAATTGATTTAATGAGCTCTACATTAAAGGTTACCTTTTGTTGTATTGTATAAGGTGTCTCAAGACGAATAGTTGTCATCACTAGATAGTCCAATAGTGAAGATCCACCCCTCATCTACGCATATGACAAAATAATAGTTTTTCATCAATATTTGGCAATTACATGCATATATATATAGAAATAATTTATGCACCAAGTAGCATTAATTTATCTAATTTTTGAGAATATGTAACAAACTAGACAAGAATGCCTCCTATATTACAATCCTGGAAGTGGATGTGCTAGGACCATAATAGGATTGATTGTCATTCCTACACACATCAGGCACTAGACTCTGAACTAGTGTTGATGTGCTTGGGGTGTTGGATGAACTAACACCATCTCCTCCATGCTCTCTATTAATCTCAATTACAAATTAGGTATCCTAGTCAGTCAAGTTTTCTAAGAGCCTACTTAATGCTCCTAGCACTAGAATCATTCCCTCCTAGTGAAGGGAGTAGGAATGGCAGGACCAAGAGAAGTGACCAAAGGTGCAAAGCGTAGTGTCAATTTGGATTGACATGCATACCACGTCTATGTTGTGGCATGCTACCACCAACACCCGAGAATGATCTCATATCAAAATAATTAGGTTTCAAACCCAATTGAAACTCAACCCAAAATTTTCACCAAAAAAAACAAAAAACAAAGGCACTTCAAAGTTGTTGTGTGGTTTATGGTCAAAGACCATCCACTAATAATCTCAAAAATTAGCTAAAATTTGACAGTGGCTACACCATTTGATTGAATTTTTATTTTTATATCTATTGGAGGGATAGGAAGATTGTTGAAAGGGTCAATGAAATGTGGTGGTAGAGTTTATTTAATAATATGCATATCATGTATTTCTTTATACAAAAAAAACCATCAAAATAAAATTGCCTCTATGCCTCCCTCCAAGAGTGAAATCTATTCAAATGTGTATCTATGCTTCTAACTAAATCAATTATAGTTTGCATAGAACTAAGCAAAATATGGAATGTGTGGGGCAATATGAGGATCATTTTGAAATATATTTATTTTTGTGTGGAAGATGGCAACGTTTCGAGTTATTTTTCTTTTAACTTCTCTTCATCATTTTGGCGTGGGGTGATAGCTTTTGGGGTGGGAATAGGAGGGGGTGGAGGGCAGTTTTGGGTCAAGATTTAAGAAAGTGATTGTTGAAACCAACACCAGTCTTATCAATCCAAACAAACCGCTTCACAAATTTGCTCCTTTGTTCAATAGCTTGTAATGAGTAGTCTAATAGAGAACTACTTATTAAACAAATCTAATGTAACGAGGTCCATTCATCATATGAATGTTACTTACTACTGGTTGGTATGAAGGAACATGTCTTGAATATGTGGCTAAATGAACAACACGCCAAACTATCTATATACACCTAAAAATGACACGACTTTGTCTAAATAAATATTCTTAATATTTATTTAAGTCTAATTCCTCTATCAATAAATAAATAAACAAATTTATTTATTTGATTCATATTCCTCTAAATTAATTAAATATCAAAGTATATAATTACCTCTTCTAAAGTCAAAATTAAATAAATCCATTATTTAATTTAATTCTTCCAAAACAATTAAATAATTCTAAAGTATTTAATTAAGTCATTTATTCCTCCATATTTAAATAAATCAATTAAATTTATTTAAATCCTCTCAATCTTTAAAAATAAAATATAATCAAATATTTTATTTATTCTTCCAAATCATGCACAAACAATTAAATAAATAAATTTATTTAATTTACTTTCTTATCTTCTAATTCCTTAATTAAATAAATTTATTTATTTAATTTGCTTTCTTATCTTCTAATTCCTCAATTAAATAAATTTATTTATTTAATTCACTTTCTTATCTTCCAAATCTTCTAAAAATAAATCTTCCTTGTCATGCAAAAGCAAAAGCTGAGTTAACTGATTTAAAACAACTTTATTTTTATCAACAAACTCTTAAATTAAAAAAATATATTCTAATTTAAAAAATAAAAGCTCATCCTCATCAAGAAAGCAGTTAACTCAATAAAGCTTCCTTTTTTAATGACACATGTCTTCTTTCTATTCGCGCACGTTCTCTCAACTATCCTCTTCCATTGATCTTCTTATTTCTTCTACACCGTTGATCTTCTCTTGCACAAGTCTATAAATACTCCTCTATTCTTCCATTTCAATAGAACGAAGCTTTCAAGTAAGATTACTCTGTCGAATCCATAGCGCGCCATTGGCACCCCTGCTCTTGCATTTTCCATTATCCACCTCACATTGTATTGAAGCTCATCTTCAATACAACAAGTATCCGAGCCATTTCTCCTTTGTCATCTTGAGGAATCAAAGCAAGGAAGCAAGCTTCTTGAGGGCTACATTTCATCACCAAAGATCAATCAAGAATAGGCGAGCAATGGAAGCAGCTAGGTAATGAAGTATTGTAAGTTGTTTACTTAGTTTTAGTCTTTGTTATTTGCATATTCTATTGTAGTTATTGGGTTTATGATTCATTTTGATATTATCCAATTTTACCCGTAACATTTCTAGTGCCCACCGTGGGGCCTTTGCCCCAAATCTAACCAAAAATTGAGTTCTTGAGTGACAAGTTCCATATAGGCTCCGTGCAATCTTCAAACAGGTTCATTCGACGCATTTGTTCCAATATCCTACGCATCTGATATTTGATTCGGTGCTTTTAGTCGTTCTGCACGTACATCCCTTCTTTCGGTGCTTATAACCCATTCTCTTCCACATTTGTAATTGTTGCGCTTTTGAGTACTGTTTCTACGCATTCAGTCTCTTAAGTTGCGCATATGATTTCAGGAGTTGTCTAGGGATTTCTTGCAAGTTTTTTAACACTGACATTTGTCGTGCAGGATTGATGTTTTGATTCCCGTGCAGGGTTAAGAGCTGGATAGTTTCTTTTCCTTAAAACACACATCATAGATTAACTAGGAGGAAAAGTAAAAAAAAAGTAAAAAAAATGTATGCATGCAAATCTCACGTAATTCTTAACTAGGAGTGTAGTAACAAACATTATTGCTATCTTTGCATTATTGCTATCTCTGTTAGTTTAGAACATGGCTATCTTGCAAAAGGAAATGAACCAATGCTATCTTTAATCACTTCAAAGTTAACAACTGTGTGAGTGCCCAAGTAGATAACGCATATAGTTTTTTTCATTTTAAATAGGATTGGATAAACCACTGTTTTCTGTGTCTGCTGAATGACAATAGGCTTATGCTCTCCCCTTTACTAGGTGACCAGAACACCAGACTTGCCATTCTTTATGTATAACCTTTAGAGGGGCCTGCCCTTGGATGCTAGCCTGTCCAAGTGGGAACGACCCTAAGTGGTAATAGGCTAAAGCCAAGCCCTACCAATCCACTATAAATAAATTGTGCTTGAGGCGAAAGCTTCCTGCAACGAGTGCTGCTGTGTTACACCGACAACCAACCTCCCCCAAAACCCTTCAAAGCCTAACCCTTGAAGGCTGGGAGACTCCATAACGGAGAGTAGCACTGCCGCACATGTAAACACTCGAACGGTTGCCTTGACTACTTAGCCATTGTCTAGTATACCAAAATCCTCTATTTGTTGGTGCAAACGGTGGGACCTTTGAAGCAGCCCCGATTCATGTGATTCTTAGTAGAGGTAGCAGGGACAATCCTAAGGTTCGGTGGGGGTACAAGCCTAAGGAAACCTGGATCTAGTATGCATGAGAAGTGAGTGCCGTGGAGGTGAGCCGATGCTACCAAATCCTGGAGCTACACGCTTTGAATATGCACAGCGAGGGGACTCAACAAATACTATCTTTTCCAGCCTAGGTTGTAATTGTTCTTGTGTCAAAAAGTCCACAAAAATACAAAAATAAAATAAAAGATAAAAATCATGAAAACTTCTATGTGTTTGTTGTGTCTTTATCTACCATAATTGAAAATCAGAATTCAAAAGAGACCAAGTTTTCAACCAAAAAAGAAATTTTTTGAAAAACGTGCCGAAAAACTTTGCAAAAACAAACTGAAAAACCAGAACTACGCATGTGCTGCGACCTGCTGCGCTTTTGCCTTCTATTCCTACGCATTTACTGCTGCACATCCATTCCAGAGAGTTGTTCCGTATTTTCTTGGAGAAAAATTTTCAACTTTTCTAGCCACCATCTCAAACTTGTTTCATTTTTGCCAAGATCTGATTAAAATCATGCAAGTCAACCAATTCACTCTTTTTCCGCACCATAGCTACCTTTCCCACGCTCGCATTATCCAAAACTCTTCCAAAATCAAGCAAGATATCCAAAACTAGGTTAGAACCAAGATATTCTTAATCATATCAAACCTCAAACAAACCTAGTGAGTCTCCACTATCAAGGATCAATCATCATTTTCTCTCGGAACTCCATTAGTGGCTTGTGCAAAAACTAGTCTACATCAAGTAATTGGATTTTTATCATCCATACTTTTGACTATCATTTTTCTCAACTAACTTGTTTGACACCAATTTGATCTAAGGAGAACCTTGCCCAAACCTTGGCACATTCTACCACCTCTTGTTCAAAACTTTCAAGCTCACTCCATCCCATCTCACATCACCTTGCATGGTCTTAACGAGGTCTCAAAAACAAAAGCAAATTGAAATGACAAAGAAAACTATTCCATCCTCTCACGACAGTGATGAGGAAATTTCTCTAGAAGAGATTCTCCACACTCAACAAGATTAAAGATTCCAACGCTTAATGGACAAGGTGCTGGCCCAAGACCCTACTAAATTCTTTCTCCACTTAGCACAACAAGGAGTCAAGATCCCTAAAGATTTTGACGTAGAAGCTCTAAAAGAACATGAGGAAGAAAGAAACCCTGAGGGAAGCACACAAGAGGAAATAACGACAAACAAAGCAAAACAACCATTGATTCTACAAACACCCTAAACTTAATGCACCAACAGATCCAAGCTTTACAACAATAATTCACAGACATGCAAACATGGACATCAACTAAGCACTATTCCCTAGAGGATTTTTCGCCATATCCTTTTGATAGGACCTTGATTATGATACCTTTCCCCTCTAAATTTGAGATACCAAAATTTGATAAATATCGTGGAAAGGGTGGTCCAAGGGACCACATTAGGGAATTTAACATTGCATGTCTTGAAGTCGCACACAATGATACTTACCTTATGCGACTGTTTCTAATAAGCTTAGGAGGGCAAGCCATGGAGTGGTTTTCTAGACTACTGCCCAGCATTAAAAGCTGTAACAAACTTGTGGACAGATATGTCACGCACTTCTATAATATTGAGCACAACACTTCAATTTTAGATCTTTGTAACACCAAGCAAAAAGGTGGAGAATCTTTCGCTGCCTTCCTACAAAGATGGAGATAGTTGGCAAGTAAGTGCCCACATCAAATGCCTGAAAAACAAATGCTAGAGATGTTTGTCCATAACTTACAAACTGACCTAAGCTATCAGATACAAATCTAATGTCCTACTTCCTTTAGTAAGGTCATTGAGATGGGTCTAATCATCGAAAAGGCTTTAATCGCCAAAGGTCAAATAAAGCTATATAAGGACACTCCTAGCACCAATACCAACACGGATAAACCAAGATTCTAGACAAAGAATAAGAACCTTGTGAATGATGGGGTGGTAGATGCTAAGAACGCGACACCAAAGCAACCAATCTTCAACTTGTCAAACCCTCAAAACAACCCCCCTCAAAATAAACCATGAAATACTGAATCATGATTTACAAGCTATCAGCCTCAAAGGAAATTCACACCCCTAGGGGAAACATTGGAAACTGCTCTACCAAAATTGATCACAAGCAAACTCATGACACTTCCAACAGTGCAAGAATATGAACCAAAAGTCAAACCTCATTGATGGAATGACAATGATTTCTATGAATACCACTGAAACAGGGGGCACAAAACCAATGACTGCATTGTGCTTAAACACACTATCCAAGATTTAATAGATCAAAACAAAGTTTCACTTGATGGACATACCTCTAATAATGATCATCGTGCATTCAAAGATCCGCTTCCCAATTATGAGCAGGGAGGACCTTCCAATCAAAACAACGGTAGAACTAACAACGCCAATTACACAAATGTGTCATTTGACTATGTTGTTAATCATATCTCAGAAAGTGATCCACACATCAATGTGATCACCATCAACAAAGACTCGGATTGTAACGCTACCACTCGTAGTAATAGAGTCACTCTTAGAGGAGTCCCCGCCTCTCCGTCTAATCAGTACAATATCCTAGATCAGCTCCATAAGACACCTGCACATATCTCCATTCTAGAACTTCTATGTCTGTCCCCGTCCCATAGGGCCATACTTGACAAAGCTTTATCAGAAGCCTCCATTCTAATAAACCTTTCTGAAGAACAGTTTCAAACCATGGTAGGTCACATTACCTCACCTCACTCCCTATCATTCACTAAAAAAGATGATATGTCAATTACCCAACCTCATAACGCATCACTTCATATCAAAGCCTTCATCCACAAACACAAGATAAAAAGAGTCCTAATCAATGGAGGAGCCAGTTTGAATATTTGCACCTTGAAGCTAATCCTTGCATTGGGGTTTGTAGAGAAAGCTATTGATCCAAAAAAGAAAATGACTATCAAAGCCTATGATGAGGAGGAGAGAACTTCCAAAGGAACTATTATTTTACCAATCAGAGTTGGACCTGTAGTAAAATATGTGACATGCCAAGTCCTCGACATGGAATTAGCATATAACATTCTTCTTGGGAGACCCTGGATACATGCTCTGAAAGTAGTACCATCAACATACCACCAGTGTATCAAATTCCCCTATGAAGGTCAAGAGATCACCATTCAAGGTGACCCCAATCCATTTCAGTATTGCAACTCCATTCATCCTAAACCTGAAGTTGTGATTCCTCATAAGCGCACTTCTGCTTCATCTTCATCTCGTGTTGACCCAGCTTCACTTGCTTCCACATCAAAGGCTTCCCAACCTGACCTCAGACTCAAAGATAAGGGCCTGGGTGAGTACACAATCTCCCAATCCCTCTGTTTGGAACAACTCCCCCTATCTCCCAGATCATATGGAAGACCTACCCTGATCAAATCCAAAGCAGTCAAAACTACCAAAGGTCCGTTTATCAAATGGGGAAGCCTTGAAGAAGAGAGCGATGAAAAAGACATCCTTCAATGGTTATATAAGGATGAATTTAGTGTATCAACACAACAATACCATCACTCCATGATACAAACTGAGCAATATGGTTAAGGATTCCAAATGCTACAAAGAATGGGGTATGAAGGACATGGGCCCCTTGGTTCAAGAAAGGATGGTATCACTAAACCCATCCAACCTCATACCTTGACAGCCCGAGACACTACAAGGCTAGGTTACACTGGCACAACAAGAGCCAATAGAGCAAATAAGCATAAAGGAAAACAACCAGAAACATCTGCTACTAATCTGGATGATCAAATTCAACAACTACAAATGGGGAGTGAGACTAACTCCAATGAATATGAATGGTATAGCCTCTCTGAGCTATCTTGTGATGAGAAAGATATCGATGTTGTCCATGAGTATGACCCAATGCATGCAATTGAGGGATAAAGTCCAAGGGCTAGACCGCTAGAGTCAGACCCACATAATACCGATAGTGAAAGTCGTGAGGAAAGAATGATACCCCCCTTGACAGATCAGCTAATGGAGAGTACCATCGCAGGCATTGTTCGTGCTTATAATGACCACCATAACACCTCTATCTTGACCATCAATACCATCGAACCAGACCAACCCAATGACCCCTTACCATTATTGCACCCCAAACTCATAGATTGGGACTTGCAAGACACTACCCCTGAACTCGATACCTTTCAAAATGATGAAGCCATCATAGACTATCTTGAGCTTAGAGATCACATACCCCCAGGGGACCACAGAGCTGGCTTTGCCATAGAACTCAATGACAAGGCCTATTTTGGAGAGAGTGCCAAGCCTTTCAGTCTCAAAAATGTCAAAATAAAAGAAAGATCTAATGGTGAAAACCGCTCTGCGACAATGTTAGATCATGAAAAAAGTAAAAATATAGATGTATCCAATGGTGAAAACCTCTCTAAGGCACTGAAGGATGGAAGGCTTGACCCTCTACCCAATCTTACACATCAGGAGAGATCTTCAATCTTGATAGAACTAGCAGAGCCAATCAATGTCAGCACAGGGGACAGTCCCATAATGATTCACATGGTACAGTCTTTAACATCACAAGAAAAACTAGCATTTACTGAATTCTTCAAAAGAAAATAGATCAACTTTTCTTGGACATATGCGAATATGCCAGGGCTAGATCCAAATTTCATAATGCATCACTTATCCTTAGCTCCAGGAGCTAAGCCAGTAAAACAAAAACTCAGGAAGATGCACCCGCATGTGGCCCTCATGGTGAAAGAAGAGCTGAAGAAACTATTAGATGTCAGATTCATCAGACCAATAGACTATCCGGAGTGGATTTCAAACATAGTGCCAATTGCCAAACCATATGGAAGAGTTTGAATATGTAATGACTTCAAGGACCTGAATAAAGCTTGTCCAAAAGATGATTTCCCCCTGCCAAACATTGACATTATTGTAGATCTCACGGCAGGGCACTCCATGCTGTCACTAATGGATGGTTTCTATGGATACAACTAGATCAAAATTGCACTTGAAGACCAACACAAGATTGTGTTCACATGTCCATGGGGCACCTATTGTTGGTGTGTCATGTCATTTGGTTTGAAAAATGCCGGTGCAACATATCAAAGAGCTATGACCACAATCTTCCACGACATGATGCACACTATAATGGAAGATTATGTTGATGACATCTTGGCAAAATCACTCACAAGAGAAGGACACCTGGCAGTACTAGACAAAATCTTCACAAGACTGGAACAGTTTAATGTGCACCTCAATCCGAAGAAGTGCGTGTTTGGAGTTACATCGGGCAAGCTACTTGGGTACATAGTGTCTTCCAATGGAATCAAAGTCAACCCAACTAAAGTAAAGGCCATCATGGAAATGTCGCCTCCTAAGAATCTCACTCAACTAAGGTCTCTACAGGGAAAACTACAATCTATCAGAAGATTCATTTCTCAATTGGCAGACAAGTGTCACCCATTTTCCCACCTCCTACATAAGAATGTCCCTTTCAAATGGAACGATGCATGTGAATAGGCATTTCAGCAGTTAAAAGAGTATCTCATGAAGCCACCTATATTAATGCCACCGATTTAGGGTAAACCTTTGCTACTGTATATCTCGGCCACACCAACAGCTCTGGGAGCTCTCCTCGCATAGCAAAATTATGAAGAGAAAGAACAAGCGATCTACTATATCAGTCGAACACTCGTTGGTTATGAACTACAATACACACCAATTGAAAGAGCATGCCTCGTTGTGGTCTTCGCCTCACAAAAGTGGAGACATTACATGTTATCACATTCGGTCAAACTAGTAGCAAAGATTGATCCACTCAAGTATTTACTCAACAAAGCGGCCCTTACAGGTAGATTGTGCAAATGGGTCATGCTTCTCAGCAAATTCGACATTGAATATGTAGACAAGAGGGCAATAAAAGGCCAAGTACTTGTAGACCAACTAGCAGATGCACCTCTAACAGATGACAGCCCTTTGAGCTTTGAATTTCCAGATGAATCTATCTTTCACATAACTACAACAACCTAGAAAATGTACTTTGATGGCTCATACACTCAGCATGGATCAGGAGCAGGTATCTTGTTGATCACCCCTAGTGGCGACACCATTCCTAAATCCTACAGATTACTCTTTCCCTACACTAACAACATGGCAGAATATCAAGCCCTAGTCACTAGCATCAAGCTAGCAGTTGAATGGAATATCAAAGAACTTCAGGTGTATGGTGACTCACAGCTAGTCATAAATTAAGTAAATGATGACTACCAGACAAAAGATGAGAAATTAATCTCTTACAAATGGATGGTAGATGACTTCAAAGAATACTTTGTCCAGATCTCTTTTGAGAAGATACCAAGGATTGAGAACAAAGCTGCAGACACCATGGCCACGATTGCATCTCTCCTTGATATTCCAAATAATCAATCACGTTATGAGTTCTTGGTAGAGCCAGAATCTCATCCGGCATATGACAACCCCGAATCCCATATCATTTGCCACATTGTCAGAACTGATTCCCCTCTCTATGGAAAAATATTTGCCTATCTTAAAGAGAATATCCTCCCACCCGATCTCTCCAGCAACCAAAAATGAACCTTCATCCATCAAGCATCCCGGTATGCCATTCTCGCCAATACCCTATATCGCAGAGGTCTCGATGGTACTCTCCTTAGGTGTCTCGATAGTGAGGAACATCAAACTGCCCTGAACGAAGTGCACGAAGGTATATGTGGGACCCACTCTAGTGGCCCTACCCTAGCCAAGAAACTCATACGCATGGGATACTACTGGCCAACCATGGAACAAGATTCCTACCATTTTGTAAAGAAGTGCAAGAAGTGCCAAATCCAGGGGAACCTGATACATGTACCAGCACAAGAGCTACAACCATTAACAACTCCTTGGCCCTTCTGGCAGTGGGGACTCGACTTAGTGGGCAAGATACACCCTCCTTCATCCTGTGGCCATAAATTCATAATCATCGCCACCGAGTACTTTATGAAGTGGATTGAAGCCGTGCCCTTAGCCAATATCACAGGCAAGCAGATTGCCTTCTTTATCTTGAACTATATCATTTGTCGCTATGGCATCCCTTTGTCTATTATCACAGATAATGGATGACCATTCAAAAATTAGGATGTTAGGAACTATGTGACAAATTCCATATCCAACACTGCTTTTCTACCCTGTATTACCTCTAAGGCAATGGCCAGCGGAGGCATCAAACAAAACTATATTGAAAATTCTAAAAAAGACCGTCAATGATGTCGGCCATGATTGGCATATCCAATTAAATCCAGCATTGTGGGCCTATCGTACAAGTATCCGCACACCCACAGGTGCAACACCATACTCCTTGGTCTATGGATCTGAAGCCATCTTGTCCATCGAAGTCGAGATCCCATCCTTGCAAGTTTCTTTAAAAGGTCTCATATATGATGAAGAGTACAGAGTGTCCAGACTTCAAGAGTTAGAGCTACTCGAAGAGAGAAGGCAACATGCCTTTAACCACCTAAAAGCTTATCAACAATGGATGTCCAACAGCTACAACCACAGAGTAAGGCCCCGCATATTCCAAGTTGGTGATCTAGTCCTCAGAGAAAATCCCAAAAATTAGCAAGATCGAGAGAAGAAAGGCAAGTTTGAACCCAACTGGTTGGGTCCCTATGTCATCATCACAGCCTATGGGTTAGAAGCATATAAATTGGCTACATCGGAAGGTGAACTATTTGATGATCCTATCAACAACATGCATCTTTGCAAGTTCTATACCTAAAAACCCTAATGCAAGGGAGTCCTTAAAAATTCAAAAAAATAGTAAAAGTGATCAAAAAAATAAAACAATTTTTTTTAAAAAAAATGGGAAAATAACAAAAAAATGTCCTTTGGTGAAAACCTGGTAAACAGGCGCCTGGGATAGATATCGTGATAAAAACCTGGCAAACAAGCATTATGTGTATTTTTAGCTCTTGTGTAAATAAAAGCAAGTGGTGAAAACCTGGGAAACAAGCGCTATCTGCGACAAACTGCTTCCTCCATCTGTTGTGACCTCATGTCTCTTGTGTCCATCATATCATTCATCTTGAACCAGTCCTTTGAACCATTTTTGAACTACGTCACCTCTGAGTTATCACATAGGCAAGGCCATTCTCAATGCGCCCCCGAGGCTTTGCTCCACTCCAATTCTATCATATCCATCCCATCGAGTGTCGTCTGTCCTGCTGACCATACCGTTTCTACATCTATGCCATCGCCTAGGTCTTAGGTCCATCAGGTTCACCCCGAACTACGTTACCTCTGCGTCGTCACGTAGGCAAGGCCATTGTCAATGCGCCCCTAAGGCTCCACTTTCCATCCGTTCCATATCTTGTCGTCTGTCATTCTCTCTATCCACATCTGCACCCTTTCACTAGACAAGTGCGTGCAGCAAAGCAAGCTTCCCAAAACAAAAATCTTGGCACAAAACATCAACCTATCCATTGCAAACATATACCAAAACAAACTAATTCTATATCAATTATGTCAAGAAGAACACATTTAATGCAAAAATGTTTTGTGAACAGGTTATCTTACAAGGTCTTGGATTTTTGTCATTATGTCTTTCTATACTACTCAAGGATGCCAAAAGCTAGAGATGCTATGATGGGGCCATAATCTTTTTCTTTGTTTGTTGTTTGTGGATTAATCTTTAGTAATGTGACTAATTTTGTCTAACGACATGATCAACAAAAGATCATCGAGGACTTTTGAGGTCTAAACATGAAAAGGGACAATCCTTGTCTATTGAAATGCAAGAAATACTCAGGTCATCTAGATTCAATTTTGACTAGATGCTTGTATTAACTTTCTATATCAAAATCCATGTAAGTAATATAGGTCATCTCGGTTTAATTATACCTAGATGCTTGTATTTTCTTACAACATTTTAAAAATCCCTGATGATGAAATAAGCACTTCAAAATACTTGCAATATCAAGATGACAAATATCTGCTTTTGTATCCATATCCGTATGCATATACCGTATCCAGTTGCATTCCATATCCCTATCCATAACATATCCAATTGTGTCTCATATCTGTATCCATAGCCAATTGCATTTCGCATACTATCCATGCAATAAATATTCTATGCAGAGTATCAGTATTTACAAAAGCTTGTGAGTCCTATCACCAGTCTTCTATCATTCAAAATCATCATATCTTTCATCCTTGTCCAGTCAATCTGAGCAATGGTCCAAATGCAATTCTATCCTTAATCCATACCAATCCAGTCAAGTCAATCTTGTCAAATGATCCAATCACAATCAGTGGTCTTGATCCTCGTCTAGTTGTAAACCAACTCAATCAGTTATAATCAATCAATTATCTTATACAGGATGTTGCATTGTTGAAATCAGACCAACACACGCATCTTACATGACATGTTTCATTTCTTGAAACCAGACACTATCCTATCATTTTGCTCTAGGGATCTATCGTACCCCACCATGACAACACTGTCGTATATCGTTATCAATTTGGTTTATCGCTTGCCAAGGCCAATACCTTGTTTGTTCTTATATCATTTGTGCATACTTGCTTACTTGCTTGTGTGTGTTATCATTCTATCTTGCATCGCATATCATTTGGCTCTTTCTTCAACCTATTTTTCTTCATCCTAACCTATTTTTCACCTTCTTCATCGTGAGATTATCTGTCTCATGCCTTCTGCCTTCTTCTTGTCCAATCTCTTGAGGGGGCATCCTGTCGTTAAACTTGTACTAGGGGCAAACTAGGGCATGTATCATTTTCAGACAATCTTATTCTTTGAAACAATGTGATAAAACAATCTTATTCTTTGAAACAATATGATAAAACACATTGCATCAAAGAGGGACAAAATGTATACACCTAAAAATGACACGACTTTGTCTAAATAAATATTCTTAATATTTATTTAAGTCTAATTCCTCTATCAATAAATAAATAAACAAATTTATTTATTTGATTCATATTCCTCTAAGTTAATTAAATATCAAAGTATTTAATTACCTCTTCTAAAGTCAAAATTAAATAAATCTTTTATTTAATTTAATTCTTCCAAAACAATTAAATAATTCTAAATTATTTAATTAAGTCATTTATTCCACCAGATTTAAATAAATCAATTAAATTTATTTAAATCCTCTCAATCTTTAAAAATAAAATATAATAAAATATTTTATTTATTCTTCCAAATCATGCACAAACAATTAAATAAATTTATTTATTTAATTTACTTTCTTATCTTCTAATTCTTCAATTAAATAAATTTATTTATTTAATTTGCTTTCTTATCTTCTAATTCCTCAATTAAATAAATTTATTTATTTAATTCGCTTTCTTATCTTCCAAATCTTCTAAAAATAAATCTTCATTGTCATGCAAAAGCAAAAACTGAGTTAACTGATTTAAAACAACTTTATTTTTATCAACAAACTCTTAAATTAAAAATATATATTCTAATTTAAGAAATAAAAACTCATCCTCATCAAGAAAGCAGTTAACTCAATAAAGCTTCCTTTTTGAATGACACATGTCTTCTTTCTATTCGCACACGTTCTTTCAACTATCATCTACCATTGATCTTCTTATTTCTTCTACACCATTGATCTTCTCTTACACAAGTCCATAAATACTCCTCCATTCTTCCATTTCAATAGAACGAAGCTTTCAAGTAAGATTACTCTGTCGAATCCATAGCGCGCCATTGGCACCCCCGCTCTTGCATTTTCCATTATCCACCTTACATTGTATTGAAGCTCATCTTCAATACAACAAGTATCCGAGCCATTTCTCCTTTGTCATCTTGAGGAATCAAAGCAAGGAAGCAAGCTTCCTGAGGGCTACATTTCATCACCAAAGATCAATCAAGAATAGGCGAGCAATGGAAGCAGCTAGGTAATGAAGCACTGTAAGTTGTTTACTTAGTTTTAGTGTTGGTTATTTGCATATTCTATTGTAGTTATTGGGTATTTTATATTCATTTAATATTGTCTCATTTTACCCATAACACTATCCATCTACCTATAAATGTAATCGAATGAAATGTGTAAGTAGATGAATCTAATATGCAAAGCAATACAACTCTTGTGTTTTGTAAGAAAATATTTTAAAAAATAAAAACCACTGATTCATTCTCAAACCCTTTGCAAAGACAACAGGCATGGCATTCAATGCATTGGGACACACCAAAAATATGCTACATGATCTTTCATTCATTTTGTTTCATGGCTATGTGTCTCTGGAATCTATGCAACATTTAATATTTTTTACCTCAGAAATATGGGTATTATTAAAAACATGTAACAATTATAGTCATACTAACAAGAATGGTCACGGTGCTTCCTTCTGATATTATGCTACTGTTTACACTTTCATTTTTGTTCTTTTGCATTCCTTGTATTAAATAGATTTTGGCAATAGTTAGGACACACACATTATGCATATTGTACAACCTTTGTTGTACCTAAAAATCAATCACCAACTTGCTCAAATCATCTCCTTTTCTCACTGTTTTGCATCAACCATGTTTGCAAGAGATGGACAATCCAATTGGCAGGGAATAATAATGGAACTCTATCCGCAAAATCACCTCAAACTCACCCAGGATGGTACGGCCTATCCCAACAAGGGTACGACCAACCAAGAGAGGTATGACCTACCTTTGAAAGGTCTGCAACAACAATAAATCCTGTCAAAATCACTTGAATCTGTCCTCCAAAACCTTCTTACTAGCTGCAACAATGAACTCCTTCGAATATCTTCATTCCATGCCCAAATCTTCATCAAAATAGATCAACTGAATGCGCAAATGAGACTCCTGAATGAAGCCTCCGATGTCCTCTCCTAATATGATATTTCATGCATGACGAAAGGTGATATTGCAGGGGTTTTCGTCCCAGCAAATCAATCTCCAAACCTTAGAGCCAAGGTCCAAAGCCAAAGCACGAGAAAATCAATACATGAGAGCAAAAATCATAAACTTAGCATATTCAAAATGAAGTCCATTTTTCCCTTTTTGTTTCCTTCTCACCAACGCCCAAGATTGATTTATTTTATTATTTTAATTCATGACTTAAAGTCCCCTTATGTCTCCCATGGGCGCCCATCTCCTAGTGGGTCACTTTAATTTACAACTTAACTTTATAAAGTGACTTTACCTTATAACTTAAAGTTATATTATGTTTTATAAAATAACATAAGTTAAACTTTTGATTTAACTTATATTATATTCAATAATGCTCTAGACATATCGAAACCATGAGTCTCATGCAAAGGTCCTCCACAAACTACCCTACCAAAAATAGCCAGTGCTCAGCTCTGACTTACTATAAATAGTAAGTTACCCAAACTGACCCCCTAATCACCTCCATTAACCTACGAGAGTTTGTTCATAGGCTAATCCCCGACCATTGATCCAATGGGCTAAATGAGGGACATTACACATACAAAGAATAAATACATATTCTGTACATTGACATGGGTTTGAGAGACATAGAATAAATACATATTTTGTACAATGACATGGGTTTGAGAGATATAAAGGTGATAGAGAAGGAAGAGAGTTTATGAAGGAATACTACAGTCAACTTCCTATCAACAAAATTAAGGCAGTTATGAAAATGTAGAGTATTTGGAGACACATTTCAGGCTTATGAGAGACAACCTCATTACAACTTATATAAGGGCTGTCAGAGAGCTCAGAAGGAGAAAATCACACAATTTCAACTACAAGCTGCTCACAAACATACAAATGTATAACGATGTAAAATGGATGCCACGAGAGAAGAAAATCTAGATGTGTGGCAATTGTGTTTAAACAATAGTATAGAAAATCTAGTTGTGTATAGATCCATGGGAACCAATTTTTTTTTACTTAACACACATTACCTGAAATGCATGAAAGCATGGCATGTTCTGACTTATATGCCATGGTATCTCAAATTTTTATATGATGAATTTACTAGCATAAAGAAAAAAATTAAATTAATCATGGCCCAACACTAACTGGTTAACAAGATGATGGAGAACCTAGTGCGATGATACTCTAATTACCCACTAGCTTGTGCTAAGAAATCCGATCCTTCCAGTGCATATTATACAATATTAAAGGCATAGTATTCAAGATCCTAGTCCTGTGTCTTATACGTAGTTATAAACATATCATTTTGAATGTTGATAGAGGACAGTCTAGCCTTAAATTTTTGTATACATCTTTATTTGCTTTCCTACTAAACTTTCATGGTAAAAATAAAATACAAAGACAAAATGATAGATTTTTTACAACAACAAATGATAGAAGTAGGAGACTTGGCTTTTCTCCTCCTTAAATTATTTTCATTTCTCTTTTCCTGTCCTGTTGACCCAAACATCCAACCCTGTTACAAAAGTCCTGTACAACAGTTGAATGGGGCAATTCCAACAAGACAAACTCTAATTGGAAGGCTTGTGATTGTAGTTCTCAATGAGAATAGAGTCAGATTGCCTCTTCTTAAACTCATAAGGCATGGCACATAACTGGCAGAATAGGCTTTCTACCTCTTCCTACAGAGCTACAGAAATTTCATGGTTTACAATGGAGAAGAAACCCCTTTCCAAGCACACCTCTCTCATTGTGGATAACAATGGATGGCGTTCAAGTTGTGTTATTTCCTTGCCCGCCCACCCTCTCTCTCACCCCACCCCCCAAAGTACTCTAGGAATTGGCAAGTGTCAATCATAGGGAAATCAAATTCGTTTTGTAGAAGTCGAAGTATATGTGGAATCTTATGGCTTTGATTTGGACAAATCCGAGTCAATGGAAAACTCGGCAAATTGAGCATCATAATAATTTAATAATGTAGAGTTCTTTGTAGCATGTATTTGAATTGTACATGTGATGGGGCATAGCATAAACTGTCAAATTCCCTGTAGAATGTGCAATTACATGATTCATCATTCAAAACACTGACACAAACATCAAAATTGGCCCGTAATAAGTTAATTGCAACCTCATTGGAAGTGAAGGGTGTAATAAGAACCTAAATTTAACAATTAATGACAATTTAGAAAAAATCATTTTCTAATTAATATTCGTTAAAAAATTGTCAATTTCATACTTCAAACATTGCAACAGAATTTGATACATAAAAATTATTCATTGTAATTAGTTGGAAAGAATATAAATTAATCACAGAATGAAAAATAAATGATTGTTATAGTTGCTTCAGGCAAGAACTAATAATAGCCATGTTTATTTGTTCCTTGAATATGAATGTTCTATGTTTCTTAAAGTTGTGAGTTGATGCCCAAACCACTTTATAAAGCTTGTGTTTCAGTCTCTTCTGTGGGTACAACACAACTAATAAGATAGACATGATCCATTATTGAACGACTCATTATGGATTCCACAACTTTTTGGACTTCTCATTATCTTCTGGTAGAGCCTCTAGAACTGTAATTAGCTTGATCAGTTCAAGAAACCTGACCATCTATATCCCTTCTAGTAACATGAAGTTGACCAACCATTTTGTAAAATCATTCCAACTAAATTCTTCCATCGCATCTCTTACAATGAACTAAAAAATGATATCACATGACGTGCAGCATGGATTGCTATATCAAGAATCAAACAAAAGAATGTCTAGAAAAATGTTCCCCCTAATAGGCAGTAGACCAAAAGTAATGTAGAGTATACAATTTGAGATATAGATCATTAGAAGAGAACCTAGATTTCTGATTCAATGGGATCTCTTTTTAAAGCAAAACTATCTTTAACTAACTAATTCTGATTAGCAGAAGTATTAACTACATAAACAACCATGTCAACTTAGGAACATTTTAAAAAGTGATCTAGTTAGAGGCCATCTTCGCAACTTCTCTGCTCAGGTTTCAACTGTCTATTGATTCAAAGATTAATATCTCTCTTTCTAAACAAAATCTACATCTTATTTTGCAATGAAAACCCATAGCCTATAGACATCTTGTCACAACCCTCTTCTATTTACACCTACCATTGACGTTAACTATATATATCACATGGATATATATTCGATGTTGTGGCATAAATCAATTTTGGATTATGGCACGATTGTATATATATTGAGTCATGAAGGAATCTATCTCACTTTCGCCTAGGTGCACTAGCTTAGGTCGCATTGTATATGTATATGAATCTCTATCTATCTTGTTGTCTCGTCTTATCTTGCAATATTGGCATGTGATGGATTCTAATATTCATTTAAAAAGTTTATAGTCCTTTTAGTTACCAGATGTTGCATTAAATCTATCCAATTAGTGATAATGTGCACCTAGTGAGGCTCGTGTAACGTAAGATTATTTTACAAATTAATAATCTAGAACCTCTTGATTTGTTCAACCTAAGGACAAATTGAGTGGGATTAATTTATATTATATTAGAAATATAATATAAATGCAATATAGTTCGTGTGTATTATAATTTAAATCAATTTCATTCATGCTAAAGGTATACTCCTAGTACAACTCATGTCAAACTAAGTAAATTTTGTGAATGCATTACTAGAGTCATGGCTCATTATTATTTGATATACATTGTTGCATTAGTTAATTTTTTCGAAAGCTTCAAAAGTCTTGAGCAAATTCTTTTATGCCTATTCCCGTAATTGTTGCCCTGGGATGAGTTGACATGTCTTGGAGGCACTCTGACATCATTCCACGTGCCTTGTGAGTGCTTCCACAATTGCACACATGTCATCCTTGGAATGGAATCTGGGATTGTGTCTTGCCTACGTTTGGGAAATCTGCATGTTTTTTTTAGTAGAAAACTTCAGCATCTGAAAAAAGAGAGGGGAAGCGACTATTTTGGGGAGGGGGTTCGATTCTTTACGGGGGTGGGGAAAAACAACTAGTTTGGAAGGACGTTTTGAGGAATTTGAAATGGTGTGCTTGATGCTTGATCTGTGTGTTCTTTTAAAAGAATAATTTTTCCCTCAATCTTGTGTATGTACTGTAAGTAACAGAATCCAACTCTTGAATACAATCATTTCAAGACGCCTTTGATTGTTTAGTTGTTATTAGACTGATAAACTTAGTGTTTTGATGATATTAACCTGCAATCATTGTATTTCATGTGATGATGCCTTTCGAGGCATTTTGTCAATCAGTTGGCATGCATTATCTATTTTTCCATAAGAATATCTCTTGCAAGTATTTCTTTGAAAGATTAAAGAACCTCATCAAGAAAACCAAATTGTGCATATCCTACAATCATTGCAGTTGATGAGACCACATCTCTTTGAGACATTCTGTCAAATAGTGCATGGGCATTGCACATGCTTCCACATCTTGCATACTATTTACCAGGGTCTTTGCGACTACATCTGATAATATCTCCTTTCCATTAAGTTTTAATGGATGTCTTTGCTCTCTTCCAAAATTATTACTTGACAAAATAGGAGCATGCCGGAAAAGGAGAATTAGTTGGGTTGAACTTCTTTTCATTGTTTTTGGAAAACCAGGCATACTAATGTAAATAAATGTTCATGCCACATGGGTGTGTTGCATGTATATGTGGAATGTATACACATTGGGGACTTATTCAACACCAATACAAGTCCCTAAAATAATAAATTTGAAAATTAAGGAAAAAAATTAAAATAAGAGTCTTGCATTGGGAAAATTCAATAAAGCAGAGGAACTTTTTCCCACGTTTCAGGTATTAAAATAAATTAGTTAGTTTCTATAATGGTCAATCTTGTTGTTTTATTGTTTTTTTAGTTTCGTTTAGGATAAGTTCATTTTATGCTTTATTAGCTTCAGCTTTTTGCTTTGTACAAGATGTTCGTCTATTCTTAGAGTTTGTAATCTCTTTATAAGAGTATGTAAGATACCCACTATACTTAACCAAATTTTCGCTAACTTTTTCTTACTTCTTACTTCAATTACTCAATATGTAACATGAATGAAATCAACATGTATTGAACAAACAATGAAGTTGAGATATCTTATTGCAATTGTCAATACAACTTCTTATTACAATCAATAGATGCTCAATAGCATCAATGTTCAGTTTAATACAATGATAGGCCACCGTTGGAAGGAGAACAAGTCATCGACCCAAGACTATTGGCCATCAACAATAGCAAGAATCCAGCTGTCGTACACATGGAAATCAATGGATGTCACCTGACGAACACAATAATTGACGGTGGATCAGGAGTGAATGTGTTGACAGAAGATACGTGGAAGTGCTTGGGGAAACCTACACTATGGCCACAAAATTTTCAGTTATTGGGAGTAGACCAGCACAAAATTAAAGCGCTAGGAGTGCTAATGACTCAAAAAGTGAAGATTGGCACCCAACTCTTTCGATTGAACTTTGTAGTCATAACAACACAAAATGTGTCGTATGATGCATTACTCGGCCGAGGGTGGCTGATAGCCGCCAAGGCCAACCATAACTGGAAAAAGAACACATTGTCAATAGAAAACAAAGGTAAGAAGATTGTCATAGATATGAGAACACAGGCTATAAGTGAGGAACTAGCATCGGATTCTGATTCAGACGGAGGGGAGTCAATTGGCAGAGGGCCAATGAAACCTGATGAGGAAGGAGTATTAAAATTGCAAGAATGTTCTAAGGATGAAACTAATTCCTTTAGTGGGCTCTTCCACTTACAGATGGAAGATTACGAGTTCTTTCAACCAGAATGTAATATGATTTCAATAAAAGAAGTCGGCAAGAGCTCTTCGATGAGCAATGCAAGTCATCGTAGTGTAAGTCCTGGCAATGCAAGTCATGGCAGTGCAATTCTTGGCAAAACTCGGTCGAAGAGTGAAACACTCGACAACTGTGAAACTCTCGGCAACTCTAAGCCGACGAGTGAAAGTCTGGGCAACTCTAGGCCGACGAGTGAAACATGGTTCACAAATGAAGCACTTGATGGATTGACAAACACTCGACCACTTGGCAAGAGGGAACCAGTAATGAGTGACAAAGGGGAGGAAGATAATAATCAGCCGGAAGTAACATAGCAAATAGTGGTAGAGACAAGTCGACCAGGAGAGGCACAAAAAGAATATACAGAGGGTGAAGCCAAGATAGATGATACACTTGCACATACATTTGAATCAGATGAGGTGATCAAGTATGAAGAGTCATTGACAAGCAAGGTGAATCGAGGTGATGAAACTAATGACGGGAACATAGCATTGAAAATACTAGCTAGAAAGAGACCATACAAAAAGAATAAGGACTATAGAGTATTTCCGTTCATTGGCAATGTTTTGGCGATCGGTGACAATCAGCAGAGAAAAATAATGTTTAAAAGTTAGTTTTTTTTTTAAGACAACAATTCCAGTTGGAGTTGCAGATCGAACATGGAACCCATTGGAGAAAAATAGACAAATCAGATTCAGTTTGACATGGAAAAGACGAAAAAAATAAAATGTCGACCAGGCTGTACGACGTATGACTTGGGCAAAAAAAAATTCCAAAAAAAATCAATTTTTTTTTAAATGCAAAAAAAAAAATTCATACGACGTACGATCAAGCCGTACGACGTACAACCTGACCAAAAAATTTTCAATTTTTTTTTTCAAAAATTTCAAAAAAAAATCTGTATGATGTACGACCTGGGTCGTACAACGTACGGCGTACGGTGTTCCCCCACCCCTGACAAATTAAAAATCCCCCGTCCCTTGCAAATTAAACACAAAACTGTCCAAACGCCCGTAGGCGAGGAAGGAGTCAGAAAAAGAAGAGAAAAGGACATCAGGCTGCCAAATACAGATTTCACAGAGGCTGCCATACAATTTCAGAGAAGGCCATACAGGGAAGGAGCCGAACAAAGGGAAGTCGTACACAAGACTTAGGGATTGCATAAGGTTGTCAAGGAGGTTGCCGTACACCACACTATTGTTGCTGTGAAGATGGTTCAGTGAGGTGGAAAAAAAAAAACCAAGGGTGGATACAGGAATGGAACCCTGGGAAAGTCTGACAGGAAATGAGTGCAAACAATGGTGAAGGCAGCAAGAGAGCGAGAGCTAGTGGCCCAACACTAGCTGCGGCAAAGGACAAAGGAAGCAAGGAAGCTACAGGCACAGCAACGATCAGCCACCCCAACCTCCTCAGTACATCCAGGGATGTCCTTCCAACCTCCCCACTCTCAATAGGATGTTTTTGAGTTTCTGTCATAATTTTGTTGTTTTGATATAAATGTCGTCTAGAAGACGACCAATTTTGAGGGGGGGATAGATGTAAACAGCAAAATAGTTTAAGTAAACAAATGATGTAATTAGTTGTTGGTACCAATCGACGGGTCGGGTAGTTTGGAGTCGGTACCAACGGTTGGCATCACAACCAACCTTGGTGATGAGTATTTAGAGTGTCAATACATTGTAGTCGGGACATCAATGATTTGACAATAGTTGATATGCAGACATTGGAGTCATAATGAAATATGTGTGTTGTTATGAACATTGTAATGTTTCCTGTGAATCAATGATGAATACAATGGTCCATTCTGAGTAATTTGTTATGTTCATATGATGCACTATACTACTACTTATTTCTGTTTACTTCATATTCTGTGAAACACACCATATTGCGGTAAACAGATTGAACAATGATTGTCTTCAAACTACAAGCGACTTGACTTCAAGTTGCTAGTGTCTTCAAGATGCAAGTAACTTCAAGCTGCAAGTAACGACTTCAATCCTGCAGAATGATGATAACTGAATAACACCTCTCAAAAGATAAGGGAGCATCACCTTATCAAGGTTGAGGGAGCATCTCCTCAACAAGCATGAAATTGTAGATTTCATGAAATGAGCATAAAGCTTACCGAGAGATATCAAATGGCCAAAGATGCCAAATGAAGTCACTCTCCTCCTTTTATAGTGCTCCTCCACAAGAGGCAAAGAGGCAACCAAGGCACGTTTTCCAATGAGCATATCCTAGAGGAATATTCCATTAGGTGACTCACTCCTGAGTTGGAAGCCTCATCCGGTATGCCTCCCAAAGTCATTCTGGGACCCATTGTTTGCATGCTTACTCCTCAAGTCTAGGCGCTAGAATGATGCTCTATAGGTGAGGAAGTGTGCCCAACATCACCGTTGATTGTTTCATGGTTAGGAGCCCAAACAGGATCACAGAGATGTGAAAATGCGCCTTAGGAAGGTGTCTCAAGCTTAGGTGCCAATTTGGGGTTGTAAGAGCATGGATATGCGCCTAGCTCACTTGGTGAGGTTTTGATGACTCCGGATGCTTGAAAACACTTGTCAACATTCAATGAAGACTCCCTGACTTGGATTGAAGACTCTTCAAGGTTAGGCACCATAATGAGTTTGTAGAAACAGGAATTGGTGGCTTGCTCTAAGGAGAGATATCTTCAAGCTTCATCGTTTCTAGTTGTTGTATCTCTGCTCCAGAAGAAGAATCTACTACCCAAACATCATCTCAACTTGAGGAATGAAGCTCATCACAGTTAGGCACTCAAATGGGGGTTTCTTGAGTCTGGGCGCAAGTTGGAGGTTGAAGAGGTGGAGATTTACGCCTAGCTTACTTAGGCGTACATTTGAGGTGGTAAGAGTACAAACTAGTGCCTAGGTTTACTTAGGCAATTTTATGATTCCAAACTTAAGTTGAGACTCACAGATGCTCAGTTTGAGATCCAACACACTCATTATCATTGATCTTCTCCTTCACAAGTTAGGAGCACTTTTGAGGTTGTATAGAGACCAAAGTGCGCCTAAGACAATTGATCACAATTGCTCCTGTTTAGGGGAAAATTAGATTTGTTAATGTTTTAGATTTTAGATGTTCAAATCTGCCTCTCCACTTTACATTGAAGGATCTAGGGTTGAGTGGTGAGCACTATCATACCCTAGGTCACTTGCAGATGTAGGGAAACTTGGATTAGGGAATTAATTATCAATTTTTCCTTCTCCTATGTCCAATTGACCATTAAAACCCTAATTATGGAAATACGACAACAAATTGATGAATTACAGAAAAAGCTCTTGCGGACAAGAGTAAAATACTGAATTACATAATACCTATTTTCAGGGTTCCGAAGCGGAACAGTCGGGGACACTGGAGAGGGTGCCCAAGTCCAAGGTACCTACTTTTTCAGGGAATCTAGACCTCCTTTCGACACTGATCAACCCTGTGACTTCTGTTTCCCAAGATTTGTCTGTGGAGGACACTAGAGCGAGCACCCAAGTCCTAGAAGTGCTCCTGTGTCTGACTTTTTTTCAGATCCTGAATCCCTGATGCCTGCCAAGCCTTCCTACAACTCCACTTTTCCCAAATGCGACACCCGTAACTTGCAATCACAAGACTTGGTTTGGGGGTTGTGGTGTTTAGAGGCTTGCCTCAGTCAAACTCTGAAGGCCACATAAGTGTCTGAACACCATTGTCAGATAAAGAGTGTGTGCCCTTGTGAGGCAGAGGCAAAAACCAAAGGAATCAATGATAAAAACACAATGATATGTCACCTTGTAGTGAAGCTCTCATGGAGGAAGATGCTCTTCATGCCATGAGGAGATTGATGCTCAAATTTACAAATATCAACTGTAATGTCCCCAATTTCGAGCCAAGTATTATTTTAACATTTCTTAAGGCAAATCCAATTGAGGGGAAAATGAAATCTTTAATTACATTTTCCATAATCGGTTCTTATGGAGTTTAAAATAGGTCCAAGCTAAGGAGGGATCAAAGGCATCATCGACTTAGAGGGAGTTAAATTCAAATTTCAAAATGTTCATTTCAAAAGAATCTTTGTATAGAGCAAGGAATCCAAACAGTTACATAGGAGCATGTGCCAACGATTGGAGGAGGGGAATATACATTGGATCATGTGCTAGTTCCAACGGCCATTCAAAAGAAACAAAAGCAATAGTTGGGCAAGGGTCTTGGATCATGTGCCATTTAGAAGGGTCCATTTGCATTCACCCAAGCCATATATGAGGATCGGCCTAAAAATAAAAGGGGATCCTAAATATAAAGAATTCAAATTTACCTCATTCAAATGCCAGTAGTTGAAAAAGTAGAAATAGCGCCTAGGATCATGTGCCAAGAGGATCGACTAGCATGGGTAGACTTAAGGGTATGCACTTGCCAATCATGAGGCATTCACCAAAGCTCAGAAGTTGCAAATATCAATATCATTCACCCTAGGAGAAGGTAAAAGCTGATGCTTTAGCCAAGGATAAGGATTAGCCAAGATAGAAGACATGTCTTAACCATTCTCTCAAGGAGGAAGCGCCAACAACCATGATATAGAGGATTCGCTTAAGAAAGAAAAGAGATACTTCGCCCAAAGTGGATTCAACCATAGCATGTAATGTCACCATTTTAGGTAGTTGTGGTTTTTGGGTGGTTTAGCCTATTCCTGGCCCTTGTAGGCTAACGTAGGTGGTTAGAGGGCCTTGTTGGGCAGATATCAATGTGGTTTCTTCTCCAGGGTTCAATGAGGTTCAGGTTTGGCCTTTGCAGAGGTTTCAGAACTTAGTTACTCATACTTACTATTTATAGTAAGTCATTCAGTCAGGGTTACTATTTATAGCAGGGCACTTGAATGGGATATTTCGGCAGTGGCGATTCCGATATTCAGTTGGCTTGGAGAAATAAGGTGTTTTGCCTAAGTTATGATGTTTAATTATTATTAAAGGTCACTTTAATAATAATTAATATTTTAATATTATATTTTAACGTTATATTTGCACTTTATGACTTGAGGGGTCATGTGGCATTTAAAAAGGGGGCCATTTCAATTTATTATTTATAAGGTCATATTTTAATATTATTAAAAGTGCAAATAAAATATTATTTTAATAAAGAGGAAGCTTCTAGATGGGCCGACTTCATGAGGAGAAAAAAATATATATTAAGAGGGTCACCTAAGCTTCATATCATCCAGGAATTGATATTTTCGTTGATGTTGTTGTTTGGTGAGGAAGCCAGCTAGGGTTTCTGCCACTTTCAGCCATTGGGAATGAAAACTCTCATTGGTTATGCAATTTTGATGCTGTGAAACTATCAGTTGAGATTATTGCCAAAGTGTGGGCTTCATCTAGGAGTCCAATATGTGTTTAAGTTGGAGAATACATTAAGTTTCACAAGGGTTCCAAAGGTTAATCATTTGCAGATCTGAAATTGTTGATGACATGAACAGTGCCATGAATAGTGACATGAATAGTGCCATGAACAGTGACATGAACAATGGCGTGAATAGTGTCGCACTACAGTAACCAACCATGGAGTTTTCAGATTTCCATTGTTGCAGGCTTATCTAGACACCCTTTCATTCTGGGTATTTGAGGGATCAATTCTTCTTGTGAAGACAATCATTTCTATACCAGTTTGGAGGTGTTTCAAGGCTACAATTAATTGATTCTGAGGACTGATATACTACAGCAAGGGCGCCTTTGGCAAGATATTTTTGTTCATATCTCATCATTGAAGCATCCTATGGTTCTAGGCATTGTTGCATTTTGATCCTTTGATCCTACCGATCATTTTAGGTACCATAAAGTGGAGTTAAATGACTGCATTTATTTTTAGTAAAGATTGCTAGGCAGGGGCAGGGGCGGCTACTTCTAGGAGGTGCAATTTCATGCAAGGAGGCTCAATAAAATCAAATAAAAAATCAGAGATACATATCATTGCTTCTGCTGATCATTCCAGACTTCATAAATAGGTTCCATTATAATTTACATGTCAATGCATGATAATATGTCATTGTAAGGTTGCTGTTGTAGGAGAATATCCATATCAGATTTGATGTTGTAATTGCATCTCATTGCAAGCCAAGAGTCTTGGCACTTCATAGCATCTTTGTGTTGGATTGCATCTAATAAATGAGTTATCAGTTGCATGTCATATGTTTGGTGTAATGTCATCTTTATAGCATCTCCTTATCAGCATGTTAGATTGCATGCCAATTGTTTGTCATAATGTTAGTTGGTTGTAGGTACATAATTTACATGTAGAAACCATATAAAAAGCATTTGAAAAGACAAAAAGAAGTCATATATGCATTTAGATTAATGCTTAGACATTGTAGTTTTGATTTACGAGCATTTAGAGTACTCAGCTATCATTATCAAGCAAAAATATCAGATTGAAAACACGGACCAGCAAGCATTGGGTTTACATTAGAAGTGTTTGACAATATTCCTTGAGGGCAAATTCATACCAGAACTAGCAAGGGATATTACAATGGTATCAGACCAATTTGAAAATCAATAAACAAGGGCAGAAAATTTGTGTTTGGCTATATTCCACCTGGGTGGGATACTACAATGGTATCAGAGATTTTGTCTTGCCATCCTATTGGGTAGATTAGACATTGAATCAGCTAGTTAATCATGGTTACTTTAAGTACTCAGAAGTAGTGGGACAAGAATATGGAGAAGCTTAAACAAAGTTTGAATAAGTTGGATGAAAACCAGAAGAAGATGAATGAATTGCTTTCACACACTACAACCATAGACAAATTAGCATGGTATATGTCATCCATTTTTAAAGGGTCTACATCACAAAACAAAAAGAAGGAGAAACAAGAGGTCTCTACAGGTGAAGTATCCAGAAATATTTACAATGAATTTTCAGCAGCTAGTGACAAGCATACGGTTGATCCTATGGAGAGAAAAAATTAGACTTACATTAAGAAAGATGTTAGACACAAGACACTTCATGATAACTTCAAGATGGGAGAAGAGCAAGTGATGTTTGAAGATAAACCAGTTGCATTAGAACAGCTACATGAAGATAAGGTTTCTTGTGATGCTTCATTAGGTGAGTCTAGCATTGCTTCATCCTATCATGGTAAAGAATCAGATTGTGGTTCGATGAATGTTATTCATACATATGAAAGTCTATTGGAGGCCCAAGATAGAAAGGTGGATGTGAAAGTTGATCCTTTACTTAGTGGAACAGCCACTAGTGTTTTGACTACACATGATGAAGGAGACTTTTTACAATGGCATGATGTCATTACTGATTTGTTTGAGGACAGCAGCATTATGTCCCATCATTCTCATGAGATAGGAGCTTGTGATCATGAGAAAGCTAATGTTATGATATCAACCATTAACTGCAGCCCTACACCCATTGGTAGACATGAAGTTATTAAGCATAAGAGCACTAATTTTGTATATTTTGGCATCCAAGAGGTAAAGAAGTCTGAAAATGTGAACGAAGAATGGTTGCAAAAAGCCAAAGAGGCTAGATTAGTGGCTGCCAATGCAAGACATCATCTTCAAGAAGTGAAAGAAAAGGTCAATCTCATCAACATAGCAAGACAAAAAAGGATAGATAACATTAGAAGACTATTTATTCAAAGAGAGGATGAATCTGAAAATGCACTTTGTTCTAATGATGATGATGAGGTTGATAAGTTTGGTCAATTGAAGGACTTGGTAAAGATTCCCAACATGAGGAAACAAGAACAGATTGAGGTTTCTTCATGTGAGGCAGAAGTCGTTCATAGCTTGGAGACTTAGTTGATAGTGAAGGAGGATGAGATTATTGCAACATTATCTCATCATGACAGGATGCACAAACTAATTGAGGATCATCTTTGGGTGGTTCAGTTAGAGAGAAGACAAAAGGGGATTGGAGCATAGTCTTCTCATGATGACTTGCAGGGACAGCAGTCAGTTATCCATCGTGCTATTATGTATCCAACAAGGTTTGCTACTTCTATGTCATAGAGATTTCATACGAATACATGGTTACAGGATGATTATGGGGGCAGTAGGTATGATGGCTTGGTTAGTCAGCACATCCATACGAATTGGGCAGAGGATAGAGAGAGAGGTTGTGTTGCAGATACTTTCATATATTCATATCACTTCATGACGGATGGATGTGAGGTCCATTTGTATTGGGATCTGGGCGGCGACAGGTTTGGCACTGTGTATTGGATGGCTCCCAATGGAAATCTTCACCACTTCTGGCATGGTGAAGATGAGATCAGAGTTGCGCAGAGGAAGTCAGAGGTTATCAGACATGGCAGACTTCCTTTCTGGATTTGGGATCCAGGTGGAGTGAACTTCCGGAGGGTTTTCTTTTGGCAGTTGGGATTGCTTGGGGAAAAGCAATTTCAGGAAGGGTGGACTGTAATATCCCCATTTTAGGTAGTTGTGGTTTTTGGGTGGTTCAGCCTATTCTTGGCCCTCGTAGGCTAACGCAGGTGGTTAGAGGGCCTTGTTGGGCGTATATCAATGTGGTTTCTTCTCCAGGGTTCAATGAGGTTCAGGCTTGGCCTTTGCAGAGGTTTCAGAACTCAGTTACTCATACTTACTATTTATAGTAAGTCATTCAGTCAGGGTTACTATTTATAGCAGGGCACCTGAATGGGATATTTCGGTAGTGGCGATTCCGGTATTCAGTTGGCTTGGAGAAATAAGGTGTTTTGCCTAAGTTATGATGTTTAATTATTATTAAAGGTCACTTTAATAATAATTAATATTTTAATATTATATTTTAACGTTATATTTGCACTTTATGACTTGAGGGGTCATGTGGCATTTAAAAAGGGGGCCATTTCAATTTATTATGTATAAGGTCATATTTTCATATTATTAAAAGTGCAAATAGAATATTATTTTAATAAAGAGGAAGCTTCTAGATGGGCTGACTTCATGAGGAGAAAAAAAAAGTATATTAAGAGGGTCACCCAAGCTTCATATCATCCAGGAATTGATATTTGCTTTGATGTTGTTGTTGGTGAGGAAGCCAACTAGGGTTTTTGCCACTTTCAGCCATTGGCAACGAAAACTCTCATTGGTTATGCAATTTTGCGGCTGTGAAACTATCAGCTGGGATTATTGCCAAAGTGTGGGCTTCATCCAGGAGTCCAATCTGTGTTTAAATTGGAGAATACATTAAGTTTCACAAGGGTTCCAAAGGTTAATCATTTGCAGATTTGAAATTGTTGATGACATGAATAGTGCCATGAATAGTGACATGAACAGTGGCATGAATAGTGTTGCGCTATAGTACCCGCTATAGTAACCAGCGATGGAGTTTTCAGATTTCCATTGTTGGAGGCTTATCTAGACACCCTTTCATTCTGGGTATTTGAGGGATCAATTCTTCTTGTGAAGACAATCATTTCTATACCAGTTTGGAGATGTTTCAAGGCTGCAATTAATTGATTCTGAGGACTGATATACTACAGCAAGGGCGCCTTTGGCAAGATATTTTTGTTCATATCTCATCATTGAAGCATCTTATGGTTCTGGGCATTGTTGCATTTTGATCCTTTCATCCTACTGATCATTTCAGGTACCATAAAGTGGAGTTAAACGGCTACATTTATTTTTAGTAAAGATTGCCAGGCAAGGGCAAGGGCGGCTACTTCTAGGAGGTGCAATTTCATGCAAGGAGGCTCAATAAAATCAAATAAAAAATTAGAGATAGATATCATTGCTTTTGCTGATCATTCCAAACTTCATAAACAGGTTCCATTATAATTTAAATGTCATTGCATGATAATATTTGTCATTGTAAGGTTGCTGTTGTAGGAGAATATCCATATCAGATTTGATGTTGTAATTGTATCTCATTGCAAGCCAAGAGTCTTGGCACTTCATAGCATCTTTGTGTTGGATTGCATCTAATAAATGAGTTATCAGTTGCATGTCATATGTTTGGTGTAATGTCATCTTTATAGCATCTCCTTATCGGCATGTTAGATTGCATGCCAATTGTTTGTCATAATGTTAGTTGGTTGTAGGTACATAATTTACATGTAGAAACCATATAAAAAGCATTTGAAAAGACAAAAAGAAGTCATATATGCATTTAGATTAATGCTTAGACATTGTAGTTTTGATTTACGAGCATTTATAGTACTCAACTATCATTATCAAGCAAAAATATCAGACTAAAAACACAGACCAACAAGCATTGGGTTTACATCAGAAGTGTTTGACAATATTCCTTGAGGGCAAATTCATACCAGAACTAGCAAGGGATATTACATAGCATGACACATTCATCAAGGAAAGATAGAGAGAAGGGTATTACACTCACCAAGGAGAATTCGCCATTGATGCAAGAAGGATCGATTAAATGCTAGGAACATCTTCCAATGCAAGAAGACAATCGACCCTAGCCAAGGAGGAGAATAAATAGAAGACTTTAGCTCATTTGAGGATATGACTGATTTGGTATTCATTTCAAGCTTGAAGATTTTGATTTTCATTGCTTTCTTGCAAGGAGATGTGCCCTTGCCAATAGGGAGATGACCCCCTATGATTTATGAGGTGATATTGCTCTAATTTCACCATTGGATTCAAACTTGCAGGTATTAGGAGAGATAGAGAGTATTGGCGATCATTGTTGATGGTTTGGCGTCAAGATCTTGGACATTCGAACATTCACTATTCTTGATGATTGCACACAGTATTTTCAGTCACTTGCAACAGTCATAACAACCAGCATAAATTGTCATTGGAAGGAGTTACAAGTTTCATTGAGTGTTAAAGCTACTAGGCATCCATTTGGCAACCTTCCTCTATTATCGGGCTATCATTAGAGCCTATATTTGAAGTCAATTGTAATTGGTTGAAGGGCTGATTGTAAGGTGCTACCCCAAATTTTTTAAAATTTCTTACAATGATATGGCAGTGTTAGCTCAAATACATAACCAACTAGTTGCCTCACACTTTCTGATCACCCAGATCCCAGGATGGGCAAGGTGAGAACATAAAATGATGTTGGCTTACAATGAACAACATGTTAGACTTAGGGCACACAACTGAGAGGGGGGGTTGAATCAGTTGTGCAAAACTTTCTCCAATTTACACACTTAAATCCTCTTAGTGATTAGCAGTATATTAAACATGAAACATAATGCATTCAAATCAAAAGCAGAAACTCATCAACACATAAGACACCAAGATTTTGATGTGGAAAACCTGGTTAAGGGAAAAACTACGGGGTGATTAACCCAAGAATGTATTCTTTGTTAGAAGAATAGAAAGAACAAAATGGCACATGCCAATTAGGGCTCACTGCCCAAGCACACTGCTCACAAGAGGCTCACTGCCTACAAGAGACACATTGTCTACAAAGAAATAAGTATCACATACATGAACTGGAGAATAGCATCTTCACCATGCTTGAATCAGTTCCATTAAGCTCAATACTTCTGCTCTGCCTTTCACTCTCCTCTTCGCTACCACACTCTCATCTCCACACCAAAAAAAAATTCAAATGGACTTCACAATCCCTTATTTATACAAGGCATCAACTTAGGAATGATCATCTAAGTCGGCAAACATTCATAAGATCATCCGACAGATGCATAACTCATCCAGTTGGCCTATCTCAAGAAGAACACCATCATACAGAAGTTACTCTTCAATTGCGAGCTCCAACTTCAATGCGGACCACCAACATGAACTGGACACGATCCAAAAACTTCCACAAGCTTTCCTGAATCACCAAGAACATCCACACTTCTTCTGCTTACTGAAATCCTTCTCTCCTTCATCTGGAACCTTAAGAACATAGTCTGTCATAACTGTCACAAAGGAATAGGTGCTTGCGGACCTTCAAACCACACACCAATAGAGTTGATACACCACAAATACTTCCTCAAAACTCCCTTAAATCCGTAGAACAGGAAACTTCATTTCTGGATCTCACCAGACCTTTCTTGTTACACACTGTCACCTCTGAACACCTACCAGACCAGTTTTACTTGAGCGGCCACAACTTCTTCATATCTTCATGTGGACCTCTGAAATCTCTACTGGATCACCTACAGACACATATCTACAAACCCTTTAGTCCGCATCCTCTAAACATCATCCTATCTTGGACTTTTGTCTTACAGTCATCACTGTTCATCATTGTTCCTAATTGAGACTAGTTTTCTCAATATCCTCAGCTCACGGCTCATCCAAACCTTATCATTAATGCAACAGGAGTATGTTGACATCAATGACAACACCGGTTAGGCCCACACTTGCAACAATCTCCCCCTTTGTCATTGATGGCAACATATGATGTGAAAAACCATCAAGACAAGAACTTCTCCTTACTGTCACAACTCCCCGTATCAACAACAATTATTCACATGTCTTCTCTCCCTTTATTGCTCCCCCTTTGATCAGTAACCACTTGTCTTCTCTCCCTTTATTTCCCCCCCTTTGATTAGCAACCACTTGTTTTTCACATGTCTTCTCTCCCCCTTTGACATCAATGGCAAAGGGAATATACTTGCAATTTCACCACTTCAGAATCATACCTGCTGCTCCCCCTGAGTAGCAACTCCCCAACATCAATCCGGATCACAACATGTGACTGTGATACCCACCGAACTTATGCACATTAGTGCACCTTAGATCATCACCGGAGGGGCAATAACCCCTAACTTCTCCCTGAGATACTCAAAAGAGTCCTTAGGTAGAGGTTTAGTAAAGATATCTGCAATCTGATCCTTGGATGACACATACTCCAATTTGACTTCATTCTTGTTCACTTGCTCTCTCAGAAAGTGAAACTTGATAGATATATGCTTAGTCTTTGAATGCAACACCGGATTTTTAGATATACTTATAGCACTTGAATTATCACAGAAGATTGTGATAGGTTCCTCATACTCCACTTTGATATCTCTTAACATCTGCTTCATCCACAAAACTTGAGTGCAACTACCTACTACTGCAATATATTCTTGCTTAGCCAAGAGACCAATCTCTTCCCCAAAAAGAATGCTCCACCACTGGTGCTCTTTCGGTCATCCACATCTCCTGCCCAATCAACATCTGTATATGCATGAAGAGAGAAATTATGATCTCTAGGATACCACAGACCATACTCAACCATCCCTTTTAGATATCTAAAAATCCTCTTGATTGCCATGACATGGGATTCTCTAAGATCAGCTTGGAATCTAGCAACAAGAACAATAGCTTGCATAATATCTGGTCTAGTTTGAGTGAGATACAACAATCCTCCAATCATTGATCTGTACTTTGTCTGGTCTACCTTAGGAGAGTCATCATCTTTTCTCAACTTACATCCGGTTGCCATGGGAGTATTCATTGGCTTTGAATCTTCCATCCTAAATTTTTTCAACAATTCTTTCACATATTTGGTCTGAGAAATGAAGATTCCTTTCTTTGTTTGAGTAATTTGCAGACCCAAGAAGAAATTCATTTCACCAAGCATAGACATCTCAAACTCACTTTTCATTTGATTTGCAAAAGCTTTACACATACTATCTCTTCCTCTAAAGATGATATCATCAACAAATACTTCAACAATCAAGATGTTTTCATGATCAATTTTGAAATATAAGTTACTGTCGGTAGTACCTTTGTTGAAACCAATCTTCAAAAGATGCTTATCCAATCTCTCATACCAGGCTCTTGGGGCTTGCTTTAATCCATACAGTGCCTTCTTCAACTTGCAGACCATGTCACCATGATCAGACAGCTGAAATCCATTCGGTTGCTCTATATACACTTCTTCTTCCAAGTCACCGTTTAGAAAGGCAGACTTGACATCCATTTGATATACCTTGAAATCCTTGAAGGCAGCAAAGGCAAGAAATAATTTGACTGCTTCAATTCTTGCCACCAGAGTAAAAGTTTCTTCAAAATCATTTCCTTCTATTTAGGAGTAGCCCTTGCAGACCAATCTGGCTTTATTTTTTATTACTTCACCAACTTCATTTAGTTTGTTCCGGAAGACCCATTTGGTTCCAATCACATTCTTGTTTCTAGGCCTGGGAAGAAGATCCCAAGTGTGATTTTTCTCAATTTGCATCAACTCTTCCTCCATTGCTTTGGTCCAGGTTTCATCATTGCATGCTTCATTTATTGTCTTAGGTTCAATCTTTGAAATCAGACAATATTCATCTGAATTTTGAGCAATTTTCCTTCTAGTTTGCACACCTTTGCTTTTGTCACCTATGATCTGATCTTCAGAGTGGTTCAGTCTTACATACCTTGGAACTTTGGGAGTTTCTTGCACTTCTGCTTCTTGATCAGGCTCATTCAGACCTATCTCTTCTTCCTGATTTACTAGATCAATTTGAATCTAACTTTCAGAGGAGGATTGAACTCCTTGAACTAGAACACCATTCTAATAATCTTCATCATATTCATAAAACCTTGAGGGTTTCTCTATTCCCTCATCAACCTTCACATTTGTACTTTCTATCATTTTTCTTAGTCTCTTGTTATAACATCGATATGCTTTGCTTTGAGTAGAGTAACCCAAGAATATTCCTTCATCACTTCTAGCATCAAACTTGCCTAGATCTTCATCTCTTTTGATGTAACATTTGCTACCAAAGACTCTGAAATATCTTACAGTAGGAGTAATGCCAAACCAAAGTTCATAAGGGGTCTTACCGGTATTGCTTCTAATTTGAACTCGATTGAGAGTATAGACTGCAGTGCTAACAGCTTCTCTCCAATAGATCTGAGGAACATTTGCTTCCATCATCATGGTCCTAGATGCTTCCTGGATGGTCCGGTTCTTTCTCTCCACTACTCCATTTTGCTGTGGAGTCCTAGGAGCAGACAATTGTCTCTTAATTCCATGTTTCTCACAGAACTCTATGAACTCACTGGATGTGAATTCTCCACCTCTATCAGACCTCAGACATTTCAACTTTAATCCTATTTCATTCTCTACCATAGCCTTGAATATTTTGAATTTCTCAAGAGCTTCTGATTTCTCCTTTAGAAAGGTTACCCACATCATCCGCGAATAGTCATCAATTAGCAGCATGAAATATCTATCACCTTGAATACTCTTGATTCTGGTCGGACCACAAAGATCAGTGTGAACTAAGTCCAATAATCTGGTAGAAGACAATTCCTTGCTTTTGAATGTGACTCTGCTCAGCTTACCTAGCTGACAATCCTTGCACAAGCTGTTAGTAGGTTTCACCAATTTTGGAAGATCTCTTACAGCCTGAGTATTGCTTATCTTGATGATATTATCAAATTTCACATGACACATCCTTCTATGCCATAACCAACTCTGATCAACTTGAACAAATAAGCAGCTTTTACTAGTACCAACCAAGTGGAAGATATTACCTTTAGTTTGAGTACCGGATGCAATCTCTGTTCCAGAACTTTCAAAGATTTTGCATTTTCCATCCTTGAATCAGAGATCATAGCCTTTGTCCACCAACTGTCCAACACTGAGAAGATTGTGCTTCAAACCTTCAACATGCAGTACATTACCAGTTTTGTTTCTTCCATCAAAAGAAATAGTTCCTCTTCCTCTGATTCTACTAGTAGAATTGTCACCAAACTTTACCACTCCTCCTTGATACCTTTTCAAATCTACAAACTTATTTTTGTCACTTGTCATATGGTGAGAGCATCCACTGTCAATGACCCAATCATCCTTCTCTTCAATTTGGGCAGCTAGATGTTTTTCCACAGTCTTAAGATTGACAGATACAGAGGACATTGGATCTTCTTCCTTGATGGCAATGAACACCCATTCATTTCCAGATTTGTTTCCTATCTCTGATTCATCATCTGTTACTCCTTCATTATCATCATCTTCATGTACATAGTAACAGTTCTTTTGGAACCTTGGCTTGTTAGGATTTTGCCTTGAAAATCTTTCCAGACACCTTGAGGCAAAATGACCAATCTTATTGCAGTTAAAACACTTAAAAGGTAATTTTCCTTCATACTTACTGGATCCTCTTGGCAGCCTTTTTGCAATAAGGGCTTCAAGTTGAGCAATTTCTACTTCTTCTTCCAGATCTTTTCTTGCTTTTTCATACCATGACAATTTCCTTGAAGAATTCTCTCCCGGATCAAGCCTTTGTTTACCTTTAACAAAGGCACTGGCTTTGAATGCAGATTTAGTCTTGGGGGGGTTGTCTCCAAACTTTGTCATTTCAAATGCAGCCAATTTCCCAGCCAATTGATCTCTTGTGACAGTTGTATGGGCTCTAAATTCTTCAATGGCAGCAGCCTTGATTTTGTAAGAAGCAGGAAGGGATCTGAGAATTTTACCAACAATCTCATTTTCATCCAAGACTCCATCGACATTTCTAATTCCACAAACCAACTCATTCACTCTTGGCATAAAAGTGGTAATATTTTCATCATCTCTCATCTTCAATTTTTCAAATTTCCCTTTTAGACTCTGTAACCTTGCACATTTAACATACTGGTCTCCTTCATGCAAAAGTTCCAGTTTATTCCAAATCTCAAAGGCAGTTGGTAGGTCAATAACATTTGAGAGCTCTGAGTCAGATAATCCACTTAGAAGAGCCTCTTTGGTCCGCAGATTATTTTCAACATCTATGATTTCATTTAGGGTTGTCGGACCACCCTGTCGAGGTACATACGGTTTTGTAACCATGGACCAATATGCCATTCCCATACACTGCAAGTGACATTTCATGCGACCTTTCCAAAGAGCAAAGTTGGTTCCATCAAACTTCAGACTATCCTTCTTGTAAGACGACATCCTGGATCTCCTCAAGTAGTTAAGCTCCTTTTAGAAGAACTTAGCTCTGATACCAATTGTTAGACTTAGGGCACACAGCTGAGAGGGGGGTGAATCAGTTGTGCAAAACTTTCTCCAATTTACACACTTAAATGCTCTTAGTGATTAGCAGTATATTAAACATGAAACATAATGCATTCAAATCAAAAGCAGAAACTCATCAACACATAAGACACCAAGATTTTGACGTGAAAAACCCGGTTATGGGAAAAACCACGAGGTGATTAACCCAAGAATGTATTCTCTGTTAGAAGAATAGAAAGAACAAAATGGCACATGCCAATTAGGGCTCACTGCCCAAGCACACTGCTCATAAGAGGCTCACTGCCTACAAGAGACACATTGTCTACAAAGAAATAATTATCACATACATGAACTAGAGAATAACATCTTCACCATGCTTGAATCAGTTCCATTAAGCTCAATACTTCTGCTCTGGCTTTTGCTCTTCTCTTCGCTACCACACTCTCATCTCCACACCAAAAAGCAAATTCAAACTAACTTTGCAATCCCTTATTTATACAAGGCATCAACTTAGGAATGATCATCTAAGTCAGCAAACATTCATAAGATCATCTGACAGATGCATAACTCATCCAGTCGGCCTGTCTCAAGAAGAACACCATTATATAGAAGTTACTCTTCAATTGCGAGCTCCAATTTCAATGCGGACCACCAACACGAACTGGACACGATCCAAAAACTTCCACAAGCTCTCCTGTATCACCAAGAACATCCACACTTCTTCTGCTTACTGAAATCCTTCTCTCCTTCATCCAGAACCTTAAGAACACAGTCTGTCATAACTGTCACAAAGGAATAGGTGCTTGCGGACCTTCAAACCATGCACCAATAGAGTTGATACACCAAAAAGACTTCCTCAGAACTCCATTAAATCCACAGAATAGGAAACTTCATTTCCGGATCTCACCGGACCTTTCTTGTTACACACTGTCACCTCTAAACACCTACCAGAACAGGTTGTACTTGAGCGGCCACAACTTCTTCATATCTTCATGCGGACCTCTGAAAACTCTATTGGATCACCTACAGATGTATATCTACAAGCCCTTTAGTCTGCATTCTCTGAACACCATCCTATCTTGGACTTTTGTCTTATAGTCATCATTGTTCATCACTGTTCCTGATTGAGACTAATTTTCTCAATATCCTCAGCTCACGGCTCATCCAAACCTTATCATTAATGCAACAGGAGTATGTTGACATCAATGACAACATCGGTTAGGCCTATACTTGCAACACAACAATGCAACAAGAATATTCAATTCATCCACTGCAGCGGGCATCCACGAATCGTGGGAATTCACCACTTTTCAGTGGGTAAAGAACAAGAAAGAAAAGATTACAATGTCATCCACTTGTTCAGTGGGAATACTCCACTTATTCAGTGGGTGAGAGCAAAATGCAAAGATTCTTTCTCCACACTGGTGGTAAACCATCCAGGGGTCCTTATATAATTTAAATAGGAAAATACAGTGAAGCCAAATACAATGGTATTCATTCATACATGATCAAATTTTGAGATTCTATTATTGGAGAAGATTGAAGGAGAACTTATACCTTGCAACTGTCATTGCAGACTATATAAGTTATTGCTGATGAAGATCATTGTCATACTGAAAATTGACACAGAAAACAGTCCCACAATGATATGTATGGCTGATCAATATCATGGGTAATTCACCAAACATCAATACAAGTATTATCTCTACATAACACATCAAACATCCTTGGCAACAATCAGAAGATTGCAATCATCACTCTCAGCAAGACTGATATCTAATTGTTTACACATGCTGATCACTACAAGACTGTATGGCACATGGAATTTGACTTCATCACAGCTGATACAAACTCACACCATAATCAATATATAACAAGCCCAATATGATTACATAGACCTCACAAAAAGACAACAAACAATAGCCAACTCAAAATCTGTCACCAATTCAAAATGTGCATCGATCCATTTCTAGATGGTACGGTCAACTATGTATGGATATGCCTATAGCATTATCAAAACTCATTCAAACCACTTCAGAACATCATCTTAATAGTGGCCCACACATATCATTCAATCTTCACTCACAATAGAATGCAAGGAATTTAATAATAAATACTGATCTCATTCAACCACTTCCAGGAAAGTACAGACATGGTTGTATGACAAATCCTCCCAGCAATTTTAAACAAGCACCAAAGCCTCAGCAAATAGTGTTAAAAGAAGCGTCCCTAGCATACATAGGCATTACAAATAGCTTTGCTTACAATAACATCCTCATAAATTTCCTAGCACAAATCATACCTTCCAGCAACTACGGCCATCATGGTACGAAAATATGCATTACCAATGTATCTCTCAACCAAATTACTTTAGACCACTCCTAGAATGATCCTTTAAACATTACAATGACATTGCAACCAACTCATAAGTCAAAGAAGCTGAGAATAATTTTTGAGGAAGATCAACCCATATCATGATGGTACAGTCAATGTCATGTACAGACTGTCTCAAGGAAATTTAGATATGCATTTAAATAACAAGGAACTATAGACTAGGCAACCAAGAACAATTTAATAATGATCTAGGAATAATAAGAATCAAGCTCACAATATTCAAATAATATTTATTGCCCAACTACCTGGTACGACCCAGCAATGGTACGACCAACTAGAAACAAGGATTTTCAATCCAAACCCACATACTATCATATCAAATTTGCATCCCAACTACTCAAAAAGATTACAATGCAAAAACTCAACTAGACTATCAATCTCTATTCAGCTCCATTGGTTCCTTGAAGTAGAAACTGCCATTACCAACTAGGGTAGATATCTCACTACCGAAACTGATCTTCTTCTAGTGGGTTTCCGTCCACAAGAAGGAGGAAATAAGGAAGAACACGCAGGTTCAATCCAACAGAGTAACAATACAAATTCCAAACATACCTTCCAAATGAGCTCTCCATCAACATATAAAGGCATTTTGGGAGTTATAACTCTACTTTCTTGAAAATATGATCTTTTTTTCTCCTCAACTTATAAAGTTCTCCTATTCCAAAGTGGTGCTCACTTTAATAATAAGTCTAGGAGGAAAATATAAATATGTCCTCATCCCATACTTAAGTCACTTAATAAAATATAACATTATAACTTAAGTGCACCAAAAATATAAACAACCTAATTAATTATCAATTTCCCTCAATTCACCAAAATTGATAATTAAATATTTGCAGCAAACATTTGGAATGAGGATAAGTGGCTCCAAGGTGACTAGGTTGAAAATGGGAACATTATAGTCCCCCCTCCTTGAAATTTCTTGTCCTCAAGAAATTATATCGCAATCCGCTGCTTCACTTTGATACATATACCATATAACTTGAAGCAACTCATCATGATCACTGGGTACTAATGCATCATTTTGTCAATACCTAGATCCCAAACCAACCTGTCCATCCGGCTATATGAGAAGAAATAGATATATATCATGACCCAGTCTTCACATGTCATCCATCTATATGAGCAAACCATCAAAAAGATACAAAAATCAACTCCCATGTACACATAGATCAACGTATTAGGCCACCCAATGCCGCTATTGTAACTTAGGCTAGCAACAAGAATGAAATCATAGGTGTCAACATACCCAAGCATACCAAAGAAACCCATCAAATACTCAATGTCCATCAAATAAACATGCCTCCACACACTCCTAAGCAGCTGAATAGCTGATGTAGACCATGGAAAATCAAAAAGTGCAATGGAATTCCAAGAAGGACAACTACTGACCCATGACGAATCAATGAAGATGAAGTCACCAATCAACGAATAAATGGCTGCCATATCATAATCAATTGGTGACATAACCAAAGATGAGTTATGGATACCTTCAACACCCATCAAAGACAACTCTTGAGTGGTTGGTCCACTATGGGTGTCATCAACAAAATCAGCAATTGAAAAATCTGAAATCTTCATCGGACCATCTAAACGATATGACTCATTAATCTCATCACTACAAACATATGAATAATATGAATTTTCATGATCAATCTCATTAACATCATTTGTTAGAAAAAGAGATCTAAGATAAGCCTCCCTCTGTTGTCTTGATTGATCAAAGCGGTGAACTTGTTCCTTGACTTGCAGTAAATGTAGTTTTGCATGGGTAGCCATTAACTTGGCCTCCTTGGCCCTTTGTGACCATATATCACACAAATTTTGTGTCTTTTCCACATCCACCCAAGTCTGATACAAAAAATCAGAACTCTTATGAATTGAATTCACCACACAAATTCCATTTGTAACACCTGAATTTTGAGAGCCATCTATAGAAGATTCCATGGTATTATCATCCTCATGTGAAAAGAGTGTTCTTTCATGATGGAGTAAAGAAATCTGACTACTGTCATAAAAATCAGAATATCTGTCAAACTCTTTTGCCATGTCTTTAATCTTCACAAGTGCATCTTCTTTGAAATTTTCATATCTAGCACTTGTACTTTGAATGCCAACACTTGTAGACTCTTCTTCCATCAGTTCTCCATGTGTAAGAGTAGCAATCTCATAAGAATGAGGAAGAATGTCGCTGTCCCAAATCGGAACTTTGGAATCCTCTTTAATGCTTACATTGAATTCATCAAACACCACCAAGTCTTGCTTTGTCCCAGCTTCTTCCCAAGTGATTAGGGATAGAAGTGGCTCAAATAAGTCATCATTACTAAATGTCACAAGGCTGCAAGATTCATTATTGTATGATTCTTCAATCCTTTCCTCATCTTGTTCAACTCCTACACCATTTGCCTTGTCATCTTGGACCATAGGGACAACTGTTATAAAGGACCGATTTTTTGAATTATGCAAGGATTGATTATGCCTACTCAAAAGTAGACAAAGATCAGCAATCTCACTATCTTTATCTTTCACCAATTGGATAGCCCTGTCTCTATCTCCAACCATTTGTAAATAGTCTTCTTTTATCAACTCCAAAGCCTCTTTGAAAGGGAGCAAATGAGTATGAGAAATACCATGTCCCATTCCTTTTTGTCTTTCCTCTCTTTGGACTGACCAAATGAGGTCTTCTAGGTGTTTGTGAGTGCTATCCATTCTTGACAATGCTTGAATTATTATATCTTCCTTCACCACCATTTGATCTTGCAAGACTTCCCAAACTAAGGGCTTCTATTTCAACTGTCTTTGGCTGCCATATTCTAATTTTTCATCATGTGTAGGTGAAGAAGCAATATGATCACCCATAGAATTGATATCATTGCTACGTATATCATTAACATGCTCTGAGTCATCTGAGAATTCAAACTGTGGTTCTTGTATGGGAAATTCCCACTCAAAATTGGGATTGCCATCACTAGATTGATATTGAAGTTCCATGTTTAGTGTTGTCCCAAAAATTTCAGCAGCTTCAAATTCTTCAACTGCTGCAACTCTACTTTCCTCAAATCCTTCAAAACTCTCAGCTGCAACAATCTTAGGTTCACTTGATAATTTTCCTTCTAACATTCCATCAATCATTCTTACTTCTGTTTCTAGAGAATTGGTATCCTCATAGTCATTAAGCTCCTCATCAAATTTAGGACTTGCAATGTCCATTCTTTCAACTTTCAGGTCTTCATTTACTTCATCAAGGAAACTCCAACACACTTCCATCACACTTACCATAGGACTTTCAGCTTTGTGAATATCCTTTACTCCACATGAAGACTCATCATCCCACTCAACTAATTTATTTGATAATGACATGCTATCCACTTGCAGAGAATGAGGAACTTGTACACCAAAAGAGATTAACTCTTTTGCAGTCAGCTGATCCTTGAACTTCTCAATCTTTAGCTCCATTAGTTTTGATGTGAAATCATATGTTGTAGAGGATACATGTTGTTCTTTCCTCCAAATGATCAACAAATTTGATTGTAACTGTGGGCAGACCTCATCACCTTCATCTAAAATCAGGGACATGATGCTGAGCATACTTGTTTTTACCTTATCTGAATGACATTTCCTAATTCCAGAAATGAAGTATTCAAACATCTGAAGGATCAAATCATTACACCTGAAATCAATCAGCAAATAACATAACTTAATCTTTGCCATAATCTCCAAGATTTTTACCCTTTGACCAAAGGTAGGACTTTCAGTGCTTGGAAACTCTTCACCATCACCTGAAATATGACGTTCATAGTATCATCATCATAGGGTGCCTTAGGAGCTGAAATCCTTGCAACTTCACTAATGCAGGTGACAAATGCAAGCCATATCTCCTTGTCTTGATGTCTCATCAACTCTGGCTTGACTAACGAACACACCAATGGAGCCAGTGCTTTACACATTGCCTGAGAAGGTGATTGGTCAACCTTACATGGACAACCTTCTGCTTCATCCAAATTTCTAAGAAGAACTTCTTTAGACTGAGGTAAATGTTCCAGTCTCTTACCCACAATCTTCAACTTCTCTTGAAAATCTGAGATGGCTTCCTGTTCTTTGCACCATCTTTCAAATCCCTCTTCAATGGAAAATTGGTTTTGCTCTAGTGATTTCATCAAAGCTTTTAATGGCTCACTAACAAAAGCCATGTTACCCAACTGAAAATCTGATCGCTTTGACAAACTGCAACAAGGTCAGTTACCCTACAGGCTGGAAAGATAACTGAGAGCTTTGATACCACTGTAAGGTGCTACCCCAAATTTTTTAAAATTTCTTACAATGATGACAGTGTTAGCTCAAACGCATAACCAACTAGTTGCTTCACACTTTCTGATCACCCAGATCCCAGGATGGGCAAGGTGAGAGCATACAATGATGTTGGCTTACAATGAACAACAATGCAACAAGAATATTCAATTCATCCGTTGCGGCGGGCATCCACAAATCATGGGAATTCACCACTTTTCAATGGGTAAAGAACAAGAAAGAAAAGATTACAATGTCATCCACTTGTTTAGTGGGAATACTCCAGTTATTCAGTGGGTGAGAGCAAAATGGAAAGATTCTTTCTCTACACTGGCGGTAAACCATCCAGGGGTCCTTATATGATTTGCATAGGAAAATACAGTGAAGCCAAATATAATGGTATTCATTCATACATGATCAGATTTTGAGATTCTATTAGTGGAGAAGATTGAAGGAGAACTTATACCTTGCAACTGTCATTGCAGACTATATAAGTTATTGCTGATGAAGGTCACTGTCATACTAAAAATTGACACAGAAAACAGTCCCACAATGATATGTATGGCTGATCAATATCATGGGTAATTCACCAAACATTAATACAAGTATTATCTCTACATAACACATCAAACATCCCTGGAAACAATCAGAAGATTGCAATCATCACTCTCAGCAAGACTGATATCTGATTGTTTACACATGCTGATCACTATAGGACTATATGGCATATGGAATTTGACTTCATCACAGCTGATACAAACTCACACCATAATCAATATATAATAGGCCCAATATGATTACATAGACCTCACAAAAAGAGAACAAACAATAGCCAACTCAAAAGCTTTGTCACCAATTCAAAATGTGCATCGATCCATTTCCAGATGGTACGGTCAACTATGTATGGATATGCCTATAGCATCATCAAAACTCATTCAAACCACTTCAGAACATCATCTTAATAGTGGCCCACACATATCATTCAATCTTCACTCACAATAGAATACAAGGAATTTAATAATAAATAATGATCTTGGTCAACCACTTCCAGACAAGTACGGACATGGCTGTATGGCAAATCCTCCCAGCAATTTTAAACAAGCCCCAAAACCTTAGCAAATAGTGTTAAAAGAAGCGTCCCTAGCATGCATAGGCATTACAAATAGCTTTGCTTTCAATAACATCCTCATAAATTTCTTAGCACAAATCGTACCTTCCAGCAAGTACGGTCATCATGGTACAGAAATATGCATTACCAATGTATCTCTCAACCAAATTACTTTAGACCACTCCCAGAATGATCCTTTAAACATTACAATGATATTGCAACCAACTCAGAAGTCAAAGAAGCTAAGAATAATTTTTGAGGAAGATCAACCAATATCATGATGGTATGGTCAATGTCCTGTACGAACTGTCTCAAGAAAATTTAAATATACATTTAAATAACAAGGAACTATAGAGTAGGCAACCAAGAACAATTTAATAATGATCCAGGAATAATAAGAATCAAGCTCATAATATTCAAATAATATTTATTGCCCAATCGCCTGGTACGACCCAGCAATGGTACGACCAACTAGAAATAAGGACTATAATATAGATTCTCAATCCAAACCCACATACTATCATAGCAAATTTGCATCCCAACTACTCAGAAAGATTACAATGCAAAAACTCAACTAGACTATCAATCTCTATTTAGCTCCATTGGTTCCCTGAAGTAGAAACCACCATTACCAGCTAGGGTAGATATCTCACTACCGAAACTGATCTTCTTCTAGTGGGTTTCCATCCACAAGGAGGAAATAAGGAAGAATACATAGGTTCAATCCATAGAGTAACAATATAAATTCCAAACATGCCTTCCAAATGAGCTCTCCATCAACATATAAAGGCATTCTGGGAATTAGAACTCTACTTTCTTGAAAATATGATATTTTTTTTCTCCTGAACTTATAAAGTTCTCTTATTCCAAAGTGGTGCTCACTTTAATAATAAGTCTAGGAGAAAAATATAAATATGTCCTCATCCCACACTTAAGTCACTTAATAAAATATAACATTATAACTTAAGTGCACCAAAAATATAAACAACCTGATTAATTATCAATTTCCCTCAATTCACCAAAATTGATAATTAAATATTTGCCCCAAAGGTTTGGAATGAGGATAAGTGGCTCCAGGATGACTAGGTTGAAAATGGGAACATTACACTAATTTGATTTTTGTATGTCACTGTCACAGTGGGCAGCAAACTATTGATTGTAATTGCATCATTTCTCTTGAAGGAATAAAGCATTTTGAGTTGGGTTTCATTGAGTATTTGTGTACTTGTTCAATTTCATTTGAGTGGGCTAATTGTTTGCAAGTATTATTGGTTAAGTTGTAATATAAAATTTAGTACAACCACTAAGGAACATTACATCAACACATAAAACATACAAGTTTGCTCTTGCAACACAATAGAAAGCCTTGAATCACCTTGAGAACACTATAGCTTGCTAGTAATCATCTAGTTTATAAATAAATGCCTAAGCATGCTTATATATGCAACTACAAGCACTCCCACCATGATATTTGAAATTCAAACTTACCGTGTCGGCAAAGGGACCTAATAACGGTCACAAAACTGACACCCAGAAATTAGGGCTGCACCAAAATAGGGCAGGACTAGGGCGCGGGTGCCCACGTCCTCCCCCCTATTTTGAGCAGTGTATAGCTCAAGGGGTCCACCTAGGTCCAATTTGCCATGGAACCTAGGTCTCATTCCATTAGGATACCAAAATATGAACTAAGATGTCCTAAATGCATACTAAAGACCCGGGAGCTAAACCTTATGAGAGAAAAGCCCCCAAGGGGACATTTTTTAACGTTACATTTAGCCCCCACTTTAATGTATGTATAAACGCGAGGCCAATACATGCATTAAAGTAAGGTCACAAACACAACAAACACATCAAGTATGGAGAAGACATGCCAATCACATAGAAGACAGTAACAGGCACGCAAAACACGGAGAAGACAGTTATAGTCACGCAGAACATGGAGAAGACAGTCAATGCATAGAAGACACATTAATGCATGGAAGACAGAAATGATATGTTTTCTTTTCTTTTTCTCATATATATGAAATGCAAATGCAAGTACTAGAAAGTAAACAAACCTCCCATAATATAGGATGCACTACCTTAAGGCACAGGTCTTAGTATATATGGGGCAACACACACACAAGACACACAAAACCTCCCAAAATGCATACCGCATATGGGGCAACAAACACACCAAACAAAACAAGCACGCCAAAACACACACTTGAAGACACAGAAAAAATGGTAGACAAGCGATGGTGTGTTCCGTATTTCTAGGCTCATAACCATCTCAGGCACATTATAGGGACACACCGATGATTGGGCTTCACCACAACAATCGCTGAAAACATGCTTAAGGGTTGATTTAGTCATAGACCGGCTCCCTGCCTCCACAGAGGACTTCTGAAAATGCAACCCCACCTGCATCACGGAGACACCTTACAGTGAAAAGGAAGCATAGCATATTGCCCCACCCACGTTACGGAGACCCCTTATAGTGAAAAGGAGGTATGAGCTCAAAAGTATACAACCCCACCCACATCACAGAGATGCGTTACGGTGAAAAGGAGGTATACACAATAGATAGATTGATTTAATGCAAACAAACTCAGGATGTAGGAAGTACTCATCGTACTAGCCTACACCTGAGGACAAGCACATTGCTAACATCTATAATAGACAGCTTACCTTATATGTGCCCCCACCTTAAGGTGGTTGATATCAGGCATCGATATCAAGCACGTTAAGGTAGGAAGAAAACACACAAGAGAACACCAACTTTCGCAAAGCCCATGCCCCCTAGAGGTGACATGTACTTTATGATCGCCAAATGTTCCCACAAACACATCCCTGCAAGAAACATGTTAGTGTCTACAACGTCATGATAAACAACAACATCAATGCATATGATTAACCACACAAAGAGCCAAGGTTATACAACAAATTTAGAGTTTGAGGATAACTATGGGGCTATATCACGAAGCTCTCTGAATCGAGTACTGCCAAGGCTAGATTCAAAGACAAACAAAGGTGCATGGAGTAGCAGTATTGTTAAGGTTTGTAAATGCAATAGAAACATCATAAAATTCACTACGCGGAAAGTATGAGTGCTTCCACTAGCCAAGAATCAGATAAAATATACAAGCCCATCATCATATTAGGAACTAAGTCCATTTTTTGATTGCTCTCGAAAGGGACACTAGGTCCGCATCAATGTAAATGTTTGTCGTCATCTGCCCGCTAGGTGGAAACACTAGAGGAAGGGAAACAATAAATAGGAGAGGAGAAAACAAGTGTCTTAGGGACAATCACGTAGGAGGGTTCCCCCAAGTCACCAACCACAACGCTATGTCCGTAAGACACAACACACAACAATGAAATTAGAGAGAGACAATATAGAAGAATGACGACACAAATAGAAGAATATCATAACAGAGGCGATCTCCTGGTATCCTAAACCTTATGAGGGAATCCGAGGTCATCCCAGGAGGCCTAGACAACATATAACACATCACGGGGGAAGCACATCACAAGAGAGATAAAGGTATAGAGATACTTACCTGTAGGGTCTTCGTGCTAGAAGTCATCGAAAATCATTCTCTTTCCAATTGCAAACATAAGGTCATCCCAGGAGGCCTAAACAACATATAACACATCACAGGGGAAGCACATCACAAGAGAGATAAAGGTATAGAGATACTTACCTATAGGGTCTTCGTGCTAGAAGTCATCAAAAATCATTCTCTTTCCAATTGCAAACATAAGGTACCATTACCTAGTTTTTATAATTATTCTTTTGTTCATTCTTAAATGCTTCTTGGTTTGACTCAATGTTAGGTGGAATGTTTTCTTGTTGAAGTTCATTAATACACATACTCACTATCTTCTTAGGTGGTGGGAGAAGCAAATTATTTTGAGTGATCTCAACATCCATCCTTGAAGGAGTTAATGTGAGAGACTTTTCCTCATCCACTAGTGCTACATCCTTAGTGATGTCCAAATGAATTGAATAATCAAACAAAGGAGGGACATTAAAGGTCATCTCTTCCTTAGTGAAATCCAAGGTATATGGACAATCAACTAAAGGAAGAAGGTTGGTGGGATGATCCACAGAGGTAGGAATTTGATTATTGTTAAATGAATGCTCATATTCTACCCATGGAATGCTCTTTGTTAGAGGGAGCTCTTCATTCACTAATGCTTCATGTTGGCCAAAGAGAGCAGTGGAATTACTAAAACTATCCCTAGTCTTCTCATCTAAGGTTCTTGAATGCTCTATGGAATCATTATCAACATTTTCATGAGTATTCCTAGAGATGAATTTAGTTAAATCTTCTAGGATCAAAGGATATGCTCCTATGAATAGTCTGAAGCTATTAAAATCATGTGGATAACAAAGTAATTGCAATTCATATGTAGAACATATAGAAGCATCAATACCACTTATGGAAGCTATGTGCTCTAGAACATGAGGATTTTCATTAGTGAAATTAAAACCCTAATTATGCAAATATGACAACAAATTGATGAATTACGGAAAAAGCTCTTGCAGACAAGAGTAAAATACTAAATTACAAAATACCTGTTTTTGGGGTTCCGAAGCGGAATAGTTGGGGACACTGGAGTGGGCGCTCAAGTCCAAGGTACCTACTTTTTCAGGGAATCTGGACCTCCTTCCGACACTGATCAGCCTTGTAACTTCTGTTTCCTAAGATCTGTCTGCGGAGGACACTGGAGCGAGTGCCCAAGTCCTAGAAGTGCTCTTGTGTCTGACTTTTCTTTAGATCCTGAATCCCTGATGCCTGCCAAGCCTTCCTGTAACTCCACTTTTCCCAAATGCGACCCCTGTAACCTGCAATCACAAGACTTGGTTTGGGGGTTGTGGTGTTTAGAGGCTTGCCTCAGTCAAGCTCCGAAGGACACTTAAGTCTTCGAACACCGTTGTCAAATAAAGAGTGCATTCCCTTTTGAGGAAGAGGCAAAAACCAAAGGAATCAATGATAAAAACACAATGATATGTCACCTTGTAGTGATGCTCTCATGGAGGAAGATGCTCTTCATGCCATGAGGAGATTGATGCTCAAATCTGCAAATATCAACACATAAAACATACAAGTCTGCTCTTGCACCACAATAAAAAGCCTTGAATCACCTTGAGAACACTATAGCTTGCTAGTAATCATCTAGTTTACAAATGAATGCCTAAGCATGCTTATATATGCAACTACAAGCACTCCCGCCAAGATATTTGAGATTCAAACTTATGGTGTCAGCAAAGGGACCTAATAACAGTCACAAAACTGACACTCAAAAATTAGGGCTGCCCCAAAATAGGGGAGGACTAGGGCGTGGTCGCCCAAGTGCCCCCTATTTTGAGCAGAGTGTGGCTCAAGGGGTCCACCTAGGTCCAATTTTCCATGGAACCTAGGTCTCATTCCATCGGGATGCTAAAATATGAACTAAGATGTCCTTAATGCATACTAAAGACCCGGGAGCTAAACCTTATGAGGGAAAAGCCCCCAAGGGGACATTTTCTGACGTTACAGCTCCATTCTGAGGCACTAGTTTGAAGTTGTGCAGATGAATAATAGTACCTTGACTTCCTTGGGACAGTTTCACCAAGTTCAAACCTTGACGAAGACTCCAATTGGTCCTTGTGAGAGATGAAACTCTTCATTCTGACCCTAGGCACACATTTTGGTAGCTGGGAGTGATAACGTGCGCCTAAGTCATCTAGATGCCTTTTCTAACTTGTCTGAGCCATGAACTCTTCCTGTTGATCCTAGGCTCCAATCTAGATCCTGAGTGATGTTTCCCTCACTTAGGCGCACTTTTGTGCTTCTGGAGACTAGAAAGTGCGCCCTGACTAGCAAATGCATTTACTTTGTCAAATTTCACTATTTAAAGCCTCTCGTTCGTCCTCATGAACTTCCCGACTCAACATCCTTCATTTGACAAGCTAGACTTAGTCCATTATACATGAACCTCATCACAAAAGTACTTGATAAAGATCTTGGCCTGCATTTGCAAAACTACAAGAGTTAGTTAGCCAAAACCAAATTCATTCCCTCATCATACATATTAGCGCATGGGAATGATGAATAGGCTAATCTATGTTCATTATTGACTAAGCTGGAAACGGGGACATGACAGTCTCCCCTTCCTGGGATTGCTTGTCCTCAAGCAATCGAAGGTTAGGATGCTCTAAAATCTTTTCTCCTTCCCACATAGCATCCTCTATCGGCAAGCCTCTCTATCGAACCAAATATTCTTTGATGACTCGGCTATGCAATTTGCGTTCTCTCATATCAATGATGCCATCTGGCTCTAGAATCAACATTCCTTCTTCGTCAAGAGGCGGAAGATTAGGAGAGGAAACTACATTCTGACCCAATGCCTTTTTGAGGCATGATACATGAAATACATTATGAATGCGGCTACCTGCTGGCAATTCCAACTCATAAGCCACTTCACCAACTCTCCTTACAATTCTGTATGGCCCATAAAACCTTGGCTTTAGTTTTTCTACACTACTCATCTTCAAAGAACTTTGTCTGTACGGCTATAGATGCAAGAAAACCAAGTCATTCACTTCAAAAGATCTTTCCACTCAATGTCTATCTGCATACACCTTTTGTTGATTCTGAGCATGTTGAATGTTATCCTTAAGAACTCTAAGGATATCATATGTGTCTTGAATTAACTCCTTAGCTCGAGGAGCTCTATTATTATCGAAAGCCAAGTCAACAAAGGAAAGAGCATCATATCCATACAATCCTCTGAATGGAGTCATGCCAATAGACATGTGATAGGTGGTATTGTAACAATACTCACTAAGGTATAACCATTTTACCCATGCATGTTGATGCCCAACAACATAGTTGTGAAGGTATGCCTCAATCCACTTATTCACAATCTCTATTTGACCATCAGTCTGAGGGTGATAACTAGTGCTAGGTGTTAGCTCAGTGCCTATAAGTCGGAATAGTTCTTTCCAAAACATGCCAATGAATCTACTATCCCAATCACTCACAATTGTCTTTGGAAGGCCATGCAAACAGAATACTTCTCTAAAAAATAATTTTGCAATCTGCAAAGCTGAATAATCCATTGCAATAGGATATAAATGTGCATACTTAGACAATCTATCAACAACAACATATATGCAATCTCTACCATGTACCTTCAGAAGACCTGTGATAAAATCCATTGAGATACTTTCCCACTCCTGCTCAAGAATAGGCAAAGGTTGAAGTAGGCCGGCGGGAAAAGTATGCTCAGACTTGTTCTGTTGACAAGTCAAACACTCTCTAACATGTTGAGGATATCATCCTTAAGACACTTCCAAGAGAATCTCTCACGAATCTACCTGTAGGTTTTGAAAAATCCTAGATGTCCTGCTAGAGGTGTGTCATGAATGGCTCGCAGTATCTGTTGCTTGAGTTTAGACTCAGGCACTAGGAAAATCCTATCCTTATAATAAATTATATCACCAACGACCTTGTACCTGTCATCTTGTATGATACTATCCATGAGTTTGCATGTAAAAGTAGATTTAGAATACTCAACTAAAAGTTGAGATTTCTAATCAGCTGAAATCTTACTCAAGGAACAAATAGTAGGCCTCCTAGAAAGAGCATCTGCAACAATATTCTTTTTTCCTTTTACAACCTCTATATCAAAGTCATATGCTTGGATTTTTGAGACCCATTTCTGCTGTTGTTCATTCAAATCCTTTTGTTCCAAGAAGTATTTCAAGCTATTGTGGTCGGTCCTCACCACAAATTTCACACCTACCAAGTACTGACAAAACTTTGCCAAAGCATGCATAATGGCAAGCATTTCCTTGTCATAGGTGGAATATAGGCGCTCCGTATCCTTCAATTTGCTGCTTTCATATGTGATAGGATGCCTATTCTGCATTAACACAACCCCTATTCCTTCTCCTGATGCATCACACTCAAGAATGAAGGACTGTGTAAAATCTGGTAGTGCTAGTACTAGAGTAGTACTCATTACCTCCTTGAGCTGATCAAATGCTATCTGTGCCTTAGAGGACCAAAGAAATGCCCCTTTCTTAGTGATGTCTATCAATGGTGTTGCTAATTGTGAAAAGCCTTTAACAAATCTCCTGTAGTAATTGTAAATTCCCAAAAAACTTCTCAACTCATAAATGTTCCTTGGAATAGGCCACTCCTGTATAGCCTTGATCTTCTCATCTTGTACTCTAACTCCTTTAGCACTAATCATATGTCCCAAGTAGAGAATCTCCTCCATCCCAAAATCACACTTGGAAGCCTTAGCATATAGTGATTGTGCCTCCATGACTCCAAGTACCTTATCAAGATGTCGAAGATGCTCATCCCATGTCTTACTGTAAATCAAAATGTCATCAAAGAAAACCAAAAGAAATTTACGCAACTATTTATTGAATACATGATTCATGCAAGATTGAAATGTAGTAGGTGCATTAGTAAGACCAAAGGGCATAACAAGGAATTCATAGTGTCTATAATGACATTTGAATGCAGTCTTAGGAATGTCCTCCTCACAAACACGAATCTGATGATAGCCCGAACGAAGATCAATCTTGGAGAAGTACACAGCCCCGTGTAATTCATCTAACAACTCATCGATCCTGGATATTGGATATCTATTTTTGATTGTCTTTTTGTTCAAGGCTCTATAATCAATACAAATTCGCATGGTTCCATCCTTCTTCTTCACCAACACTATTGAAGAATCAAATGGACTAGATGATGGTCAAATTTGTCCCATATCAATCAACTCCTTGATTGTTTTTTCAATCTCCACCTTGAAATGTCTAGGATGTTGATATGGTGTAGTGTTGATGGGCTTAGTCCCATCCTCTAGCTCAATCACATGTTCAAAACCACGATCAGGTGGCCGTCCTGGAGGAATTTCACCAAATACCTTACTGTGTTTATCCAATACAAATTGGATGTCTACATGATACTCATTACTAGAAGAAGACTTAGATGATATTTCAACCTGAGCTGCCCATGCAATGTCATTATGATGAAACAAGGACTCCATACGCCTAGCTATAATAGTTCTAGGTGAACCATCTGATAAAGCTCTTAGAATGATCTTCTTTCCATTGTGAATGAACTCTATCTCCATCTTCTTCAAGTCTTGAATGTATCTACCAATAGAATGCAACCATTGCATTCCATTGACAACATCAATACCTAAGAGTCCAACCATATAGAAATCATCTGTCAATGTATAATCAATCATTTGAATGCTAAGTTGTGGCACTCTCTTTTAACAACTCATAGTAAACCCATTGGCTACCACAACAGTAAAACCCTAAAATGCCTCTGCCTGTAAACCACGCCTCATAACTAAGCCCTCATCAATGAAATTATGAGTGGCTCCACTATCCACTAAGCATGTGATACACTGACCATTAAGAACTCCCTTGATCCTGAAAGCATGATATCTAGGGACTCCTGAAATGGTAGCAATAGTAGCTGGATTACCTACTTCATTTGTCTCAAGCTCCAAAGTAGGCTCCTCATCATCATGACAATAACCTATATCACCTGTATTCTCATGTATAGTCTCTGCATCTGAATATACCTCAATAAGATGTACTTTGCCCTTACCACGACAACTATGCCCTGGTTCCCATGGTTGTTGCAGTCAAAGCACAACTTCTTTTTCTCAACTCATCACGTTCCATAGAAATAGAATTAGATTTGATAGGCTGAAATGTTCTCCTTTGATGTGAACTTGAACCCTTAACAAAGTTTTTCTTTTGAAATGTAGTAGGATAAGTGTCAAGATTAAGAGCAAGCTCTATAGCCTCATCTAATGTTTTAGGCTTATGAACCTTAACTAAGCCTCTCATCCTATCATTCAAACCCTCTACAAACAAAATAGTAACTCTTTTTTCTGGCATCTCAGGAACCATAATAGTAATCTTTTGGAACTCATTGATGTAGGAATCTACTTTACCAACCTGTTTCAATTGTGCTAACTCTCTATAGTAGACCTCAATATCCTTCCTATCAAACCTGTTGATAAACCTACGAGTAAACTCATAACAGGAAGTGATCATATCATGGCGTTGTGACACAAGTCCATGATGCCACCAATCATATGCCAAACCTTCCAAATGTATAGTAGCAAAGTGTATGGCCTTTTCTTCACTCATGGGTTTGAGTGTAAGAAAGGTATCAAGCTTATGAATCCATGCTCTAGCACTTATCTTACCACTACCATCAAAATTAGGCAAAGGAACTTTATTCAATGCTTCTTTATATTCTTTAGATTCCTTTTTAGGTTTTTGCTCCTTTGTCTTCTTGTTCTTTTGACTCATTTAGAACATGACCTGATTGAAGTTTAGGTCTCACCTAACATCAGGTGGAAGTATATGATATTCATCATATGCAACCATGATATCATCCGTGAGATTAACATTTACCTCCTCATCCTCTGAAGATGTTTCCTCAATCACTGGCTCAAATCTTGGATGAAGTGGTCTATCATCAACTGTTGTGGTTGCTCTACCTGTAGGAGTAGTTGGAGTAGGCTCTCTATGTGAATGTCTCCTTTCATCTCTACCCGCATTAAGATTTGCTTCACCTGCAATGCTTGTCCTTTGTAATGTCCCCTTCCTAGGTGACTTTCATGATGGGTAATTTAGCCCTTATCTCCTGAAGGCTAATTGACGAAATAAGGGAGATATTATTAAATTAATTATTTTATAAGGTTGTTACTTAATTTTAAATCAAAAGGTAACCTTATATTTAATTAATTTAATATAGTGACTTAAAATACACATTATATCATTAAAGTCACTAAAATAAAATAAAATAAAATAATATGATTTTTCTAGAAGCCTCTTGAAGTGAGATTTTAAAAAAAGTATAAAGGAAGGGGCAAGGCAAGCTTCTAGGCATCTAATTATTGTCATTTGCATTTGATATGTTCATTGTGGAGACATAGGTTTCTGCATATTGTCTACTTGGTCTTTGGGAATGAAAACTCTCATAGATTAGCATAACTGAGGTGGCGAAATATCCTTCGAAGGGTTGCAGATTGGAAGGAATACTTCAGTCCTTTCATTGGTGCCAAAATTTGTGGCCAAGGGCCAATTTTGCTAAGTTCAATTGGAGGTTCGATTAGAGACATTTAGTGCTAGAAGTCTTCATCAATATTTGTTATCATGGAGGGCTGATTGCATTCTACAGGTTCAATTTTTTATATCAATCATTATCAGGAGTTATAGCAGGCCATAGAGACCCACGTCTTCACTCTTGAAGGCCCCAATATCCATCATTTACCTACATCAGTTGGAGCACTTCATCTATGAGTACCTTGTGAGAATATTCAGTGCCAAAAAAGGGAACTAGAAGACTGCAGATCATTTAATTTTGTCATCCATATTAGAACAGGGGCGGCTGGTAAAGTGTTTGGATTTGGGCTTGGAAGGAGTTCATTTTCAATGAGTATTGCTTGATTCTTCATCAACACTTTGGACGCCACTATCATTAGGTTCTTTTTGTAATTATTAGTAGATTGCATTGTTATCCCAGGCATATAGCTGTAGGTGATCATTTATATCAGACTTTGGCACTATATTGAAAAACCATTGTACACCAAGAGACTTGGTATTTCTTAGTATCATTGTGTTCGGGGTTGCAACTAATAAAAGAGTTTTCAATTGCATGCCATTTGTTCGAAGTAATGTCCTTCATTATAGCATTCCTTATCAACATGATAGATTGCATGCCAATTGTTTGTCATAATGTCAGTTGGTTGTAGGTGTGCATTCCATGTCTAATTTTCATGAATATACATTGAAAATACCAAGAGTAGTGTATTTGCATATTAGTTCTTGTAAGAGGCATTGTAAACATCATTTGCAAACATTCTAAATTGTCTTGGCATCATTCGAAACTATATCAAACAATCTAAAACACAAAAAAATCAGAAAAAGAAAGGTTGGATATGAAGTGTTTGACAATATACCTTGAGCCAAAAATCAGTTACAAGAAGTCATTTTGAACAAGGGATATTACAGTGGTATCAGAGCGGTTTCCTGCCATCCTTTGGGTTTGAAATCAGCTCATTTAAATGCAACAAAGTGACAAGAACAAAAGGTATACAGCTAGAGAAGAAAGAAAGCAAAAGCAGTGGCCACAACTACTTGAATAGGACACTTTATTAGCTGCTTTAGCAGCAAGACAGTGAGAGGTTGGTTCATTTGGCACTATGGGTGAAAGAGGTGAAGGTAGCCCTATTAGAAACAAAGGAAGAAATGATGAAGAACAAGAAACACGTGAACTCTTTAGAAACATGGCAACAAGATAGCAACAATTAGCAGCAGAATAGCGACAGGTGGCAGATGCTTTGCAAACACTTACTACAATGCTACAACAAATGAACCCTTAGGGAAGACAAAATTAAGTGCCAGATGATAATAGGAGTGTGGTTGGGACACTGAGGGCTCAACGTGTACATTCCCGTACCACAGACAGGCCTACACATCCTACCTTTTTGATGAATGAGCAAGAGGAAAATGCCGAAGTAGAGGGAGAAGAAATGTTTGTGGATACTCTTATGGTAGTGAATGATGAGTGGGAATTATTGACACCATAGGTCAAAGAGCGCATAAGCTTTGATAGATTTGCAAGTCAACAAAGAGAACACTATAGGGGAAAGCAAGAAAAAAGACCAAGAAATCAAAATAATGATTTGATGTATGCCGCCAGCAGAGTTACATTGCCTATGTTTGATGGTAGTGGGAAGATTACAGCTCAGGCTTGGATTCATAAGCTAGAGACCCTCTTGACTCTTAGACCCATGACAGAAAGGGATGCAATAAAATATGCTACTTTCCACTTGGAGGGAGCAACACACGATTTGTGGTACCATGGTTTAGAAACATTGCATCATAATAGTATCACTTCATATCAAGAGTTTGTTGATAGATTGGTGGAACGCTTTGATAAGAGAGATCCAGAGACCTATTTTAGAGACTTGGCTCAGCTTAAGCAGACTGGGAGCTTGGAGAGTTACATTAGTGACTTTCAGAAATTATCAATCATGGTATCCAATATATCTAAGAGGAGATTGGTTGTACTATTCACGAAGGGCTTATTAGAACCATTGAGAGGATGGATAAAGGCTTTTGATCCCCTGACACTGCAGAAGGCAATGAAAAAAGCTAGGAGTATGGAACTTGCAGCCGCTCAAAGTAAGTATACACTAAGGGATCTTCTTCTTACCGGGATAGCAGGACATTTCGTAAGAAAAAAGAAATTTCAGACTCAAAGGGAAAATCAACAACACCTTTAGATCGCGAGACATTTAATGACTTGCGAAGGAAAAAGTTGTGCTTCTATTGCAAGGGTCCCTATGATGCAAACCATGACTGTCCTTTGAGGCCTAAGGGCAAAGCGAATAGAATTATGTGGGCATTCTATGAGGAGTCAGATTCAGACTAGCAATCTGATCAAGAGGAAACCAATGAGGAAAAACATGATAATGAAGAGGAGAAGCATGAAAATGAGGGTGAAAACAAAGAGGAAGAAAATTTTCAAGAGGCACGCCTTACTAGCATACAACAGGAAGGCTCATTCAGGATGCGTGGGGTCTTAGTTGGTCAGAAGATCATTACCTTGCTTGATATAGGTGCCATGCATAACTTCATTGATGCTAGGTTGGTTGAAAGGTGCAGAATTCAGACAGAGGAATTTGAGGGCATAAGAGTAAAAGTTGCTGATGGGTATACACTTAAGTGTGATAGGATGATTCCAGGTCTTCCCATGCGACTAAATAACTTTGAATTCAAGGCAGATTTTTATGTGGTGAACATGGGAGAAACCGACATGGTTTTAGGAATGAAATGGCTTCATGATATAGGGGAGTTTACCATTAAACTTAGGGAAATGGAGATGAGGTTTAAGGTGGATGGAAAGACTCATGTGCTAAAAGTCATTAGGGATAGCAGTTGTAGGATGATATCTTTCAGAAAAATGGAGAGACTTATGTGCCATGACATGGTTGAGTGGGCAGCAGGGTGTATTCTAATGCCAACACAGGAAGAGAAACAAAAACTAGCCTATCACCCAGATATACAAGAGTTGAGGATCAAGCACTCCAAGGTGTTCAGTGATATTCCACCAGGCAGGCCTCCAGACAGAGGGATTGAGCACATAATAGAATTGGAGGGTGTTAAACCCGTGATGATCACTCCCTACAAGCATCCCAAGCGGCTAAAAGATGATATTGAAAAAACAATTAAGGAGTTGCTAGCTATGGGACACATTAGGCCAAGCAAATCACCTTTTGCTTTAGCAGTAGTCTTGGTCAAGAAAAAGGACGGTACCCTTCAGATGTGCATTGATTACAGGGTGTTGAATAAGAGGACAATTAAGAACAGGTACCCTATTCCTCGCATTGACGAGCTGATCGATGAACTTCATGGTGCTCGCTATTTCTCTAAAATACATTTGAGATCAGGTTATCACCAGATCAAGGTCAGAGAGCAGGACATCAAGAAGACAACATTTAGGTGCCATTGTGGACATTTTGAGTTTGCGGTTATGCCATTTGGGCTAACCAATGCTCCTGCTACATTTCAGTCCACTATGAACAGGGTTTTTCAGTCACAACTAAGGAAGTTTGTATTAGTCTTCTTTGATGACATCTTGGTATACAGCAGAACTTAGGAGGAGCATATCATTCATCTGGATATAGTGTTGGGAATTCTTAGTAGGGAGTCCTTGTACGTCAAGGAATCCAAATGTGATCTGGGCATGACAGAGTTGCTAAACTTAGGCCATATCATCAGTGTAGAAGGTGTGTGTATGGACCTTGACAAAATCAGAGCTATTATTGAGTGGCCTACACCTAAGAATCTTACTCAGCTTAGGGGATTTTTGTTGGCAAGAGACACTATATGGATTCATGGTTGTTGTCATTGATGGCAACAAAGGTCATCCCACATATCCGCAAGTCATGATGTGTCTCTACCGGAAGTCAGAATAAAGAATGTTGTGGTCCGGTGAAGAAGAACAGAGCATGTGGCAAGGTCCGACAGATTGGTCCGGACCTCTCAGTGGAAGTGTCTTGGTGCAGTGCGGATTTGGGGAAGTCAAGAGGACTACCTTGAGTGGTATATTCCAAGGATTTAGCCTCCGGTGATGGACAAGGAAAAAGATATGAATGGTTGAGTACCAGATTCCTAAGAGACAGTGAAAACAGAGGAAGAACTGACTGGCAGAGTATCAGACTGCTTTCCGGATGAGTTACTATTGATGACAGAGGTTGTGAAGGCATGAATCATGTTTGGCCGACATGATTAATGATATCTACAAGTATATGCTTGATCCGCATTGCTTGGTGAGGAAGGATTCAGCCGACAGAATGAAAGTTTATAAGAAACTAGACTGTTCCGGATGCCGACTAGAAAGGTGATGAAATTACTTGTGCGGATATATATAGAGGATGGATTTAGTTGTGAAGTGAGTAGTGTGTGTAGAGAGATATGCGAATAAGTCCAGAGAAAGAGCAGAGGTAGCAAAAAGGATCCGGTATGTGAAAGATAGCAGAATAAAGAACAGAGGAAAGATGAAGTGCAGCAGATCAGTGTACTGAGCCTAACCGGAACTGAACTCCAGCATATGCAGATGCTTCCAATCAGTTCAAGACTGTGATTCTCATCACTTTGTAGACAGTGTGTCTTCTTGTAGGCAGTGGGCCTCTTGTGAGCAGTGTGCTCGGGCAGTGAGCCCTAATTGGCAAGTGCCATTTTTGTAATTTCCTATTCTTCTAACAGAGAATAATTCTTGGGTTAATCACCCCGTGGTTTTCTCCCTTAACAGGGTTTCCACGTCAAAAATACTGTGTCATGTGTTTCTTATTTCATGGTTAATGTTTTTGTGTTTGATTTTATGCTACATCAATTAAAAGAAAAGTTCAATAAGGGAAATAATTAGGATAACTGATTCACCCCCCCCTCTCAGTTATCAACAATTTTTGGGTTTGTGTGGCTTCTACCGCAGATTTGTCAGTGGATATTCATGTCATGCAACACCACTTACAGATCTAATGAAGAAAGGGGCATTTGTTTGGACACTTGAGGCACAAGAATGTTTTGAGAAATTTAAATAGTTGATGACAACTTGCCTAGTTCTTGCCTTGCCAGATTTCACTAGACCCTTTGAGCTACAGTGTGATGCTTTGGGTGAGGGGATTGGTGCAGTGCTTATGCAGGACAATCATCTGATAGCTTTTGAGAGTAGGAAGTTACGGGGTCCAGAGAGGAGCTATAGTATTTAGGATAAGGAGATGCTGGCCATTATGCATGCATTGGCCAAATTTAGGCAATACCTTGTGGGCAACAAGTTTTGCATTAAGACTGATCATAATAGCTTGAGGCATTTCCTAGGACAACGAGATCTCAACGATCATCAGCAGAAGTGGGTGAGTAAATTGCAATCATATGAATTTGACATTACTTATGTCAAGGGGACTCATAACGTAGTTGCTGATGCTTTGTCTCGTCATCCCCATTTGAGCTCTATGGTGGAGATTTCAGAGGAATGGAGACACTTGATTGTGGCAGACTATACCAAGGACTCATGGGCTTCTAGCTTAATTGAGGGGTCAGTTCAGGATGATAGGTACTTAGTTGTAAATGATCTTATCATTTACAAAGGTAGGATATTTTTAACCCCAGGATCAGAGATGAAGAACATAGTGATGAGGTCTTTTCATGATACACCTATGGCAAGGCATCCTGGGTACTTCAAGACTTACAGGTAGGTTCAAGAGTGCTTTACTTGGAAAGGGCTCAAGACGGAAGTTCTTCGGTATGTCAAAGAGTGTCCTATTTGCCAGCAAAATAAATAGGAACATACATACCCTACAGGTTTACTTCAACCACTTCCAATTCCTGATAAGAAGTGGGAGTGTTTATCCATGGATTTTATTACCAGTTTGTTGAAATCCTAGGGACAAGATTGTATTTATTTGGTTGTTGATCGATTAACAAAATATGCTCATTTCTTTCCGATCACGGCTACATACTTAGCTGCATAGGTAGCAGAACTTTTCTTCCGTGAGATATTCAGGTTGCATGGGTTACCTCAGAGCATTGTTAGTGATAGGGATAGTCAGTTCTCGATTCATTTTTGGCAGGAGTTATTTAGACTATGTGGGACAGAGCTTACTCCGAGTACCAGTTACCACCCACAGACGGATGGCCAGACATAAATTGTGAATAAGTGGGTGGAGGGATATCTCAGGAACTACATTGTAGGGCAATAGAAGGGTTGGGTTAAGTGGATATACCTTTGTGAGTACTGCTACAATACCACTTACCATCTTTCGATTCAGATGACACCATTTGTGGCCTTGTATGGTTATGAAGCACCCAGTTTTCTTGACTTGCTGATGAGTGACAGTAGAGTGCCTAGTGTTGGAGATATGTTATAGGAGAACCAAGATGTTATGAGAGCTCTTTGGGAAAATATACAGAAGGCACAGAATCAGCAGAAGCAGTATGTTGATCAGAAGAGAGTTGAGTGGTCATTTGAGGTTGGGGATATGGTGTATCTGATGTTACAACCCTTCCGACAATCCACTCTCAAGAAGAGTGGTACAAAGAAGCTCAAGTTGTGTTATTATGGCCCTTTCAAGATTATCCGGTGAGTTGGTGATGTGGCTTATGAGTTAGAATTATCGGCAAACAGTAGAGTACAAAATATTTTCCATGTGTCATGCCTCAAGAAGGCATTAGATCATCGCGCGGTTCCTTCTGCTACCTTGCCACCCTTGGATGATGAGGGGAAGTTAATTCTGGTGCCTGAGGCTATTTTGGATGTTAGGGAGAGGAGTTATGGAGACAAGTCATCATAGAGTACTTGATCAAATGGAGGGATTTACCGGTTGAGGATGCCATTTGGGAAGGCGAGGAGATTCTTCATCATTCAGAGTCGAGATTTCTTGGGGAGAAGCAATTTCAAGAGGGGCAGACTGTAATGTCCCCTTCCTAGGTGAATTTCATGATGGGTAATTTACCTTTTATCTCCCGAAGGCTAATTGACAAAATAAGGGAGATATTATTAAATTAATTATTTTATAATGTTGTTACTTAATTTTAAATCAAAAGGTAACCTTATATTTAATTAATTTAATATAGTGACTTAAAATACACATTATATCATTAAAGTCACTAAAATAAAATAAAATAAAATAATATGATTTTTCTAGAAGCCTCTTGAAGCGAGATTAAAAAAAAGTATAAAGGAAGGTGCAAGGCAAGCTTCCAGGCATCCGATTATTGTCATTTGCATTTGATATGTTCATTGTGGAGACAAGGGTTTCTGCATATTGTCTACTCGGTCTTTGGGAATGAAAACTCCCATCGATTAGCATAACTGAGGTGGTGAAATATCCTCCGAAGGGTTGCAAATTGGAAGGGATACTTCAGTCCTTTCATTGGTGCCAAAATTTGTGGCCAAGGGCCAATTTTGCTAAGTTCATATGGAGGTTTGATTAGAGGCATTTAGTGCTATAAGTCTTCATCAATATTTGTTATCATGGAGGGCCGATTGCATTCTATAGGTTTAGTTTTTTATATCAGTCATTATCAGGAGTTATAGCAGGTCATAAAGACCCATGTCTTCACTCCAGAAGGCCCCAATATGCATTGATTACCTACATCAACTGGAGCACTTCATCTATGAGTACCTTGTGAGCATATTCAGTGCCAAAAAAGGGAACTAGAAGACTGCAGATCATTTAATTTTGTCATCCATATTAGAACAGGGGTGGCTGGTAAAGTGTTTCGATTTGGGCTTGGAAGGAGTTCATTTTCAGTGAGTATTGCTTGATTCTTCATCGGCACTTTGGACGCCACTATCATCAGGTTATTTTTGTAATTATTAGTAGATTGCATTGTTATCCCAGGCATATAGTTGTAGGTGATCATTTATATCAAACTTTGGCATTGTATTGAGTAACCATTGTACACCAAGAGACTTGGTATTTCTTAGTATCATTGTATTTGAGGTTGCAACTAATAAAAGAGTTTTCAATTGCATGCCATTTGTTTGAAGTAATGTCCTTCATTATAGCATTCCTTATCAACATGATAGATTGTGTTACCACCTACATGAGCAATCTGGTTTCATGTATTTAAATATGTAGGCCCTTTCCCAAAAGTCCAAAAAATTATAACACTTTTGGCCTCTGTAGTTAAAAAATGCTAAAGCTAGTTAAGGTGCAAGTGTCTTTGTGTGTACACAGTGGTTTGTATATGCATGCAGGTCAAAAATATGTATTGGTGAGTGCAAAATCTCCATCGTCCTTCGAAAAAATGAGTTAGATGCATTTCTGAATGCATATCGGGCTTAGAATATGCATATACAAGAGGGAATCTTTCGAAGATTCCTAGAGATATTCTGCAGTTGTATGTATTTTCAAATGCATATCAGGTTCAAAAGGAGGATGTACAAGGGCGGAATATGCATTGAAGATTCCAGGAATATTCGCTACTTGCATATTGGGTTACATGTATATTTGGTTTGTATGTTCAGACATACAACGGTTAGATACAAAGAAAAGATACATTGCAGGTATATTCCGTGGAAGATTCATGTTTGTATGTTTGGCATACAATGGAAATGTACATAGAAAAATATACAAAGGTTGGCACGCATACATTTGCTATAGTGCAACAGAGATGCATTTGGTGGGGCCCGCCGCAGTTTTATACAAATAGGTTGGTGCATGTTCAATATACAAGGGAAGAATGTATGTGGAATATTCTGAATAGATTCCCTGCTTATATGTTTGTGTTTGTATATTCGGCATACAAACAAAATATACATTCGGATATACAATGAAGAAATATGCATTCCAGACCCGAAGGAGAAGTCAGATGCAGCGGATAAGTTTTTGAAATCCGCCTTGTGTGTTTTTTGTGCTTGTATATGCGAAACATACAAAGCGATGGGTGTGGGATGAGCATACAAGCTAGACTCGAACTGAATTCCAATTTGTTCTATAACATTTGACATCCGCCTTGTATGTTGTATATGCATTTGGGTTTGCATATACAAGAGCGATAAACGTGAAACAAAAGGAGAAAGGGCCAGCGATAGAAACACGAGGTGCCTACATGGCACAATTTCACTGGCTGATGACTTTTCAACATTTTTAGGTGTCGTTGATCACGGTGATGGAGGGATGATCAACGGTCTTGTTTTGAACCTGTAGGGAAGGATTTTTCTTGAGCGTGTGCAACCGCTTTTGAGCGGGAAATTTTTAGAGGTACAATATTGCTACATTTCAGAGAGGCTGTGGGTAGCTAAAGCGTTAATGGTAGAATTGCAGCAGTATGGATCGGTGATGGATGGGTCAACAACCCGATTGAAGATGAATGTCCTTGAGCGGTAGTGTGGATCCCGATTCCATCTGCTCATTCCTCTCTGTCTCCCCACAGCGTTGAATATTTTTGAGCGCCATTCCTCATGCATTGAATTTGGTAGATTTTTGATTTGCCTTGTAATTATTTTTTGCCAGGTACATAGCCTTGGTATAAAAGCCAAACTGTGTTACTTGTGGTTGTTGAAAACTAGACAAGTTTTTGGATGCTGTAATCGGATACAATCTCATTGGTGGCTCTGTTCTGGGTATTTTTGTGAGTTTATGAGTTGTATGTTGAATTGTCTTATACACAGAATTCATCAGTTACATGTTGATTTAAATGAGTGATGCTTTATAGCATGTATTTTGTTATTTGTCTCCAAGTTGAGTGTGTTCTTCTTCTGAATCTAAACAGCTAAGGGGTGTTAAAGGTTCTAGGATATGGTTTTCCCATGTTGAATGCTTGGTCTTTTACTTCTGCTCAAGGAGTAGATTAAATGTTTTGGGTTAAGTATTGAGAAGAATGCATTACAATAAGGATGTTTGTAAGCAGAAATAACTAAATACTTTATCTTGGGTATTGTTTGTAAGGAAGACATTGCATAATCCCCTTGAAATCTGATTATTGTTTTAAGTCTGTGATAAACACTCACATATATATGTCTATTGACTCCGAGCCCTGGATAGACACCGATCTGGTCTTGTATTTTGGTTGCAATCCAAAGTCTCAATTTTGCATCCAAACATAAAATCCAACTCAAACTTTAAATACAAACCTTTAGGATTTTAGAAGTAGTTTTAGGACACAAAATCCTCTGTCTACAACTGAGCATAGGCCCAAAGCTAGCCCCTTTGCACTTATTCCACAGTTGTGGTCTGCATCATAGAGGATTTATCTACTTTGTTTCAACATCCGAGTAGTTTCATGTGCATATGTTGTAGATGTTGAATAGGGAATACCCCCCTTGGTTCTGCAGAGCCTAAAGAAGAAGAGGAGATATGTATAGAGTCTATCTCCTATACTATTAGCCGCTGGCCCAGGAATCCTACTGATCATTGATGGCTACCTTGTAGGGACAACTGGGAATAAGCATCTAGTCAAATTGATAGGTAACAGATTGCATGCCAATTGTTTGTCATAATGTCAGTTGGTTGTAGGTGTGCATTCCATGTCTAATTTTCATGAATATACATTGAAAATACCAAGAGTAGTGTATTTGCATATTAGTTCTTGTAAGAGGCATTGTAAACATCATTTGCAAACATTCTAAATTGTCTTGGCATCATTCAAAACTATATCAAACAATCTGAAACACAAAAAAATCAGAAAAAGAAAGGTTGCATATGAAGTGTTTGACAATATTCCTTGAGCCAAAAATCAGTTACAAGAAGTCAGTTTGAACAAGGGATATTACATGCTTCCACTATTTACACTCCTTGACCTCGACCTCCTAGAAGCACGTTCATCTTTCAAGTCATGAATTTCCTCTATGAATTGATTTGACCATTCCTGCATCTACTGTCCAAAGGCATGCATGAACTCATCCAAATTGAAACCTTCATTACCATTGTGTCTTTTAGGACTGCCATTACCACCACTACCACCTTCCTCCATATGTGGTTGTGTAGCTGTTTTAACCTCTCCTTTTTGTGCTTGTCTAGCTGACCTCCTAGTATAATACTTGTGTGGACCAACTTCACGTGGATTCATAACCTAAAGGCTAGCAGGATTATGGCTCTGATACCACTGTAAGATACCCCACTATACTTAACCAAACTTTTGCTAACTTCTTCTTACTTCTTACTTCAATTACTCAATATCTAACTTGAATGAAATCAACATGTATTGAACAAACAATGAAGTTGAGATATCTTATTGCAATTGTCAATACAACTTCTTATTACAATCAATAGATGCTCAATAGCATCAATGTTCATCTTAATACAATGATAGGCCTTGGCGCCTAGATTGAACAATGCTTGTCTTCAAACTACAAGTGACTTGACTTCAAGTTTTTAGTGTCTTCAAGCTGCAAGTAATGACTTCAATCCTGCACACTGAGGATAACTGAATAACACCTCTCAAAAGATAAGGGAGCATCACCTTATCAAGGTTGATGGAGCATCTCCCCAACAAGCATGAAATTCATAGATTTCATGAAATGAGCATAAAGCTTACCAAGAGATATCAAATGGCCAAAAATGCCAAATGAAGTCACTCTCCTCCTTTTATAGTGCTCCTCCACAAAAGGCAAAGAGGCAACCAAGGCACATTTTCCAATGAGCATATCCTAAAGGAATATTCCATTGGGTGACTCACTCCTGAGTTGGAAGCCTCATCTGGTACGCCTCCCAAAGTCATTCTGGGACCCACTATTTGCATGCTTACTCCTCAAGTCTAGGCGCTAGAATGATGCTCTACAGTTGAGGAAGTGCGCCCAACATCACAGTTGATTGTTTCATGGTTAGGCACCCAAATAGGATCACAGAGATGTGAAAATGCACCTTAGGAAGGTTTCTCAAGCTTAGGCGCCAATCTGGGGTTGTAAGAGCATGGATATGCGCCTAGCTCACTTGGTGAGGTTTTGATGACTTCGGATGATTGAAAACACTTCTCAACATTCAATAAAGAGTCCCTGACTTGTATTGAAGACTCTTCAAGGTTAGTGTTGTGACGTTTTCACACATCACCCCATTGCAAATGGGGACCCCCTCTTTTGCTCGCTTTCGCCGTCGTTTTTGCTTTAATCTTGTAGTTTCTTGCCCTGATTCATGAAACTAGGAAAGAATGTCTGAGTAGTCAGCTCACAGGGAACATTAGGAGTGAAGAAAAGAGTGATTCTCTTGAGGATGAATAAGGCCCTACCTATCATTCCTCAATTAAATCTGGGTAGTCCATGGAAGGAGTCCATCATTCCATAGAAGAAGTCCAAATGCTTCGCTCTCAGCATAAGACTCCATAATAAATAAGGAATCCTGTTCCAAGACTCCAGTCTAGAAGTTCCTGTTCCAATACTCCAGTCCAAAAGTTCCTGTTCCAACACCCCAGTCCAGAAGTTCCTGGTCCAATCCAAAATCCTGTCCAGAAGTCCAATTCAAAATCCTATTCCAGAAGTCCAATCTGGATTCCAGTCCAGGAATCCAGTCCAGAAGTTCGATCCAGGGTCCTGTCCAGAAGTTCCTATCCCTGAATTAGTTCCAAGGAATTCGTTCTCGGACTTCCGTTCCAAGGTCTATCTGGATTCCTATCCCGACAACGTCTTGCATTTGACAAAGCCTGTCACTCCTTGGCATGATCATCTTTCCATCATGGAACTCAGTTCCTGGGCCGACAGCCCTACTCCTACAGGACTAATCCAAAGGATATCCTTTTGATCCCAATCCAGGACTCAATTTCAGATCATAACTCAGATGGTTTCCAAACCAGTAGAGTTTTTCAGGGACTTAGAGCAATTTCAAAAATGATGTATATTCAATCCCCCTCCTAATGATTGTTGAAATGTGCCACAGGAATGTTCTTGGGCGCACCTAGGGAAGGATTTTATCCTTGGTTGCATAATCCAATAGGTACTGGATTATGCGCCCAGCGATGGTTTTTATCCTAGTTGCATAATTCAGTACCTACTGGATTATGCACCCCAAGATCAGGGTGTCCTGCTCCACTTCCTGATCTAGTCTGAACTTTGTAAGTTGGTAGACATACATTCTTGGACTTGTCCATGAGTACCTGCATGAAAATTTCACCGTCTGAAGGGTTCACCTTCTGGAAGATTTTGCCATGAAAATGGGAGATTCCTTGAAGGGATTGAAGAAACAAAAACTCTGTGTTCTGGATCCCGTGTCATCATTGAACCTCCGTAAAGCAGCTAGGGTTCACCTTCTGGAAGATTCGCCATGAAAATGGGAGATTCCTTGAAGGGATGGAAGAAATAAAAACTCTGTGTTCTGGATCCCGTGTCGTCATTAAACCTCCATAAAGCAGCTAGGGTTCACCTTCTAGAAGATTTCGCCATGAAAATGGGAGATTCCTTGAAGGGATGGAAGAAACGAAAACTCCGTGTTCCAGATCCCATGTCGTCATTGAACCTCAGTAAAGCAGCTAGAATTCACCTTCTACAAATTTCACCATGAAAATGGGAGATCCCTTGAGGGGATGGAAGAAACAAAAAACACCTCGCTTTGGATCCCATGTTAATGATTAAACCTCTGATGAAGCAAACTGAAGTTCACCCTTTGCCAAAAATTGAAACAGGAGGACAAATCCTTAGTCAAAATCAGGCTCAAAAGTCCAAGTCACATTATCCAGTTGAGGGTGGAATCTGCGCCCAGGAGAGCTTTTTGTCCAGGTCACAAAATCCGCTTCCCCTTGGAATTTGCACTCCTAGAGGTTTTTTGTCCAGGTCGCACATTCCTGACTCAGGTGGAATTTGTGTTCCTGGACAATAGGATTCTAGTTCCCTTTGAAAAATGAAAAATAAGATAATTCATGTCCAGAATGAAAGAAGCAATCTTCCATCTGAGTGAGATTCCATAGCAGAAAATTTCCAAGACTTAGCAAAATTTTGGCAAGGAAATATGAAAGAATGAAGAAATCTGGACTCTGGACAAAAGTGTCCCTGGTCACAAAATCCATGACCAGGTGGATTATGCGCCCATGGAAGAAATTTGTCCTGAGTGCAAAATCTAGGACCAACTGGAATATGCGCTCCTAGACAAGTGGAATTCCAGGACTCCTTGGAATCCCCAACCTTAAGGAATCCCCGACCAGAAGGAATCCCTGACCTCAAGGAATCCCTAACTAGAAGGAATCCCTGACCTCAGGGAATCCCCGACCAAGTGGAATATGCGCTCTAGGACAGGTGAAAATCCCTGACCACCTGGAAATTGCTCCCTAACCTAGAAATTCCTTCTATCCAGGCCTGGTAACCCTGGAATGAAGGAGAAGTTAGTCCAAGTGTGAAGGATACCAGAAAGTGAAGAAAATCTATTATTTATTTAGGAATTCATAAGTTAATTTGATTAATTATGCAAGTTTAGTTCCTGTTTTATCTTTTGATTGCATTGCATTTAAGGATCTTGTTAATCATGACTACCCAAGGTTTCCCTTGTTTTGTAGGAATCCAGGACGAGGATGCGCTTCCATGAAGACGAAGCTCAAGGATGATCAAGGACTATCTCAAGCATCATGGAGTTCCAATACTGGAGAGGAGGACTACTTCCAACACCAGACGAGGAGACTACATGTGAATTCCACAAGAAGAAAAGAGAAAATACACTTCATGTCCAACATCAAGGACTTCAATTTCAGACAAGAGGATCAATCCTTGGACAACCAGGAGGATGCACTTCAAGTTCACCATCCATCGAGAAGAACGAGAATCCACACCAAGAGCAAGGATCTGTGTCGGTGCGAAGGAAAATACAGCAAGGATGGAATTTCAATTCCAAAGTACACATCACCAAGACAAAATTCCATGGATCACTCCAAGATTTCCATCAGGATTGACCTGATTTCCAGCCTGGAAGGAATTCCACAGCAAAATTTCCTTGACCCCCTGGATTATACGCCCAGGAAGAAAAATCATTCCTAGTCGCAAAATCCTGTTCCAAGTGGAATTTGCGATCAGGACAAGGGGATTCCTGTTCACCATGAAATTTGCGACCAAGGAACAGACAGTTGATTGGTCTCACCTACCTACCAAGCAGCTTAGTCAGCCTGAAACTTTTCATCCAGGGTAGGTGGCAGCATCCCATGGAGCGTATGACATGTTCATCCCTATCTCTTTAGGGTTTGCACGGATTTTCAGGAGATCAGATCTCCTCACCTCCTCCTTTGGGTTATGTTTGCCTATAAATAGGCTAGGGCACTTCATTTGAAACTCTCTCTCTCCATCTCTTTTTTTTTCTTTCCTCTCATCCTCTTCTCTTCTTTCATCCTTCCCTACTCTCTGAGTAGCTGGACTGTACATTCTTTCTTCATCACTCCATTTATGCACTTCTGTTGAGCTGAAACTGTAAGGATTAGTTGGATTGTTGTAATACAGACTTCCAGAGCAATAATATAAGCATTGAAGAATGGTGTTCATATGGTTCTTTGGATTTCTGACACGGTCTTCTTGGTTTCTTGAAGTATATCTTAAAGTTTCTGAAGTTATTTCCTTTACTTTCAAGCTTTTCATTAGTTAGAAGGATGGAGATTATTACTGTTGAATGATTGAATTTGTTTGTTCATACATTGGTGAACTGTGGCCTGCAAATCACCATGCATGGTTAGCCTGAACTAATTCCAAGTCTAACTTTGACTGTTTTGCATGATCAATTCCATGTCCCTTGCTGGAGTAGTCTAAAAATCCTTACTTCCCCTCAGAAGATAGCACCATCCCTGCCTAGTTGTTGTCTCATGACAAAGTAGAGGACTGGTTCCAGTTTCCATCCTCAGCAGTAGTCTTTTCCATCAATTAGATTCCCAAACCCTTATTCATCTTTTGCATTTTCTTTTAGATTTTTGCTAGGATTAGTTTTCTAGAGCCTCATTGCCAAATCATCTGCCTCTTCAAGAGTGGAACCTAGGAATTCCAAGTTGTCCATTTGTGAAGGAGTTCCATTCACCCACAAATCTGAGTCCGAGGAGTAAGGAACTATTCCATGTCCATGAAGGAGCAATCTCACGTAAGCCCCTCCTCGTGATTACCAGCAAATCACATCATTCCACTGAGTCTATCCCTGTGCACGTCAAGACCTGACACAAAAGGAACCTTGGAGCAGTCTCATTCGATCACGTAGTTCAGCATCTAAGAAGCTTTATTCAAGAGAGGATAGGATACCCAATGTTTTATTCTAATGTTTGTTGCAGTCACAAAACACGCATCAACAGTTAGGTGTCATAATGAGTTTGTAGAAACAGGAAATGCCACCTTGCTCTAAGGAGAGATATCTTCAAGCTTTATCATTTTCAGTTGTTGTATCTCTGCTCCGGAAGAAGAATCTACTGCCCAAACATCATCTCAACTTGAGGAACAAAGCTCATCATAGTTAGGTGCTCAAATGGGGGTTTCTTGAGTCTGGGCGCAAGTTGGAGGTCGAAGAGATGGAGATTTGCACCTAGCTTACTTAGGTGCACATTTGAGGTGGTAAGAGTGCAAACTAGTGCCTAGGTTTACTTAGGTAGTTTTATGATTCCAAACTCAAGTTGAGACTCACAGATGCTTAGTTTGAGATCCAACATGCTCATTATCATCGATCTCTACCTTCACAAGTTAGGTGCACTTTTGAGGTTATATAGAGACCAAAGTGTGCCTAAGACAATTGATCACAATTGCTCCATTCTGAGGTGCTAGTTTGAAGTTGTGCAAATGAAGAATAGCGGTTTGACTTCCTTGGGACAGTTTCACCAAGTTCAAACCTTGATGAAGACTCCAATTGGTCTTTGTGAGAGATGAAACTCTTCATTCTGACCCTAGGTGCACATTTTGGTAGCTGGGAGTGATAAAGTGCACCTAAGTCATCTGGATGCCTTTTCTAACTTGTTTGAGCCATGAACTCTTCCTATTGATCCCAAGCTCCAATCTAGACCCTGAGTGATGTTTCCCTCACTTAGGTGCACTTTGTGCTTCTGGAGACTAGAAAGTGTGCCCTGACCAGGAAATGCATTTACTTTGTCAAATTTCATTGTTCAAAGCCTCTCGTTCATCCTCATGAACTTCCTGACTCAACATCCTTCATTTGACAAGCCAGACTTAGTCCATTGTACACGAACCTCATCACATAAGTACTTGCTAAAGATCTTGGCCTGCATTTGCAAATTACAAGAGTCAGTTAGCCAAAACCAAATTCATTCCCTCATCATACGTATTAGCCCATGGGAATGATGAATAGGCTAATCTATGTTCATTGTTGACTAGGCTGGAAACAGGGACATGATTAAAATAAATTAGTTAGTTTCTATAATGGTCAATCTTGTTGCTTTATTCTTTTTTTTAGTTTCCGTCTAGGATAAGTTCATTTTATGCTTTATTAGCTTCAGCTTTTTGCTTTGTACAAGATGTTCGTCTATTCTTAGAGTTTGTAATCTCTTTATAAGAGTATTTGCTCTTTCTTGTAATCATTCGATCATATTCAATAATATATCTTTTATAGATTTTGGTAACATGGTATCAGAGCTCCAAGTTCGAGCTTGTCTGTACGTCATACGGATGCTGCCTGGTGGTTGCTAGGGTTTCATGTGTAAGGAAAGCACAGGTGCAGAAAATAACTTCACTAATGAAAATTCCAAGGGGAAAATGCAGACAGGTAGATTTCAAAAAACAAAATAATTAGATAAATACACCAGAGAAACAAAATAGACAAAATAGACAACACAGACTCCAGTATTACGTGGGAAAACCCTTTTGGGTAAAAAACCCACCACCACAATAGAACAATCTTTATTAGAGTAAAACTGAATATACAATAAAGATCCCCTGTTCTAATGTTCAGGTATCGGTCACTTTTACAATTTGTACAAAACTGTTTATATCAACTGCACATTCTACAGAATAAACTTGTACAAAACAAACCCCTTCATATACAAACAACGATGCCAGCAGATCAGTTTTATAACATCAGTCTGCAAGAGCAAAAATTAGTTACTCGACTATTGCCCTAACTGAATGATTCACCTTTCCCATCGTCGTTACTGCTCAATAGTCGTAACTGTTCACATTCCATGAGATAAATAATCCCACATGCACCAAGTCACGTATATTATTCCAATTTATAACCACAAACGATCAAAATGACAGTCAAAGACTCATCGGGATAACCTTCATCATCGGTGAACTGTTCAACACTTACTCTGATGGATCCTTGTCTCACCGACGCCAATGCTATGCTAACCATTCATTAGAGTGACTGGTAACTTCAGAGAGACATTTCAACACTGGGCTGATTATAGTTCTTACACCGATGATCCATTGATCCCAACACACACTTCCATCGGGGTAACTCAATACTATCGGAATGACCACCATGAGTTTACCCGACGCCCAAACTTATGCCGATGAACTTCTCACATCGGTATGACCCTCATCGATCAGAGAAGTAACTTAAGACTGTGCTGATATAGTAAGTCTGCCCAACAGCTTGTTCCTTCACTGATGTGAACAAAACTGTCAGTGTAACATTCACTAGTTCTGTCGAAACTCTAGTGTGGCCAAAGACCAATGGGCAAGAAAGAGGTTCCAAGCAATAACTTGAGACACTAGGTCTCTTCAATCTCCCACTTGTCGAAGAGATTAATGCTAACCTCTTAATCCTCAAAAAAGGATTATTGAGAATTATGGGCCTGAAGACCCATTTCATCTGAACACCATTTGAACTTGGTTGTGCTTACTGGTTTTGTTAAGGCATCAACAACATTTTCCAAAGTGTCAACCTTTTCCAGCTTTACCTTTTTGTCTTCCACCATATCACGAACAAAGTGATATTGGACATCAATATGTTTTGTCCTAGCATGGAATGTAGGGTTTTTTGCCAAACAGATAGCACTTTGACTATCACAACGAATTTGTATCTGCCCTGCATTAAAACCAACATCAAAACACAACCTTTTCAACCAAACAGCTTCTTGGCATGCACGAGTAGTTGCCATGTACTCTGCCTCTGTTGTGGACAAAGTGACTACAACCTGTCACTTGCTCATCCAACTAATAGCACCACCATTTAACTTGAATACATATCCACTGGTGGATCTTCTACTGTCAATGTCCCCTACCCAATCAGAATCAACATATCCCTGAATGTTGATAGATCTCTTAGATCCATTTGAGTTTCCATGATAGCAAATAGCATAGTCAAAAGTTCCCTTCAAATACCTCATAACTCTTTTCATAGCATCCCAATGTGATCCACCTGGATTTGCCATAAATCGGCTCAAAACTCCCACTGCTTGGGCAATGTCTGGTCTGGTACAGACCATTGCATACATTAAACTGCCAACAACACTTGCATAAGGCACTCTTTTCATGTCGTCAGTTTCATTCGAAGATTCTGGACAATCTTCAACAGATAGTTTCGTTCCCTGCAAAACTAGAACAACTAACTGTTTAGAATCAGACATATTAAATTTATCAAGAACATTAGTAATATACTTGCTCTAGCTGAGCCAAAGCTTTCTCTTAGATCTGTCCCTTTTGATCTCCATTCCCAGAATGTACTTTGCTGCCCCTAGATTCTTCATTTCAAATTTTAAGGACAACTGAGATTTTAAATCTGAGATCATCCCCTTACCATTGCCAATGAACAACATATCATCCACATACAGTGCAATTATAAGAATCCAATCACCTTCAGTTTTATAATAGACACAATGATTAGATTTAGATCTCACATATCCTAAAGATAACACATACGTATCAAACATCAGATGCCACATTCTGGGAGATTGTTTCAAACCATAAAGAGACTTTTTAAGTTTACATACCAGATGTTCTTTTCCTTTTACCACAAAATGCTCTGGCTGGGACATATAAATTTCTTCTTCAAGGTCCCCATGAAGAAATGCTATCGTCACATCCATTTGCTCAATTTCAAAGTCATACGCTACTGCAAGTGACAAAATAAATCTAATGGATGTTAGCTTAGCTATAGGAGAAAAAATTTCTCCATAATCAATACCTTCCTTTTGGGAATACCCCTTAGCAACCAGTCTTGCCTTGTACTTATCAACACTACCATTTGGACCATATTTATTTTTAAATACCCACTTGTAGCCCACACATTTTCTACCTTCAAGCAAGGGCACTAGATCCCAGGTTCCATTTTTCTCCAATGATTTCATTTCACTATCCATGGCTTCCAACCAAGAATCTGGATCAGGTAAATTGATGGCTTCTTTCACAGTCCTAGGTTCATCAGTATCAGTAGGTAAAGCATAGGTACAACTTGAATCAAGTACTTAAAATCCATACCTATCTCGTTGTCTTCTTTCACGTGTAGACCATCTTAGAAGCTGAGATGAAGGTTCAGGTTCTTGCTCTGGATCTGAATTTGTAGAGCTACTCAAACTCACATCTGAACCATCTACACTTGGTGTTTGTTGTTCCTCTCTTATAGGGGTTAGAGGAATATTCACAACACTCTTTTCTTTCTTCTTTTCTGTCTTCTCCGGCTGAGGATCAATAACCAAAGGTTTCAGCTCTCTGAAAATTACATTCCTGTTGTAAATTACTTTTTCAGTTTCAGGATTCCAAAGCTTGTACCCTTTAACACCGACTCCATAGCCAATAAAGATACATTTGACTGCCTTGTTATCTAACTTAGATCTTTTTACCTCAGGAATATGAGCATATGCCTCATAGCCAAAGACACGAAGATGTCTTAGAGAGGGCTTCTTTCTAGACCATGCTTCCATAGGCGTCTTATCAACCAATGCTGAAGTAGGAGAACAATTCAGCAAGTAACAAGCTGTAGCAACTGCCTCAGCCCAGAACTTTTGTTCAAGCCCAGCATAACTCAACATACTTCTTGCTTTCTCCATCAATGATCGATTTAACCTTTCAGCAACTCCATTTTGCTATGGAGTATAAGGTGTAGTCTTATGCCTTTTAATTCCATGGTCTACATAATACTTATCAAAATCCGTATTGCAATATTCACCACCATTATCCATTCTCAAACATTTTATTTTTCTACCAGTATGATTTTCCACAAGAGTTTTAAATTCTTTAAACCGACTGAACACTTCTGATTTATTCTTCAAAAAATATATAAATGCCCTCCTTGAATAATCATCAATAAACGATACTATCTTGATTTAGACATAGAAGGAACATCGATTGGACCAAAAACATCAGAATGTACATAGTCCAGAACACCAGAAGATTTATGAGAACTAGAGTAAAAAGAAACACGGTTCTGTTTTCCATATATACAATGTTCGCAGAAATCAAACTCCAGATTTTAATCAATCAGCCCATCTACCAGGTTTTTGTTCTTCAAGGTTTTTAAACCTTTTTCACCTATGTGACCAAGTCTATGATGCCAGAGCATTGTTTTCTCTGCAGGAAGTTTAACTTCCATAGAGTTTGCATCATGTGTTACAATAGTAGCTTCTTCAGATTTTATAGAGACATTATTACAACACACTGGTTTTGCATCTAACCTATACAGAGTTCCAATACGTTCACCCTTTGCCAGTACAATAGAACCTTTAGTCATTTTACAGCCACCATTTACAAAAGTAACTTGCACTCCAACATCATTAAGCTTACTAACAGAAAGTAAATTTCAAGCCAGACCTGGTATGTGAAGAACTCCATTCATTCCCTTTATCCTGCCATCTAGGAACTGGATTCTGACTCGTCCTCGGCCAATAATTTCCAGTGTTGAATCACTTGCCAGGAACACCTTCCCACTAGCATACGGTTCATACTTTGTGAACCACTCTCTGTGAGATGTCATATGAAAAGATGCTCCTGAATCCACTAGCCAAACATCTTCAGATGCAGGCATTGCCAAAGCAGCAATGAAGGCATCAACATCACTCTGTGAAGACTCAGAGTCAAAGAAGCTCTTCTTCTTCTTTTTCTCCTCTTTGCAGTCTTTCTTGATGTGACCTTTCTGCCCACAATTCCAGCACTTCACCTTGGACTTCTTGCCAGGGGATTTTGATTTCCCCTCTGATTTGGACTTAGACTTCTTGTCCTTCTTGCCTCTTTCCTTTGATCTACCTCGAACAGACAGAGCCTCTTTGGCCATACTAGAAGACTTCCTCTGCATCTCTTCAGACAACAGCGAGACAACAACAGTTTCTGTTGAAAATGTAGTTCTTGTACTTCCAATAGCCATCACCAATGGTCCCATGAGTCAGGTAAGGAACACAACAGAAGCATACAGTGGTCCTCCTCTTCTATTTTTACACCTATAGATGTCAACTAAGTAACAATCATATTGAATGCACTCAGATGTTCTGCTACAGATACACGTTCATCCATATTTAGAGAATACAATTTCTTTCTGAGGAAAAGTTTATTCACCAAGGACTTGCCCTGATAAATATTATTCAACTTCTTCCACAAATCACTTGCAGTCTTCTCCTCATGGACGTTCAATAGAACAGAGTCAGATAAACTCAATCTTATCAGTCCTTTGGCTTTCCTATTTGCCAGATCCCAATCTTCTTGCTTCATGCCTGTAGGTTGAGTTCCAAACACAGCAACCCAAAGATCTCTATAGACTAGCATGTCTTCAACTTTAAGTTTCCACAACTCAAAGTTTGTGCCATTGAACTTTTCAATGTCTATTTTGTCTGATGTACTTGCCATCTTATTTAACCAAATAAATCTCTGCAGAAATCCCACTCACAGAATTGACACAAAAAACCCAAACTACCAACAAGGATAACACAACTGGCTAGGCTCTGATACCACTTGTAAGGAAAGCACAGGTGTGGAAAATAGCTTCCCTAATGAAAATTCCAAGGGGAAAATGCAAACAGGTAGATTTCAAAAAATAAAATAATTAGATAAATACACCAGAGAAACAAAATAGACAAAATAAACAACACAGACTCCAGTATTACGTGGGAAAACCCTTTCGGGTAAAAAACCCACCACCACAATAGAACAATCTTTATTATAGTAAAACTGAATATACAATAAAGATCCCCTGTTCTAATGTTCAGGTATCAGTCACTTTTACAATTTGTACAAAACTGTTTATATCAACTTCACATTCTACAGAATAAACTTGTACAAAACAAACCCCTTCATATACAAACAACGATGCCAGCAGATCAGTTTTATAACATCAGTCTACAAGAGCAAAAATCGGTTACTCGACTGTTGCCCTAACTGAATGATTCGCCTTTCCCAACGTCATTACTGCTCAACAGTCGTAAATGTTTGCATTCCATGAGATAAATAATCCCACATGCACCAGGTCATGTATACTATTCCAGTTTATAACCACAAATGATCGAAATGACTATCGTCGGCAATTTTGTTGTCGACAATGACAGTCAAAGACTCATCAGGATAACCTTCATCATCGGCAAACTGTTCAACACTTACTCCGACGGATCCTTGTCTCACCAATGCCAATGCTATGCTAACCATTCATCAGAGTGACTGGTAACTTCAGAGAGACATTTCAACGCTGGGCCGATTATAGTTCTTACGCCGATGATCCATTGATCCCAATGCACACTTCCATCGGGGTAACTCAATACTATCGAAACGACCACCATGAGTTTACCCGATGCCCAACCTTATATCGATGAACTTCTCACATCAGTATGACCCTCATTGATCAGAGAAGTAACTTAAGACTATGCCGATATAGTAAGTCTACCCGATAGCTTGTCCCTTCATCGATGTGAACAAAACTGTCAGTGTAACATTCTCTAGGTCTGCTGAAACTCTAGTGTGGCCGATGACCAATGGGTAAGAAAGAGGTTCCAAGCAATAACTTTAGACACTAGGTCTCTTCATCATGATCTTTGTTTGAAATCACATTTTTTTCTTTTTTTGGTTTCTGCGGGTCAAGCTTCTGCTGCGATCTAAGGCTTCATGCTTTCCTTCTGTTTGTGTTTGGTTTGATGATAGTCGTTTGATTTTTTCGGTAGTTTTCTTCTCCTCATGATCATTTTTGGCAGGTTATGGTGGATTGAAGAGCCATTTTCACAAATTTGGATGGTGTTTTTTCTCTCGCCTTTGTTTTCACGACTTACAGAGGTCGTTTCTACAAAAATGTGTTCTTTATTTTGGTCACAACTTCCGCTTCTGGCACCTTTTACTATGTCTTAACTCCTGCAATATCGACGAGTTTTTCTTTAGCGGATTCATCTAAGTCATTTGTGGTCATCGGCTTCTCCCTGCATGAACATGTTTTCTTTCCTAAATCGGTGACTTCTTTCTGCTTGATAGACGATTTTCAAGGATCCTACAAATCTTAGTTTTTGTTGCTGTACGATTTGCATTCGTTTTCATTTCTAATTTTGAAGGCTACCATTTACAGTTTGTTCTCTGGGCGATTTTCAAAACCCTAGCATATTTGCGTATGTGTCTGGATTTTCCTAGTCTTTTGGTGCCTCCTATGTTGATTGGCTCCGGTTCAAGTTATGGTTATTTGTTGTCTACGACTTACCTCCATGGGTGGGGTCGGCGCTCAAAGTTTTCTTTTCAAGTTTGATGTTAAGAGAAGGCCCGACGGTTTCTATTCTTGTATTTTTCTATTTTGAAATAGGCATCTTATATGACGCTCTTTTTTGAGCGGGTCTCCTTTTAACTCAGCAAGAATCTTTTGTGGGTCCCTCTCTATACATGAGTGTCCAGCAGATATTCTCTCTTTTGTCTCAATTTTGCGAAGGGAGGTGTTCCTTTTTTGTGGTTTCCTATTGACATGAAGAAATATTTTCTTGAAATCCATGTTCAGATTCTGTAAGTCTCTGCTTTCTGTATTCTCGAGATAAGTATCTTGAAATCTGTGTTTAGATTTGTCTTGAGATCCATGCCTTTGTATCTGTATCTCAATTTTATTCTGTGTTTTCAGAATCTGTGCTTTATAACCTGTGCTAGGTTCTATTTTCCTTGTTCAAGCTGTCTATTTGCTTTGGTATCTATGCCATCCACTTATAATTCATTTCTTTTCATGTCTTGGAGAAACATGAAGTATGGCATCTTTGACCAACATCTTGTTGGAGAGTAGTCAAAAGTTCAACGGCAAGAATTACAACACCTGGAAGTAGTGAGTGATGATAATCTTCGAGTATCGGCGACTTGACCAGCTAGTGCTGGGAAAAACTACACGTCCTCAACTGGCGAGTAAAGATCAGGATAAACTTGATGAGCAAAATCGTGAAGCGGTGATGCTTATCAAGTTATCAGTCACCGATGATCAGTTGCTTCAGGTTCCATCTGGGAAATCAACAAAACAAATTTGGGATTTGTTGAAGGATCTTCATGAAACGTCTGACAAGAGCCGTGCATTCTTTTTGAAGAACATGCTTTTTTCAATCATGATGGATGAACAAATGTCTCTGTAGGAGCATCTCACCAAAATCAAGGACATTCGTGATCATTTGACGGTAATTGGTTGTGACATGACCGAGGAAGATATGGTAGTTATCACTCTGAAAAGTCTACCACACTCTTACGAGCACTTTATCGAGACACTTAACATTACTTCAACTAATGTTACCCTACAGTTTTCATATCTCTACAACAAACACTTGTAGTAGGATCGATGGAAACAATAGTTCGGTAGTGGTGCTACTTCCTCCTCCTTAGAGCAGGTATTTACTGCCAAGTCCTTTCAGCAAAATCAAGGCAGCAATTAGTCCTCTTGGCCATTCAGTCAGGGTCAGTCATAGGACCCTTCCAAGAAGTACAACATCTAGTGCAATTACTGCCATAAGTTTGGCCATATGAAAAAGGATTGCCAGAAATGCTTGGTTGCTGCACAGTACAAGCCTGAAGAATCACCTCCATCAGCAAATGTTGCTGAGCACTCTGAGTACTAGGAGTCTGCTTTCTATGTCTTTTAGGCCAACTCTTTTGCTTGATATTTTTAGATGCTCATGGATCAGTTATCAGTTTTAAGGGGGGCCAACTTTCTATAGTTAGGAAATTTTTTTAACTAAAAGAGGGGTAAAAACTTATTCAAACAAGAAGTACAAAGCAAGGGCATTACACAGCCCTGTCAAGCTCCACCAAGTGGTCCAACTTTTGAGACAAATCCAGGGGTAATTGACCTCAATCCACAATGTTCCAATTTTGCATGTGATCAGAGGCCCATTTGGCCAAACAATCCACAACTTTGTTCTATTCTCTAGGAATATGCATGAAAGTAATAGAATCCAAAGAATCACACAGATTAAGAATCTATTTAACAACCAAATCTAAATGTCAATTAACATCAGCTAACTGTTGTCTATTCAACAAATTCACCACCACCTAGGAATTAGACTCACAAATGATCCTTCTCCACCCAAGATGACAGTCGCGCTCCACATCATATAAAATGGCAAGAGCCTCCATCAAACTGTTAGAATGAAGACCCTTATAAACTAAAAAGATAAACTGAACAGACCCAGAACTATCCTGACCAACTCCACCAATACTAGCATGACCAGGGTTTCCTCGAGAAGAACCATCCGTGTTGAGTTTCAAAACTCCCTAAGGAGGAGGATTCCAACGCCCCTCCCTATTTATCTTCCGAAGAGGATGTCGACATTTATTTCTCATGAAATGACCTTACTGAGGAGGAAGATGAAGATGACTGCAACAAACATCTCGAGGATCCACTGCTTCTTTCAAATCACAATTTGCCAAAATAGTTTCTCCCAAAGAATGAAGAATTTTCCACCACAAGTGATGGGCCACCAACATCACATCTTGAAAAATCCTACAATTCCTCTCCAACCAGATATGCCAAATAATAAAGGAAGGGCCAAGAGCCCAAGTAACTTGAAGAAAAGAGGTTTTAACAGGAGTCGTGCCCCAACGATAAAAAAACTCAGCCAAAGAGGAGACATGCCAACAGGCCTGGTTCCAAACACACCACCAAAAATGCTAAATCTCCCTAGAGAAGGAACATTGGAAAAAGAGATGAGAAACACTTTCCTCACTATTACGGCACAACACACACATTGAAGAACCGTGAAAACCACACTTACTCAAATTATCCCAAGTAAGACACAAATTTTGAACCAGCAACCACATGAAGAAGTTGCACTTGGGCCACGAAAACTTGTGCCAAACTTGCTTCCACCAAGGAACCTCAGAGTCTTTGAACATCTGCCTAACAAGCTGCACATAACCTGCTGAAACATAGTACTTTCCAGACAGATCACTGCCAGCCCAAGCCAAAACATTATGCCCCACCAAAGTATTGCATTCACGAGAAGCAAGAATCTGAGCTAGCTCATGCCTATCCTCCTCAGACCCTCCTGGAGACCATTCTATAGTTAGGAAATTGACCATTAAGGGGGGGTATTAAAATAAATTAGTTTCTATAATGGTCAATCTTGTTGCTTTATTCCTTTTTTAGTTTCCGTCTAAGATAAGTTCATTTTATACTTTATTAGCTTCATCTTTTTGCTTTGTACAAGCTATTTGTCTATTCTTAGAGTTTGTAGTCTCTTTATAAGAGCATTCACTTTTTCTTGTAATCATTCGATCATATTCAATAATATATCTTTTATAGATTTTGGTAACATCAGGTACATGGGCACTATGGAAATATCCTTCGATATCCTTTAAAAAGCATCACTTTGTTGTGTTCTCAGTATGCTGGGTTATGACAAACTTTGAATGCTATTGGAAGCTAAAAAAATACATTAGTTTGATGGTAGCTGAAATGGCAAAAAAAAGAAGCTTCAAAAAAATTATAGAGTTCAACACAAAAACAACTAACAATCATATCAAAATAAAAATGTTTGAATTCTTAAAATCATAAATGCTAGAATATGTTAGCAACCATAACACAAATCCAATTGCATCGCTTTATCCCAACATAAAAACATGAGTTGTCCAAACAATCTCTACTATCAGTGACGCACTGTTATGGCATAAAACGTATACATGGCTGGATTTCATTCACACAGAAAAGTGGCAGGTTTTCCTTCAAGCAAAACCAACACATTTTTCTAGGGCATTTTGTGGCATTATGATTTATCTCTAGATACATCGGTTACATATTGAAATGAAAGTTGATTTATAACATCTTTAGAAGGGAGTTGAAAATAGATTAGTCAAGATAATATCTGAGCTACTGGCAAAAAAAATTATGTCACTAGTCAGTTTATGTAACCTCACAATACCAATCATGTTGGCATTCTTCTTGTTACCTAAATTTCACTACTAGCTCAATCAGGTAGAGCTTTTCAGATTTTGAAAGAGGAAAAGGTACATTTATTTCTGCTACATTATATCCATGTACATATTTGATACAAATTGAGATTAAATTGTATTGTTGCATTCAGATGATTTTCAAACTTAAGAAATTGTGCAAATCTTTTCAAAGATCAGCAATTTGTATTAAAAAAAAAGTGTATAAAGTCTCACACAAGCCGTGAGACTAACTGTTTCATTGCAAAATGAAAAAAGAAAAACTATACATTTATAAAAGAACTAAAAGATGAATATGCATATGAGATAGGGTGACTCGTCATTCCCTGAATGACGAGCCTTCATGCTGTTGATGTGTCTTGTGTTGTCCTGTATTGTCTGTGTGTCTCGCATCCAGCTGCTATCTCCTTGCTACCCCCTAGTCATCTGCATAAAATTTTGGAAAACTGATGTTAGAGCAATGACGAGGCATCATACATCATATGATATACATCTATAAATATACAATTTGTTTTTTCAGATGCAGTAAACTAGTTAGTGTCACAGAAACTTTTGAGAAGACAAATCAAGTATATCGACTGCAGGTCCTTGTTTTTCTTAACATGTTTGCTTCATGTACAGATACAGGTGTAATTATGTTTCTATTTGATTCATCAAGTTACATTATGAGTGGAGGAAACGTGGCTCCCACAAGGGTTGAGCCCAGCTCATAGTCCTTACGGAAACATTTCATATGCCATATGCAAATGCAAGACAAACTGCCAGGAAGGTGAAGACAGTCATAAGAGAACTTACAGAAACAAAGATGCAAAGTCACATGAAGTGCATGAGTGCTACAACAAGAAGACAGTGGTATATGCAATAGGGAATAGGGACAATCATCTCATTGACCGTAGCATCAGATAGTTCAGAATAGTTAAATGACTGTCTAATAGATCCATCCCTCAGAGGTAAACTAGAAACAACATCTTGTGCTCAGAACGACTGCATACGAACAACAGTCAACTATCAAGCAATAGAGCAGCAAACTGGTTTCAGGCACAACAACAAAAAGACAGTCATAGAAAGAGATGAACAGCAATAAGTGTTTTCATAGCATATATGGAACAGCAGATTGTCATAATAAATGGACAACAATCATGCAAGGCACAATGGAGCAGTCATCCAGATCTTGGAGCAATCCATAGGGTAAGGAGGGCAGTTATAGGGTGACTGGAATAGCTTGAGAAGAAATCCATCAGCATTGAGAATATTCATCAAAGAAACTAAAACATTGAACAGATTGTTAGAAGACTATGACAAATGTAAGACAGACAACAGGCAAGAAAAAAGGAATAGTAGTTTCAAGTCACAGAGATGTCTGTCAGCACAATCATCAAGGGTTTGACAGTAGAAAGGGGACAGTGTTTTGTAACACCCAAAGGGCAGTAAAAGAGTTGTAAAGACTATCAACAATGAAGACTGTGACAGTAAACATGAAATATAGAAGGCGTGAAGAGATTTGTTATCATCCTAGCCAAGGCAATTAACAAGAGCAAGAAGGTTGCATCAAATAAGGTTAAGAAGTGACAGTGTTGAAACAATTTATCACTGGCAATGAGTCTTTATCATGAATATACATGTTGGGTCCCTCGAATGAAGGCACAGAGACATTATTGAATGAACAATAGGCTCTAAGTGCATAGTGGATCTATTTGTCACAGATATAGCATAAAATCTCAAGAGAAGGGGAGACAGTAGGCATAGATCCTCAAGACAAAAATCTATAAAGAAAGATATAGTCCCAAATGACTATCATAATGTTTAATGAAATAGTCCCAAGTGATTGTCTAAGGCAGACAGGTTTGGCAAAAGAGGACTGTCTCAGAAATTAGTGAAGAAGGGACAGCCAAATGTGAACAAAAACAGAAAAATGAGATAAGGACAATCAGTGTTAGAAGAGCAGGCCTAAATCATCTACAACAAGGAAGTGTTCGAAAGAAACTAAATATGATCTGTGTAGTGCTGAGTGTATGTTGTCATGGCTTGAACAAAAAAAACCTTTTATCCCTGTAGGCCTAAGATACCAGCAACAATACATATGTAGTAACCTATGAAGATGCCATGGGCATTGAAGAAAAGAATGCAAAGGTCACTGTCATTGATAGTTAAAAATTATGATAGTCATATCATCTTAAGTATTCACAGTCATATTTAAGAGTTGTTGATAGCCCTATAGGTTGTGAGGAGTCATACTGACAGCGTTAGACAGTCATATACCCATACAGAGAGTCATAACCTAGATCTTCTGAGTTTGAAAAGAGGCAAATAGAGAAAAGACAAATACAAAAGACTAAGGGGTTACCACAAAGGAAAAGCATGATGAATTTATAGACATAGGTGTACTACAATAGAGAAGTAACAGGATATGACCTTAGAAATCAGAGATAGAGTGTGAGCTTCCAAAAATGAATAAAGGAATGCTACCACAGAAATCAATGCCATTTGATGCGAGATCTCGAGAATTATGCTTAGAAAAGGGTTCTCAATTGGTTAGCAGTCGACTAAATTTTCAAGTTATATCTTCTGTTAACAGCCATAATGTTCAACTCAATTATGCTCATTTGCACATGGTGTTATCTGAGGGTCATTCCATGACCAAAAGAATGACTACAGTAACAGTCATATACAGGAAAAATAGTCTAAGGATGATTGTATACAGAGCATGACAGTCAAATGAAGTCATCAGATTCAGAGACAGATGAGAGATGGAGAATATCATGTATGCTAGCAGCGAAATACATAGCCATCAGACTCATAAAATGCAGATTTTCAACAAACATATGCTCAGATTTTCTTCCAGTTAAACCCAGCAATGAATATACAAAGAAATGCAAATTTTTCAAGTTCGAATGCTACAGAACCCTCTATAGAGAGCTACAGAAAAATATAGCTATTTTGACTATAAAATACAGTTTGTAAAGCATGTATGGCCGTGGCCATGAAAGAAGTGAAACAACATTCATGTGTTATGCTCAGAAAATGAAGAGAAAAACACAGTAATAACACCAAATTGGGCCTTTTTTAACTTACTCGAGCAATCTTGTAGTTGTCACTGTGAAGATATAGTGAAAAGTTAGCTTTAAAACCCTTCAAAACTAGCAAAAGAACTATTTAGATAGGGCTACAGAGAATTCTCAAAATAGCAGCCTCAGCACAGTGAAAGTGAGTTCAAGGGTTGTCAGCCCAAAAAACAACAAAAGATACATCAAAACCAGTCAAAAATGAGATCATGGAGGCCCAGAATTGACAGCAAAAGTTCAGATCTCATAAAGAACACAACTTACCTTGCATTTTCTTTTGAAAATTGGTCGAAATCCTCCTTGAATCGACAGAGAATCATGCAGATTGGGCGTTCAAACCCCAGTTATGGCGGCGATCGAGCGGCAGCAAGACAACAGAAAATGAAATGCAAATCAAATGATGGCTTTTAGGTTTTCCTTCCTTTTTGGTCGATTAAAACCTAACTCGCATTTTGAGTTTTTTGGCTTTTGTTTTGCAAATTCATTTTTATCTATTTTATGCCCATGGTGAAGACTTGTTGAGGTCTTCAAAAACCTAGTATCATTGCACATGGGGCCGTGGCATATATTTTTCTGCCTTTATTTCTTTTCCAAGGTTAAAATGCGTTGTGAAATACATAAAGCATGATAGATATGTATGCATTTTGAAACTAGGAATGACTAGGAGTTACAAGGTGAGTATGTTTTTTCTGTTTGAGACATGGTGATGTATATGGAGTCATAAGGGAGACCTTATAGTATATTGCCTAGGCCTCGCAAAGCATGATAGAGATGTATGCGAAAATGGAAATGGCTAGGGATTCTGAGATATTTTGTTATGACCTTGAGATGCAAGTGAATATGCCGTGTATGTGTGTTGTGTTTTTTGCCTAGGAGATATGGACGTCTTTTTTATGTCATTTTTTGCATAATCTTGGAATAGATTAGATGTTGTAAACAAATGACAAGGTAATTATTTATGAATTACTTTATGGTTTGTAATAATTCAAAGAGGCATGAATGGGCAATTATCACAAACGACAAAGTAAGTCTCTTTGATTACTTTGTCGTCTTTTTATGACATTTAATGGTCCCTAAATCATGCAAAAATCAGGGAATTAAATGTTATGTCATAAATGTCATTATTTTCTGCATAGGTTTGATTGTAAGGCATTAACTAAGGTGGTGTAATTATAAACCTCTTAGTCAAATGTTAATTAAAATGCAAAGAATGTGTATTTATGTCATTTATTGGGAAAATATCAGATATTTATGATGCTGCAGGAGAGTTATTGCATAATTTGACTTATTTTAGTGGCCTTAAAGATCATTTAAAGGCATTCAAAGACATTTTTAGGTGCCTTTATGATAGTTGATGGCATGCCTTGACCATTTATGCATTGGGAACCCATTTTGGAGGGCTTTAGAGAGATATTTTAAGGGCATTTATGAGATGCACAAAAATGGACAGGGCTCATCTTTATCTGATTACAGCTATTTTTGGAGAGTATATAGTCATTTCATTTGACTCTTTGTAGGAGTTTTTTTCCATATCCATTCTGGAGTTAGTGTTTTTTTCTACAATCCTACTCAGTTTGAGTATGTTTTTGTAACTCTTTGGGCATATGAAATACAGAGAACACTTTGGATATCATTGACAGTCAGATCTTGCCTTCTTATTTTGCAGTTTTCGGTGTTATTAAGTGTTTGAACAGGTCATTTGTGAGGTAATTTATTTCTTTGTGACTGTCTTATGTTTTTCAATACCCTTTTTCTGTAGAAGCTGTGTTTACGCAGGTTGCAAACTGTGTCTTAGAGTGTTATAAGGCTTTAAATTGTGAAGTTAGCTTCCTTTTAAAGATTTTTAATGCAAATTAGGCCTCTTTGAGAAGTACTTTTGCAGACATACAATGATAGGTTGTGCAGGTTTTATTTTCTGTTGTCTATGGCCAAGTGTATATAGGTCTGAGTTTCATTTTTCCTTATCAAGTTTGGTAAATCACCCTTATTTTTAAGTTTTTTCCAATTTTATCTTTCATTTTAAAAGCATTCTTTCTCCTTTTTCCTCTACAAATCCAGTAGTTTTTAGGTGATAACCAGCTAGGAAGCCAGCCTTCTCCAGAGGTTCTTTCCAACACAGGTGACCCACAGACCTAGAAAGATCCCATGTTTCTCTAGATTGCCAAGTTTTACAACTCAACAAGGGTGCAAATCTGAGAGACAACACTTCTTTGGGACAATTTTTTTTACATATGCTCTAGAAAAACAATAACTTGCTTTGAGGCACAAAACCAAATTAGAATCCTTTCCATGTTTGAATAGCATTTATGGTGGATTATAGCTTTTACTATACCTTTAATAATATTGTGCCAATATATCTTGTTTGTAAGTGTAAAAAAACTTTTTCATCGAATCCATTTTTCACATTTTCTACTACCAAGGAAATTCAAGAAATTGTATTTCTTTAGTGAAATGGTGAAACCATTCTAAGATTTTAATTTCATCATAGGATGATGAAATTCTTCTATCCTTTATGTTTTCTTATAAAATAGAAGGGGGGTCGTATATAACCTATTATTGAAGTTATAGTTGTGTATAGCGTAAATCTTAATGAGTTACATCCTAATATGCCAAGACATCTTCATTGAGATCATTAAGATATGAATACTCTTTGTTTATGAGGAGGAATAACATCCTAAGAGGTCTATTCAGTAAGCATTATTCTTTGAAATATTTTAATAAATTTACTTTTATAAGATTAAAAGGCAGTAATGGAATTTGTCTTGGATATTTTATCCATCAACTTGAATGCCAACTATCATGGCGAGTTGAAAGGACAATCATAAGTCGTAGGTTTGATTGTTGCCACATACTTCTTATGGCTTGGGAGAAATGCTCGATACTTGTTATGAAATCTACTTTTCAACTAATTTTGTTCCAATTGAGTAATGTGTCTGAGACAACCAAGATTTGTTGGAAGACCTATGGTCGAACTACAAAGCCTCTACGCAATATGTAGGCAAGGCCATCCAAGATGAGCCCCCAAGGCATAGGTCTACCCTTAGGATGGGTCCTTAAGGGTTGTAAGTTCTTAAGACCTTGTTGGAGTAAAGTATCAGGTAGTTAACCAAGTAGAGGGATGTGACTAGTTGTTTAGCCTTACTATATTACTTGTTATAAATTCTTACCTTATTGGATTACTGTATGAGATAATGTTTTCGTGTCTATTTCAGAAATCTTTGTATAACTACTACTTCCCATGTATTATTTGCATGGAATTGATGGAAGAAGAAACTCCTCTTGTAACTTTGATTGATTAAACATGTATTGTAGTAGAACATGGTCTAACAAGTGCAATGAAGCAAATGATTTCAATCCGAAGGATCTTTAGAGTTGCATACCTATAAGTTGCAATAAGCAACAGATAAATGCATGGTTAAGTCCATAAGCCTGTATGCACTCTCGCCGAGTTGAATTGTACTTGATGGAAGGAAGTACATTTTTGGTAATGAATAACACAAAATTGTTGTTAATAGGATCATGTATATCTTTAATAGACACTATAAAATCATTACTCATGGGATTTAAGAGGTGAAGTTACCTCACAAAGACCTTTCCTTTAATTGATATCATAACATGCTAAACTTACCTTAGTGTAGCAATCAAATGACGTACCATATGTTATGGTGCTTAAAATAGCTCCAAGTTGATATTTGATGTAAGGTTTTGTTCTTTGGAAGGTTGTTATATGAAACTTAGCTTGAACTAAGCTTTCATGCCTCTCATATGATGCTTATTTATTATATGATCTATGATGCGGGAAAATGTTATATGCTTTTATGATACTTTTGCAGTATAAAGTTCGTATATTGTTTTTCCTTTTGGGGAAATATTGTATGAGAGATCTTACATATAGTATTAAGATCTTTTATGTTATATGGTTACATAGGAGTGTTGTTACACATCTTCAAAGTTGCTCAATACACATAGTGATGTATTCACAACAATTAATCATAAAAATTGGTCCCATCTTTTGTGTGTGTGTTATGTCATAAAATGTCCCCCTATGACTTTTAGCTCCTAAGTTTAGCTCCTAGGTCCCTTTAGATTAATCATGCATGTTTAAATAGAACCCTGGAGCAAAATCCCCCGAAACCCATGACAAATGGGACTTAGGGGTGAGCCTTAATCATAATTTAGACCCAAAATAGGTCCCTAGACTTGGGCACCCACGTCCTAGTCCAGCCCTATTTTGTCAGGGTCCCAAATTTCAATGTCGGCATAGGACCTTTAAAAAGGTTTCCCTTGTCAGTCTTTCAAGTTTGAATTACGAAAGTTTAGTGGGAATGCATATTTAAGTAGTTTAATGACTTCATTTTACACCTAGATGGATAATACGAACTTGTGATCTCAGGCTAAGGATACTCAAGGCCTTTCATTGTGTTGCAAAGCAATATTGTGTTGTGTTTGTTCATGTTTGTTGTAGATTGGGCTTCATCAATCCATCTCCTCATGATTTGAAGGCTCTTCATTTCCATGAGGGTTTCACACCTACTAAGGTGATATTTATTTATGTTTCAATCAATTCATTTCATCAATTGCTTTTGCCGTTGTCCTACAAGGACACGCACTCTCTCTAACAACGGTGTTGGAAGGCTTGAATGCCATTCTAGGGCTTCACCGAGGCAAGCTCCTAAACACCACTACCCCCAACCTCTCTCTTATGATTGCAGGCTACAAGTGTCAAATCTTGTGGAGAGAAGTTGCAGAGGATCAATGCAGAGCATAAGGATTTCAGATCTGAAGAAAATAGCAGAAAAGAACCCTAAACTGACAAGTGCACTTGCTCTTTTGTCCCTCAGTTTGACATTACCAGAAATCTCTGAGCAGGTTACAGTCTAAAGCACATTTAATCTCGAAGCCCTCAGAAAAAGCACTACATCAGACTTGGGCACCCACTCTTTTGTCCCCAAAATTTTTGCTTTTTGAAAGTTAAATTCTAGTATGTTTCTATTCTGCACTTAGTGTCTTTCTGTGCGAGCATTTGTCGAGTTTCATCTGTTTGTTTGTGATTTTGCATAATTAGGGTTTTAGGTCTAATTAGACTAGGGTTTAACAAAATATCAATCTATTCCATCTTTCCAATCATCTCATAGTGACATCAGACTTGTAGTTGAGTCCTTTATCATAGCAGTGACTTAGCTTGATCTATGTCCTTGAATGTATGTGTGAAAGAAGGGTTTGATTGAATCTAATACACTATACAAATTTCCTTCAATCCCATTTCCATACATAAAAGTGTGTTCATATGTACCTCACCCATTACTATATTTTGGTTGTAGAAGATTAACCTTATCTACACGTTTAACTGAAAAGTAAAAAAATTACAATAAAAACCTATAATGTCCCCTTTCTAACATATCAAGCAAAGAGACTAAAAAGCCCATTCCTTAATTATTCCTCATAGGCTAAAAGCAAAAGTTAGAAAATAATTTAATAATAATGTTTCAAGTCCAGTCCTTAAGGTACAAAAAAGGGGGACAACTTAAATGTTATTATAGACAAGTGACTTTTATAACTCCTAGAGATATTGTAATATTATAAGTGAGAAATTATTTAATTTAGCCAAGAATATGAAAAGGCTAAAGAAGGAATTGAAAAGGCATCTTTTTGAAGGGAAAAGAGAGGAATATAAAAAGGCATATTATTGGAAGGAATAGAGAGGAATAATTTTGGAGGGAAAAGAGAGAAGCCAAGTAGTCTTTAGAAGCAAGGCAAAGAACTTAAGGAAGGCATGTTGATTATTAGTCAGTTTTTCAAATTGTTTGAGCCTTGTGTTCAACGAGCAATCCAAGGACAAAACCCCTTGTGACTGAGGAGATTAGAGGACAAACACCCGCTAGGTTTCCAATAGAATTTGGGAATGAAAACCTCTAGGTTATCAAGTAATTCCATCCAAGAATTACTTTGGGGACAAAACCCCTCAATTTCTAGCATTGGCAAATCCACCTAAGGTTTGCATGTTGAGTTGAATTGTTTAAAATTTCAAATTAGATTCAAGATTGCATCATTTTTCTTGCAGAAAGGAGCATCAATATTGCGACAAAAATTGCTACATATTTATGTGTAGAAACAACCATTGAAGAGGATTAAAATCTACCATACATTGAGGTTAGGGTTTGCTGTGTAAAATACCCCACTTATAATGACTAAAATTTTTTCCTTCAAATGCACTTGAAAATTGAACAACACAATGCTAAATAATATCAACCAACATAGAAACAATCGATAACCCAAACACCTTGCATTATTATTGGCTAAAATGCAAATAGAAACATATAGAAGTCTGTTGTTACAAATTACAGTCAATGTCTGATTTACATCAGACTTATTTACAACATGAAAATTGACATCAAATGCCCTCTAATAACTGATATATCAATGCCCAAACAATGTATGATGATCTTTGAGACCATATAAGACTGCTACAACCCTGGAAGTACACAAATAATTGACTGATATGAAAGTATATCGGACTATTATGACTGTTGAAAGTATTGATTTTGCCCAGCCAATGATTTGGCAATGAAAACTCATCAAAATCCTTCTCCCAAGCCAAGCGATGGACTCCTAGATTGTTCTTTTGTCACTTGCAACTCTTCAAACTTCAAAAGCTTTGTCAAATCCACTCCTAGAGCCCTGTAATTGCATAAATAACTTGTTGTCATAAAAATCAAACCTTGTAAATCATGTAAAAGTCACTCAAATCACACTATGAACCCAATCGACTACCTTGGTAGTCTCTCCAATGCACCAAGGGCTTCAATATGCTATCAATTTCACTTCAAACAATCCACAAACAACTTGCAAATTCAATTCAATGATGAAATCTGAATGATAACATCTCACAATTTGTCATGGGAACATCACCACAACACTCAAGGGAGCATCACCTTGAGAAAACTACTAGAAAATGCAATTTCCAGCAATAAACAAACAATATGAAAGTTTACCATGTGATCAAAAGTTGTGAAATGAAGTTGGAAGGCTCATTTATGCTCCTCATGGTTGGACGTCCCTCTTCTTTGGTAAATTTGAAAGCATTTTGGAATCCACCAATAGAAATCCTTCCTCTTGAACATTATTAAATGCATTATATCGATAAAACAAGTATTTAAAATCCTTTTGGCTATTATTGAATGACTTTCACCTCCATTATCCCATCGCTTGGGCAAATTGTCCCTCTATCCTTGGGCAGCGACCATCAAAGCATGCTATTATTTAATAAAATTTCCTTCTTCTTGTTGGGCGCATGCATCCAAGTCATCATTTGTATTTCATTTACTAAACTTTTCCTTCATTTCCTTGGGTGAATGCTTCCTTGGACGCTTGGCACTGAATGTTGATGTTTTTGCATTTAAAAAACTCTCATCTACCTCATGCACTGATCCTTCCCAGTCGTGGGCTCTTTAAACAATGGAAAAACACATTATTAAATGTAATTACCTCTTTCCACAAGGCGTGGGCTCAAAACGCAATGGTGTTGACACCTCTTGATAGGCATCGATCCTCCTTGGTGGACGTTGGCTCCTCAATCAATGTAATTAACAATACATAATTCAATGAAATGCTTGAAATTGCTTTTCCATGTAGGCGCATTTCTCAAACTCCCATGTAATCCCCTAGGCGTTGGCACGTTATGCAATACATTGTTTGAACTTGCAATTCTTCATTGGCCAAATGGCTCCAAGCTCAATGTACACCTTTTATCCATGCATTGGCTCATTCACCTATGCCAATTTTCCTTTCAACACATGCAAACACATCTTGGGATTTAGAACTAGACATAGGAAAATTTAATTAAAGATTTCATTTTCCTTAGAACAATTTTTGACATTTGGCTAAATAATAAAATAATATCACTTAGCAATACTTAGCCAAACACATTAGCTGAGCCAACATTCCAGTTCTCCATGTTATAGAAACAAGCTCAAACTGACAATCATTCCCTTACCAAAATATTAGCCTACGGGAATGGATGATAGGCTAATCATCAACTCTATGTAATATCACTCTGGAAATGGGGACATGACATGCTGATATTTTGTTTTCATTTCAGTAGTTTGAGTTACCATTTATATTGTTCTAATTGGCAATATTTTGGCATGTAATGAATGAACATTTCTAAATATTATAGTTGATTTGAAGAATAAATCCATTGGCTGCAATTCTAGGCAAATTTCAACTAAGGGTTTTAGATTGATATTTTATTGTTATATCTTTTTGTAGATCATTGCAAGTTGTACTAGGGTTTGATATTGGCTATAATCCATTTGTACAAAATATTATAATATTGTGCTAGTGTTTGGTGTATGTTATCATATCGTTGCAGAAATAAAGAATAAAAATTTAGAAGGGATATTACAAAACCACGGCTGAGTGAGATATTGTTTCAATTTGCTAGATTTTGCACAAGAATGGGTTCAACCAATTCTCCTTTCCAATCATATAGGTTGAAGACAATAGTGGTTCCCCTCTCAAATTTTGTTTTTGGTCCATAGATTTTCACCAAGTGAGCCATTCTCAACACTAGGATGCCAAAGTTTCATTAGGGCACTAATAAGCCAATTGATAAGATACCTCAACCTATTGTTGATTGTAATCAAATCCAAACAATCTACATGACCAAGGCTTCTGTGACTCTTCATCCAATCATTCAATTTCCTAAACAATAAAACTTCCTCACTCTCTTAATTTCCTTATATCTCTCTCTTCTTGTGATGCTGAAGATTCTAGGTACTTGTGGTGCAATTAGGATTTGGATCCATAAATTGATATTTTTAAGAATTGTGCTCTCCAAAATTAAGGTTTTTAGAGTTTTGACAACTAAGATAAAAGATTTCATATTTTCCACCTCCAAAACTAGGGTTTTCATGGTTCCCCCCATCTTTTTCTAAGAAAAACTCAAACTCTCTCTTGTTAGCAGATTCAACAGCCAAAGTCGGCTTAACCAAAGAAAATATCTATCATAGATGATAGTCAAGCATTTCAACAAATACGTCCCACATAACCCTAAATCATCAAATATGTATTTTCATAAGGAATTCAAACATCAAATTTAATCCATTGATTTTTGGAATTCTATGGACACTATTGTTTTACAAAATCTATAGTCAAGATCTTTTTCATGGGAGTCCTTTTAATTATAACCATCAATTCACGTATTTGATCAAGTGCTCCTCGCTAAGGGAATGTCTATCGACATAATGATGCTATAGATACCATTTTGGTGGGAATCCATTGGTATGTAAGTTTTTCAAATGTTAGATGTTTTTATCTCAACTAAGTTAACAATCTTCATCACTCGAGATAGAAACTACCTTTTTTTATTTGGGGCCATTTTGTTTTACAAACAACTAAATATTTCAAAAAGTAGTACTTTAAAATTCCTACAACTAGTAACAACACCCAAAGGTGCTATCAAATAGTCGATAGGCACAAATATTTATAGCCTTTTTATCAACCATTTATATTTGTGTCTATTGACCATTTGATATCACCTTTAAGTGTTGCAATAAGGGGCAAGTAACTGTACGACAAGGTCTCTAAAATAATGTGCATGTGTTCTAAAGGTGGCAGGTGCTAAGACTTCGTTGGGGTGAAGGATGGTGAGTAATCTTCGCACAAGGGAAGGATACTTGCATTCAATGTCTTGGTAAGGTAGGCTGGGCATCGTAAGAAATAATCATTCCACTTTACTCAAATTATGAAGTAACATGTAGATGTTTGTGTGGGGATTTATAGCTAATGAGGGGATTGCTTTCTGGATGTAATGAGGAAAGTTTATTTATGGGGGTCTCAGCTCTGGTTTGTAATAACCACCCTAGTTTTTTTCCAAATATTTTGCACTAAATTCAAATGCATAGGTAGTCTCTGTTACACTTTCTGATCACCAAGATCCTAAGGTGGGCAAGGCAAGAGCATACGATGTGCAGGATCACACTGTTCTAACAATTGCTACTGGAAGTAAGTGCGATGTAGGATATTTACGAACACACCAAGCGTCCACGACAACCACATGCCACACTTGTTCAACGGAGTGTGCTATATGCAAATCACATAAATGCATGCACTAGATGGTTGTGTCGACCACATCTACACTTTTGCAGTGGAGTGCACGATGCAAAACAAAATGAGTTCACACAAGGTGGAAAGCCATCCTCTCAACACTTATTTAGTGGATGTGTGAAGATGCAAGCCACTGGTAGAGTGTGCATGCCAAACGGGCTACAAGAATGCTATAGACAATTGGCGGTAAACCAACCAATATTACAATATGAAATGCATAACCTCAAACAACTGGTAGTACTACCATTCGAAGATACAAACACACAGTATTGTAACTTTTAAATGAAATACAATAGCTATGGAAAGCTGCAATATCTTATTGAATTCTGATTTAAATATGATGATGTTGTGGTAGCATTAAAATCATAATATAGAAGTACTAGAATTGGCCCAAACATCATAAGAACTCATACCATCAATGCTCTAATGTTGCAGATGATGAAATGAAGCCAACACTCACTGTAGAACCCCTCTGGAAACTTAGAAACAATAGATACACAGGTCTGATATGCAAGAATAGGAAACAGGAAATGCACAGAAAACTCACTAAACTGTTTGAAACTCCACACCACAAACTCTGCAAACTGCTCACACACACCAAGGTGCCCACATACCACCAAAAAGATTGCAAATGGGAGGTGATTTGACTTCTGGAGCCTCATGTCCCCTTTAGTAGCAGTATGGTCCATACTTAGCTAGTACGGCGTGCAAGTTCCCTTCATTCTGCCCACATTCTACTCCAAACACCCTCAAGAAATGCTCAGAGGTATGGCACTTGAGGTACAAAACCAAACAGATCAAAAACAATGAATTCATTCCACAAAACCCTCACACCCAACATGGTATGGCTCCCAGATGGTACGACCTTGTGCAACAAATGTATGGATGGCTATGGGTCTAGTTCTAGCATCTGCAAACTGACAAAATCTTCAATAAAACTCATCAAATCAACACTCCAAAAATATGAACTTAAAACACATCAAAAATCATGGACTCCATTGCAACGCACATGTGATTTCTGAGGTAAAATCACACTTGACCAGCTAGAGTAGATCTCTCACTACCGAAACCAGTTATTCCATGAGGTTAATCAACCCAAAGAAATTCCAAACTCCCAGGTTCTCACACAGAACAAAAGAAAAATAAAATATTCAAGCATGTAAACTCCAAATGAGTGCTCAAATTCCATTTATAAGCACAAAATAGGGTGCCCGAGAATAAATAATAAAATATTGTTTTTTGACCTTCAAGAAATAATATTTAATTCTCGAATGGAGTACCACTTTATGAATCAAGTGCCCCTTCCTGTCTAGCACTCACCTTAGGGCCACAGAAGTCATTTTTAAAATAACTAAAGTTGTCAACCTTAAAACATAAAATTAGAACCTTAGACAACTTAAAATAGTCATTTAAAAAGACAATTTCCCTTTAAAACATCCAATTAGCCTACGGGAAACCAAGAAATAGGCTAATGGTCACCAAATTGATCATTGACGGAAAGGGGACATAACATGGTTTCTCACATTCATTCTAATGTCCTCCCCCATGAGCAAGAGTAAAGGGAAGTGGAAAAGTATGGAAGATATGGGGAAAAGTAGTATTGGTGGTGTTGATGTGTTTTTTATGCTCAAGGCAACATGCAAAATAAAATACTAAGTATTCTATCCTCTCTTGAACAAAGTCTCTCAAAGGCTAAACTATGTGATCCAGTGACACAACTCCAAGGTTCATTATTCATGATTTGCAATGGATAGACTCAGTAGTTTGATGTGATATGTTGTTAACACAAAGGGACTTACGCTGGATTTACTTCTTCACTCACTCAACTTATTACTCCTTTTCATGGAAAGAAAACTCCTAATTCCACAATTCGATGATGTTGCGAGAGTTATAACCATGATTTTACAAATAAAGAAAAAAGATAAGGGTTGAGAGAGAATCTACGCTATTCCTGAGGACAATGAGACAATGAACGATGCCAAGATAGACAAGTTCCTTCATAGCAAGCTCCGCTTCGCCATGATGAATTCAACAACTATGTAGAACAAGTGCAATCTCCCAAGGATGACTAAGGATTTTCATATTGTAAACACACATTCAAGTACCCTCAGCTGGCGCAACTTGAACAAGCATCAACAATCAAACTATTGCAATAAGTTGAGGTTCAGGCTAACTTTGCACAATGACTTGTCAGCGACAAACCATCAAAAGTATGAACCTAGGAATTCATCAAATATCTTCACAATGCATTCACTATATCAATGAACTTTCTAATATTATTCTACTCTACTTGGCAACACATCTAGATTATCTTCGAGAAATAAGAAACCATGAAACATTCCAAAATAACACAATTGTCACCAAGCTTCAATGAGAAATGTATTAATCTTGGAAGTGATTACAACAATTTCAAGTTATCTCCAACAACTTTCGAAGAGCTTCCTCTACTCTACTCTTACTCTACTTGCTATTCTACTCTCTCCTACAACAATATTAATCCTTACAAATGAAAGAGAAGGGAGGCCTTTTTATAGTCCTCAAAATACAATGAAGGGCCAAGATTGATTTGAGTAACCGATGGCCGAGATTTTGACAATGCCTATTTTAGTAAAAAGAGAGGCAATGAAGGCACGTTTCCCAAGGTGATAAGCATGACATGTTGGAATCTCTAGGAATCTTCTAGATAGGGCGCCCTCTTTCTCTTGGACTTTGTTGCATATACATTGAACATGGACATGATGATGTGGCAAGAAATGATTGGCTGATGATGTATAGACGCCAACTCAGCATTTCTTGAGCAAATTTGCTTGATTTTCAATATTTTTTCCAATTTTCTTGATGCTATTCCTAAATTGTATTTTCTTTCTTAGACGAGTCTTCAAACTTGAATTTTCACTTCTTTGGAACTATTTCTCCTCGAACGTGGAATTTGGGAACTTGTACTTGTTCTTCCACCTTGTCGTCGTCTTTGCATTCCTTACATTTCTAGATGTAATTTGTGGATTTTCTTGATACTAATGCTCATTCATCTTTCTTTCTTGTGATGTTTGTGTAGGATTCTTGCTTTGGATTTTGAAGTAGAGAATATATTTGACGTGTGTATTCCTAGAGTAGACTAGGCTTCACGATGTTTTCTCTTGATCTTCTTCTAGTGCATGAATCGAAGGCTCTTGAACTCGAACATGGCAATGATTTTCTAGATGCTCAGATGGTAAAACTCAATGATGTCTCGATCCTATGGATGCTCCTCTTCTTTGGATGCATAGCTTGCCTCTGATTCTCACACACCTACAAGATGAAAATTCACAATTCATAGTATTTGATCATGTCAAGTTCTTTTACCTTAATGCATGTGAGAAATTTGAAAGATATTGTTGAAATTTCATAACATTCCCACTTCATTTCATGAATTAAAACTTTTCAACTTGAACAAGGCAGGTATGAGGGTGGTGCAATTTCCACCTGTGCCTAGAAATTATGCTTTTTGGTGCAATTTCCACTATGGCATGGAAATTGCACTTTTTCTCCTTGATATCAAAATTTGTGCCACTTTCACTTTTCAAACGACTTTCTTCAAATGATTTTCTAATGATTTTCCAATGCATTTCAAGGACGATCTCAATGTTTCAAGTTGAATTTTGATTTTTTATGAGCTAAAATTGAAATACCAAATTTGGTGCAATAGGGCCTGGAAATTGCACTTTTTTGGTGCAATTTCCACTATGGCATGGAAATTGTGCTAAAATTTTACTTAACCAAATTTTCCAATTTTTCGCATGAAATGTCAATCAAAATTGAATATGAAATGCCAGAATTTTCCAACTATTAATCAATCCCTAGCAAACAAATTATGAAATTTCATGTTTTGAAGCCCTTCAGGAGAAATGACGCAATTTCCACCTATGCCTGGAAATTGCGCTAAACTTTTACTTAGCCATTTTTTTGCAATTTTCTCTATTTTTCAATTTTGACGAAATTTCATCACTCCTAGTCTAAGGGATTGACTTCAGTGTTCTCAATATATCTTGTTCATCAAATTGACCCTTCAATGATTCCTCATTTGCATGTTGATTGACTCAGTTGATTTGTTTCATGAGAGACTCACTTCCCAGTTTGTGGAGGAGACTTGATCAACTGCCTGATACTACCCAAGACTCAACAACTTGAAGCTTGACCTAATAACCTACGACGACAGAAAGCGAAAAAAAGGGGTGGGTCCCCATTTGCAATGGGGCGACATGTGAAAACGTCACAACAGATGGTAGAATGAGGAAGGAATGGGTGAGGGGTGATGATATGATCAACAATTTCTTCAATTACCTAGATAAGGAAATATCTAACCTAGACCTTCGAATCTAGCCTCTATGCATATGGGAGGTGGCGAAGGACATCGATGGGGCTGAATATATAGGTATCAGAGAGTCGTTATCTAAGCTCTTGTTGGATTATCTCCACTCAGTTGGGCAACGAAATGTCTTCAATGCAACCCAATCCTTGGGGTGTACCTCTATGCTTTTAATAGTGGCAAGGACGTACCTACTCCATGATGATATTGAAGGGATCGACAGCCAAGTGGAGGTGTTCTACAATTGTAATCTAGATCATTTCCACAAACTTATGGGTAGCATTCATAGAACTCACATGGCGATAAAGGAGATTGCAAAGAGCATGAAGCTAAATCTTTTAGATGAAGCAAATTTGAATATTGTAGGATGTTGTGATGTTAAGTCCAAGGACAAGCCTATGTAACTATGTTGCTAGGGGCTAGGGGGGCCTATGTAATTTACACCCACCTCCTTTGTTTTGCTCTCTTTGACTCTAGTGTAGGGTGGTCGTAGTAATTTGCCACCAATTGCCTTTCAAAACTTTTTTGCTTTTGCTTTCTATCATGAACAATCAATTAGATGAGGTTTGTTTGTTGGATTTTTGGTTGGTCTATTTCTCTTGGGTATAGTTCCTATATGTATGTGGTCTTCTTTTGGTCTAGGAGCTTGATGGTCTTTCTATCCTTTGGGTACAAAATTGAATATGGATGTGTGGGTTGTTTCATTTGACAATTGGGATTTTTCATAGTTTTGAGGAATATTGGTGTTCATATGTTGGATCTGGTGAAGCCAATGGTTACCAAAATCCGGGCTAAAATGCTCCTTGTTTTTAACCCCTGGGTGCCTAACCCAAGTATAATAGCAAAAAATAAAATAAACAAGATAGAAGAGAAAAAATTTAAAAATGATAAAACCAAACAAAAAAGTTTGAAATCTTAGCACCACACCAATTACTTCACACTTTTTACTAGGAAATGAACAACCAAGGCATTTCAGAAGATGGGCTTCAATTGTTCCAATATGTCGATCGTGCTTATTGACTTGGTGTCCTCACAGCTGTAATTGATGTCAGAGGTGCTACGAAAACCACCTTCATGGATGTTCTTGCAAGAAGAAAGACTGGAGGTTACATTAAAGGAACCATCAGCATATCCAGATATCCCAAGCAACAAGAAACCTTTTCTCATATTGCAGGTTATTATGAGCAGAATGATATCTATTCCCCTTTTGTGACAGCCCATAAATCTCTTATATATTTAGCATGGCTTCATTTACCATCAAAAGTCAATGCAGAAACACTGAAGGTATGTTGCTTTCTTGTGATTGAAGGAAAAGGATACTTATTTGGAATTAGGAGAAAACTAATGCTAATATGAAATACTATATGAAATTGTCACTGCAGATTGTTGAGCTGGCACCTCTAAGACATGTTGTTGGGGGTCTCCCTGGAGTAGATGGCCTTTCAACTAAGGAGCAATGTAAAAGGCTTACAATTGCTGTTAAATTGGTTGCAAACTCCTCGATTATTTTCATGGATGAGCCAACATCAGGTGTTGATACTCAAGCTGCAGCTATTGTCATGACTGTTCACAACACTATTGACACAGGGCGTACTATTGTCTGCACAATTCACCAACCTAGCATTGACATTTTTGAAGCATTTGATGACATAATAGGTGCACATGAATGTGACTGTGTTTTATGTGCAGACAAAAGAGACTTTGGGCTTGTCTTTCCAACATGAAAAACTTGAATTCATTATGTTGCAGCTTCTACTAATGCAAGCGGGGGACAAGTCATATATGAAGGATTACTTGGTCATCATTCTCACAAGCTGGTTGAATACTTTTTAAGTTAGGAAGTCTATAACTGATTCAATTCGTCTTTAGTTTTACTTGTCTACTAGTCTTCTTGATCTAATTGGAAAATATTTTTTGTAGGCTATCCTAGGTGTTAGGATAGTAAAATTTTGAAATTTTACTATCTTCTCACTCCATCATATTTAAACAAATTCTAAGAAAAAACATCTCAAAAAAACCATGATAAAAATTTAATATATCTCTCAAGGTGTCTAATGATGAGCAGTGCCAAATTTCTTCAAGGTCAATCCATCGGCAAGATGTTGTTTTGCTTACACCGACACATAAGGAATCATTTGAAAATAACCATCGGCGTGAGAGTACAGATCGGAAGGAGATTTATGGAAGTCACCGATGGAATAAGTAATACCGATGACCTTACATCGGCAAGAGAACCAAGTAGTCATACCGATCGGTATGACTGATAACCATCGGAGGATCCTTCAAAATTTGCTCCGACGGTATATATCATACCGATGAAATATTTCGGCAAGAGTTTCATCGAACATCCTGCAAGGGCGACGAAGCAAAGAACCATCGGCAAGAAGTGAATTATCGGGATAAGACACAAAGAAGTTTCCGATACTCAAAGTCTTGGCGATAAGAGAGCTTTTGGCGAGACTCACAGCGATACACATATTTATCGGGATAACTCGACATATCGGGACAAAGGAATTAGGTCTTGCCGATTCACAAGTCATGGCGATCAAAAGGTGTCGGTGACACTTTGATATACTCTGTCCGATAAAAAATATGAAAGGGCCATCGGGGAGATGATTTGGATCGGGTTATCTTTAAAAAGCTATCCCGATAGTATATTTCATCCCGATAAGAATAAATTCATACCTGTTGATATTCTAGCAGCAAGGCACTATCAAAGTCATCTCGATCCAAAGTAAAGATGACTATCGGTGAGATGACAAAGATTGGGGGGACATAATTATGTTATCCCGATAGTATTAATCACCCCGATAAACAAATTATATCGGTGAAAACGCATTGCGTCGGAGAGAAATCTAAATCACACGGCAATGAAACAGGTCCTGCCGATGGTCACGCCGATTGATTGTTCGCGCCATAAAAGCATTAGGGTCGCCCAGACAATTTAAAAATCACGCTGATAAAGGGAGTTATGGCGATGTGACATTTCATAGCGACGAACATTGAATTGATCAGACAATTAAATACAAACGGCTACGAAATCCTTTACGATCATTATGATTGCAAAGCCGTCTGAGAAGAGAATACAGAGGAACTCTTGAGGCAAAAGCAAAGGATTTCGATTCCAGCCAACAAGCGACAGGTACATACATACAAACTACTGTATAGCTTGTGTTTAAAATTTTCTGCTGAAGTTTTAAATATGGAAACTCCGGGAAAGGGAAAAGGAAGAAAGTCACAAGGGGAAACCAGTAAGTCCAAAAAACAAAAAACTAAACAAACCCCTGAGGAAAAAGTGAAAGATAGAAAACTCAACCAGGACTTGATTGACCAACTGCCTGGGTCAACTCCCAAGGCCAGAAGGTCTGCTCAACTCAGGGCAGAGGTTGAGAGATTAGAAGATAAACATAAACGCCTGGGAGATATCTGGACCCCAATTCGGGGATATGAGCTTTTCAGATTCCACTATAATAGAAGGTTTAGGAATGCTCCTGTGTCAAACCCATGGCACATGAATTTAGGAAAACTAGTTGTACCTAATGTATTCTTGAATGTGGAACTCCTTCAATTGCTTGCCAGACATTACAATTCAAACCTGAAAGCCATATGCAACCCACAGGGAGAACCAATTGTGCATCTGTCAAAAAATGCTATTTGTGAGGTGTTTGATTTAGATGACTTATGCACTGTCCCTATTGTTTATGAAGATCTGGATAGAGAGTATTGGAGAATGGATACAACTTACAATGGATGGAGGTTGCCCATTCATAGGCCCAAGATTGAAGGAGAAGTGATGCCCTTAACTGAAAATGATGGCCCTCCCTTTCATGTAGCTATATTTGAACCATATATACAGTATACCTATTTTTCTGTAGGCCAAGTCCTTGGTTCAGAGGTCCCCGAGTTCATGACTATTCCTCTAATGGTCATAGCTTCTGACATTCAGTGTCATAATGCAAGGCAGTTTGATTATGTTGCTTATATTGCTAATAGAATGGACTCTGGTCTGTCTGCAATAAAAAATAGTGCTCCAGCATGCTCTTTTGAGCATTACTCAATGCTTATGCACATGGTGTTATATTACGGCCAGGAAGTAGGGTTATGGCCAAGTGAGTTTCGAGTTATTGCTGCAGATAAGAAAGGGGAAAAGATACCGATACAAATGTGGACTAGAATTTGGGATAGTAGATATGCCCACTCCAGCTATGCTCAATTTGAAGAACATTGTGTGAAAGTGCTGTATAGGTATTTCAACCACCCCTGTGAATATTCAATTTCAACTGAAATAAAAAGATTTCTTAGACCAAAAGATTTTGGTGGCCCCCTACTGTCACTCATAATTGGGGAGACTGGTATTGCTTCGAGGATGCTACTACGATCAGAGTTTATGGATTTGAGGATACTCCATTCATATTGCCTAAAACTGTCCCTGACAGACTTGCATATTTAGAGATAATTAGGCAAATGCATTGTTCAAATGTGATGCATCTAAGTTCACATGATAAACAATCATTTATGCCCAGCACCTTATGTTTTGGAGATTTTACTGTGGTTTCAAAAGAAGGTTACAATCTCATTTTGGATAAATTAATGCATTATAACATGATGACTGCTGAGGCGAGGAAAGGATTTGACCCTGAAGGCTTTATTGATTCTGCAAGAAGAAAACAAAATCTCAGTGGATACAAGCACATACATTATCCACATGATGATGTTATTAGAAATCTAGAAGAAGCTGAAGTTGAATTGGTGGTAGAAAAGTATAATAGGGATTTAAATGAAAAGAAAAAGCAGATAGCAGAGATTGAGGTTGTATCCTCTGAAGATGAAGAACTGACAGGGCAAGAGCAGCCACCAGACAAAACAGTAGAGATGTCCAAAAGGAAAATGCAACAATATCAGCCTCCTGTTGTGTTACATGATGAGGAGGGGTCTGCTGATGAGGATCCGCGCCAAACAGCCTATGATTCTTTCATTTCAGATGATAAATTTATTCAATCAAAAGAATTTAAATCATTCTTGTATAAATACAAAGGGAAAGAGATCAGAGAGACAATAGATGATGTTTCTGCTGATAATGAAAGACAATTATTAGATATGCTGAAGGAAACAGTAGATAAAGAGATGCTAGATATGACACCTAGCAAGGGTAGGCAGTTGCTTAAGGATGCAGGTGTTATGATCTTTCCTGGTCTAGATTTAAATTCTGCTTTGGTTTTTGACAGTTTTTTGAATAGTGCTGATGATAAGTATAAGCTTACTCCAGAAGGAGTTAATGAAGTATATATGGGAACAAGATATAATAATGATGAAAATTACTTGATGATATGGGCGTTATACCCTCCCCATAAGAAAACGGCCATCATAGATACTGAAAAGACTTTTGGCCATGTTATGACTTTGAAAGCAGGGGAAACTGACCCTATAATTACTGCAGACATTGGTATCAATGTTGCAAAATTGAATAAAGCACAAGCTCAAATGTTGATCAAAGAGAGAGATGCATACAAATTGAATTGTGAAAGGTTGACAAAAGAAAATGATTACTTGAAAGATGCTGTTAAAAGTACGTTTGGCCAATCCACAAAAAGAATAACTCAAGGTGAGAGCTCACAGGGTATCCAAGTATTATCCCCTGATCAGGCAACACAAATTCAGATAGATGCATTTGTTACAATACTGCAGAGCAGGTATACAAACATGGTGCGGTGGTTAAACCAATTCTGGGATAACTACTCAGAAAATCACAAGGCAGTTAAACAACATGAAAGACTTGAAAAGAGAATACAGGAAAAATTGATTGAGCTACAAAACAGATATGCTACTGATAGTACAGATATCTCTGATGCAGGAGCATTGCTCAAACAGCACCAAAATTACTATGACAAACTTAAAGCTGACGCTAAAGAAGGTACTGATGCTTCAAACGCAGGAGTGCCCAGGATATTTAAAGATAACGGGGAGGTAAAGAGCAAAGAAGAATGGATTGTCGATTGTCAAGTTATCTTACAACAAGCCACAGGAGCTCTGAAAGACAAAGCCTCTGCATCTAAAGAAGCTTGCAGACACCTGGAAAGAATGGTCACACTTGATGTGATTACCAAAGATGCTATTGATCTTACTGATTCTCACCGTGATCAGGAGTATTTAGATCACTTGGCTAAAGTTTATTTGTGGCTGAATAAAGCCTAATCATGATTATGTAATAGCTGTTAATGTTTGTTAAGTTCCCAAAAGACTTATTGAAGAGTCATGTCTCTTCATAGAAACATCTATATAAGTTCAAACAACCAGTGCTGAAAGATCATCAGCAGTAGAATATATTCATATACATAATATATACAATGTTTCAAAATGACTATGTTGCATACTTTATTTGAAGAAGAAGTTTGAAGTTCTCTGATTCAGTGGTTCTACTTTGGTATCAGTTGTTTGTTAAAATTATTCAATTGTGTGGCTGTCTCCATTTCTGCATTTCCTTGATATTCAGATTAATGTATCAAGTATATATTTAGTCTGTCAATACACATTTGCTGTATGTGTGTGATTAAATAGGTTGGTGTCCATTTAAGGAATTAAACCCTTCTGATTTAGTTACAGTAGCCTGGAAGTAGTAAGTTTGGATTACTAAGAAGGGCCATACAATTAGATTGCCATCCTGTCTCCAGTAAAATATTATCTGTTAATCTTGTCCATTCATTTCATTTGGTTCCTTCAAGTAAGGATTAAAATACCTTTTGGTGAATTATAAGATATCTGATTTTATTTGGGTGGATTATCAAGAAGAGTTTGTCAGTCATTTACTTGCACGTTTATACAAGTTATAAACTAAAACTGTGCCAAACAATTAGAATTATTACCATCAGGAAACCACTAGTCTTGGTCCTTCAAATTGACTCTGTTACCCAACAAGGCACTAGTCTTATTCAACTCATTAGTTAAAATCTTTTTACCTTGATATTGCTTATACAATTTATACCAATTAATCATTAGACATTAAACATAAAATCAGTTAGTAAGCATTTCATCTATCCTACACCCTATGCCATTGTAGATAGATTTGATTAGTCCATACATTCACATTTAGTCTGCTTTAATTTCCCAAGGTTCACCCGCCTAGGTATAGCAGGACCTGAAGCAAAGGAAATCATCAAACCTTGAATGTTGATTTCGTCAAGTTAGTTCAAAAACGTTGCAAATCCAAACATAGAGCTTGGCATCCTCTTAGGATTGGCAACCTGCATTTTTGAGACCTAACACCAGGAGTGCCCAAGATTAGTGAGGGTTACAATCCAACAACTTGGATGCTTGAAGTTAGCTTTCCTAGAGAAGAAGTGCAACTTGGCATAGACTTTGTAGAACTCTATGCAAGATCCTCTCTTTACTAGTAAGCCCACTCTCTAGAGCCACTCAAAGTCAAACTCCATAAACATAAATGTTCAATTTCTTCCATTTATTATTTCTCTATAGCACTTAGTTATGTCATCTTGTCTCGGATGGAACTGTAATGTCCCCCATTTATCTCACTACATCAGAGGTTTGGGATTAGCCTATAATCAACTCCCGTAGGCTAATAGATATGTGTAGGGAGTCATTTCAGTGACTTACTATTTTTAGTAAGTCGAGAGCCGGGGTTTCTATTTTTAGCAGGGCAGGCAAGGATGGACGGGGCCTGAGATTTCAAGATCTCGATACAACTAGAAACTTCATTTGGTGTGAAATGAATTAAATTAAAGATTTAATTCATATTTATGAGATCGACATAATATGAAGTTATGTTATAAGGTCACTTTATAAACTTTAAGTTGTAACTTAAAAAGTGGCCCCTCTATGGATGAGCACCCATGGTACTCAAAAATAATATTTTAAAATGCAAAATAAAGTAATTTCCCTCACTTCTTGGGCGTTGAGTCTTGGAGGAAATAAAAGAGAAAAAGAGAACTTCATTTGGTTATGCTGACTTTATGATATTTTTCTCTATTGTTGAGTTTTGCTCGTGCTTAGGGTTTGGAGCTTGGTTCTATGGTTTTCTAATATCGATTTGCAGAGACGAGAACCTTTGCAAATTGCCTTTCCTCGTGTATGAGAGAGTGCATCAGGAGATGGTTTTGAGGGAGCTTCATCCAGGAGTTCCATTTGTGCATCCAGGAAAGCTATTTCGGAGATTATTTGAAGACATAATGGAGATGATTTGAAGGATATTAATGTGCAGACCAGAAATTAGAAAATATTGATAGATTTGAGCATCTAAAGAAGGTTTTATTTGACTATTCTTCTCATCAGTTGCAGGTCGTACTTCTGCAAGTACAGGTCGTACCCCTTGGTAGTGACATTTGTTCATTTGAGGGTGAGATTTGGGCAAGGTTTGTGTTGGAAGCTGGTCGCCTATCTTGAGGGTTTATTTCTGAGCAGATTCGAAGGGGAAAAGGACTGATTTTCAAGTGATTTGCTGCTGGTTTCTCCACTCAGCCAGGCCGTACAGTCCAGCTAGGGACGTGGTCTCCTTGCATGTGTTTTCTTCCTTCATCAGAGCTTCTAAATAAGTTAAAATGGTCGCCTAGGGTCTGCTATCTTATGGCAATCACCAAAATCAGCATATTATGTGTATTGAATGTGTACTGAAGCAAACTCCATGGCTTTGTAATGCTGCTACATTTCTGGCAATAAACCAAGTTGAAGATTTCCAAGTGGGTATTTCATTTTAATTAGTTTGAGTGCATTTTATGATCTGGGTTGTCTTTCGTTTATGCAAAATAGTTGTAGTTTTTTCTAGGTTTGTTCATCTATTTTATTTATCGCACATGCAATGCGAAAAACACACATGCAAAACAACCCATAAACCCTAAACAGCAGTAAACCAATAAAATACAAAAAAAATTAGTCAGTGCAAAACATACACAGAGCGGTGTATGTTACAGTGGTATCAGAGCAGAAAATCTTGCCATCCTGTGGGGTTAATATGATATGCAGTTGAAAAAATGAGACATGCAACCAACGAACATATATCCTTTTAGAAATACCAGGGCAAGGCAAGGAACACAAGAAAGAGAAATACCACAATTAGTAGAACCCGAGCAACCAATACCTATAGTTGATCCATTTGAGGAAGAGATAGTGGTTGCAGCTACTGACGAAGATTCCTTAGTTTCCAACCCTTTTTCAGGAGAGTTACCACCAGTTACAGAACACACAGAAGAAATGGGTGACCAGGAGGTTGAGGATCCTAGTTTACGGGAGATCCTGAATGTGCTCGCCAGGAGCTCAGTGGAAATAGAGAGAGAGTTGAGGGATTCTCGGTGAGAGATGATGGAGACACAGGATGAGATAGGACATTCCCTTGCACTGTTGCTTGATGGGTTGAATAACAGAGAAAATCACCGTGATAGGAATAGGTACAATGGTGATAGGAATAGAAACAATGATGGTGATAGACAGAGAAACAATAATGGTGACAGGAACCGGAATAATGACGGAGACAGGAACAGGCATAATGTGGGTGATAGACATAATGGCGACATGAATCAGGGGGATAGGAATAATGGAGATAGAAACCATAATGGTGATAGATACAGGTTCAGAGATGATGAGGATGAGGCCTCAGTGACTCATAGAAGGGCTTCACAGTTTACAACCGGTGATAGACCTAGCATCCCTACATTCACTCCCAGGAACCAAGTTCCTGAATAGGATCCCACACAAGCCAAGTGTGAGGAGGAGATTCTGAGGGATTGGAGAGCATCTAGTGCAGAGTTCAGAGAAGAGATGACTTTTGCATATTACTCTGATATTAGGATGAAGAATAGACCTTGCAGAGGAGGTAGACCTCAGAACTAGGAGATACAGAAAAAAGTGAGCATGATGACACTTCCCTACTTTGACGGATCAAGAAAGACCACTGCTAGGGCTTGGGTGCAGAAGTTAGATAGTTACCTGTAGATCAATCATATGCTTGAGGAGGATGCCATCACTTATACTGCATTACATCTAGAGGGAGTGGCACACAAGTGGTGGAGTAATGGGAAGGTTACATTGGGGCACGATCAGATCACTTCATATATGGAGTTTACAGCCCGTCTGATCGACAGATTTGACAAGAAGGATCCGGAACTCCAGTTTAAGGAGTTAGCACAGCTAAGGCAGAGTGGATCATTAGACTCCTATATCTCTGAGTTTCAGGACCTATCTGTTATGGTCCCAGATTTATCTGAGCGCAGATTAGTGATTCCCTTCATTGATGGATTATCTGACCCACTTCATGGTTGGGTTAAGGGTTTTGACCCTGCTACACTCTAGGAGGCCATGAAAAAGGCCCGGGACATGGAGTCATCAGTGTGGAGGAGTAAATTCTAGTCTAAGGGGTTTTCTCACAGGAGGGACAAGGAGAAGGAGAAGAGACCATTTCACAGAAATGTTGATCAGCACAAGGATAGATCCAATAGGTTAACAGATGATCAGTTGAATGAGTACAGGAGGAAGAAATTGTGCTTTCACTGCAAAGAACCATGTGATCCTTCGCACAAGTGCTCACATAAGGCTAAGGCCAAACTAATTGAGTACGATTCAGCTAAGGAATCACATTCAGGGGGATCAAATACAGAGTCAGATCAGCATTCAGAACATAGTGACAGTGGGGATGAGAGAGTTTCACATCACAGTGCTGATAGTGGAGGTGTTATTGCCCAGTTGTCGAGTTTTCAGAAAGTTGGCTCTTTCAGGGTACGAGGTGTACTAGGTGGGCAACGTATTATCACCCTTATTGACACATGAGCCACTCATAATTTTATTGATGAGGGTTTAGTTGCTCACAGGGGGCTGAAAACAAAGGAATTCGAAGGCTTTAAGGTGATGGTGGCCAACGGATTCAAAATGCATTGCACTAGGAAGATATCAGGGCTAAAAATCATCATGGGTGATTATGAGCTAGTTGATGACTTCTATGTGGTTGGTATAGGGGAAACAGAAGTAGTGCTTTGCATGCATTGGATGAGCCAGTTGGAGGAGTTCACCATAAATCTTAAGAAAATGGAGATGAGATTTGAGTATAATGGGAGAAAAATATGCCTTAGGCGAATTTCAGGTGGTGGACCTCGAGTTGTATCATTGAAGAGAATGGAGAGGCTCTTGAGACATGACCAGGTTGAGTGGGCAGCAAAGTGCCTTATTATGCCAGAGTCCCCACCAAGATAGAAGGATAGTGTTGTGACTAAATCACACATCGCCCCATTGCAAATTTGGACCCCCCCTTTTTTGAGCTCTGATGCTTTGCATTAGTTCTGGATGATGTCTTAGGTTCGTTTCCTCTGCCAATCCAATAATTAGTCTCTCTCCTAGGAGGTTTTTGTTTTATAACTGGAGGTCTCATTTGGAACATGAACTTGCAGTAATGAAGAGTCTTGATCAAATTCCATCCAAATGATGAACACTGAGACCCATCCTGATGTATGTTTGAGATCCTGAAAATGACTAAGCCTGGTAGCCTAAAATCCTGAAACACTGAAAAATTGACTAAGTCTGAAATCTGGTGGATCCTCCAAATTCTATAATCTGTATGTTAAATCCAATAGATTCGAGACCTATCTCAAACATCCAGAAAGGTATATTGAAAAATATTTAAAGTATAAGAAATTCAACTTATACTTAAATATATTTTTCAATATACCTTGACCCTCAAGGACCCTGAAAAAATGACTAAGTATTGAGAGGGCGCAAAATCTTCATCTAGTGCGACAAAGGACAAAGGTGGTGCAAAATCTTGGCACAAAATCTTGATAAACTGTGCCGCTTCCAACCAGAGAACAAAACTTCAATCTAATGCGCCTTCAATCTAATGCGCTAGAGAAAGAAGATTTTAATCATCAAGAGGAGATATCAAAATGCCAAACTAATGTGCCCTTGATGAGGAAGGTGGGATGATGATCTATTGTGTTTTTTTTTCAACCGGAACATGAATTCCTCAACTAATGCGCCACCCTATAGGAAGAAGTTAAGATCAAGTTTTGAAAGCATTTGTAGAAGAGATCAAAACTTCAATCTAATGCGCCATGATGGGTTGGGAGAATTCGTCTAAAGGATGGATTTTGTAATAAGAAGACTCCAAGGCTTAATCTTATGCGCTGCCACAATGAAGAATGACAAGGCAATTTCAAGGGGATTCCTTAAACCTGATCTAGTGCACTTATCACAAGATGATCTTAAAAGTCTTATCTGCTGCGCCACTGCTATGAAGAGCATGGAAGTCTAATCCAATGCACTGATGCTATGAAGGGCTTGGAAATCCAATCTAATGCGACAAGGGTAATGTGGAGTTTTTCCATTTCAAGGAGAATCTAATCCCTTCATCCAATGCATCAAGATGGGTAAGGTGGGATACAAATATCAAAGTTCAGATTTCAATGAAGATCAAGAACTTGCTGTCCAATGCGCCCATCTAGAGTGAAAATTTTGAGAGACATGAAGGATCAAGACTCCCATCTATTGCGCCAAAATGGATAAGATGGATGCAAATATTAAAATGTGGAGAGTTTCAAGGGGAGACCCATTCCTTTAACTGATGCGCTAGTACTTAGAGATAAGTTATGAAGGATGACTTTATTGATTTTAGAAGGAGTCCCAAAAGTTTGAACTAATGCGCTGCCCTAATGATTTTGAAGGAAAATTAATTCCTCTATCCAAAGTGTTCATAACAAGAGGAACAAAAAGTATGATCCAATTTCATGTAAGATCTGATTTTCCCATCTGCTGCCCCAATTTGAAAGTTGATGGAAGAAAGTGATTTAAGTTGTGACATCTTCAAGGCCAGTTTAAGGAGGATCAGAATTCTTCATCCAATGTGCCATCTAGGAGGATAGACTGCAGGCTTCTTAACACTCATTCAACTGGAGAACAAACTGCCTATCCAAAGCACCACTTAAGAAACTTCCAAATCAGGATCAGGAATCTTTCACCAATCCAAAAGTTAAAGGGAAGTCTAGCTTGTTATCTAATGTGCTTTTGATGAGGTTGGAGAAGGCTGATTTTGTTGTAAGAAGTGAATTTAGGGAGAGATCATAAATCTCATCTACTGTGCCAAAAAGGGAAGAGTCAATTTTGAGTGTCAAGTGGCAAATTCAAGTCTCCTGGAGAAGATCAAAATCATGAACCCCATTCACTTGAAGGAAGATGATGATTGAAGTTTTTGAACATCATTGAAGGAGGCTTGAACTTAAGTTTCTTGAGACAATTCCATGTGGATCCAAAACTCTCAAGTGATGCGCTCATAACCAAGGGGATCCCAATATCCCAATCTAATGCGCTTGAATGATAGAAGAACTCAAACACATCATCTAATACGCCATTAAGATGAAGAGGCAAGGGGAAATTAGGAGTCTCAACCAATGCACCAGATTTTGAGGAGTATTAATTGAAAACTTTGATAAGTTTAATAAGAGATTGAAATTTCTATCTAATGTGCTACTCTAGAGTAATGCCTAGTTTGAAATTTTGTGATTGCTTTTAAGAAATCTACTAGTTTGGCAGCCAATGCACTTAAACTTAGAAATACATGAACTGATTCTTATGTGCTTTCAAAAGGGATTGATGTTGTTTCTTTGTTTGTGTTACAACAATAAGGATGAAGCTAAAGAGTCATCAAGAAGGAAAGCTTGGATCACCTTCATGCTAGGAGTGAAGTCAACAGGTTGCCATGTGAAGAGAACATCATAAGTTTTCCTAGTGATCACTTCAAGATCAACATGCTTCATCAATTGCGTCATGTTCAAAAGACAAGCCTTTGATCCCCTCTTCTCCTTCAAGATGAGTATATAGCTGCTCCAAAGGATCATCTTCATCAAGTATTCCAAAGGGACTTCTCATCCATCCAAGTTTCAAGTACCTCCTGTAATCTTCAAGTCTCCTTGAGAAGTCAGCTACTCCACATACAAGGAAGTATTTCATCATATACATCAAGTTCAAGGATACATGGCAAGTACACTAGCTTCTTCATCAATTTGCTAGAACTCTTCATGGCATCGTGATATAGATCATCATGTTGAAACACTTCATCATCAGACAATCCAAGGCATTCATTCATTCAACATCAAGACTCTTCAAATCTTCAAGTCCAAGAGAGATCCTACTTCTAATCATGAATCAAGTATCATCATCATCTACTCTTACATGATGAAGGAGGCAGCATCATCATATACATTACCCTTCGTGAAGAATCATCCAGAGAAGATCATCATGTATCCTACAAGAAGAAGAAACATCACGAAGTCATGCAAGTGAAACATGTACTCATCCAGTTTACAAGAAGATGAACAAGGCAAGGTCTAAAAGGTACATCCCAAACATACAAGATCAAAGCAACCACATCGAAGACATCACATACAAGTGATACAATTTGGGAATATGCTGAGATGGCACCTAGGTGGCATGTACCTATCATCATCCAATCAAATGTTGCCACATCATTTCAACTGCATTCAATGTATCATTTAATAAAAGAAGCCAAAGGGACGCCTATGTGGAGGATGTTTTAAATGATTTCATCGTATCCTTATCACATTGAAAAATGTGCCTTCATTGCCTCTTTATGATGTACTAAAAATAGTACGTTGTTGTAACTACCTATTGAGGTGGCATGATCTAAGCCCTTGACTATCGAATTGATCTAAGCCATTCATTGTAATCCTGGAGGACTATATAAAGGCCTTGTTGCCTCATTTGTAACATATAGAGAGTAGTCATTAGTTTTGTAGGAGTAGATTAGGAGAGACTCTCGAAATTCCCTGAGAGGACTTGGAAATTGTTGCAAATATTTTCAAGATTAATGCAAAAGACATTGGAGTTCGCTTGGTGTTTAAGTGTTATCTTGTGAAATAACATGGTTTCCTGTATCTTGATGAAATGGAGAGATGTTTCAAATTAGATTAGAAGTAGATTAGAAGCTCTTTGATGTAATGTATATTTGTATTGAATATTTGATCAACTCCTAGCTCATGCTTTTAACATTCATCGTTGGTGAAGTGTTGTGTAAAGCTAGTCTAAGCCTTATCATTTGCTTAAGTTCGATTGTGGATGCTTGTTTGAGCTGCGCCATCTGATGGGTGCTTATATGAGCCTTCATGATTTGAAAACCATTTGCATAACCTTAGGAGATTGCACCAACTTCATGTAGTTGTAGGCATCCTTGGCGAAGTAGAGTTAGGTTTATCAAGGAGTTTGTCTATTCAAACATCATCATTGCTCCATTGACCTTAGATTAGCCTTTCTAAACATTTATCTTTTACTTTTCTTTATCATTGAAATCTTATACATATATCATCCACACTGAAGGAGAGATAAGCTAAATGAAAGAAGAAGAGTCTAATGTAAGTCCCTTTGTGATTATCAGCAAAATCACATGTAATCATTGAGTTAACCCAACATGAATCATAAAAGGAACCTTGGAGTTACTTCACTGGATCACATAGTTCAGCGTTTGAAGAGCTTTATTCAAGAGAGAGTGGGATACTCTAGTGTTTTACTCTATTGTTTACTTGTCTAAAAACAATCATCAACAGATAGCTATCATCCTGATATTCAGAAGTTGTTAACCAAGCACAGTAAGGTGTTTGGGGATGTACCACCTGGAGTGCCTCCTGATAGAGGCATAGAGCACGTCATCGAGTTGGAGGATGGGACTAAGCCCATCATGATCACACCATACCGCCATCCAAAGAGGCTTAAAGACGAGATTGAGAAAACCATCAAGGAGCTTCTGGAGATGGGACACATTAGGCCTAGCAAAAGCTCATTTACTTCTGTGGTTGTATTGGTCAAGAAGAAGGATGGGACAATCAGAATGTGTATAGACTGTAGGGCCTTAAAGAACAAAACTATAAAGAACAGGTATCCAATTCCCAAGATAGATGAATTGATAGATGAGCTACATGGTGCTTGTTATTTTTCTAAGATTGATTTGAGATCTAGATACCATCAGATCAGGATGTGGGCAGAAGACATTGAGAAGACTGCTTTTAGATGCCACTATGGTCACTTTGAGTTCCTAATCATGCCTTTTGGTTTGACTAATGCACCTGCTACTTTCTAGAGTTGTATAAATCAAATTTTCAGGCAGCAGCTCAGGAAATTTGTTTTGATCTTCTTTGTTGATATTTTGATATTCAGCAGGACTTGGGAGGACCATTTGAGACATCTAGAAGAGGTTTTGAGAATCTTGGAGAGTAATTCACTCTATGCTAAGGAATCTAAGTGTGATTTTGGGATGACAGGATTACTTTACCTTGGGCACATTATCAGTGCAGATGGAGTCAAAGTGGATCCAGAGAAGATCAAGGCAATACTTGATTGGCCTCCACCCACAAAACTTACACAGCTTAAGGGTTTTTTTGGGCTTTGTGGGTTTTACAGATGGTTTGTTAAAGGGTTCTCACAAATAGCAACACCACTGACTAATCTGACGAAGAAGGGAGCCTTTAAGTGGAGTGACATAGCCTAGCAGTGCTTCGACAGGTTCAAGCACTTGATGTCTACATGCCTAGTTTTAGCAATCCCTAACTTTGCTAAACCGTTTGAGTTACAGTGTGATGCTTCTGGAGAGGGGATCGGGGTTGTGCTTATGCAAGAGAAGCACCCGATAACTTTTGAGAGCAGGAAACTTCGGGGTGTGGAGAGGAGCTACTCGGTATATGACCAAGAGATGTTGGCCATTATGCATGCATTGGCCAAATTCAGGAAGTATCTGGTTGGGGGAAGGTTCATAATCAGGACAGATCATAACATCATCAAATACTTCATGAACCAGAAGGACCTGAATGACAGACAACATAAGTGGGTCAGCAGGTTGCAGGCTTATGATTTTGACATTGAGTATGTCAAAGGGAAGAAAAATGTAGTTGCAGATGCCTTGTCTAGACGGCCTCACTTGGGTTTGGTTGGAGAGATCTCCACTGATTGGAAAGAGGAGATCAGTATGTTAAGGACTCTTGGTCTGCGGGAGTCATTGAGGGCACAGTCAAAGATGAGAAATATTCTGTGGTGAGTGATTTGATTATGTACAAAGACAGAATATTTTTGGTGCCTAATTCACAGTTTAAGCAAAAGATTATCAAAACTTTCCATGACACACCAATGGCTGGCCATCCCGCATTCTTCAAGACATATAAACAGATTCGGGAGAGGTTTACATGGAAAGGACTGAAGGACAAAGTGCAGAAGTATGTTCGTGAGTGTCCCATTTGCCAACAGAATAAGCATGAGCATACCTTTCTTGCGGGACTACTACAGCCATTACCCATTCCCAATCAGAAATGGGAATGTATCTCCATGGACTTCATTACAGGGTTGCCGAAGGTATAGGGGAAGGATTGCATTTATGTGGTGGTCAATAGACTCACCAAGTTCGCACATTTCTTTGCCATTTCAGCAACCTATACAGCTGCTCAGGTGGCTGATTTATCTTCAGGGAGATATTCAGGTTACATGGGGTACCCAGGAGCATAGTCAATGATAGGAACAGCATGTTCCTGAGTATATTTTGGCAGGAGTTGTTCAAGTTGTGCGGTACAGAGTTGACTCCTAGCACTAGTTACCACCCATAGACGGATGGACAAACAGAGGTGGTAAATAAATGGTTGGAGGGGTACCTGTGAAATTATGTTTTGGGGTAGCAAAAGGCATGGATCAGATGGTTACACCTGGGGGAGTATTGTTATAATACTACACACCACATATCCATTCAGATGACTCCTTTCAGAGCACTCTACGGTTATGATGCCCCTTGCTTCACAGATCTCTTTCTTGGTGATAGTCAGGTGCCTAAGGCTAAGGATCTTCTACAGGATAGCCAAGACATTCTCAAGGAGCTTAAGGAGAACATACAGTAGGCACATAATCAGCAAAAGTTGTACGCTGATCAGTATCGAGTGGAGAGGAGTTTTGAGATTGGAGACATGGTGTATTTGAGGCTTCAACCCTATAGGCAGTCCACTCTCAAGAAGAGTGGATCAGAGAAGTTGAAACCCAGATTTTATGGTCCTTTCAGGATTATCAGACGAGTGGGTGAGGTGGCTTATGCGCTTGAGCTTCCATCAAATAGCAAGGAGCATAATGTGTTTCACATTTCTAGACTGAAGAAAGCTCTTGGCCACAATATAGATCCATCTGCAGAGCTTCCACCGTTAGATGAGGAGGGTAAGTTGATCTTAGTACCAGAGACTATCATTGACCCCTGAGAGAGACATCTGAGGAAACGGATTATCAGAGAGTACTTGGTTAAGTGGAGGAATTTGCCAGTTGAGGATGCCACGTGGGAGAGTGAGCAGATATTGCAGCATCCAGAGTTGAGGTTGCTTGAGGACAAGCAATCTTGGGGAGGGTGGACTGTAATGTCCCTCATTTAGCTCACTACATCAGAGGTTTGGGATTAGCATATAATCGACTCCCGTAGGCTAATAGATATGTGTAAGGAGTCATTTCAGTGACTTACTATTTTTAGTAAGTCGAGAGCCAGGGTTTCTATTTTTAGCAGGGCAGGCCGGGATGGACAGGGCCTGAGAATTCAAGATCTTGATACAACTAGAAACTTCATTTGGTGCGAAATGAATTAAATTAAAGATTTAATTCATATTTATGAGATCAACAAAATATGAAGTTATGTTATAAGGTCACCTTATAAACTTTAAGTTGTAACTTAAAAAGTGGCCCCTCTAGGGATGAGTGCCCATGGTACTCAAAAACAATATTTTAAAATGCAAAATAAAGTAATATTCCTCTCACTTCTTGGGCGTTGAGTCTTGGAGAAAATAAAAGAGAAAAATAGAACTTCATTTGGTTATGTTGGCTTTATGATATTTTGCTCTATTGTTGAGTTTTGCTCGTGCTTAGAGTTTGGAGCTTGGCTCTATGGTTTTCTAATATCGATTTGCAGAGACGAGAACCTTTGCAAATTGCCTTTCCTCATGTATGAGAGAGTGCATCAGGAGATGGTTTTGAGGGAGCTTCATCCAAGATTTCCATTTGTGCATCCAGGAAAGCTATTTCAGACATTATTTGAAGACATAATGGAGATGATTTGAAGGATATTAATGTGCAGACCGGAAATCATAAAATATTGATAGATTTGAGCATCTAAAGAAGGTTTTATTTTACTTCTTCTCATCAGTTGTAGGCCGTACTTCTGCAAGTACAGGCCGTACCCCTTGGCAGTGACATTTGTTCATTTGAGGGTGAGATTTGGGTAAGGTTTGTGTTGGAAGCTGGTCGCCTATTTGAGATTTTTATTTTTGAGCAGATTCGAAGGGGAAAAGGACTGATTTTCAAGTGATTTACTGCTGGTTTCTCCACTCAGCCAGGCCATACAGTCTAGCTAGGGACGTGTTGTGACCTAATCACACATCGCCCCATTGCAAATGGGGACCCCCTTTTTTTGAGCTCTGATGCTTTGCATTTAGTTTTGGATGGTGTCTTAGGTTCGTTTCCTCTGCTAACCCAACAATAAGTCTCTCACCTAGAAGGTTTTGCTTTATAACTGGAGGTCTCATGAACTTGCAGTAATGAAGAGTCTTGATCAAATCCAAATAATGAACACTGAGACCAATCTTGATGTATGTTTGAGATCCTGAAAATGACTAAGTCTGGTAGCCTGAAATCCTAAAAATCCTAAAAAATAGACTAAGTCTGAAATCTGGTGGATCCTCCAAATTCTAGATTTTGCATGTTAAATCCGGTGGATTCGAGACCTATCTCAAACATCCTGAAAGGTATATTGAAAAATATTTAAAGTATAAGTTGAGATACTTAAATATATTTTTTAATATACCTTTACCCTGAGAGACCCTGAAAAATGGCTAAGTTCCCCAAAGGATCCAAAATCCTTGACTAGTGCGACAGGACATAAGAGTGGCACAAAAATTTGATGAAATGAGAGTCTCCTAACATGATCATCTAATGCGCCAGCTTTAAGAAGAGATCAAATCTACTATCCATTGCGCCTTGACTCATATGTGAATTAAAGAAGATTTAAGATTTCAGTCTGTTGCACCACCCAAGTAAAAGGGTTGAAAACGTTTTAAGAGTCTCAAAGAGGATCCAAATTCCTCAACTACTGCGCCCTGTTGTGACCAAATCACACATCGCCCCATTGCAAATGGGGACCCCCCTTTTTTTTGAGCTTCAATGTTCTGCACGGGATCTTAGATGATGCCTTAGGTTCATTTCCTCTGCCAATCCAATAAGTCTCTCTCCTAGAAGATTTTGCTTTATAACTAGAGGTCTCATCTAGAAAATGAAGAATCTTGATTGAATTCTATCCAAATAATGAATATTGAGACCCTTCTTGATGTATGTTTGAGATCCTGAAAGACTGAGTCTGGAGCCTGAAACTCTGAAATCCTGAAAAATTGACTAAGTCTGAAATCTGGTGAATCCTCCAAATTCTATATTTTGCATGTTAAATCCGGTGGATTCGAGACCTATCTCAAACATCCTGAAAGGTCTATTGAAAAATATTTGAAGTATAAGAAATTCAATCTCTCAACTTATACTTAAATATATTTTTCAATATACCTTTACCTCACGAGCCCTGAAAAATGCCTAAGTTTCAAGAGGATTCAAAAAGTTGATCTAATGCGACGGGATATCAAAGTGGCGCAAAATCTTCATAAATCACGCCGCTTTCAAGAGGATTTCAAGTTGAGGATCCCTCGCGCTTGAACAAATGCACCCAAGGATAGAGGATAGAAGATGATTTCGAACACCTCAAGTGATGCGCCGAATTCTAGATGATTTCCAACACCTCAACCAAAGCGAAAATTCTAGATGATTCTGAATACCTTAACCAACCCGCCACATGCCTATCCAATGCGAAAATCCAGAGGATTCCAATATGATGATCCAATCCGCCAAAACCCAGTAAGGAAGATCTTTTGCGCTTGATAGAAGGTTTCAAAGCAAGTATTCAAAGGATTTCAAATTCTCAACCAATGTGAAAATCTTAGACCTCCAACCAAGGTCAAATTCGAAGGTTAAATCTTAGAGCCAATTTTAGAAGATTTCAAAGCTCTTATCCAAAGAGCCATCATTAAGGATGATTTCGAAGCCTTCATCCAAAGCGCTAAAGGTGGAAGAAGGTAGGGGAATTCAAAAATAAATCAAGTACACTAAATCCTAGAAGATTTCAAATGGGTCATCTAATGCGCCTAAGTCATGAAGATTCCAACGTGGGCAAGTAATGCACCACTTCAAAGGATCCTTTGTCCTTCAACCAATGTATCCAAAGAAGAAGAAATCGAAGGTGTCAATCGGAGCGCTCAATCTAAGTTGTCAAAACCTTGATCCATTTTGCAAAAGCTAGAGGGATTCAAATTGCTTAACCAATGCGCCAAAGGTGGAAGGAAGTAAGAGATTTCAAAAAAATGCCAACTTGAAGAGGATTTTGATGAGGAATTCTCCTTCTTGAAGCAATGCGCCAAGGAGAAAGAAAAATGCTGGGTGTCAAGGTGTGGGTTTTTGATGATTCTAGAGGATTTTAAATCTTTAACCAATGCGAATTTTAGAGGAAATCACACCCTTCATCCAATGTGACCTAAGGTGAAGGATGGGTTTTGTTACATTAAGGGTTTTTAGAGGATCTCAATCCCTTGATCTAACGCGCCTAAGAAGGAGGTGATTCTTTTCAAATTTTAAGGCATACTTACCGGAGAATTCCACACCTTGAAGTGATGCACCAAAATAAATAAAATACCAGAGGATTTTGACACCTTGAAGTAATGCACCTAGGTTATAGGGTTTCAAGATTCAAGTGCCATTTTGATGAGGAATTCATTTTCTCTATCTAATGTGCCACCCTTTCAAGGAGATGCTGAGATACCAAATTGATGTGAAAGAGGTTTAGTTTCAAGAAGACTTCAACATGCTTATCTAATGCGAAATCTAGAAGAAATCAAAACTTGATCTAAAATGCCTAGAGGAAGAGGATTCGAAAGGTATGAACTAGTGCGCCAATCTAGAAGATTCAAAGCCTCATCTAATCCGCAAATAGCAAGAGAATCTCTAATCCCTCAACCGGTGCGCCAGACAAGAAGAAAATCAAGAGGATTTCAAAATCCTTATCCAATGCGACTTATCTAGTGCATCAATTCTAGGAGAAACTAAAACCTTTTGTCTAAAGTGCTACCTTATGAAGGGAAGTAAAGTCAAGTGTTGAAGGCAAACTTTAGAGGCTTATCAAGGAGGAATCTAGGAGGAATTCACTTATCTCAACCAGCACGCCATCTTAGTAAAGTTTTCATATCATTCAAGTTAGAAATCAAAGTCCTTAACTCATGTGCTTAGATTAGAAATGCTTGTAATGATTCTTATGTATTATGTGTTATCGAAAGGGGATTGATGCTGTTTCTTTACTTGTGTTGCAGCAAAAAGGAGGAATCATCTAAAGATCAAGTGATAAGAACCTTTGACAAGCTAGGAATGAGAAAAGAGCAAGGCATCATGTAGCTGTTTCAAGGGTATCCTTCATCATCCTTGTGTTGGAACTCTTCATCAAGTGGCATCATGGTCAAAAGACAAGGCATTTATCCATCCAAGCTTCAAGTCAAGATTATCTTCAAGGAAGAGATATCATGTAGCAACTCTAAAGGAGCCTTCCAAATTCATTCATGCTAGAAGCTTAAGATGGAAGCAATCACTCCCGAGGAAACATCACTTCAAGAGGTAGCTGCTCCAAGACGTCACAGCAAGATATATCTCAAATCAATGACATCATGAAAGATCATACTTCAAGTTTGAAGACTCTCCAAGCTTCAAGTCTCTTTGAGAAGTCAGGAAGCACGTCATCTTCATCAATTAAAACTTCCAAAGGCATTCATCCACTTCAAGTTTCAAGACTCCTAAATCTTCAAGTCTAAGAAAAGTCTCTTTCGTCAATTCATGAAGGAATCAAGTGTCATCATCTACTCTCTACTCTCTTCAAGAGGATGCATCCAAAGAAGATCATTCATATCTACCTCCTACAAGAAGAAGAAACATTACAAAGTTAATCAAGTGAAGCAACAAGTATCATATATCCAGTCTACAAGAAGAATGAACAAGGCAAAATCTATAAGATGTATTCCTAAAAGTTCAAACAATCACATTGAATACATCACATAAAGATGATACAATTTTCAAAGTATGCTGAGTTGGCATCTATGTGGCGAGAACACATCATTTTAAATGCATTAAATGTATCATTTAATGAAAGAAGCCAAAGGGATTCCTATGTGGAGGATATTTTAAATGCTTTCGCCTTACCTTATCACATTGGAAAACGTGCCTTCATTGCCTCTCTCTTTTGTGCTAAAAATAGAAAGTTGTTGTAACTACCTCTGAGGTGGCATGATCTAGACCCTTGGCTATCAAATTGATCTAAGCCATTCATTGTAATATGGAGCACTATATAAAGGCCTTGTTGCCTCATTTGTAATTTAGTAGATCATTAGTAGTAGTAGAGAGTAGATTTTAGGAGTAGAATAGAAGAGACTCTCGAAATTGTTTGAGAGGACTTGAAATTGTTGTAAATATTTCTCAAGAGTAATGCAAAGACATTGGAGCTACTTGTTTGGTGTTAAGTGTTGTCTTGTGGAGTAACATGATTTCTTGTACTTTGATGAAATAGAGAGATGTTTCAAAGTAGATTAGAAGTTTTTTGTTGTAATGCATGTTGTGTTGGATATTCGATCAACTCCTAGCTCATGCTTTTAACATTCATCTCTGATGAAGTGTTGTGTAAAGCTAGTCTGAGCCTCATTTGCATAAGTTCGATTGTGGATGCTTGTTTGAGCTGTGCCATTTGATGGGTGCTTGTATAAGTCTTCATGATTTGAAATCCTTTCGCGTAACCTTAGGAGATTGCACCAGCTCCATGTAGTTGTAGGCACCCTTGGCGAAGTGAAGTTAGGTTAAATCAGGAGTTTGTCTGTTCAATACCTCATCATTGCTTCATTGACCTTAGATTAGTTTTCCTGAACCCTTATCCTTTTTACTTTTTCTTTATCATTGAAACTTTGTACATACGTCATCCACACTGAAAGGAGGAACAAGCTAAACATGAATGAAGAGAAGTCTGCGTAAATCCCTTTGTGTTTAACAGCAAAATCATACTTAGTCACTGAGCTATCTCTTACAAAATCATCAGAAAGGAACCTTGGAGTCATCTTGTTTGATCACATAGTTCAGCATTCGAGAGGCTTTGCTCAAGAGGGAGTCAGATACTTTGTATTTCACTCTAATTGTTGACTTGTCCAAAAACAATCATCAACACGCCCCTCCAAAGATGGGATAGATATTGCATGAAATCAAGTTTTAAAACCTTTTAAGAGAGATCCTAAAGCTTCATCCAATGCGCTGCCTTAATGACTCTTAGAGAGTGGTTTAATTCCTTTATCCAATGCCCTCATTTCAGAAGGAACCTAAGGTCTGATCCAATGCTCCACCTTCCAAGGAGATCCTAAAAGTTTCATCTAATGCGCCAAGGGTAATGTGAAGTCTTTTAAGGGAAGTCTAATTCTACATCTCCAATGAGCTCCAAGTCACAAAGCAATCCTTTAAGTTTGATGAAGATCCAAAATGATTAAGTAATGCGCCAAAGCCATGAAGAGAATGGAAACCTGATCCAATGCGCCACTTCAAGGATGGGAAAAGTTAAGAATCTTTAAGAATTTTATAGGGGATTCAAATGCCTCATGTGCTGCGCCCTTTCAAGGATAGGATAGGTGTAACATAAAATCAAGGTTAAACACTTTTAAGGAGTTCTCAGATTATTAAACTAGTGCGCCATCATTTGGTAAGTTTTTTTTATCTATTTTCAAGGAGGATTCACACTTTTGATCCAATGCGCCACATATGGAAAGAGGTTGCAAGTTGTCATGATGTTAAAAAACAAGAGGATTCAGATTTTCAGTCCAATGCGCCATTAGGAGGGGGTGATTTTATAATGAGTTTCAAGAAGAAGTGAAAATCCTTAACTCTTGCAAGTTTCTTGATCTATTTCCAAGGAGGACTCAAAACTACTATCCAATGCGCCACTTAGATAAATTTCTATTTAGGATTCAAAGTTCTCATCTAATGCGCCATTGTAGAGGAAATTTATTTAAGTCTTTAGACAAATCTTGACCAAAACCCAAAATCTTCAACTGCACTTTGAAAGCTAATAACAAGAGGTGTTGATTGAAGTTTTAGGCAATTTTAATGAGGATTCAACATCCCTATCTGCTGTGCCTGATGATAAAGTGGTTTAAGTTAGTCTTTTAAGTAGATTCTTTGAGAAGTATCATCATTTTATGTTTGAAGCCATTGAGATATCCAAAGTGAAGTCAATTTGATGATAAGAATGTTGAATGATCCCTATGTATTATGAAATCAGTTAAAAGGATTGATGTTGTCTCCTTCCTTGTGTGTTGCAGGAGTGTGAATGGAGCTAAGGAATCAACAAAGGAGCTAACATCCGGAGTCACCTTCATGCTAGGAGTGAAGTCAACAAGTTGCCATGTGGAGAAAACATCATAAGTTGCTCAAAGTGATCACTTCAAGTTCAAGATCAACGTACTTCATCTTCAATTGCATCATGATCACAAGACAAGGCTTTCATCCACACTCTACTTCAATTCTTTCAACCTTCAAGATTAGCATGTAGCTGCTCCAGAGGAACTTCTCTTCATCATTAAAGACATCTCCAAAGTTTCAAGTACTTCCGGTGCATTGAAGTCTCTTTGAGAAGTCATCTACTCTACATGTAAGGAAGGTGTTGTCATCAATATCTACACTCCAAAGGACCCCCTTCAGGATCATCAAATTGGAACCATTCATCCTCCTTATGTTGGAATTCTTCATCAATGGCATCATGTTAAGATCATGTCAAGGACACTTCATCCATTCAACTTCGGGACTCTTCAAATCTTCAAGTCTAAGAGAGATCTCCTACTCTATATCATGAATCGAGCATATCATGAATCGAGCATCATCATCATCTACTTTCTACTACTCACTCTTCAAGAAGATGCATCCAAAGAAGATCATCATGCATCTTACTTGCAAGAGGAGAAGAAGCATTGCAAAAGTTAAACCAAATGAGCAACATCTATCATACATATCTAGTTTACAAGAAGATGAACAAGGCAAGATCAACAAAACATTCCCAAACATATAAGTTCAAAGCAATCAATCAAAGACATTACAAGATGATGCAATTTGGGAATATACCAAGGTGGCACCTATGTGGCAAACACTCATCATCAAGCCAATCACAGTCTGCCACATCATTCGACATGCAAGAAGACAGAGAGGATGTCCATGTGGAAGATGCTCCAAAGATTCCATCTTATCCTATCTTCTTGGAGAGCGTGCCTTCATTGCCTCCCTCATGTACTAAAAATAGCAAATTGTTGTAACTACCAACTGAGGTGGCATGATCTGAGCCCTTGGCTATCTGGATTGATCCTACCATTTCATTGTAATTCTGGACCACTATATAAAAGCCTTGTTGCCTCATTTGTAAAGTGAGATCATTAGTAGTTCAGTTTGTAGGGTAGTAAAGTAGAATAGAAGAGACTCAAAATTCTCTGAGAGTGCTTGAAGTTGTTATAAATATTTCTCAAGATTAATGCAAAGACATTGGAATTCATTTCGTGTTAATTGTTGTCTTGTGAAATGACATGGTTTCTTGTACTTTGATGAAGTGGAGAGATGTTTCAAGTAGATTAGAAGCTCAGTGATGTTATGTATGTTGTATTGAATATTTGATCAACTCATAGCTCATGCTTTTAAGATTCATCGTTGGTGAAGTGTTGTGTAAAGCTAGTCTGAGCCTCATCATTTCCTTAAGTTCGATTGTGGACGCTTGTTTGAGCTGCGTCGTTTAATGGGTGCTTATATGAACCTTCATGATTTGGAAACCATTCGCGTACCTTAGAAGATTGCACCAACTTCATGTAGTTGTAGGCATCCTTGGCGAAGTGGAGTTAAGTTAATTAAGGAGTTTGTCTATTAATACAATCATCATTGCTTCATTGACCTTAGATTAGTTTTCTAAACCCTTATCTTTTTTCTATTTCTTTGTTATTGAGACCTTGTACATATGCTATCCACACTAAAAGGAGGAATAAGCTAAATGAAGTATGAAAAAGTCTAATGTAAGTCCCTTTGTGATAATCAGCAAGATCACATGTAATCACTGAGTCCATCCAATGCACATCACAAATCATAAATAAGGAACCTTGGAGTTGTCTTGATTGATCACTCTGTTTAGCATTCGAGAGGCTTTATTCAAGAGAGAGTGGATACTCTAGTGTTTTACTCTATTGTTGACCTATCTAAAAACAATCATCAACAGGACGTGGTCTCCTTGCATGTGTTTTCTTCCTTCATCGGAGCTTCTAAATAAGTTAAAATGGCTGCCTAGGGTCTGCTATCTTATGGCAATCGCCAAAATCTGCATATTATGTGTATTGAGTGTGTACTAAAGCAAACTCTATGGTTTTGTAATGTTGCTACATTTCCGGCAATAAACCAAGTTGAAGGTTTCCAAGTGGGTATTTCATTTTAATTAGTTTAAGTGCATTTTATGATCTGGGTTGTCTTTTGTTTATGCAAAATAGTTGTAATTTTTTCTGAGTTTGTTCATCTATTTTATTTATCGAACATGCAATGCAAAAAACACACATGCAAAACAACCCACAAATCCTAAACAGCAGTAAACCAATAAAATACAAAAAAAAATCAGTCAGTGCAAAACATACATAGAGGGATGTATGTTACAGGAACCAGGTTCTTATAAAAGAGCTGCACACCCACTCTTGGTTCTAAAGATCTCTACTTTCCTACCCAGTACTGTCACAGATTTTTTGTTCAATGCTTTGCTTGCTTTTGCGAGATATCCCTAACAATTGTTATATCTTTCAAAATGAATATTCCTTACAATAATTATGGCTACAACAGTTCAGAGTTCACATCGGTGGACACTCAGAAATAAAATGATTATGAACAAAGAAATTCACTGGTAAACATACTGTCACTGCAAACTTCAACAGGTCTGATAGTAACACCATCACAATAAACAAATGGCTACTACAGAATGTCAGAAAATTATAGTTTTTGATAGATCATTCCATGCAGCCACAAAATCTGAATTTGTTTCAATTTATTACATTATCCTTACTCACAGTTCCTTCCGGTTGAGATTGCCCTACTGACTGGTGTTACACAAATTTTTGAACTGGAAAATTTCGGATTTTTCACTTCTGGTGCTCCAAAAGGAAATTTCTTCATCCACATCTGGAGGGCAGTTGTGCAAATCAAAATGCCCTTCCCGAAATAATTAAATGCGGAGATTCGTCAATCCTAGTGCAAGATTATTTTACGGGCAGGATATGGAACTACTTTGCATCATTAGGTTGGTTTCCGAGTAAAGTATTCTTCTCAATCATAGTTATTTATTTCTCCTTCCCTGGCGGATGTCTAGAGTCATGAAGTATAAAATATCTTCTTTAAGTAATATGGAAAGTGGTCAATCATAGTTATTTATTTCTCCTTCCCTGGCGGATGTCTAGAGTCATGAAGTATAAAATATCTTCTTTAAGTAATATGGAAAGTGGAAAGAGTAAATTATTTAAGGAAGTTTTACGCAGGATTATATTTTAATATTTTATTACCTCACTGGTGTAAAAATTAAGAAGTCTCAAAACCCGCAAAGGAAGAAAGTGACTAGTTTTATAAAGTTAAAAAATTTATCGAAACAGTATAGTTTTAACTTCATAGTGGTGAAATATCTAATTGGCATATTTAAAGGTTTATAAACTCGGTATATTGTAGTGGGGTTTTTTTTTTTTATATTGAAAAAATGCAAATTACAAATGTAAAAGCAGTCAAAGACTGCAGGGAAGAAACAATGTATATAGAGCAGCTATAAAAGAACAACATACACAACTGTCCACCACCAAAAGCAGAGCACAGGAACACTAGCATAAGAAGCTAACACACAGCTGTACAGACATAACCGTGTTCAGCCACTGCGGAACAGCAAAAGCATAGACAAAAGAGGATTGACTGAGCTGATGCTGTGCCATGTAATTACAACCACAGAACCCTGTATCTAAACCGACTCAGAGCAGCAAAACAGCCGGCCAGTTACCAATAAATGGTCCGAGTTAAAGGCTGAGATCTGACTGTGCGATGAGCAAAATATCATCTGCTGAAGACTATTGAGGATGCTGTTCCAGAATGTATGAGGCCTGCCTGGAAAGAGACCTGCTCTCAACAAACTTCAAGCCATAAAAGTGAGCTGAAACCTGTAAATACTCTGAAACCAGATATTACCAGAGCCACAAACTGTGATTAAATGAGCTAAGGCAGTTTGTTGTAAGACTGTAACCTGTAACTGAATACATCATAAATACAAGGATCAAAATAGCCTTAATGACATGCACTCCACATAACATTTTTATTAAAGGCAAGGCAACCACAGAGTGGATGAAAAGAAATCCCACAGCCATAGGCCTGAAGAACTGAAGCCTCAAAATTAGAAGAATAAAAAGCCCTACAAGAGCATAAGCAAAAGCTTCCACAACCACAGAACAGAACCAAAGTCTAGCCTGGCCAAAGCTGCCTCAAACTGTAGATTGGGAAGGAGAGGTAAAAAATTGATCAGGCCATCTTAGGGACCCTTCCAAATGTTTTGTGTTCAATGCTCTAGCATTTGCAAGTTGTAAAATTTGAGATTTAATTTGCTCAAGATGATGAACAAACATCATATTCTTCTTCGATAAACCCTGCAGAAGCGAAACAAGGAAGCAATCCGCAAAATGGTATTAAAGTAAAGCCGTAGAATCACTATTTCCAAATGAAAGTTAACATTAGAGAATACTGCTAAACACCTGGTTTTCCATAAATGAAATAAAATACCGTCTAATAGAATCAGCTATCAAATTATTATGTAAACCAAAACCCAATAAAGCTTCCTTCCATTTTAATTGATGGCCAAAGATAGCAGGCAGATTTTTAAAAACAGCAGACCATTGTTTTTTAGCAAACATACAATCCCAAAAAATATGCTTCAAGGTCTCCTTACAGGCACAGAAAGGACATTTAACAGGTTGTTCTAAGATGCATTTCAACCTATCTTCCACTGGTAGCTTATAGTGTAAGATCTTCCACGCCATAATTTTTGCATCCTCATCAGCTTTAGTTTTCCAGATTTGGGCACTTAACTTAACCCAAGATTTGTTCTTAAGTTTGCACTTCCACTTTTGGTTCAGCTGTGGATTAAGTTCCATACGAGGAAGTAGAGAAAGATAAATTTTCTTTAAGGGGAATTGGCTAAAATGCCCAGAAGCAAGCCAACGCCAGTCCTTGAAAAAACTGCACTGAACTAGGGTGCACATTTTCATTATTAATTCTTCTGAAACTAAAGATTGAACAAAAATAAGAAACCCTTCAAGCTTCTTATTGAGTTTTGAAACTTTGTCGGACATTTTTGAGGTTTTAAAACTTCACTTTTCCCTGACTCCTCTGCAATCGGCAATTTTTAAAGTTCTAATTTTTAAAACTTAAATTTTTACCAACACTTCTTTCATCAGGGATTTCAAGGGTTTTAAAACCCTTGTTTTTGCCGACGCTCTTTTGTTGTGGATTATTAGGTCTTCCAGCCAAGTGTGCCATTTACAGAAGTGAGGAGGATTGGTTGGAAACCTGCAGGAATACTATTGGAAGTTGGTATAGAATAGTCCATTCTGTTTCAAGAGGTCAAATGCGTCTTGTGGTGTTTTTACAGGCTGATGCAGAGAAAGTAGTATCTAATATTGACAGTGGAAGTGAAGGGCGAGGTGTCATTGGTATTTTAGAGGCCAATTTTATTAAGCCTGCGCATGATAAGTAGGGGTTTCAACGTACAACTGTCATGGCAAGACTTGACTCTCGATTGATTGGCATGCAAAAAATACTGGGTAAACAATTGCAATATAGTTGGCTATGCTCCTAGGCGTAAACAGAAGTCCGAGAAAGACTCATCCTTAGCAACGCAAGAGACAAAGTCAACTGAAATTCCTAATCCCTCTTACAAAGGATGCAGAACCTGTATTTTTAGATTAAAGATCTGAGTCCAACTGTGATGTAAATTGGAAGTATGGTCCATGAAAGTCGGCAATCAGACCGTGATATTGTGCAAGCAGATAGGTAAAGTGATTCATGCCAAGTACTTACTGAAGTGATGAGATTGCCCTATGAAGATACTCAACACCAACAGTGTGCAGCGCCATCGCCACAAAGGCTAAGTAAATCCTTGCAATCTAGAAAGCATGTTGGTGTACAACAAAGTCTCCTCAAAGATCTTTGGGTTCTCCTGAATTGCATTCTAGAGGAAATTGGTTTGGAGGAAGAATTGGGTTTATGGTTTATGATGTAATAAATGGAGTGCATTATTTTACACTGTATCAAGTGTTGCTTCAGATGTATTCACTGGCAAGATCATCAATGAGAATTCCGAGACATCATATTAGAGTCCAGAAATATTTGAAGAGATTCCAGAGACAATGAGAGATACGTGTGAGAGTGAAAGCATAGATACTGTGCTACAGATTGATCGTGGTGGATATAATAATTTAACAAGCAAATTCAATCTGTCATGGATGTCAGACAGGTACTACACTAGAGGTGCACCAGGATTAGTTTCAGAGCCTCACAATTGTGAAAACAAGAGCGATGGATGTGGACTTTACCCAACCTTATGCAGATGCTAACTTGGTTGTGATAGTTCCTGTCAAGAAGCTGAATTCAAATCCTTGGGCTTTCTTGCAGCTGAAGTGTGGTTTACAACTGATTGCATTCTTTCTTGCTATTGGAGCTATTATGTGGTTTTTGGAAAACAAATTAAACCTGGACTTCCGAGGGGAACCACTGAAACAACTTGTTACCATCCTTTCGTTCTCCATCCCAACAATATTTTTAATCTCTGAAGGAAAATTGTGAGCGGCCTTGCACGGATGATTTTGGTGATATGGTTTTTTGTAGTCTTAATCATCAGTTCAAGTTATAAGGCAAAATTGACCTCATCTCTTACAGTGCAACCATATCTGCTCCTCGTATGCATACTTACTGTCTTGATTATCTTTTGGATCACCTGAAGCCAGGCATGTCCATTCTTGATGATGGCTCTTGTTGTGGGTACTTATCAGTTGTTTTTGCTTTGATGCTATTCTTCGACTCTGCCTTTGGTAACGTGTTGAAGAAAATGGAAGAACTGTAGGAGTTGAACACATTCCTCAGCTTGTAAAAAGGCCAATTGATTCAATAAAGAAGGGACATGCTGCTCATATGTTAGAGAAAGGGGCACTCACCATTCATGTGGTGGATGGGAAAAAGGGATTTCCAGATGCGGCACCCTATGATGCCATCCATGTAGGTGCAGCAGCTGCAGAACTACCAATAAACACAAAGAACTTCAGAAGCTGGCCTTTTCAGCCATCAAGGAACAAACAGGAATTGATAAGTGTGATTTGGAAATGCTTCAAGACGTTTGGTATATTCTTTAGCAAAAGCAAAGACAAATAGTCAGTTATATATGATGCGCTGCATAAAGGAAGCTCCTCTTATTTCTTTCCCAGGTGCAGAGATTAAATGGGTACCAGTCAAGTTAGCTCTTAGCAGTGTAGAAGGCCCTTTGCTTGAAAATGTATCTTGCAGTTATGAAGCATCATCAGCAGTTGCTTATTTTTATCTGCAGCCATATTCTGAAGCTATCTATGATTGTTTGCAATGGAAATTTTCAAGTAACCATGACGGAACTTCAGAAACATCTGACAGTCTGAATAATCAAGCTTCAAATCATCCAAACAGCCAGGCACAATCTAATAGAAATAACAAAGAACATTTGGCACCAAAGGTTCCATGTGTGAGTGATGCTCTTGGCAAAACTAAGGCTGATTTTATAGAGGAATCCTATTGACAATGACATAGCATTTAAAAAGAAGTCAACAGGCTGCAGCTGCAGCCAACCCTGCAAAGAACACCCTCAAATATGGATCAAAGTGCAATCAGAAGTCTTTGTCACCTGTAAAACTTAAATCTATTGCAACATTGACAACCAAAGATGGAGAGAATAGAGGGAAAGCTTTGGGGCAGTTCTTAGACAAATATCCAATCCCTGTACAGCATAAATCCAGTGCAACTAACCAGGTGATGGATGATCATACAGAGGAATTCTCAAGTCAAACTCCTATTGCCTCCAGGATTGAATTTCATGATATCTCATCCTCTTCTGTTGTAATTGTCTTAAATGAGCTTGATCTTAAGTCATCAGAAGATGTTATTGGTTACAAGTTGTGGTACCGTAAGATTGAAAAATGAAGCTATTGTGAGGAACCTACACATGTTATGTTGAGAACTGAGAAAAGATCTCGAGTTTCAAATAAGCTCCAACCCAACTCACCTTGTAACTCCTTCACAGCTCATGTCTTTGACAATGCCTTCTCTTGATAAGAAGGAAACAAAGAAAGGGGTGAACAGAGTTAATTTTTTTCTGAACAAGTAAAGAAAATGGGTAGAAGAAAGCATGGGAGTAATGAGATAAGAAGTCCAACTGATACTGCCCTTGGAAAGGAGTCAACTATAAACTGAATCACAGTACTAAATTTCTACAACGAAGATACACTCTGCCAGTCTAATATGTCTGCATGCCCATGCTTCTGTGTGAAAATTGCTTGCTGTTTACCATACACAATGGCCACTGCAAATGCAAGAAATGGAGATGAGTCTAGTTTGAATTTGAATACTTCTTGTCAATTGGCTTCATAAGCAACCGAGTGGCAGAATTCTCTCTTAAGCACAAATTCAAAGAATAGCTTGTTTGATGAGGATTCACTGCAAACTAGTGGCAGCAGGAAATTTCTGAGTAGGGAAACATGATATTCGAGATCTGAGCAATCTATGCTGGATGTTGGAAGTGATATATTATATAAGCCAATGACATGCTAAATTCCCTTGGCTGGATTTAAGAGTATGTGTTTCTCTGTTTCACAGTATGAAGAGGAAGACAGAATATTACTGCGAAATTTGTGCTATATTCTGAGAGCCAAATTTACTGGGAAGCTAAATAAGAAAGTGACTCATTTACTATGCCTATTTGCTGATGGATCGAAATATGAAGCTGCATGCTCTTGGAGTATCGAGGCCACTACTGCAGATTGGATATATGAATGTGTTAAGCAAAATAAAGTACCTCTCCTTCATGCATTTCATCCTAGAGAGATGCCAGGTGGAGATGGAAATGCCTGTTCTTTGGACATAACTCAATACCCAACCCAGATTGCTCATCTAGCCTCTAGGAAGCTTCCATCCCAATAGAAAAGTACAGCCAGCCTGAGGCCACAAAGCCAGAAAGTCAAAGTTGGAGGAGAGAAGCGGGAAAAGTCACCATCAGCAATGGAAGGGTTGATAATTAAAATTAAAAAAAAAAATTCAAACTCAAAGTATGACTTCTGTAAGGAACGAGGGAAGAGGACGGCAGATTAACAACAATCTTGCTCTCCTGTTGAATATAGTAGACAGTGGAGGCAATGTGTGATAAACTTGATTTTGTTTTAGCTAAAGGGTGAGGTAAATGAAGAGACAAATGTCATCATTTTAAAAAACAATTTTTGTATGCAGATTAATGAGGCAGTTTTTCAAGAAAAAGTTACGGGAAGGAAAGAGGAAATTTTTACTATAACTTACCTTCAACAATCCGTTAAGGGAACAGGGGAAAGGAGTATAAAGGAGTTTTATTTTGATGGCCAGGGAAGGGGTTTTTCCAGGGAGAGTAGAAAAAAGGCACTCTGTGCAAAATCTTGTAATCTTTGGAAGGAGACTTTGAGCTCTGTTTTTGTACTCTTTTCATAAGAAGACTTTGAGCCTTTTAATAGCCATTAATGCAGGAGAACAGTGATCTTTGAATCAGTTTCTCCCTATCGTGTTATTGATTCTTCCTATGTTGAATTCATAATACCTTTTGGTTGCTGAAGGAAAGATTTCCATTTGTATTGCATAGATTGCTGATAACCTGCTTTTCTGTATGCACATTCTGTTGTGTTTTGCCATTGATGTCAAAGGGCTCAGTGTGGTAAGATATGCAAATGTGGTAAGATAGGCTCCTAGATATGCTCCTATTGATCAGGATGGATACTCATGCTCTTGGTGTTCATATCAGTGGATGATGATCATTGGTCTAATGGTTCATGCTCTTGGTGTTCATCATGCTCATGTTGTAGTTCACATCATGCCTAATAAGGTCAAAACAGGTTGTCAAGATCAGATGTGATGATATTCATACTATGATTCAATACTTGAGGATCAGGGTTTCCAGGTTATGATAGTGGGTTGTGTTTGAGTTGATGTCTTCATTGTGGAGTTCGTTTGATGTTCATGTTGATGCTATGATGTTAATAAGGTGTTTGTTGTCAAAGAACCATAGTCTTGGTGATTCATGGTGTTCAGGATGCTTTCATGTTATCATCAGGATGCTTACACTTGAAGATACCTTCATGTGGAGATTAGGAGTTTCTTCATGCTTCATAGTATGTTTCAGATGCTTTAGATCCATATCTTTATGTTCGATAGTGTATCATTATGTTGGTGATATGTCATGATTGCTTATAAGAAGTGTTAGAGCTCATGTTTGTAATCAGGGCCTCATCTCTCATGCTTCATAAACATGATGTTATAGTGTTCTGTTTTTCATCCATCTTTCATAAGGGTTTATGATAATCCAGTGGCAGGTTGAGATCAAACAAGAATCATCAAAGGAGGTATTCTTCATATGTTTCATATCGTCAAAGGGTCAAAGGCATCAAAGATGTCATTCTTCATATGTTTCATATAAGGAATTGGATCTTCATTATACTTTATGATTCCTGGTGGTAAGATACATGAATTTTGGTGACATGTGATGCAGATATGTTGCTTTGATTAGAGATCCTAAAACCCTAATTTCATGTCTAAAACCCTAAGCAAGTATCCTATAGAAACCGTCATTGCTTAAGTTACCTTTTTGTTTTAAAATGACGATGACTTCTTATTGTAGGTTAAATCACTTAAAGTGACTTACTAAAGGGTCTTTAAGTCGTTCTACAACTGGCCCCATTGCCTTGTATAACCTGTGCTCCCAGTTTGTTCTTAACCCATCGGGCGGTAAAGTCAAATCTACGGTGGAGGTTTAATTAGACAAGCTCGCGTTATGGAAGATCAACAATATGAATTTAAATGAATTTCAAATCCCAACGGTTCATCAGCACGATTAAGTGTGACGGGCAGGCTCTTCAACTTCATTCGAGTATGTAACTAACTCAAAGGGCCAGAAAATTTGATTGCTTGATTTGTATGATCTATTATGGCATGAGACTTGTTCTGGGTGATTACAGAGATACATACCTATACAGCAGTATGCGTTAGGGGATATATTAACATAGTTTCTTATCCAGAGATATAATGTTTTAAGAAGGCAGATAAGGGCATACTAAATGGAGGGGTCAAGGAGATGAATGAAGAATGTAGAGTCAAATTGATCAATTATCTTTTTGTAGATGTCTGAGGAGGTCAAGGAGTACAGTGTCTGTCTCTGTTACATTAATGTATTTGCAGTATTTGTTATGCAAACCTTGTAAAGGAAAGATGGATTAGTTAGGGTTTGTAATGTAGTGTAGATGCTTGTTTGATTAGTTCATGATAATGCTGATACCCTTGGAGACTCTTGTGAATGAGATATGTTTGCAGAACTGCATCATGACATCATTGTGGTGAGGAGTTCATCTTCTCTATACTATTCTTTTGTAATCTTGATAAGGGAGACATAAGATATGTGATAGGTTTTGTTTGTAGAGAGATTTGTATACAAGGAGGGATAAGGGTTTGTATGAGCATTGGGGTTATATATGTTATTGTATTATAGAGAATCAGGATAACCCCCTGAATCATGTTTTCTTTCTTTCTTGTGTTCCTAATTGCCAATGAGGCAGTTGTATTTGCTAGTGAGGCTTGTATCCAATGAGGATTCTGCCAATGAGGCATTTGTACTTGTCAGTGAGACATTTTAGTTAAGTCAGTGAGGCATTTTTAAAGTGGTTTTTCATCCCTATGAGGGTTTTCCACTCATCAAATCAGGGGTTATGTTTCTTGGTTGTCTCCATGTGTTCATGTGTCCTAATGCTCTTATGATTGATTAAAGGTCTTGTTCATTCTACTAGTCATTATGCTTGTTTGAATCCTTGATGTCTTTCTCAGGTTTAAAAGGTGCAAAAAGTTGTTAAGTTTTCTAGACCACTGATTCACCCCCCCCCCCTCTTAGTGGTCCTAAACTCCAACAATTGGTATCAGAGCATAGGTTCCCTATTGAAGTCTAACAAGCTTGGGTAGGTCCTGATAGTGGAGTACCATGGGAAAGTGTAAAAGAAATAGAGAAAAGAAAGATGCCAAGCAAAAGGTTGTACAACAAACCCCAGTCAAGTCTCCAGTGACGAGTTGTTGCATGAGTCACCCCTGAAAATTGACACAAAGTGTGATAAAGAAAATGACTTTGCTGTTGAGATTGATGACACAAAAGAAGACCTTTTTATGGATGAAGATGGACAGGAGTTTGATGAAAATGATTGTGAAGTTGATTTAGAAGGTGAACTCTTGTGAGCCTTAGATCAGATCAAGCAACTTAGAAAGGAGAATCGGAGATTAGAAGACCAGCTTCGACAAGAAAAGACTCCAAAGACAAGGTATGTTCAAATTTTGCAAAAGTTTCTTTAGAGTTTGAAGAGGCAAGAAATCAAATTGTAGACTTAAAAAGTCATGTTGATGAATCTGACAAATTGATTATCAGTCTAAAGACTGAAATTGAGGAAGCCAAAAGAATAATAGATGTAACAAAATCTAATCTTGAGGTGAAAAGAATTGAATATCTAAAATTAGAGGCAGAAATTGTCAATCTGAGAAAAGATTATGAAGGCCTCAAGGTTCTATCCAAGAAATATGAGTTTGAATAAAGCAAAAACAAGTTGAATGACATGTTGAGCAAACAAAAGCATTACAAGGACACTAATGGTCTAGGTTATGAACAAGGAGAGCGTTTCAAAGCAAGAAATACACCTAGGAAGAAGATAGATTTAAGTTATCATGATGCTGCTCCTAAAGATGAAGGAAGGAGGACAATCAGGTTCACAAAATCTCTACCTACCAGGCAATCAATAAGGTACAATTACTCTCAATTTCATGGTTATTGTTATTCATGTCATGTTTATGGCCATAGAGCAAGAGATTGTGCAAGAAATTGTAGGATGTTTGAAAGACATGATCATATTAGGAATGTCAATAAGAGTTTTTATAGCATGCCTAGAAGAAATTACCCTGTCTTTGGTCTAGACAACATCATATGTTATAAGTGCAACTCTCCTGGGCATAAAGCATGTTCTTGTAGAAATGGATTTATGGAACCACCTAGATATGTCAAGAAGACAAATACTTTGAGTAAAAGGAAGTTGCAGAAAACAAGGAGAAAGTTGAAAATGAAGCATCCCAAGAAGACAAGCATTTAGAAGGTTTGGAGAAGAAAGCAAAACCAAGAGAAGGATGAGTCTAAGCTTGTGCATACTACACAAGGAACATCACAAAGTGCATAAAAGGTAGCATGAAGTAAGGGGGAGATATACATTGCCTCATCTTTCATCCCCAAGGAGAAAATCAGTTGGTAGTAGTAGTCAAGGAGCAAGTTAAAAAGATGTTTCTAGAGGTCAGTTATGCAGAATGCAATAATGTTATTGAAAACAAAAGTAGTAGGTGCATGTCTTTCAATGTGTTGGTCTAAGGTGATTGGTATATGCAGGGACAAGACTGATCAGACAGAAGACAATCTTTATTTATGTTGATGGAAATATTGAGTGGTGCAGGGACAGTGCATGTTTGAGTGATCATGTGTTGATAAGGATAGGCAAGGTCAACAGAGGGTACATTAACAAAGATATATACTTGACAAAGGATTGGAAGCCAGATATTTTCTTTGGGAATGATGTGAAGGTGAAACAAGTTATTGTAATAGTGATAATTACATCTTGACAGTACTGTGCATGTTATGATGGTCATTGATATGCATAGTTTCACAGTGATTGGTTGGTTTGATCTAGAGACAGCAAAACAGTCATTTAGGCTGTATAACAACTTTCAAAGGATAGTGTTGTGTATATCAAGTGCTTTGTCTCAGTGTTATCAGGAGTCTTCAATGGAGTCACATGGGAATTGCTTATATCAGCAGTCAAGAAAGTGCAGCTGGCAGGTGTAAGGAGCATTATGCTTCAGGAGATGGAATACTTGTCATGACTCATAGATGACAAAAGTTTGGGTGACATAAGGCTTTGACAGGTTGTCATGACGAGTTTGACAATAGTAAGAGATGTTGATATGACAGAAGTGTTACCTAAATTTCACTACTAGCTCAATCAGGTTACATTATGAGTGGAGGGAAATGTGGCTCCCACAAGGGTTGAGCCCAGCTCATAGACCTTATAGAACTTTTCAGACCACAGCTATTTAGAGCAATAACAGTCAGCAGGAAGGCAACCAGAGAGACTTTGCACAATGAAGACAGCAGGACACCAGTCGCGTGTTTTCACTATATCTGGAAAAGTACGATTTGGGTTCTTGAGATATTTCGACAGAAATTAGAAAACAAGAAGAAGAAAAAACCCAATAAATTTCTCACGAACCCAGTTTATAGATTTTGAGAACTTTTCACCAGTCCTAAGGCAATATTTTCATTTTCAGATTAAAATCTCTGTTAAGAGAGGGGACAACCAACAAAGCTAGAAGTGACAGCGATACACAGTAAGGATAAAAATCAGTCATAAGAGTAGTTAACAGTCCTTGAATGCCTGAAATTAGTCTTATTATCACTGTCCAAATCAGTCCCAAAAAATCAGTCATAAGAGTGAATGTTCCCAGCATCAAAACCAGTAAAAATCGTGACCACAAAGGACCAAAAAATCCGCCAAGTTCGAATAGCAAAAGGTTTGAAGGTTCAAAGGTTCAAGGGTTCAAAGATCTGTTCACTGAACTTATAAAAGGTTCGGAGGTTCAAAAGTTCAAAGAGTTCAAAGGACCAAAAAATCCGCCAAGTTCGAACAGCAAAAGGTTCGAAGGTTCAAAGGTTGAAAGATTTGTTTGCTGAACTTATAAAAGGTTCGGAGGTTCAAAGGTTCAAGGAGTTCAAAGGACCAAAAAATCTGCCAAGTTTCGAACAGCAGAAGGTTCGAAGGTTCAGAGGTTCAAAGGTTCGAAGGTTCAAGGTTCAAAAGTTCAATTTTTGATCTATTGTCCATTTCCGCTGTGCACTCCTCATCATAATTAAATGTTGTCATAAATGGTTTTATTTTCTGTATGAGTTAGTATAAATTTTGAATTGTAAAAACATTAACTAAGGTGATGTAATTATGAATCACTTAGTCAATGATAAATGAATGCAGAAAAATTATGTATTTATGTCATTTATTGGGAAAATATCAGACATTTATGATGCTGCAGGGTGGAGTTGACAAACAGGGGCAGGAGTTATTGCACAGATTTGACTTATTTTCATGGCCTTAAAGATCATTTAAAGGCATTTAAGGACATTTTCAGGTGCCTTTATGATAGTTGATGACATGCTTTGACCATTTCTGCATTGGGAACCCATTTTGGAGGACTTTTGGCAGATATTTTTGAGACATTTATGAGATGAACGAAAATGGAGAGGGCTGATCTTTATCAGGTTACAGCTGTTTGGGAAGTATATAGTCTTCTTCCTTGTTCATTATTCACCAGTTCTTGCTATTCACTACTCTGTATATTGTAATTTTCTGAGTTCTTTTATAGAAGCGAACAGTCTTGTAACTCATTTTCAGAGATATACAGCATTGTAACACCCTTTTAGTAGTAATGAGCAGTTCATACCTTCCCATTTCTTCTGATATTGTGTGTCTTTAGTGTTAGTGCAGATCTTTGTGATGTTCTTTGTCCTTGGAGCTGTATTTCATGTTGGTGCCTTTATGCAAGGATTATGATTTGTTGGGTTGTGTAGGAGAGACTTATTATTACTGGTTCTGTAGTGTGTCAGTTTTGTGTAGTCTCTGATGATCTTTTGGTGCATCACCTTAGACAGTAGGTTTCATTTCCATGCAATCCTTCTTACCTTTTTCTCTGCAAAGACTTTAGTATAAGCAGTATAGGTGGAGTACCAATAGGAAGCCGGCCTTCTCTGGAGGTTCTTTCCATCACAGGCGACCCACAGACCTTGGAAAGATCCCATGTTTCTCCAGATTGCTAAAGTTTCACAACTGCAGCAAGGGTGCAAATCTAAGAGACAACAAGAAGATTAGAACAATAAGTACATACAGTGTTTTTGCATTGTGCACATGCCATTAGAACAGTATGTTGACAGGTTGACCCTCATCTAGGAGTTGTCTTCATGATGTCAAAAGGGAATTTGTGTTGTTATTAAGCACATTGTTGAGCAGTGTTATTCATACTTTCTGTAACTTCATTTTTTTAAGAAGCAAATGGTGATACACTTTGAAGGAGCAGTCCTATGACAAAGGACTCAATGATTATCAGACATAAATGTGGACAGTTAGTACAATGAAAATTTGTAGTAGATAGTAGTATGTGTGGGCATTCAAAAGGTACAAGTGAACATCAATTTTTCATGATAGTACAATTGTGGTGCTTGACAGTGCATGCCAGTGCTATAGTGCTTATACTATGACAAGTTTCACCAATGACTGTTTTGGGTTGAATATACTTGCATAAGTGATGTTTGTCATGAGACAATGAAGTCAGTTTTCTTGAAAGAATATTGCTGCAGGAGATGGTATCACTTTTGTGTTATGACAGTAGTGATTTATGCCATTGTGATGAAGTTTGCATGATAGTGGTGGAGATGATATTATGATGAAAACTAACAGTGAGTTTATTGAGGACTGCTCTGACATGACAACTACTTCCTGTTGTGACCTAATCACACATCGCCCCACTGCAAATGGGGGACCCCTAGTTTCACTTAGGTTTTATTAGGTTTTCGAGTCTTAGCTTAGATTTTGGTTCAAAATGCGTGCAAGAAAGGTTGCAAACTCATCCAACTACACTGGAGACAAGTCAAATCTACTTTATGCCTTAGAATTTTTGTAAGATCCCTGCTGGTTCTAACTCTGACTACTGCTGAAATAGGAATTATTTTTGTATTTTTTGTTTGTTTTATGATTTTTTTATTATTTTATGTGATCTTATAGACTAGACAGAAGATGCAGAAGGGGTTTCAGTTTCTTGAAATGTGTAGTTTTGCCAAGGATGGCAAAAGATGTACATGCAAATAAGATCCAATACAAAAGAGAAACTGAAAGCAACTAATAAACAACAAAACACCAACTATGAAATGTAGACACATACCCATCAGATCTGCACATTATATTCAATGTAGAAACTGGATCTGCAAAGCTAATTGCATACAAATGGTGGTATTGGCCTGGGAGAGGCTCTAAATGCAACTGGGTGTGATGGATCTGAAAGATATTGGTGATATAATACTGCTGCAAGCTCAGATCTGCAATATAGTCACCTAAAACCTGTCCAATAATGCCCAAACGAAGACCCAGAGTAGGTCCTCCACAAAGATGAACTGGGTTGTCGTCCAATCCACCATAATCCTTGAGAGTTTCCATTCCCAAAGGACTGAATGCTGCTGCAACTCTTTCCAAGAGTTCAAATCTGCCAAAGGTTGCATAATCGAATGCCAAAAGATAAGCCAAAAAGTGAATCCAAATTCACTTTATGAGACTCCCAAGTTGGGCGTCCACTTTTAGGGTTCAAGAGGCATCAAAATTAAGAATCTTTGAGAGATTCTTTTTATTCATGAAGACTCCTAAGTTGGGCGCCCAAGTTGAGGGTCCAACTTCTTCATTAAAAAGGCCACCTTTTTAATACAATGTTGTGTCATCAAGGTGGGGGTCCTTTTAATATTTTATTAATATAAAGTGACATTGTAAATCACTTTATTTTATTCATATTAAATATTAAAGTCAACACTTCAATATTTAACCTTTATTCCATTTCCATCACCTGGCCATCTGGAACTAAAAACTGATGATGCACATGCCATAAAGGTGAAGTCGCCAAGTGGCAGGCTAACTGACAGTCCTGTTGATGTTTGTTTTTCGACAAGTCAACAATTAGAGTGAAATACAAAGTATCTGACTCCCTCTTGAGCAAAGCCTCTCGAATGCTGAACTAGGTGATTAAACAAGATGACTCCAAGGTTCCTTCTGATGATTTTGGTAAGAGACAGCTCAGTGACTAAGTATGATTTTGCTGTTAACACACAAAGGGACTTACGCAATTGTTCAAGTAAACTTATTGTTTCAATGATTACGGAAGCAGATACTAGAGTCTAAGTACTACAGCTGATGGCGTATGATTTGGCAATTGATGTTCTTAGTTTTGATCCTAACTAAATGGTAAAAAAGGACAAAAGATGTAAAGTTTAGAAACGCTAATCTAATCCTAGATGTAAGGATGATTACTGCTCTAGGTGAAACCAAACCAGATCTTGCTTCGCCAAGATGGACAACTACACAAGATAGGTGCAATCTTCTAGGGTGTACAAGATGTTTAAATCACTTGTGCTCATGAAAATTTCAACAAACATAAAGATCAAATTGATGTCCAATTTTGTTCAAGCTAACCATGCACTGCAATTTGCAAGCCACAAATTACAAATGGTATGAACTTATAGATTTCACCACAAAGCAATAAAGAAACCTTCCATTAACTAACATAAACTTAAAAAAACTTATAACTTAATATTCGCTTGAAAATCTAAACCATGCAACACTCAAAAACACAAATAGAATCACCAAAGCAATGAATCTTTTATTATCTCAGAGAGCTCTTGCAACAATTTCAGAAATTTTCAACCGTACAAATGAGAGCAACAAGAGCCCTTTTATAGACCTCAAAGAAAAGAAGGGTCAAGATCGATCGGCGAAGTCAGCGGACCAGATCAAGCCACATCACAAGTAGTTGTAACAAACTTCTCTTTATTAAATGAAAGAGGCCAACTTTATTAAATGAAGGAGGTTATCTATATTAAATGACAGAGGCTATGAAGAAAAGAACAAAGGCACGCCTTGCAAGAAGATAAGAATGATATATCATTATCTTATGAAGAATCCCCATGTGAATATCCATCACTAGAAGCTTGGCATTCAATGAATTTGGACACTATTTGCTTGACTTCCTCAACAGGTACACTTGGCGCATTCTGAATGGTTCCTTCAGCTTCAAGTACATCAATTGAATAAAGGCCAAGTGTCCTTTCCCAATCGGTTATTCTTGCTTTGTTGTCGCCAAGGTGGACAGCAAGTGAAAATATACTATCAAGTCTCTCATTTGTAACATCATTTTCCTGAAAATAGAAAACTTGAACTTGTTCTTTCAGATTCTCAAGAGTCATCTCTCCAAAAGGATTACAGATCTTCATCAAAGAGGCATGTATTCCATCCTGAATCCTTTGAAGCACACTTCTAATTCTTGACATATCTATTTCTATTTTATCCAGCAACTGTCCTTTGATGCGAAGGCTAAAATACCAGGAGGAAAAGTTATATGTTCTACCTTCTTCAATGACTTCAGCATGTAACAACTCATCCACTAATGTTTCCATCAAGTCCTTCAAGTGTGGTAGATATTGATTCTTGAAGTCTTTGAATTCAACCCAAGCTGTCATTAGTGCAAGTACCCTCTCTTTAAGGCTAGTAATCTTATCATTTACTTGCATAATATCTCTCAGATGTATGAATGTAGTCTCCTTTGACCTTTTCATCCAATCCTTCATTCTGTGAGATGAAGACTTCAACTCTTCCAGGTGTTCAACTGTCTCAGGAGAAAGGAGAGATGGAGGTGTAGTTACTCTTTCCTGCTGATGAATAGGATGTACTAAATGCTGAATGTACTGCTCTAAGGCACGACATCTTTGCTCAGCCTTGATTCTGCCTTCTGTCTCTTGTCTTATGATAGCTCAAGCATTGTCAATCGAATCCTGAAGCTCTTCTTCAACTTGCATTCCAGTCAAAGGACCCAAATTGATTGTATTGATGTCATAATCATCAGGTGTTACATCCTCTATGTTCTTTTCAAGCCTAGGAACTGCTACATGTACTTTCCTTACTCCTGTTTCATCTTTAGTGATCTTGGAAAGGATATTTGCCTTCTTTTTCGGTTTCTCCTTCGACATATCCAAGAGTAACTCATCTACTGGAAGGGGAGGACAGCTCTCAAGTTCACAATTCTCTCTGATTCTTTCCTGTAACCATTCTAGCAGTGATGAAAGATCTTGCTGCTGTTGTAATTGTCTTCCTTGTGCAGGCAATGATTCCTCTTCAGCATCATCCTTATCTTCGGTATTAGCTTCATCAATGATTTCAGTATCATGTGGGCTAGAAGGTACTTCTTCCATTGGAGCTTCTGGAACTACATTCTCAGCAGGAATCACTAAGTCTTGATTCAGTGGGACGTCACCTGGCTGTCTAGAAGAAGCAGTCTCAATACTTATCCTTTTCTTCTTTCTACTGGATTCTCCTTGAACAATCTCAAGCTGTCTCCTTTTCTTTCCCTGTCCTGAATCTTTCTCACTTCCTTTGCTTCGTGAATCCTTACTTGGTGCTTTATGTTGTTCTTGCTGATCCACTTCTCCCATCTTAGTATAAGTGAGTCGCTTACCTTCATCAAGCAAGGCTTGTACTTGTTTGTCTATTTGTTCTTCAGTGATAGCAATAACAGGCCTTATCAATCCTTCATCATGGACCTTTTCTCTATCTGCCCAATTGACTTCATAAGGCAAATTGCGTATCTTATCGTACTCATCACCAAGAAGAGCTCTATCACCTTCTAATTGATCGGGAATTCTTAGTACCTTTGTAGCTCTTATCAGGTCCCATTTCAATCTTGAACACTTTTGCATCCTGATGTCATCATCATCTATAGCATTAGCCCAGTGATCCTCCAGTTGTTCTTTATGTTTGTAAGAAGAGTAAGACTGCTTGATGGCTCCATGTGGATCAAAGTTTTCTCTCCTCGAATCATGTGGATGCAGATGATAAGCCTGAAACTCAACTTCTGAATGCTCGACTGCTTGTAATGATGGACAAGAATAGTATCTACCCAGTTGAAGAGGAAACTGAACTCCTGCCTTCTTCCTTGCTTTCTGCATCTTACGAAATTCTAACAGTTGTCTGGAAACCTCTAGCAACACCATCCTGTTTGAAGGATATCTAGGCAGTCTATATGGGAATGATGTAAATCCTTGAATCCTGATGTAGGTGAACTTATCATACTGGATATAGTACCTTACATACTGCTTGATGAAGTTCCTGGCAGCACCTGTTAGTCTCCGATGCAATTCACCTCTCAACTTCCTCACTATGAACATGGCGAAGGCATCATTGAATCTCTTGTAGTGATTGATGTTTTTCAGGTGGAGCTGAGGATAACACTGATGCGAAAGAATTTGTCCCGGCTTTGTACCTACTTGCCCTTTAGCTGTTAGTCCTTTGTAGACTACATTTCTTGCCAAGATATACACAAGGTATGAAGTCATGAAGAAAGACTTCGTTTCATCAAAGCTTTCAAGTTGTTCATCCAAACAGTGGCTTATAAGGCCAGCCCAGTCAATCATCTTGTTCTTTGTAAACATATGATCAAAATAAGTATACATCCATCCTTCGAAAGTAGACGATTGTGGCCTACCTGTTACTCGATTCAGGAACATGATCAAGTAACTTATCTCCTGCTTGAAGTCAGCTTTGTGATACTTGGGATCTTCTGAGTTGTATATCTTCATCGAAGAATCATTCATCCACTTCTTCCTTATTTCTTGCATGTAAACCTTTGAGTTGCCTTCGAATGTCATCTGAGCAGTTGTAGGGCATATGAAGACTCCTTTCGCCTTCGGGATGTTGAAGATCTCTTGAATAGCTTCCCTCTGCAAGTAGGCAAGAACAGTTCCATCCTTGGCTATAATCTGTCTTTTCTCTTTATCATAATGCTGAACACATTCCAACACTAGCTCGGCGCTTGGCAAGGCAGGTGGAAAGCAAGCCGCTTGTACAATCCCGCTCTTTGCGATGGCTTTGATATCTTCGTTTCTGGTGATGGCGAGCAAGAAGTCTTTCACTTCCTCCAAGTTGACGTGTACCATGTTGGTGTCGCCGACATCCTTCCACTGTGTTTCAAGCTTGGACTCCGGTATGCTGGACTTGGCATCCATCTTGATAAGGACTTGCCTATCCTTGGCCGTCATTCCCATCTATCTGCAAGACTAGACTTGAATAAGTGGATTGAAATAGTAGATTTATGAGTCTTCTACATCATGTTATCATGTTTTAATTCAATTTTTCAAGTACAAAGAGGTTTTCTAAGTCATTTTTCATTGAAGCATTATCTGATTTCTGAATATAAATTTGCAAAATTAAACAAGGTAATTTTATAAAGGAGAAGTGACCAAAACGTACCTTGTACCCAATTTCTGCCTTAGCAAATACAAATTTCTGGAATTTAGTGCAAAAAATCAGTATAAAATGGCAGAATTTAGAACAAATTAGCCTTCTACAACTCAGATCTGCCTAACAATTCTGCCTTTTCTTCAAATTTTGTGTATTCTTGAAATACTTCACTCTCACCCTTCACTAAATTTGCTGATCCATTCAACAAAATCGCTGCTCCTTTTTGAAAATTTGCTGCCTCCTTCATGAAAATTCGCTGCTCCTTTTTGCAATTTGAAGAAGGAATGAAGTAAAAAGGTGGGGCCGCTCACCTTAAATAAGGTTGTTTCACCTTTATTAAATGAGGTCGGCCAAGGTTAGGTCGGCCTCATTTAGCATTAAATGTTACAAATTTTGAAAATTTTAAGACAATACTTTGGGCGCCAAACCACTATGCCCCATGAAGGGCGCTTTAGATGAGCTTATGACTTGTGGGCGCCAAAAGGAGGTGGTTTATGCAAGGCGTTCAAATACTCAAGACTCATCTCAAAACCAACATCTACTTTAGGCGCTCCTGCCCTCACCTAGGCACACTTCATGAGTATCCAACTTCCTGAGGCGCATATCCTTTCTCTAAAGTGCTAAGCATAGCCTCAAGGCGCATTCCTATTCATCAAGGCGCTTACACTAACAGTCTCAACATTCCATGGCGCTCAAAACTCATCCGGAGGTTAGGAGATAAACCATTACTTCCCTAAAGGCGTGGACATTCTTCATCTTGCCAACATTCTTCATCTTGCATCATTAAAGGAAAGAATGTAGATGAGTCATCTCAAGGGGTCAATGACATCGTGTTCAAGTCTTTTCAAAAGTCATTCAAATAAGGTGTGATCATGTTCAACCTTCAACTTCAAGTCTTTTCTCATTCAATTCAAGAGAGATTGCTATCCCTTAGGTACCTCAAGAGTATGATTGCCTTTAAGGGCGCCAAAGTAAATTTAGAATCACCAAAGCAATGAATTGCTATAACCCTTAACCTAGGCGCTCCTCCCAAGACCTTTACTCTTCAAGGCGCATTTATTACTTCTCCCATGGGCTCTAGATGAAGGCGCTCAATATGTGAAGATTCAATCTCCTCTTAGACATTCAAGGATATTCAATCTTTCTCTCCTATGGCGCAAAAACTCTTGGTCATCTAAATAGACAATCTCCATATGGGCGCCAGATCAAAGGCACTAAGTCTAAGGCACTAGAACCTACTCAGGGCGCTCTAGTGATTACCTAGGGCGCTCTCTTCCTTCACAAGCACTTGATCATGTCTAGGTAAGTTTTGAAGGTTTCAAAGCTCTTGACAGAAGGCGCTTCAAGTTTTTCCAAGGCGCACATAATCCTTATCATGATTCCTCTCCTATCATCTAAGGCGCACATCTTAGGGGAAGGCGCTCAAACTTCCTACCTTCCTCCAAAGGCGCCAAAACTCAGTCATTAAAGGCGCTAATATCTTACTCTTATCATATAAGGCACTCTCTTCAAACTTAAGGCGCCAAAACCTTCCTCACTAGGCGCTCTCTCCTTCAAATCTTCTACTTATCTCTAGGCACAAATCAAGGTGCTCATCATCACTCAAGGTGCTCATACCTTGTTGAGTCATTCACTGTTCCTCCTCAAGGCGCTAAACTAGGTTGGCATCAAAGGCGCAAGACAACAAGGGAACTCTCCAAGGGGCTCAAACTGACTAGGTTTGCCTTCAACTTCTTCATCCAGGAACCCTCTTCAAAACACTTACTCCTCTAAGGTGCTTTGGTCATTATCCAAGGCGCTTATCTTTTAGATCACATCTCTCTGAAGGTTTTAGGTCTTCTTAAGGCGCTCAACTTCTCTTTGAAGGTACACAAATCTTCCTTGGGCGCTCATCTGGATGGACAAGCTCTAGGCGCTCAAACAGACGGTTTCAAACTCCCCCCTCTGTACTCCATCAAGGTGCTTTCAACATGTAATGTTCTCCCTTAGGCGCCAGGATAACTTGGGCGCTCCAACATCACTCATCAAAGGCGCCAAAATGGACTTCTCCTTGAGGGCGCTAAAGCACACCAAGGCGCTCAAACTACTTCAAGGCGCTCAAAATACCACACCTCACCAAGGCGCATCTGAAGTCTCTAAGGCAATCTCACTTTTTGGTGTTGACTACAAAGTTAAGGGCGCTAGATGGTAGGCGCTCCATCATCCTTCACCAAGGGCGCTGGACTCACTCAGGGCGCTCACTAACTTGCTTCTAAGGGCGCAAAAGGAGGTCTCTAGTCACCAAGGGCGCAAAAGGAGGTCTCTAATCACCCTAGATGCCAGAAATGTTGATGTTTTCATTCTAACTCCAATCTCAAGGGGCTCAATAAACTCCCAAACTCCCTAAAGCGCTCATCATATTTAGTATGCTGACTCAATTGTCTTTACTCATCCTTCCATCTGCAAGGCACTATGATCTTCCAATTTGATCAAGAAACAATTTGATTGAGACTTTATCGTAGGCGTTATTCTCCCCATGATGACCTAGTACACCTTTACTCATGATGAGTCTTCTATGACAATCTAATCCCCTGCATCATTAACATTCAAGACCCTGACAACTTGGAAATGAGACCGCATAATTTAATGCAAAGCATCTAAGCTCAAAAAAAAGAGGGGGTCCCCAATTTAGCGGGGTGATAGTGTGATTTGGTCACAACAAGTCCCCTTCTAAAAAATAAGGATACCTCCTAAAAAATAGGAACTGTGACCAAATCTCCCAAAATGCTCCTGGAGGTCCCCTGATGCCTCCTGGTCAACTCTCAGTCAAACCCTAAAAAATAGGGACCCTTCCTAAAAAGTAGGAAACTATCGCAAACTGTCTGGAATGGCCTGTAAAGCTTCCTGCTAAGCTCCACTGCCCTTGGATTGGTCCCCTAACCACTCTGCTGACCTACGGGAACCCAAATAATAGGCCAACCACTGCACATCCATGTGTCGCCTAGGAAGGGGACATTACAATTTTTTCGTAGGACACTCTAAAGGATTGAAAGTGGATTTTATAAGGTGGAATCCAAGCCCTACCTGGTCGGCCTTGGCGTAGGGTCATGGACTCAACGTCCTGGATATGCACTTGTCCAGACACTATTTCCAGATCCGCCTTAGGAAGAAAGTTATCAAGTTTACAAGGTTTTGGGGACAAAGAGATGATAAAATTCTAAGGAAATTCATGAGTTTGAATGAATCTAAGGCATTGCAAGGTAGAATTCCATGCATCACTTCCCAACCCGCTCTAGCCTGGGCGGCCTCACAAGGTAGTGATGGACAATGTCATCACCAGGAGAATCTTTCCAGACACTCCCTCCAAATCCGCCCAAGGAAGAAAGTTATAAGTTTACAAGGTTTTAAGCACAAGGAGATGATGAAACTCCAAGGAAAGTTCATAAGTTTGAAGGAATCAAAGGCTTTACAAGGTGAAATCCATGCCTCACCTCCAAACCCGCCCTACCTGGGTGGCCTCAAGAGGGAGTCTTGGACTCTGTCATGTCTCACACTGCCCTCTCCACATAGAGCCTCCAAAACTGCCTAGGGATGAAAACAATACAATTTGCAAGTAGAATCAATGAAAATGATGAAGATGAACACTTGGAGGATGAGGTGATCGAGTCTAGAAGGATGAAAAGTTTTCTAAGTGTAAAAATCCAAGGGTCACTCTCAACCCCGCCCTACCTGGGCGGCCTAGAGAGGTGAGCATGGAATCCATGTCTAAGCACTCAAACTACTCCATTCTGACCTTCCAAATCCACCATCTTGCTTCACACCCATGCAGGATCATTCAAGAGGAGGAAAATTGGTGAAAATCACAAGTCTTAAGGTAAAATCCAAACACCATCATCAAAGCCGCTCTTCCTAGGCGCCCTAGACCCCCTGGCATGGAAAATGTGTTGAATCCTTCAAGATCACTCCTTAACTCTTCCCAACAATGATGAATCAACTTGAAAACATGGAAAAAATCACTAAGTCATGCAAACAAAGGAGCAAAGAGCATCAAGATCAAGATGGAGAGTGTTCAAGTTGCAAAATCCATGTTAGCACTCCAAACCCGTCCATCCGAGGCGGATTTCACTAAGGCATATGGACAAAGTCATTAAACATTCCAAAGTGTGCCTTCTAACTTCACTCAACAACACTAAGTCTTGATGGAGTTGAAGAAAGAGTCATCAAAAGAAGGAAAGACATCAAATGAAGTCTAAGTAAGGAAATCCACACACCACTTCCCAGCCCGCCCTTCCTAGGCGGCCTTGACTATCATGCATGGAATTCACATGAAGCATTCTAGACGGACCCTCCAAAACCGCCCAGCAAGGGCGCTCTAGGCATTTGAACATGAAAAACTTGTTAAAAAAACATTAAATTCCTCAAGTAGGCCGACCTGCCTGAAAAAGGCACAACGATTAGTATAAAAGAAGGTTCATTTCTTGCATTTCTTAGCAAATTCAAATCATTTTTCAGTCTGATTTATAACAGAGCAGACCTACAGCAGCAAGGAGGAGCAGAATTTCAAGAGGAAAGGTCAAAAAATTGAAGTGTCCTTTAAGAGTTAATTCTTCCAAATTCTAATTTTGTTCATAAAATCTGATATTTTTTAAGGTATGTTGCTTTTAAAACGCATTGATTTTGTCCCACATGCATGAGGAGATGAGTTAAGTGTTAGGAAAGTCTTTATATCAAGTGTCACATCAGCCTTCTAACACGTATTGTCTTCACTTGTAGGAGGTAGATGATGAACGCCAAGAAAAGACAAGCCTTGATCAAGGGTGACAAGCAAGGAGTCATGCCGGAGACAAAGATCATGTCCAAGTGGAGGAACATAAGCAACACCAACTTGGGCCGCATCGACATGGAGGAGATCAAGAGAGAACTCTACAAGCCAACCCGCTCGAAGGTCATCCATGAGATGCTCTGCAATGGAATCGTCCAAGCCACTTGCTTTCCACCCACTTTGCCAAGTGCCGAGCTTATGTGGGAATGTGCCACTCATTACAATCAAGAGACTAGATGTATCGTGACATCCAATGGAGAAGTCTTAGCTCACTTGAGGAGGGAGGCTATTGCAAAGACGTTCAACATCCCCAATTGTAAGAAGGTCACTATCTACACTCAAGAGCAATCTCAAAGAGTATTTGATAGAGCGACAAGCGACTGTAAGCAGAAGATAAACGCCAATTGGGTAAAGCAACCAAGAAGTCATCACAGCAAGTTGCCAAAGAAGCTTCACAAATCGGATTTTATCACGGAGTTTGGCTACATGGTGATCTTCTTAAACAGAATCATGGGTTGTCAACAGTCATCAACATTCGATGCGTGGATGTTCCTATTCATGCAAGAGATCGTCAAGGGTGAGGTGATGATTGATTGAGCTGGCATCATAAGAAACAACATTCATGAGCAAATGATCAAAGTACAAGAAACAGAGACTTTCTACATGAGCTCATATGTTATCTATATCCTCGAATGTGTGGAAGGTATGCTGGATTGAATTGCGAAGGTGATATAGGATACGGCCCAGGACAACTCAGTGTGTATGATTGCTACCTGCAGTTGCAGCTGAAGTCCATAGCCCATTACAAGCGCGTGAATGATGCATTCTTCATGTTCATCGTGAGGAAGCTACAAGGAGATATGCATAAGAGGTTATCGAAGGATGCAAAGAGGTTGATAGGCAAGTATGGACGATGGTACATCCAATTTCCAAAGTTCACCTACCTGAGGATCCAAGGATTTTCATCTTATCCTTACCGCTTGCTGAGGTATCCTACTAACAAGATGGTACTACTAGAGGTGACGAGGCAACTGCTAGCTTGGGATAAAATTCAAAAAAATAAGAGGAAAGTTGGAGTTAGTTTCCCAATCGGAGTTGGAAAATTGGAAACTTGTCCAACACTGCAAGCTGCACAACATTCAGAGTACGAACTCCAAGCTTACAATCTGGTGCTTCATGATACGAGCCGAGACAACTTTGATCCATTCAACACGATTCGGAAAGCATTTGGAAAAAGGTTTAAGCATAGAGAGCATCAAGAGGATCACTGGGCAGATGCAGTTGATGATGAGGATATTAGAGAAAAGAGATGTTCAAGGATGGCTTGGGACTTGGTGAGGTCTTGTAACATAATGCCTATTCCTGATCAGCTGGAAGAGACTGACAAGTTCTGTGTGCAAAAGTTGTTTGACAAAGAAGGACCTATCACTATCAATTGAGCTGAAAGAGAAGTTGGCCATGATGATTGGATACAGCGAGTCATAACCATCACAAAGAAGTATGCAGACCATCAAGTACAGAAACTCAAGGAAACAAATCAAGATCTCACATATAACTTGATGGGAGGAGACGACTCGCAGCAATCCCAGGATGTAGATGAGAGTGAATCCAACAGTAAACACAACAGTGAGTCTAGTGGGTACAGTGCAAGTTCCAGGGAGGAAGCTCAGCCTAGTAAGAGAAAACAGTTGGATGACTCACGTAGAGAAAGTAGTCGGAAGAAGATGAAGTTAAGTTCACGACCTGAAATTAGTACTTCTTCTAGACAAGAAGAAGGTCCTTCTCAGGATATGAATGTAACATCAATAGTGGAAAATGAAGAAAGAGAAAATCAAGGCGCTCCACAGACATTACATCAAACAAATGTTCGCGAGTCATTAGAATCTACTATGCAAGAGGTTCTAGCTGAGAAAGTTCGTTCAAGCCCCTCCAAAGACCAAGAGGCTGTCACACATGAAACAGACATGCACATTGAAGTGTCTAATGAAGAAGCATCACCATCAGACTTAGAAACTAGAGCTCAAGAAGGTGTTCAAGAAGATCTGTCCGCCTTGCCAGAATGGTTGAGGAAAAGAGTAAAGGAGACTTCAATCATGAAAGTAGCACCCGAGGTTAACATAGAAGAGTTGTTAGGCAGAACAAGGCAAGATAAGGGAAAAGAGAAGGCGACTAGACTCTCCAAGATTACAAGGGATAGTTCTGGATCAAGGAAAGTACATATTGTAGTGCCAAGGGTAGACAAGACAATTGATGATATTATTCCTGAGGACTACGCTGTAACTGTTGTCTCTCAGATTTGCACCCTTGCTGAGTTGTAAAACTTGGCAATCTGGAGAAACATGGGATCTTTCCAGGTCTGTGGGTCACCTGTGTTAGAAAGAACCTCCGGAGAAGGCCGGCTTCCTAGCTGGTAATCACCTAAAATCTACTGGATTTGCAAAGGAAAAACGAGAAGGAATGCTTTTAAAATGAAAGATGAAACTGGAAAAACTTGAAAAGAAGGGTGATTCACCAAAATTGATAAGGTAAAATGAAACTCAGACCTGCATACACTTGGCCACAGACAACAGAAAATAAAACCTGCACAACCTATCACTGTATGTCTGCAAAAGCACTTCACAAAGAGGCCTAATTTGCATTAAAAATCTTTAAAAGGAAGCTAACTTCACAATTTAAAGCCTTATAACACTCTAAGACAGTTTGTAACCTGCATAAACACAGCTTCTGCAGAAAAAGGGTATTGAAAACATAAGACAGTCACAAGGAAATAAATTACCTCACAAATGACCTATTCAAACACTTAATAACACCCAAAATTGAAAGACAAGAAGGCAAAATCTGACTGTCAATGGTATCCAAGGTGTTCTTTGTATTTCATATGCCCAAAGAGTTACAAAAACATACTCAAACTGAGTAGGATTCAGAAAAAATCACTAACTCTAGAATGGATATGGAAAGAACTCCCTACAAAGAGTCAAATGAATGACTATGTACTCTCCAAAAACCGCTGTAATCAGATAAAGATCAGCCCTCTCCATTTTCGTGGATGTCATAAATATCCCCAAAATATCTGTCTAAAGTTCTCCAAAATGGGTTCCCAATGCAGAAATGGTCAAGGCATGCCATCAACTATCAAAGGCCCCTGAAAATGTCTTTGAATGCCTTTAAATGATCTTTAAGGCCATGAAAATAAGTCAAATATGTGCAATAACTCCCCTGCAGTATCATAAATGTCTAATATTTTCCCAATAAATGACATAAATACACATTTTCTGCATTTAATTAACATTTGACTAAGAGGTTTATAATTACACCACCTTAGTTAATGTTTTACAATTCAAAATTATACAAACCTATGCAAAAAATAATGACATTTATGACAATCATTTAATTCCCTGATTTTGCATGATTTAGGGACCAATTAAATGTCGTAAAAAGACGACAAAGTAATCGACAAGACTTACTTTGTCGTTTGCGATAATCTGCTCAATATTGCCTCTTTGCATTTTATTACAAATGATAAGGTAATTCATAAATAATTACTTTGTCATTTGTTTACAACATCTAATCTGTTCCTAAACCATGCAAAAAACGTCATAGAAAACGTCTTCATAACTCCTAGGCAAAAAGACATGACTTCATACATCTGCATCATATTACACGTCACATAGCATCAAAAACGTCTCACAATTCCTAACCATTCATGCGTTCACACATATCTATCATCATGTCCTGAGGTTCAATGCAACACATTTCAAAATAACCCTTATGACTCCCATATACACATCACCATGCCATAGCTTCTACTTCATCCACCTTGTAACTCAACACCAACATGCCTTAGTAAAATACAAGGCACTCGACCTCCTCAAATGTTATAATGTTTCTTGGCTTTGGAAAATAACTAAAGGCAGAAAAAACATAACTCTCGGCCCCATTTGCAATGACTAGGCTTAAAGACTTTCAAAGTCTTCACCACGACACAATAGATAGAAATGATTTTTCGCAACTCATAAGTCAAAAAAGACCATCGATTGGAAATGGTCATTAGGTCTATTCGACCTAAAAGGAGGAAAAAAAACCTAAAAAATCATTTCATTTGCATTTGTTTGTTGGCTGTGAGAACTTGGCCGCCGACATGCCTGTAGGGTTTGAAGGCAAAAATGTCTGAAATTGGGTCGATTTTGAGTGTTGTTTCAGTCGATTTTGAGAGCCAAACGCAGGGTAAGTGATTCTTACTGAGGTTTTGGACTTTTTCTTCTTGATTTGAAAATGATTTTGGGCCTCTGAGGCCGCGAATTTCTTACTGGTTTTGAGTATTTGTTTTTTTGAGTATTTGTGTGAAATAAGCTCAAAGGGTTTCGTTTTTTCCTTGTATCTGCACGTCTCCTTCTGGCTCAAAACGAGCTTGACCCAAGACAAAACTTGAAAAATGCCATTTCTGCTGTTATTTCTTCACTGCATATGCTGAAAGTCTCATTTTCTTCATTGAAGCAGCTATATTCATGTTCTACAAGATGCATTTCTCGGTAAAAAACTACAGATCTAGAAGAAAAGTTTATTTCTGTATAATATGCTTCTGTGCACTTGATATTATCATGCTCTTCCTTCTACTGGTTTTCCTTCTATCCAAATGTTGAAGAAAGCAATCTCTGATAGTTTATCTTCATCTGTACAGGGTATCTTTAAAAGGGCATGCAAGGTTACAATGATTCTATTTTCATTCCTACTACTTTCAATGCTTCCTTGTAGAGTAAACAGTGATAATCATGCTGATGATTGGTGTTTATTGCATTGTATGAAATTCATTCTTGATTGCAAAAGGCTGTGGCAGACCCTCTGAAACTGCTCTCATGACTGTACTTGAGAACTCTGTGTACTAGTAGTTTCTTTTGTTTGTATGACTATATGTAAGACTGAGCTCTATATCACCGTATGGAGTCTTTTGGAGATATTCCTGTAGCCTTTTATAACTAATAGACTACTGTTTTGCATAATAACTATTCTCTGGTTACAGCCATGGCATTTTTTTTTAATTGTCACCTTATATATTATGAAGATCTTTGTGCAGTTCATGACTGGCTTTCTGGTTTGCTCAGTACTGCACTTGAGGTGTGACTGCCCTTTACTCTTTATCACTGTGTGGTCTCTTTTGTTGGGTAGGGTTTATGCAAGCCTTTCTAGATTTCATACCACAAACCTTGACTGACTGCCTGCCCCTTATGATGCTGACAGTCATCTCATGTTATTCTTCACATGACTCTCCTTTTCTATGCTCCAATGCCCTTAGGTTTGGTTGTCAAACTTGTCTTTAAATGGTCCTCAAGGCTTGACAAACCTGCTGCTCCTGAAGTAATCTGCAGTATTCCTATTCAAACCACTCTACTTTATAGGGTTTCATACCTAATACCAAGGTTCCTAGGATTACAAAATCCTGTAGCAATCAGCAGTACAAGTTCATTATCTAAATAGTGCCCTTCACATTCTTTACAAAGACTCCTCCTTCATCACTGTCATGGCTCCTACAAGTGCCTTAACATGCCTCTATACAGTCTTTAGATGACTGTCTTCAACAGTGTGACTGTTTCTTTGTTTGACAAGTGACTGATCCATTAGAATAAGTGACAATTATCAGACAGTTGTTTATCTACTGCTGATATATCTGCTGCTCAAAACAATTGTCACTACTCCTTATGCTGATATACACTTTCATATGCAAGATTATTCCTCGGACCACTTTTGATGACCGTGCCTTGTTCTCTTCAAGATAAGTGACAACTTTTTGACATGTTTGACTGTTTCCTTATCAATTTTGTGAGCCTCTGAATTCATCATCTCTTTATCCAAACTCAGAAACCCTCATTCATGTCTGTGATACTCTATCCACTGCTTCTTCAACAAAAGATTGAACAAATATGCTTCTTGACAGTACTCTTTCGGTTTCATGCATTTTCCTCATGACTGTTATCTCCCTTAAAGCATCTGCATCATTGACACTGTATTCTCTTCTCATTGGTCTCCTGTCCTCATGAATGTTACCGAACCATGACTGATCTTTGGCTCTTTTTAGGATCACTGTGCTTCAATAGTCTACTGCTTCTCTTTGACTTTATTCAAACCCTTTGTTCATGTACAAATAGGCACCACAAACCTTTATCGTGTGGCTCTCTTTTATCCATGTTTCTCTTTATGTGGTCAACTACTGTTCCCGATTGTGACTGCTGCTACAAAACCTACTGCCATCTTGAACTGATTGTCACAATCAACTTCATGGTCACTATCCTCCATTGTGTTTGGTCATGCAAACAACCTCATACTTCTCACAGGCTCTATTTTCCTAAAAGCACTGTCTAGGGTCTACATGCTATCATGTGATTGTTTCTATGCCACGAACTTGTTGACTGTGACTTTTTCATACACAGTATTGACTGCTCTCAGCTGCTTTATCATTCTTTAAAGGTCTGCTTCCTCATGAATATTGCCCTGTCTCTTATATTATTTTCTCCTTCTGTTGCTTCACTATTTTATGTTGTGTAAACCTCACCATTGTTTAGTGTTGTTCCTTCCTTCTCAAACTGTTTTGCTGACTGTTAACTCACAAACCCTTCCAATGTCTTTTATGACTGTTATTCAAGGACTGCTTGTATGGATGTAAGTGCAGACATGAAGCTATTGTCCTCTAAGTTCAGGTTGAACCCTTATGCATAATGACTTTAGAAACTCTATCATAGGTCTTCTAATCTATCCCCTCTCTTTTATCCATGTTTCTCTGTATGTTCAACATTGTCCTCATGAAGCTTCTTACATACCTTTATAGTTTGCTGCTACTCCACAGATTGTTTGATGTCCTCTTGCTGGCTATCTGCTATGACTGTTTTAGAAACAATAGTCTATATGAATGTATATTCTGTACTGTGAAGAGACTCTTCATAGCAGCTAGGCTTCAAAGGCTTAGAATGCTACTTCAATGCTGACAGTACCCCTACAAGGTGCCTTTAAGATAACTACTTTTTGACATCCATAGTATGCTATTACAGTCTTCACATGACTATCTTTCAAGACTGGCCTTGTTGTACTCGATGAATATACATGAAATGTTCTATAATGGCTATGAGCTGGGCTCAACCCTTGTGGGAGCCACATTTTTCTCCACTCATAATGTAATCTGATGAATCAAACAGAAACATAATTACACCTGTATCTACACATGAAGCAAACATGTTAAGAAAAACAAGGACTTGCAGTCGATATACTTGATTTGTCTTTTCAAAAGTTTTTGTGACACTAACTGGTTTACTGCATCTGAAAAAACAAATTGTATATTTATAGATGTATATCATATGATGTATGATGCCTCGTCATTGCTTTAACATCAGATTTTCCAAATTTTTTATGCAGATAACTAGGGATAGCAAGGAGACAGCAGCTGAATGCGGGACACGCAGACAATATAGGACGACACAAGACACGGCAACAGCATGAAAGCTCGTCATTCAGGCAATGACGAGTCACCCTATCTCATATGCATATTCGTCTTTTAGTTCTTTTATAAATGTATAGTTTGTCTTTTTCATTTTGCAATGAAACAGTTAATCTCACGGCTTGTGTGAGACCTTATACACTTATTTTTTCAATACAAATCGCTGTCTTTTAAAAGATTTGTACAATCTCTTAAGTCTGAAATTCATCTGAATGCAACAATACAATGTAAATCTTAATTTGTATCAAATATGTACATGGATATAATGCAGCAGAAATAAATGTACCTTTTCCTCTTTCAAAAATTGAAAAGCTCTACCTGATTGAGCTAGTAGTGAAATTTAGGTAACAGTAACCACTATGGATTTGGGACCAGCAACAGAAGAACAAGAGTTTGAAGAATTGGAGGAATCAATTTCAGTTGTCAAAGAAAGATTGAGGCGTGAAAAGGAAAAAGGAAGTCGATTGGAGAAAGAAAATCTAGCCTTCAAACAATATATTCAGCAATTGATGAATCCAATTCGGCAGCGTGAAGGGACGTCTACTCCACCTCCCATGCTTTCACAAGAATCCATTGTTCATCTAGAAGGTATGAGATCACAATCTCAAGAAGTGAAAAGTTGGATAGGGAGAGTTAAGGACAAAACAGATGCATTTATTGAAGAACTTGTCCAGAAATATGAAAACATTGCTCAGCTATTATAAAGGCTTCAAGCAGTTTCAGCAGCATGTTCCAAATTTATTCCTGAAGCACTGAACTTAGCATGTTCCAAATTTGATGATATCATGAGAGATTACATGCCTATTTGCAAGATTTGATGAATACTCCACTGTCAGTGTTGATAGGAGTGGTTGAAGAAGGTTCATCATACAATTTCTCTACTTGGTACTTCACTATGCATATAAGGGGGCAGATTCTTGACAAGGTTAAAGTGGATTGTGTTCGAGTAGATAGTGTACTCCAAAGGGCTCATAATAAGATAATTGGTGTGATTGATATTAGAATAATATCTTTCTATTTATGTTATTAATGGTCATCCAGTAGTTTCTAACTTCGTCTTGTGTTAACGATTGTTTCTTTTCAGAAACATCGTCCTTGTAACTCTATTTAAGGAGCCTTCGTCTCCTCTGTATAATGAACAACATCGATTCTTTGTAATATGGTATCAAAGCGGCTCCCTTCTCGGGGCCTTTCCGAAGGTCGTGAGATTTGATGGTATCTTTGTGAGCTCGTGTTTATTAAACTCTGGAGGTCGACTCACATTCTGGACATTTCTGGAGGCAGTTTTTTGGTGCCGTTTGGTAAAAAGATCGTTGCTTTGGTGGTATTGGCTCACGATTTACAGGGTCGCGATCTATTCTGTGGTCGCAGATTTCTTTTTGCTCGTGATCTTTCTGAGGCGCTCAACCATCATGCCATTTCCTATTGCATATGGGTCGCGTTTTTTTTGCTGAGTCGCGTTTTATTCCATCACTGGTGTATGGTCTTCGGCGGGCATCCTCTTTTCTGCAAAATCGTGACGGGTTTTTGAAGTTTTCTGTGCTCGCGCGACTGTGAAGATGTTTTCGTCTCTTGTTCTCACTGCGTGAAGGGTTCATTTCTCTGCAACGCTCTGTTTGTTCCTCTACGACACCCGCATTTTTTTTTTGTTGTTGCTTAGGAAAAATCGTGGCGGCTTCTTCTCTGTAAATCCCGCACGATTTACAATTCTTTTCCTACAACGAACGGCGTCATTTTCTGTGACCCTCGCCTCTGCTTATGAGCTAGGGTTTTGTAAATCGATGTTTTTGGGTTTTCATAATTTTTTCCTTAAAAATTCTGGGTTTTAATAATTTTGTCCTCAAAAATTATTTGGTGGGTTTTTAATAATTGTCCCTGAAAAAAAAAAAAAAAATCTGCTTGGAGGGTTTTAATAATTTTTTCATGTTTGGTTTTCTGATTTTTTTGCCTGAAAAAATCATGGGAGGGTTTATAATTTTTTCCTCAAATATTAAGGGTTTGCTCGTATATGCCCTAGTCAAGGTTTTCGCAGTTCGGGAGGGCTCTCTGGTTTCTGGACAGGTTTTACTGTTTTTTTCCTTAAAAATGATGATTTGTATTCTGATCTGTGTCTTAGATTTTGTGTCTGGTTTTGATCAATTTTTCACCTTAAAAATCGTGTCCGATTTTGATCGATTTTTCCTCAAAAATCGTACTTTGTTGCAGTATGTTTTGGTTGCACCTGGAGTTGCTGGGGTGAACATCTGCACAGCTGACTTCTTGCAGTCTATTTTGGAGTGTCATGCTCATCTGCAAAAGTTTGGAGGGTTTGCCGATTTTTCCTCAAAATCGCGGCAGCTGTTCTCGGTGTGTCTCTGGTTACAAGGAGGGATAGTTCTCCAACATCAGGTTGGACAGTTGTTGTTTTTGGTTTTTTTTCAGAAGTTCTGTAGTTTCTGGGATGGTTGGTGGCCGATTCATCTCAAGTGGCAGAGTCAGTGGCAGGCTCTTGTCTTTTGTTGCAGAAGTGTTCTGAGGAGGCAACCTTCTCTGTTATCTCTTTGGGTAGTTAGAATGATGACCATTAAGGGAGGGTATTAGAATAATATCTTTCTATTTATGTTATTAATGGTCATCCAGTAGTTTGTAACTTCGTCTTGTGTTAACGATTGTTTATTTTTAGAAACATCGTCCTTGTAACTCTATTTAAGGAGCCTTCCTCTCCTCTGTATAATGAACAACATCGATTCTTTGTAATAATTGATGATATGTGTGATCTCTCAGGAGAGGTTGAGGTTTATGATGTGAAGAATTACATACACTCACACTACTTTGACACTTCTCACTTCATCTTTGGTGAGCAGTTGGACAACATCTACTCCTTGATCTCATTCATTGGTGCAAAGCAGGTTGGTTTAGTTGAGTGGGAGAAGACACTTGACGAGCATACACAAGATGTGATGATGGCAAAAGGAACCATTCAGAATGCGCCAAGTGTACTAGTTGAGGACATGGCGAAGGTTGTTCCAAAATTTGTGGCATTGGTCAAGAAGGATAAACATAAGAAAGAAATGCCACGTGGGTAGTCCACATAGGTGCTAAGGTGTCACCTTGGGAAACGTGCCTTTATTGCTTCTTGTATATCTCTAAAAATAGAAAGTTGTTGTAACCACCTCTGATGTGGCATGATCTCGGCCATTGAATCCAATTTGATCTTGGCCGTTCATTGTATTTTGAGGTCTATATAAACCTCATTCCTCTTCATTTTGTATATGAGTTTTGAGCTAATTAGAGTTGTTGCTATGACTTTGCTGAGATTAATACATATTCATTGTTGAGCTATTCATGGTGATATTGTGTTCTCTTTGCAAGTTGCATGGTTACCAAGTACTCACTCACATTAGATGTTTTAACTTAGTTTATTCCTTTAAAGTTTGTTAGTTTTAGTTCATGGAAGTCGTTGTCTTTCAATTTATTGGTGAAATCTCTATATGTTCATACCTTTTATGATTTGTCGCTGGCAAGTTATAGTGTAAGGTTAGACTGAACTCATTACAAGCCTCACTTTGATTGCCCATAAAGCAATTTGAAAACCTTTCGCTTACCCTTAGAAGATTGCATCACCTTTGTGGAGTTGTCTCATGGCGAAGCAAAGCGTGGTTGAGATTTCTATGAATTGATGATAATAGCTTACACCTAGATTAGAAATTCTTCCTAAACCCTCATCTTTTGTACTTTTTTTTTTTTAAAAACATCGTTAGAAGTAGGATCAAGAGCTGTACAGTCATGTCATAAGTTTATCATAGCGTGTAGCTTTGAAGCAAGTGTTATCTCCTGTGTGAGTGTAAACGGTATTTTCCTGCCGTTGAACAGTGAGTGTAAGTCCTTTTGTTGAAACAGCAAGACACATCTTTGCCACGAGTTATCCTCATTTGTCAAAGTGAAAGAAGATATTTAGGAACCTTGGAGTCCAGTCATTTGATCATTTTGGAGCAACTTTTCAAGAGAGGATAAAATACGTAAGTATTTTATGCTGCGTTGTTCGTGCAAGGAAAACACATCAACACTTCCTTGATAGTGAAATCTGACAGAGGTCTTGTAACACAGGTATTGTAGCAGATGACACTGATCTTCACACTTTGCTGACAGTGATATACTGTAAGTAAATCTTTGTTATTCATGCCAAAAGTGGAATTGCTTCATGTTTCAATATGATTATTGATGTGCCTCAAGTTAGTAGCAGGTTGATGGTGTTTCAGAAGTGCATCTCAATGAGTTTAATTAGACCACAGTAATGGTGCTCATCTATTATGCTCATATCAGAAGTGTTTGTGATGTGTTGGTTGATGTCAACAATTGTTGTCAGAGAATCATGTTAGGGTTGATCATCTTGTCAAGGTCATCCACTTTGCTTCTAGTGTTCTTGATTCAGGAGGTCTGCTTTAGTACAGTCAGTGCAAAGATAGGACAGTGATTCCTTAGTAAGTGAAGGACAAGAGTTGTTGTATTAAGAAATGAGTTGTTGTTGTTGTATTAAGCCTGTGATGAGTTTGTGACTGTCTTTGAACAGTCATTGTCATGATACTATTGCGTGCTGTCTTTAATAGTTATTACAATGCAGTTACAGTGCAGTGCAAGGACAGATTTGTTTTGCTGTATACAATGATAATATGACAGTGTATACAGAGCAGATGTGTTTGGTCTTTTACAGGGGAAGTTTGTTGTTTGGATGCTTGATACACATAAAATAGATTCGTTGAAAGACTTTAGAAATCTTCAAGGAACTGCAGTTGGTAGGTCTAAATCAGACTCTCAAAGAAATGTGGTATAATGGGGGAGCATGTGGTTCATTTTAGTCATAATGAGTTGCAGAGAGAATCTCAGTATTGCAAATGACAGGTTTCTTCTTCTCAAGTTTCATGATAGAATTCAACATTATGGTGCTTGTGTTTCATGCTTCCTGACAGTGACATGACAGTATGCTTCATAACAGTGCTGACAGTGTTTTTTGTAGATAGTGTTTTGATACATGCTAGTATATATGATAAGTAGCAGAACTTTTGTGATAGGCACATGTGTCATGATTCAAATGTTGAAAGCATTACTAGTGTTACCTCAGTGTTTTAAGTACTTATCTGCAGGGGGGGTGATGCTCCAAGAGCCCTTTGTCATTTATGTCAAAGGGAGAGAAAGCAATTTGGTTTTGCCATCAATGACAAAGGGGGAGATTGTTGTGTTTTGTCATTGATGTCAAAGGGCTCAGTGTGGTAAGATATGCAAATGTGGCAAGATATGCTCCTATTGATCAGGATGGATACTCATGCTCTTGGTGTTCATATCGGTGGATGATGATCATTGGTGTAATGGCTCATGCTCTTGGTGTTCATCATGCTCATGTTGTAGTTCACATCATGCCTAATAAGGTCAGAACAGGTTGTCAAGATCAGATGTGATGATATTCATACTATGATTCAATACTTGAGGATCAAGGTTTCCAGGTTATGATAGTGGGCTGTGTTTGAGTTGATGTCTTCATTGTGGAGTTCATTTGGTGTCCATGTTGATGCTATGATGTTAATAAGGTGTTTGTTGTCAAAGAACCATAGTCTTGGTGATTCATGGTGTTCAGGATGCTTTCATGTTATCATCAGGATGCTTTCACTTCAAGATACCTTCATGTGGAGATTAGGAGTTTCTTCATGCTTCATATTATGTTTCAAATGCTTCAGATCCATATCTTTATGTTTGATAGTGTATCATTATGTTGGTGATATGTCATGATTGCTTATAAGAAGTGTTAGAGCTCATGTTTGTAATCAAGACCTCATCTCTCATGCTTCATAAACATGATGTTATAGTGTTATGTTTTTCATCCATCTTTCATAAGGGTTTATGATAATCCAGTGGCAGGTTGAGATCAAACAAGAATCATCAAAGGAGGTATTCTTCATATGTTTCATATCGTCAAAGGGTCAAAGGCATCAAAGATGTCATTCTTCATATGTTTCATATAAGGAATTGGATCTTCATTATACTTTATGATTCCTGGTGGTAAGATACATGAATTTTGGTGACATGTGATGCAGATATGTTGTTTTGATCAGAGATCCTAAAACCCTAATTTCATGTCTAAAACCCTAAGCAAGTATCCTATAGAAACCATCATTGCTTAAGTTACCTTTTTGTTTTAAAATGACGATGAATTCTTTTTGTAGGTTAAGTCACTTAAAATGACTTACTAAAGGGTCTTTAAGTCGTTCTACAACCGGCCCCATTGCCTTGTATAACCTGTGCTCCCGGTTTGTTCTTAACCCATCGGGCGGTAAAGTCAAATCTACGGTGTGTTGATGCGAGTTTTGTGACTACAACAAACATTAGAATAAAACACAAAGTATTCTATCCTCTCTTGAATAAAGCTTCTCAGACGTTGAACTACGTGATCGAATGAGACTGCTCCAAGGTTCCTTTTGTGTCAGGTCTTGACTGGTGTGGGACAGACTCAGTGAAATGATGTGATTTGCTGGTAATCACGAGGGGGACTTACGTAAGATTGCTCCTTCATGGTCATGGAATTCACTCCTGGGACTCGGACTTGGATTTGCGAGTGAATGGAACTCCTTCACAGATGGACAACTTGGAATTCCAAAGTTCTATTCTTGAAGAGGCGGATGATTTGGCAATGAGGCTCTGGAAAACTAATCCTAACGAAGATCTAAAAGAAAATGCAAAAGATGAGGTAAGGGTTCAGGAGTCTAACTAATCGATGGAAGAAGACTACTGCTGAGGATAGAAACTGGAACCAGTTCTTTGCTTCATCATGAGACAACAGCTAGGCAGGGACGGTGCTATCGTCTGAGGGGAAGTAAGGATTTTCAAATTGCTCCAGCAAGGGACATGGAATTGATCATGCAGAACAGTCGAAGTTAGACTTGGAATTAGTTCAGGCTAACCATGCACGATGATTTGCAGGCCACAGATCACCAATGGTATGAACAAACAGATTCAATCATTCAACAGTAATAATCTCCATCATTCTAACTAATAAAAAGCTTTGAAAGAAAAAAAAAGAAATGAAACAACTTAAATCTTGGAGCTTATGATTTGCTTCAAAGAAGTCAGAAAACCATGCCACAATCCAAAGAATATCAAGAACGCCAATCTTCAATGTCCATGTATTGATTTGGGAATGTCTTACAACAACTTTACTGATTCTTCAAAGTTCCTTGCTCTAGAAATGGAGTGTAACAGAAATGAACAGCTAACTAACTACTTGCTCTAAGAGTATCAGAATAATAGAAATGAGAAAAAGAGAAGGTCCTTTCAAATGAGACCTCTCAGCCTTTATATAGGCAACCAAAATACATTAGGGCAAACAAAGGAAATCAGATTTCCTTGGAATGAGTGCAATGGGTCAAAAACCCTAGAAAAGTAGGTGGGGTCATCAGATTCCACATATAGGTGACTGCCCCCTGTCCTGGTCGTCAGATGGTGAAGGGGTGACCGCCAACTGTCCTGGGTGCCACCTGCCTAGGACTCCTGGATAGGACTGTCCTACCTATCTGGAACTTCCTCCTGCTCCCTAGTCTCTGCCTCCAGGAACTTGGTCAGGACAACTTCCAACTCCTCCATGGGAATACTAGGCATGTTTTCAATCCAGAACTCCATGACAAATGCGGTGGTGGTGCAGGTGACAAGGATATTTTCCCAATCTTCCTTCAGCTCCTGGATACTGTTAATGAGGATCAAAAATGAGGATGCATCCTCAAGATGGGATTCCTCAGTAGGATAAGTTGCCTTGAAGTATATGCTCCGCATCTTGCCTTTCAACTCCTCCAAGTCAATGACTCCATCTGGTGCTACATCCAGATCAAACCAGGTCTCCAATGATACAAAGGATTTTGTCCTGGATCTCCTTCAACATGGCGTGGGCCCAGGAAGTGTCACCTTCAATCTTCTCCAAGTTATCTCTCTTCATGAGCAAGGCGGAATACCAGCTGAGGAAGTCATATACTGAATTTGCATGTATTACCTTGTTCTTGATCAATTCTAGCTGTGGAGTGTTCATCAGTGCCTTCAGTCTAGGGATAGTTTCCTCTCGGACGACCATGAACCGCTGACATGTATCCAGAATTGCATGAATCCTATCCATGAGTGTTGTAACTCTGCCGTTCACTTGGACGAGGTCCTCTATGAATTTATGGGATCTATCCGAGACCTTCCCTATCCAACCCTTTGCCGTGTGGCCGGCTGTCCTCAAAACTTCAACCTCAGCTAATGAATCCTTAGTTATGCCTAGAGGTTGGGACGTTGCTCCTTGGGCGGACTGCAATGGGCCCATGAGCTGCTGGATGCGCTGCCGTAGTTCCTCATTCTCTTGCTTCAACTGGTTATTCTTTTCTTCTTCTTTCCTTAACCTTTCTCGGATGGCGGCAACAAAATCCTCCAATTCCTCCATTTCCTGATCCTTCATGGTTGGTCCAAGGTCGACCTTCAAGATGTCAAAGTCATCCAGACTGATGTCTTCCTTCGCCTCGGTTATCCTAGGAATTGCCACCTCTACTCGGTGGGATCCGGATTCATCTCTTGTAATCCTGGAAAACTTCTTTGCCTTATTTGGATCTGCGAACTTCCCTATCCTGGCCAGAAAATCACCAAGTACGGTGGAAGGATTATTCTTCCTGATTGTCTTCTTCCACAACTTGTCCTGTAACCAATTGGGTTTTGCGGACGGCATGACTTCCTTCTGTGGTTCCTGTGGATCCTGACCAATCTGTGGTGTGGATGTCGGTACTTCGCCGGAATTGAACTCCTCATTGAGGAATTCCAAATCAGGGTGATGGAGCATGTCCTCAAGTCGGACCTCCCTTGGATTTTGCGATGGAGGGTTAGGCTGATTTCCCACCATCAGGCTGGGTGTTCGTTCCCTGGTGGAATCCATGGACTCATTATCTTCCTGATCATCTTGCTCATTTGGGACCACCTCCTCCTCCATGGGTCCCTTACCTTTAACTGTTTGCACATCTTCAAAAAGATCCACCTCCCGGACGGAAGAAGTGCTGGCAGAGTGAGGTCTGGACGCATTCTGTTCCTCCCGGTCAGGCCTACCGATAAGTTCCTTCCGAGCCTTCACTCTCTTCGCCGGTGGATCTTCCGCTGTCCTGTTCCTTCACAGGAGTGTCCTCGGTCATATCCTCTTCGGAGGACTGAGAATCCAAGTCCCCCATCAGGCCATAAGTCGAGCGGATACCTCTTTTGTGCAATTTCTTTGTCTGTTGGCCTATCCATCTCTGTGTTATCGTCAGCACGGGTGCCATTAGATCATCCAAGTGGGTGACCTCTGGATCGGACCAAATCAAGAGTGGAAGAGGCTTATCTCTCTCCTGTTCGAAGAATGGCTAGACTTGCCTTCCATCCTCCTTGACTTGATCCGGGATTGAAAAGAATCCGGTAGCCCTGATCATATCAACTAAAAGTCGGGAACATGTCCTGCGTACTTCGAAGTCATCCTCAGCGTTTGCCCAGTGGTCCTCCAGGTGTACTTTATGTCTATGCCTCCTTCCACATGCTACCCGGGTGGTATTGTACGGGTCAAAGTTCTCCCGCAAGGAATGAGTCACCAGGTTATAGAACTGCAGCTCTTCTTCGGATCTTTCGACGGCTTGCAGAGGTGGGCATGCATCGACCGCACCTTCCATCTCAACTGGATAGGTTACCCCGGCCTTCTTCTTCTTCTAAACTTTGTCATATGCCGAGAGTTGCCTTGTCAATTCCAACAAGACCATCTTGTCCGACGGATATCTTGGCAGTCTATATGGATAGCTGGAGAATCCCTAAACCCTGATGTATGTGAACTTTGGGAATTGGATGAACCAGGAACCATAAGTTATGATCAGCCGCTTGGCTTCAGGTGATAACCTTTGGTGAATGCCTCCTTGGAGGGTCCTTGTAATGTGCATGGCGAATGCGTCATTGAACCTCCGGAAATGGTTTATGTTCTGGAGATGGAGCTGGGTGTAGCAGTTGTAGACCTTGACTTGCCCTTCTTGATTGCCAATACGTCCCTTCCATGACAGTCCTCGATACTTGTTGTTCCTTGCCAGCATATAGATCACATAGGAACTCATGTAAAAGGTCTTCGATTCCTTCAGGTTTTGGAATTGTGCATCAATACTGTCACTGAGGAGTTGAGCCCAATCAATCATCTTTGTCCCAGCGATGACTTCCTTGATGTAGTAGAACATCCATGGCTCGAAGGTAGAGGACTGCTGACTTCCCATGATCCTGTTCAGCATGACGATGAGGTCTCCATGCTCTTGCTTGAAGTCGGATTTGAGAAGTGTCCTTGGCAACTTGGAATGGTGAGGCCTTTTCTTCTGCATCCATGTCTTGTTGATGATCCCGAAACAGGTTGTCGGGTCGGCTTGGAACATTTCGGCTGACTCCTCCTGGCTTGTGAACTCGATGGGACTATAGACAGGTATGTTGAAAGCTTCCGCAATCTTTTCCTTGGTGAAATAGGCCACCACTGTGTTGTTGCGATTGATGACCATCCTTCGTTCTGGATCATAGTGCATGAAACATTCCACGATCAGCTCGGGACAAGGAATGGTGGGTGGGAAGCATGCGGCAGCGACAACTCCATTCCGGACGATCTTGGCTGCAAGCAAGGATGGAGGATGTCCATCCATTCCATACATTCGCTTCCCAATTTCTTCCATGACTGAAGGATAGATGTTGGTGTCCCCGACGTTTGCCCATTTCGAGGTGATTCTGGACTGTGGGAGTGTTCCCTTGAAGGCAGCCTTCATCTGAGTTTGTCTTGAGGAGCCCGCCTTGGCACTTGCCATTCACCTGTGGAGTCAAGGAAAGAAATAGCAAAGTATGAGTTTTTCAAAGGGGTAAGGATAGAGGTGAGACAGGGGTTTTATTCCCACACATGGGACGTTAGTACAATAGTTTTATGCATGTGCGACTAAAATCATGAATTTTCAAGTACATAGGAAGGACAAAATAACAATATTCTAAGTAAGAAGAATCCCTCCTATGCATTTACATACCTCTCCTTGCACAAGGAACTTTTGACCTTTAGTGGAATCTCTGATTTTTTGATGGATTTCTGACCTTCCAATGGATTTTCTGATTTTTATGCAGGAATTTCTGAGTTTTAATGGGTCTTCCAACAAGAAATCTGCCCTAGGAATATTCAGAAATATGAGTCTTGGTGAAGAACTTACCTTGGAATGGAGGAGTTTTGCCTTGGAGAATGAATTTCTGCCTTTGGAAGATGAATTTCTGCTCTTGGAAAGTTCAGAAATCTGCTTTAAACCTACAGAAATTTCTGCCCTAATGAAGAATTTGGCCTTGGAAATGGCAAAATCTGGAATCCTCCTTGGATAAATTTGTCCTTCACTTGATGAAATCTGTCCTTGGAATGTAATTTCTTCTCTTGAAAGGTATATTTCTGCTCTGGATTTGAATTAGAATGATTAAAATGACTTGAGCGCCCCCTTTATATAGGTAACTTGACCTCCTTTGCCACTTGGCCGACCTAGGTTGGAGGAAGAGAAATTTAGCCGCCAAACTTTATCACTGGCCGATTTAGTTTTTTGTTCTTTTCTCCTTTGTCGGTGGTCAGGGATTTTGGTAAGTCGGGGAATTTCCAATGTCGGGATCTCCTGATGTCGGGGATTTTCCAATGTCGGGGATTTTGGTAAGTCAGGGAATTCCTGATGTCCTGGATTTTCTCCCTTGGAGTGATTCCGGAATTTTTTGTCAAAATCTGGCTAAGTCCTGGAATGTTGCCTCCTTGAAACCTCATTTAGATGGAAGTGTTGCAATTTTGCATTTTATGAACAGGAATCCACTCAAGTTGAATCTTTTGGAAGCAATTGGAATCTATCTGGCATGCCTTCCTACAGGTCTTGGAGTCCGGTTACATCTTCAGGCTGGGTTAGGAGGGTCACTCTACAGGATTTCATTAAGGTTAACATTGCATTCTGGACAGGAGCTATCTGTGGAGGAACTGGAGAAAACTGTCCAAGAGCGCAAAATTCCATAGGTGCACGATTTGCGCCCAAGGACAAAAACAGTCCTGGAGCGCACATTCCTACTAGTTAGGGATTTTGCGCCCAAGGACAAAAACTGTCCTGGAGCGCACATTTCAACATGTCAGGGATTTTGCGCCCAAGGACAAAAATTGTCCTGGAGCGCACATTTCAGTAAGTCGGGGATTTTGTGCCCAAGGACAAAAACTATCCTGGAGCGCACATTTTAGTAAGTCAGGGATTTTGCGCCCAAGGACAAAAAATTGTCCTGGAGCGCACATTTCAGTAAGTCAGGGATTTTGCGCCCAGGGACAAAAACTGTCCTGGAGCGCACATTTTAGTACCAACAGGATTTTGCGCTTTTGACCCAGCCTGTCCATTTCCCTGGATTTTAGCTAAGGACTTATCTTTTCTTCAGTTTTGAGTGGGATTTCAGTTTTGCAGCAGGTACACTTTTAGCTATTTTACGGAGGTTCAGTTATCGACACGGAATCCGAAACACGGGGCTTTCGTTTCTTCCGTCTTTCGTTTCTTCCATCCCCTCAAGGAATCTCATTTCCTTGGTGAAAGATAGAGCTCATTTCTTCCATCCTTCATTTCTTCCATCTTTCGTTTCTTCCATCTTTTGTTTCTTCCATCTTTCATTTCTTCCATCTTTCGTTTCTTCCATCGTTCATTTCTTCCATCTTTCATTTCTTCCATCTCTCATTTCTTCCATCCCCTCAAGGAATCTCCTATTTCCATGGCGGGATACAGAGTTGGTGAACTCGGAGTCTTAGGAAGGTTCAATGGCGACATGGATTCGGAATACGGAGCTTGTTTCTTCCATCCCTCTTAAGGAATCTCCTATTTCCATGGTGAAGTACCGAGTTCTGAAGCCAGACTGTGAATTCCTTGATTCAAGCATCCGCAGAGGAGTCAAGGAATGATTTTCAAGCCAACTGCATTGACTGGATAGGTCAGGAGGCAGAACTGGACACTTCCAGTACTAGGGCGCAAAATCCAATAGGTACTGGATTTTGCGACTAGGACTAGAAGTGTCCAGGGTGCATAATCCAATACCTGCTGGATTATGCGACCAGGGATAAGTTTCTTCCCTGAGTGCATTACTGGATTTTGCGACTAGGACTAGAAGTGTCCACGGTGCATAATCCAATACCTGCTGGATTATGCGACCAGGGATAAGTTTCTTCCCTAAGTGCATATTCCAGCAGGTACTGGAATATGCGACCAGGAATGTTCCTGTTGCATTTCCAGCCTTCTAGAAAGGTACCTTAAACACTGATTGTTGTTTTGAAATTTGCCCTAGGAATTTGAATACCCTGTTGATTTGAGAATCTTCCGAGTTACGATCTGAGATTGAGTGTCGGACTGGGATCAGAAGGATATCCCCTGGATTGAACTTCTGGACTGGAGCTATCGGGCTGGGAACTGAGTTCCACGGTGGAAAGATGAACATGCCAAGAAGTGGCAATCCGTTTTGAGTTCCGGGCCTGGTCGGGATGAGAACATGGATAAACCTTGGAATAGGATTCCGGGCAGGAATTCCTTGAACAAGACTCCAGGATAGGCACTTCCGGACAAGACTCTGGATTGGACCTCCGGGCTGGATTCTTGGACTGGAGTCCAAGAATGACTTCCTGAGTGGGACATGCAGTCTTGGAACAAGACTAGAATTGAGTTTCATGTCAGAGAGGGACTAGGTTCATTTCTTGAGGATGGAAAAACAAAACCCCTCCCTGAGGATGGAAAAACAAAACCCTTCCCTGAGGATGGAAAAACAAAATCCTTCCCTGAGGATAGTCCGGAACGGGCAGTTAGGGTTCCAGGCCTATGCAGGAGGAAATTTATATGTTCACTTCTCTTTCTTACCGGTGAGCCAGCCTAAGCCATTGACATTATCTGAGTTGCGAAAACATTGCCGAATCACAGTATGAGATTGGAGCAAGGATCCAGACAAGTCAAAAAAAAGAGGGGGACCCAATTTACAATTGGGGTTGATGTTGTAAGAGGTCACAACACGATGGAGGTTTAATTAGACAAGCCCGCATTATGGAAGATCAACGATATGAATTTAAATGAATTTCAAATCCCAACAGTTCGTCGGCACAATTAAGTTTGACGGGCAGGCTCTTCAACTTCATTCGAGTATGTAACTAACTCAAAGGGCCAGGAAATTTGATTGCTTGATTTGTATGATCTATTATGGCATGAGACTTGTTCTGGGTGATTACAGAGATACATACCTATATAGCAGTATGCGTTAGGGGATATATTGACATAGTTTCTTATCCAGAGATATAATGTTTTAGGAAGGTAGATAAGGGCATACCAAATGGAGGGGTCGAGGAGATGAATGAAGAATGTAGAGTCAGATTGATCAATTATCTTTTTGCAGATGTCTGAGGAGGTCAAGGAGTACAGTATCTGTCTCTATTACATTAATGTATTTGGAGTATTTGTTATGCAAACCTTGTAAAGGAAAGATGGATTAGTTAGGGTTTGTAATGTAGCGCAGATGCTTGTTTGATTAGTTCATGATAATGTTGATACCCTTGGAGACTCTTGTGAATGAGATTTGTTTGCAGAACTGCATCATGACATCATTGTGGTCAGTAGTTCATCTTCTCTGTACTATTCTTTTGTAATCTTGATAAGGGAGACATAACATATGTGATAGGTTTTGTTTGTAGAGAGATTTGTATACAAGGAGGGATAAGGGTTTGTATGAGCATTGGGGTTATATATGTTATTGCATTATAAAGAATCAGGGTAACCCCCTAAATCATGTTTTCTTTCTTTCTTGTGTTCCTAATTGCCAGTGAGGCAATTGTATTTGCCAGTGAGGCTTGTATCCAGTGAGGATTCTGCCAATGGGGCATTTGTACTTGTCAGTGAGACATTTTGGTTAAGCCCGTGAGGCATTTTTAGAGTGGTTTTTCATTCCTATGAGGGTTTTCCACTCATCAAATTAGGTGTTATGTTTCTTGTTTGTCTCCATGTGTTCATGTGTCCTAATGCTCTTATGATTGACTAAAGGTCTTGTTCATTCTACTAGTCCTTATGCTTGTTTGAATCCTTGATGTCTTTCTCATGTTTAAAAGGTGCAAAAAGTTGTTAAGTTTTCTAGACCACTGATTCACCCCCCCCCCCTCAGTGGTCCTGTACTCCAACACATTCTTGTCATTATCTGTGTCTTCTTTCCTATGTCAGAATTTGATACAGTAATGGTCTCTTGGTGGATTGATTGTATAATCATCAGGTTTTATTCATTCCTACGTTTGGATAGGATTTAGTGATCTTTATCTGTAGTTTTTTTTGTTCTTTTCCAGAAAATTTCCTTTTTTTTTGCTTTCAGGTTCGAAGCGTTAGAAAATTATTAAACTCATCATATGAAGGGAGCTGTACCTTCTATAACATTAAGAGGGCAATTGATGAAATTGTCCAATTGTTAGTGCAGTTTGTTGCTATAAATTGGGTGAGTTATGTATTAAACAAGTAGTGACAAATCTATAAACTAACAACTGGTAATGGTTGTTAGGGGCGATCTGTTGTTACGCCTCTTCAACTCATGCACTACAATGACACAATCTCCCAAATCGCTACCTTTGATAGTCTTCTTGTATTGGATGTGTGCTGTCCTTTATTCTCCTTATATCGTTTCAAGACAATGAGTATGGCGTAAGGACTAGCAATTGTTAAATCCTCCGGCATAAGTAAGCAATGGCGATTTGATTTGCTGATGCAAATGTTCGTGTCCTCAGATGTGTGATGTTTTTCATACCAATGTTGATGTTCTCAGATATGTGTGGCACTCCTCTTGATCTACTCCAAACTCGTCGATTCCCACTCGGATATGTTGTTGGATTGGTTATGTGTGAATAAGTCTGGATTGATTCAGTGACCTGTATCTCACTTCCTCCGCGACCTGGAAACAACCCATCCACCTAGCTGTGTCAACTTATCGCTGTAGATTATGCCTAGTAAAATGCTTCCAAATGTTTAAACTTCAAGGATCTTCTAAATGTCAAGTGTTGCTTGTCAATGCTACATTGATCAACTTGAACAATACCAAAAGAACTTCAATTTAGCGCAAGTGCAATTCCAGAATTAGAATCGCCAACAAAGAGATCTCAGGTTTGCCTCCTAACCTCCAGTTATGCAAGCGAAGGGGTTTCGTCCCTGTTTGCAGAACACTCAAATTTTGAGAATACTTTGAATATGCAAAACCGGATACCAATGAGTCTCCCATGCTAGTTTAAATACCGATTTGATATAGGGCCCAGGGTCCTAAAATTGGCGCCGACCTGTGGATGTTTGAATTTTTATTAATATACTTATATTCTTATTTATTAATATATATTAGTGTTAGCAAACACTTTTATTTATTATAATAATAATATTAATTACTGTTGGTGGAGGGGACATGACATTTTGGAAGCAGCACTGGTCTTACTAGGTGAATCCACCACAAAATGTTGTATGCATTATTTTCACATGTGTCTCAGCCCTTATGTTTAGAAGTATATCCTGGAAACTTAGCAAAAAATTGTAAGATCTGGGAGCATCAGTTGGCTTCATATGCTGAAATACTTTAGCTATTGTAGTGTCATTGTCCATGGGCTGATTCCATAAGATATTATAGTTCTTTGTTTGACAGATACAAACAACAAGATCTGAACAATATCCTTGGAGTCCTATGTGCTGCAATTATTTTCCTTGGGGTTAGCAATTCTATTGTGAAAAGGCAGCTGGCATGTACTCAGCTATTCCTTATGCAGTAGCCCCGTAAAATGTTTTTTTTAATTCACAGCAGCATGTTCCTCAATAAAAGAAATACTCAAAACCTAAGATTACCCAAACAAAATTTGGGTAAAAGAACCAGAAAATGAATAGTTTCTTTGTAAGCAAACAAGCTAAAGCATGTAGTGTATAATAACTTCATAAATAATTTTTCCATATGGAGCAATAAGATTGAAAATTCAATTAGATTAAGGTTGCAGACAGACCAGTCCAATGTTGACATTTTTTGAATTGTCACTTTCAAATAACAGTGTGGTAGAGGTGGTAATACTGGGCAAACCTATAGAATGGACACCATATGGCCTCTCGTTTCCCAACTTGGAGATGTGACCAGTCCTGTGAATTTACCAAGCAGCGTAAATATTAAATTCTTCCTTGTGAATTTACCTTAGAAAACCCACGGCCAAACAAAGCATACTAAGCACTTGGTACTTAACAATGCCAACAATAAAAAAAAAATTAATGAAGAAACTTAATGTGTAAGAAAAGAAAATCGTTCCCTGATGTCAATACTGCAAAGGAAAACATAAATCAAGATTAGAAATTATAGTAAGAATGGCATGCACTATTGCATTGGAGCCACAGAAAATGAGGATAACTACTTCTATATTTAACTTTGCCTTATGGCAATGTACATACTACGGACTTGATTATCACAATTATAAAAAAGAATGGAAAAAAGACTTCACAGATCAATACCTCTCCAATCTTTTGATTCTTTTCTTTAGAGAGGACGGATTCAGTGTTAATCATAGCAAAAGATGTGTTAATTCAAGAAATTTAACACGTTTGGAAATTAAAAAAAACACCTGTTGCTTCAATACTGCAAGAATTTTAGTATGCATAGAAGATTGTGGAAAAACACCATTTGAAGGAGGAATACCAATTAGTCCACATACCACCACCTAAAAGAAAGGAATGTAAAAGAGTAATTAGTTCTTCATAGTAGCAATAGTAAAGATTCTACTTGAATAGAAAAAACACTGGCATCAGCACATAAAATAGAAGCCAGGGGTGTTCACAGAACTCACCATGAATCCTAGCAAAAGTATGTCATAATGGCAGGCTGATGGTTTTTTCAGATTGAATTCTTTGTGTTGGGCCAATTGGGATCAAAGAAAAAGAAAAACGTCTCACAATCATAATAGCAGGTATAAATACTGCCAATATCTACAAAAGGGGTACATCAAGCATATTCTATTAAAAGAGAAGTCTTGATCCATCACCTCACTTACACTAGTATATGGCATAATCCTCCTCCAAAAAACTTTGAATCCAGTTACCATAATAACTGCCCAATTGGATCAAGCTCCAAGAGACCAGGGTTCAGGGCTGGAGAGTCTTCTAGGGATGCCTGAAGGTACTTTACCTGGTGCAGAGTATGGCATGGCTATCCAGACTAAAATCATAAATGGATCTCTGTAGTTTGCAATAAAACCTTGCAACGAACTTGTTCTAACATCAAATGTGTTTACTAGCTCCTTTTCAAATTGAAATGAAACAAAAGCAGTAGATAAAAAATGTCAACCAGATAATAATTTGGTACTATCCCTTAGGAATATTTAGCTTGCAGAAAATACCGCATTTAACAAGAAAGAATACCTTTATGACATTGTTTATCTTCTCTCAAAAACTTACACCCAGAACGTTATTGAAAATGGACTAGCTCATTGCCTGTAGTATATCACCAAGACCATGCCCTTCTGCTTTTTAAGGCAGTGATCAATAGGAAAAAGGACAATAGAAGCCCAAATAAACCATTTGAAAAAAGCTGGGGAAATTGGTACTTGGAACTCTTCTAACAAACCCTGAAAAAAAGTTGAAAAGTGTAAGATAGGAAAATTAAATTTACTCGAACAAGCAATGACACTTAATAGAAGAATACTTGAACACCAATACAGAATGCACTCTACATTGTTGGCTTCTTGCAAGAACAAGACTGCAATTAGCATGCCAAACAGTTCTCCAGTTACTCTTGTAAATCTACTAATGACTGAGCAAGCACCAAATATTGCAAGTAAATAGAGTAGGAGAGATGACCAGACACATGCCCTGCTTACCAAACAAGTTTCAAAGTTTCGAAAGCCCTATAGATTTAGGGTATTCAAACCCCTTTGCATTTGGAACATTCTAAAAATTTCAATATTTCAAATACCGTAATTATTGGAGTGATTTGGCATTTTAAAGCCATCAACATTTCCCACATTTATAATGATCCAACATGTCTTAAAGCTTCAAATTACCTAAATATTATTATATTTATGATGATCCAAAGAGTAAATTCTCTAAAGATTGAGGAGATTTGAAAGTTTGAACACATCTACATTTGCACCTTTATGATGATCAACAATAATCAAAATTTCAAATCCCCTAATGACTCCAAATCTATCTGTATTTTGCATATTTATGTTGATACAAAAGGTAATAAAGTTTGTGTGAAGCATACCATCCTGCCCATGCCACAGAAAGGCACTGTCCTAAAGCACTTCTGCCCTTTGCAAAGCTGTACATGTAGGTATACATTAGGACAGTTGGCTCTGCAACAACCAAGACCAGCAATGGCTGGCCACCTAAAATGGAGTGTATTATCCCACATAGAGCTATAGATGCCAATGCTTGCACAGCTGACAATGTCCCATCTTCAACGCAAACCACACCCATTTCAAGACCCAATCTTTATTGAAACAAAAATTTCACATTAACACACACTCACTTCAAGACCCAATCTTTATTGAAACAAAAATTTCTCCTTAACAACACCCATTTCGAAATCCCATTTTACTGGAACAAAACTTTAACCTAACACAATGTGTTTGAAACACTAACTGTATCTCTGTCAAGTTGCTCCCCAAAGGTATGACCCATCAAATAGGGTTAGTTTAAGCTAAGTGACTATTAGCACCTGAACCCTGTAGTAAATCCACGAATTCAATCTGTTTATAGCATGGTAGCCTTCCTTTGATATGACTGAGGATGCTATGCTACCATTATGGATATTTTTTCATGCAATCTAGTTGTCTTTTGCAGAAAGTTTGAGCAAACACAAAAATAGTACAATACAGGCACATTATAGGACAAATAAAAGGAGAAAAGATATGGTAAGAGACAAGTGGTGCTTTAACTGACACATCAAGCTGTGAAATATATAAAATTTGCATCATTTCTTGGGAGCTGCAAATAGGGAGAACTAGTAACATGTAACTCACACAAACCCAACACCACAGCCACCTGCATGCTTATGTGCCATGATAGCAAACGCATTGCAATTATTTGGGCTCTGCACATTTTACTATACAAATGACATTGCAAACATATGAGATCAAATTAATTTTTATCTTTTTAGTCTGGTTTTGAAAATACAAAGCAAATTTTAGGTCTATGCACAGTTAAAACTACCAATAGAAACCTTAGAAATTTGATTTAATATTTGCTTGCCTCAATACACCATTCACCAGTTTTTTTCACTGTTTTAAACATCTGCAAAATTAGCAAAAACCACCAGAAAAAAAGTGCAAACAGATGAGAAAAAGATTAAACGATTTATTGGAAATCCAAAATCCAAATCATAGAAGCAAATATCTTTAAAATATCCCGATATATTCCGATATATCTTTTCTTGGTAGGGTTCTCGACATTTTCTTGAAAATATCACGAGATTTTCAAAATATCTTTGACCGTGACTTTGACTGAAATTTTCACCAATATATTGCAAAATTATTGGTCATATATCACCAATAATATCACAATAAAGTATTTTTTCTATATAAGCATCAAACCCGCAATTTTTTTATCATTCTTCTCTAGAACTTTTATAAATGGGTTATAAACCTTGAATGGTGTAAGTAGCTGTTAAGATTTCCAGGAGCCATTATTGTATAGCAGTTAGATCTTTTGCAAAAGAGCAACAACAATTATTGTTATTGTTGTTGTTATTTCAAAAATGAATGTAGTTATCTACAGTTTTGAAGACACTTGGTATAATCAAACCTTGCGAATAGGGAACATGACTATTGTTATTGTGATCAATAATTATCACTGTTGCCTTTGACAACAGCAAACACTGCTGTCATTATTTATGATTTGTGAGCATAGTCATTACTGGACAAAACTGTCAAATGATTATGCTATCCTTTGACCTGTCATTATTATTGCATCACAGATGTTAGTGCTGTTGTGGATTTGCTGTTGCTTATCAATGGATATTTGTTGTCGTTATTTCATTTGTAAAATAGTTGTATTATTGATGCAATTGTTTGGCAATTTTCATTGTTACATATCAGTTGTTAATAATGTTGCACCGGTTGAGATTGTTGTCACCATCATTGTCTTTTGACATAACTATCCTTTTGTGATTAGTAATCTTCTTATGATCACTGATCTGTAGCATTCTGTCATTATTGTGACCTGTACATTCTTGACAGTACGGTGTTTAAGAGCATCCTTATTAGTATTGTGATCAATTAATATGGGTATCAATACTACTGTCAACATTATAGGAAAGATTATTTATCAAAATGATTAATATGAAACGTTGTTAATACAGAACATTGCTGTCGTTGAATGCTTGCCACTGCTGTAAATTTAAGAGGTATTTGAAGAGGTTAGGGAGACTGTTGTTGTGAACTGTAGTTACCATTTTGTGTATAGATTAGTCTCTTGGACTTGATAGTTAAAGAGAACGGTAGGGTTAACAGGTTATATTTACATGAGTTGTATTCTATTGCATTAAGGGTTCATTATCATTCTGGTAGTCTTTTATGAACATTGTTAAAGAGATTTATATTACATTATCTGTTATCAGTGATCTCAAAATTAATAAGAAAAATCAATGTTTCAAAATTCATGGTGTACCCTCTCATTTACTTTCACGCTCTCACTTTCTATGCAATTAGTATGGCTTTAAATGTAAAAAACATCAGTTATTTCTCTTTCTTTTTCTAATTTTACTGCATTTTTGGGTTCCCAAATTTTTCCCGGTTTTTTCCCGATACTATCCCGAGAAACTGAAAATATCTTTAACTTTTGAGACGCCGAGAAATTCCCGAGAACTATATTTGCTTCTATGATCCAAATAATATTGATGACAGCTATTTGTTCCAATAGAAAATATTTGCAAAACTTAAACATCATGAAGACAGAGAATATTTCTGTGGACAGTTTTCAACCATAACTAATATAAAAAATGATAACATGAAAACATAAGTTCCCCACCATATATAAAGATAGAAGAGAAAATATTTAAAAATGATAAAACCAAACAAAAAAATATTTGAGATCTTAAACACCACACCATTCAGCTATCACACTTTTTAAGCATGTCCCTTATACAGATATATCTGCTGCAAAAGCAAACTTTTCAGCCAACGGATCTTACTCACAAACCTATCATCACTACAGAAGATGACAAAATGATACATATCTTAACTAAAAAATGGTGATACAAACTGAAGCAAAAACAGGGATTTCTCCAGTTCATATAGTAGAGCTCATATATTCAGATTAAGGTGAAGCTTGTAACTCTGTGAAGCTAAGGAGGACTTATCTGTGGTTGCTAAAACTATAAAACAACTCCATGGGATTAAGAGTATCCAAAATTGTCCTAATGCATGTGCCTGCACTAAAGATCTTCAAGCCATACCGCACTTTCAAGTTCTGAAGTTTCTCCTCTAACTCTGTGTCATTGTCACTACTGCCCTCTTCTGGATATTCTATCACTCTTCCTCCAAGCACAGAAACACCCTTGGTACCTTTTCTTAGGACATCTTTGTCAGTCTCGTATCCTTTTTTAGTAAAGAAATTTGAATGTATAAAAAGCCAACTGAAATCAGGCTTGTTTGCAACAGCTTCCGGAGCTGCCTTAGCCCCAATTCCAGTGATAGCATTTGTACTCAAATCAAGTCGTCTGAGCTGATCATGACCTTCTGAAAGTGCTTTGCATATTATGACTGATCCATCATCCTTGAGTTCATTTTCTGATGCATCAAAGTTGGTCAGCAAGTTTTTTACAGCAAGGCATTCTGCCAAAAGCTGGAGCTGATTTAGGAGTGATACCATTTCCTGCAATATGAAGAACATCCAAAGATGGAGCTGCATCCTTGAGGCTGTGAGCAAGAGCAATTGCCCCTTCATCCTCAAGATTCAAATAGCTTAAGTAAACTTCTGTGAGACCTAGATGTCCTGATATGACTTGGCTCAGAGCAACCCCGCCTTTTTTCCCAAACATGTTATCACATAAATTGAGAATTTTCAACCTGCTGCATTTCCCCAAAGCTCCTGCTAAAGCAATACCACCGTGGGTACCTATGTCGCTTGATAAGAATTCAAAATCCTCCAGAGCAATGCATGTCTTAATAAGCACTGAAAGGGCCTCTGCTGCATCATCTCCTGACCCATTGTGGTGGAAATGCAAAGTCTTAATCCTTTCAACAGATGGAAGAAACTCACAAATGGCTCTAGCAGCTTCTAGGGAAATGTTGCCCCTAACGAATTTCAATTCTTCGAGGGCTTTCTGAGATTTCAAGAGTGGTCCAAAAGCTCTGACGTCCTTCTCTCCTAATTCATATAGATCAAGACTCAAGGATCTCAGCATGCATCCTTCTAAAGCAGATGAAAATATTGACATAACCTCAAGCGCCTCAGCCTCAGGCTTTTCGAAGATAAAATATGGAAGGTCCACGTCTGTTACAGTTTTCTGAACACCCATGAAGACTTTTTTTGCAACATGGGCAGCCTCTACTCCAAAACTTAGGCCGCTAATGTATATCTTGGTATAAGAATTCCCAGGTTCTTCTAATGGCTTGAAGAGCTGTCTGGCTAAACGTTCATCAACAAAATCTGCTTCCACTCCTGACAAATCAAAAACAACTTCTTTCACTTCAACTGTTTAAGGCAATGCTGCCCTGACATCAGGGTCTATTATCTTGGCAGGGGGTCCTCGCTTAAGGGCCTCCAACATCAGTTTGCTTGTTTCCTTTGCATAAAACTGCGCAGTAGGGCTACCATCTGCATTTGGGTATCTACTAGCATGGTCATTTGCAGCAAAAAATGCTATATCTTCTATTTTTTTTGCATCTTCTACAACATCTTCTTTGCTCAAAAGACCATACATTCTTGAAAAACAGGACTCCGAAGAGAGACTATTGGCTATGTGCTCTACCAACATCAAGCGTGTGTTCTCACTTGGAGGCAATAGCATAATTGATAATATTCTGTCAGCATGATTCTGGGTAGTTGCCATGACCACTATCAAAAGAAAAGTGCTTCGATTCTGCGACAAGAACCCCAAAAAAATTAGGATTTCTGGGTAACAGCTTGTATAATACTGAAGCGTAATCTTTTCTCTTCCTTTAAAAAAAACTCTCAAAAATTCTAGAAAATTTGACAAGCAAATGAATGCAATTCGGGCTCTTACCTGAATATGAATATGGTTACAATCTTTATAAAAACGTTTAAAAATTTATCTGAAGTTGTTCAAAGTAATGAAAGCTCATGCGAAATAAATAATTGAATGTTAATTTGAATATATGAATGGTATGGATTATAATATATTAATATTTAATATTTATAAATACATATTAATATTTAGATATAACTATTAATAAATATGTTAAATAAAAATAAAAAATTTAACAATTCTTATGATATATTTAATATCTAAACTAATTAAAATATAATAAAATCTTTATAAATATAACAATACTTATCAATATGTTATAATCAATATAATCACTATAGTATAATATAAATATAAATAAAATATAATTTAATATTTATATTAATTTTATAATCAATAATTTGATATAAATTTTATTATTAGTAGATCTTTTATTTTACAATATTTTTATATTTTTTTTTTTAAATATAATTTCAAATGTGGAAGATGAAATCATTTTTATAGTAGCTTTTTATAATATCTTTATATTTTTTTTAAATATAACTTTTACATTTTACATAGCTTTTTTATTTTATAATATCTTTTAATTTTTTCTTTCTAAAATATAAACTAATATAAATATCTTAAATACATTAAAGAGTTACATGTTCAATCATAAATATGATTATTTATTAGTTTATGCCAAATAAACTATAGGCCAAGCTTATTCTTAACAAGTTATTAATAATTCGTTATGCAACCAATGACAACTGAAATAGTTTTTCTATTTAAAAAATATTTAGCTATTGTATAGATGCAAATATTTTAACAAAACATATTTGAAAAATATTTTTCTTCAATCTAATTGGCGAAAACCTTAGATGGTAAGGGCCATTAATATTGGCTTCATTCATCTAATTCAGCTGAAACTAATTTTATTCTATGCATTTTCTTTTAAATAAAATATAATATTTATTATGTGTTTTTATCTCAGATTTTCTTATGTTGTTAAATTTCTACGGTTATTTTTACTATATATTTTTGTGGAAGTAGATTTGTTAGATTTTTTTGGGGAATGAATTTCTACGGATTTTAACAAACTTATTCTGTGATGTTTTTTGGGAAGAAATTTCTACCCACAAGCCAACCTACCTGTAATCATAATTCCTTCATTCATTAAGTAGAGCCTTGAGAGCGTATTCGTTGGAGGTGGTGCGAATTTCCAACTATTTGCGGAGGGATTTAAACTGGGCTGCCTTGACTTAAAATCTTGCCACGTGTCAAAGAATTAGGAAATACCTTGAAAGCTATATGGTTGTTCAACAAACCCACCACCCATCTGTATCACTAAGATACACGAGCCAGCCCAATATTTACTACCTAGATCAATCACTGTCAGCGAGGACAAGAAAAACAACCTAGGCCTATGCAAAAGGCTTGTCCTTGTCAACCAATGCTTGCAAGTTTGGCAGCCAATTGGACTTGGACTGTGTAGAGGAAAAGAAAGAAATCTGAACGCCCTGATCAATGGCATGGTTAGCAAAACGATTTGCAACCCTATTGGCTTCCCGATAGCAGTGAGAAATTTTGAAGGAAGCAAAATTGTCTAAAAGGGCCCAGGGCTGGTTTAAGATGTAGGAGAGATGCCAGCGCACCGACTTTCTAGACTGAAGAGTAGAGATAATCACTTGAGAATCACCTTCAAGCCAAACATGACGGGCTCCAAAATCTTGAGCTAATTGAAGTCCATGAAGCGCAGCCATAGCTTCCGCTGTGTTATTTGTACCCCAAGGAAGTTTAGTGCATTTGGTTAACAAAAAATTCCACATTGAATCCCTAAGCACACATCAGGTTGTACATGAAGATCCTGGATTGCCCCTGCTTACACCATCAAAATTGACTTCAACAAAGGGGCCATCAGGTGGATTCCACTTCACCTCAGCACGAACCACTTTAGGAGCATTTGAGAGCACAATAGAACCCGATGCTGATTTCTCCACACCCTTCCAACTAAGCGCAATTCTATTATCCTAGGAAGTTCGTGCTTCCTCTTTGGACCCATCCCTTCTAAGCTTCGCATTTAAAACTTCCACAATATTTGTTTCCAAACTTTCTAGAAAGAGGTGGAGGGGCTTAGATTTATTCCTAAAAATTTTGAAGTTCCTTTCTTTCCATAGATTTGAAATCAACAAGGATGGTGAGATTATCCATAGGTTATGGAGAGTGGATTGCCAAAAAAGACGAGGCCATCCCTTGAAAAGGGCCAGTAGTGTTTTTGGGGGGGCTGAGTACCATTCTAATTTTTTAAAGAGACAGGTCCAAGCTTCTTTACTGTAGCTGTAATGGAGAAGGAGGTGGTCGACGGTTTCTTCATGTTCCCCACATAAGACACAATTAAAAGTCTTCCCCAGAGCCAATCTATGAATCCTATCACCTGTTAGAATTCTATAATTGATTGCGAGCTAAGCAAAAGCTCTTGCTTTCGGGAGGAGAGCCTCCGACAAGCATAATTGTGATGGCCAATTCGCCACCACTTTACTAGAAGATAGCAATTTATAGCCCTACTTTACCTTGTATGAGCCTGAATCATCCCCAAGCCAAAGTAATTCATCCTCTTTGTGTGAAGGGTGCACAATTCTCTCATCTAGGATGGATTTAAGAGTTGCTTTCTGAACTTCTGGAAAAGCAAGATTTGAGAAATCTTGCCAACTTGCTCTCAGCGGAATGTAATTCCAATCAACCCGAAGGTAACAAGAGACTTTTGTCACCCCACTGATGCTTAAGAACTTTCTCGACGTCCTTGAGATCAGATCTCTATGCAAGTATGGAGCCACCATTCCATGAGTCATTCCAGAAGTTTGTCTTATTACCATTATGAACAGCCCATGACAGCTTGGGAAGAATTACTTCTCTACTTTTTACAATGAAGTTCCAGATGGAAGAGCCTTTTGGAGGATTCGAAATGGTGAAGATTCTCTTTGGCAAATTACTGTCTAAGTATTTTGTTTGCAACAACTTGACCCACTTTGAATGGGGTTTCTTGTACATTTTCCAAGCTAACTTTGCTCCTAAGGCCAAATTTTACAGTTCCTAATTGATGACGCCTTCACCACCCAGAGGGATGGGTTTACATACTCTATCCCATGAAACTAAATGGATTTTCCATTCTTTTGAAGATCCTTGCCAGAGGAAATGTCTGCAGATTTTACCAATTTGTTTTGAGATCCCTTTCGACATTTGAAGAGAGGAACACATATATACGGGGATGGCTGATAACACAGATTTCACTAGGGTGTGTTGGGAATTAAGGTGTCTCAACCTTGATAATTCTCTGCATTTGTAATGTTTGTATTTATTATTTAATTGCCTATGTTGTAAATATTTGGAAATTCCATATTGTCATGTTGTGGGATGTGGCACGATGATGTGTCAATCCTACATGGAATATGACAACTTGTTATTTTGTCCTCACATGAGGAGATAGGCGTCCCACTTAGTGGTAGGAATATTTTGCCATGTGTCAGCATCCTCCATGTTGTGTAAGGAATGTTTGACCGAAATGGTTATGACGGATTCCTATGACGAATCTATGACATGTAAGAGTCGAAAATAGAAGGTTGTAAAATAGGTGATGACATGTGTCATGAAGCATCTTTGAATGAGGCATATTTGGGCACCCCAAGGTGGAATATGACATGTTGTAAGAGAATATGCTATTTATAGCATGTGTATGACAGATTCTCTTACAGTTGTAAGTTGTAACTGCTATGACAGATTCTATGGCAGTCGTAAGTGTTGTAAGAGCATCTCTCATAGCCCATTTTGGAAATAGGCGACCCCTTTGGGATGGGATCTGTGGACAAGTGTCAGGCACATTCTACAATGTTGACCAAGTGTCCTTGGGTGTGAGTTTTGGTCCATGGAGCCATGCTGGACGCCCTTTCCAAGAAAGGTCCAATATTGCCTTGTATTTCCTATTTAAACAGGTGCTTGGAGATGGAGTTTGTATCACAGGTTTACAGGTATTGTTATGCTGCCAGATTGACTCCAGACACGAGTGTCGAAGACCATTAAAGCCTGCATTGCAAGTGTATTGTAAACATTCTTTCAAATTTGTCAATACATTGTGCAGGTTTTTGAGTCTGGGGTTTTTCACCCGATAAGGGTTTTCCCCACCGTAAATCTTTGTCTCTCTTCTTCTGTCTAGTTTCTGGCTCTTGTGTTTTGCTACAATATCTCATGTTAATAGTTTAACATTGCTATAATAGTTAGGATAAATTTGAATTTGCATAGCTCTCTCCTCAATAGATTAGTGTAGGAAGCGATTTTTGCATACCTAGCTTCCTTTCAGTTGGTATCAGAGCTTGATCACCTTTGGTCCTAATTGTTGGGTAGGGGTTTTTTGAGCTAATCTTAGGTTGAGTGGGAGTCTGTGCAGAGCATTTTGTATCTTATTGCAGCAAGGAGATGGCAGGCACATCAGGAAGGTTTGAAGTAGAGAAATTCAATGGCAGTAATTTCGAGCTGTGGAAGCTCAAGATGGAAGACATGTTAGTTGATTGAGACCTTTGGGATAGTGTGAACGGAACTAAACCAGCTGCAATGTCACAAGCTGACTAGGATCTCAAGGATCAGAAGGCTAAGGGTCTCATAAGACTTAGTCTTGTTGATTCTATGTTGTTAAATGTCCATGAGGAGACTACTGCAAAACTCCTTTGGAAGAAGTTGGGGGGATGTGTATCGAGCCAAATCCCTAGTTAATAGACTTTTTCTGAGAAAGAAGTTGTATTCTCTTCGAATGGAGGACGAAGGATCCGTTGTTGAACATATGAATGCTTTCAACATGCTGGTTGCACAATTGACATCTATTGGTGTAAAGATGGAGGAGGAGGATCGGTGTATGACCCTGCTTTGTTCTCTACTGGACTCATGGGATCATCTTGTTATGGCAATCAGAAGCACCACATCCACATTCAAAATGGAAGAGGTGGTTTCTTCGTTGTTGTCTGAAAAGATGTGGAGAAAGTATTCTAAGGTAGCCAAAGAGGCCCTTGCAGTTTGTGGAAGACCTAAGGAGAAAGGGAAGAAGGACAAGAAAGCTAAGAAGGGTAGATCCAAATCCCGTGGGAGATCCAAATCTCCTGAAGAGTCCAAGGCTCTTTGTTGGAACTATGGCAAGACCGGGCATTTATGAAAGGAATGCAAAGAGGAGAAGAAGAAAAAGAAGACAGCTCTTGATTTAGATTCTAACAAATCACAAGATGACGGTGATGCTTTCATTGTAGCCCTGACAACCCATGCATCTGATGATGTGTGGCTAATCGACTCTGGTGCATCATTCCACATGACCTCGCATCAAGATTGGTTCACTAAGTATGAGGAGTTCGATGGTGGAAAGGTGTATCTGGGTGACGACTCTCATTTGAAGATCGTTGGTCGTGGAAGAGTCTCTATTCATTTCCCTGATGGTCGAGTGAAGGGGATCTCTGGGGTTATGCACATCCCAAGATTAACACGGAACCTGCTTTCTGTAAGTAGTTTGAATGATGTAGGTGTGCAGGTTGTCTTTTCAAAAGAAGGATGCAAGATGACTAGAAGATCTATGGTGCTTGCTAAGGGTACTCGGAGAGGTACTCTGTTTCAGCTAGAAGCATGCATTTCACAATGCAATAGTTCTTTTGACTCAAGGAAGAGGGTAGCAGTCACTTCATCCTCACCATATGAACGAGCAGTGAAGAAATCTATTGTTTCTAATCTTGATGGTTGTAATCGTGCATTGGAAGTCAAACTTCCTGTTGAAAAGACAATGTTATGGCATACGAGATTTGGCCACATTGGTGAGAAGGGTCTGCGCACCTTGAAAAATAAGAACCTCATAGAGGGGTTAGATGATTGTAATCTTGAGTTCAACTTTTGCGAACATTGCATTTATGGAAAACAAAATCGTGTTCAGTTTTACTCGAGTTCTCATAAGTCTTCTGGTGTGTTGGACCTCATTCATTCTGATGTGTTTGGTCCTGTTAATGTTCCTTCGTTATCAAAATCTGTATTCTTTGTATCTTTTATAGATGATTACAGTAGAAGGACATGGATTTATTTTCTCAGAAGCAAATCTGAAGTCTATAGCAAGTTTAAGGAGTTTAAAGCCTTTGCTGAAAATTAGACTGGTAAAAAGATTAAATGTTTGAGAATTGACAACGGTAGTGAGTTTTGTTCTACAGAATTCGATAAGTATTGCAAGGAACTTGGGATTGAAAGGCATAAGACAACTCCATACACCCCGCAGCAAAATGGAGTTGCAGAGAGGATGAACAGGACACTGATGGAGAAGGCTAGGAGTATGCTTAGTGGAGCTGGCCTAGAACAAAAGTTTTGGGCTGAAGCTGTTGCCACTGCTTGCTATCTGGTAAACAGATCTCCTACATTAGCTCTTGTTGGAAAGACACCCATGGAGGTGTGGTCTGGTAGAAAGCCTTCAATAAGGCATCTTCATGTTTTTGGTTGTGAGGCATATGCACATGTGCCTAGGGAGAAGCGGTCAAAGTTGGAGAACAAAGCTATTAAGTGTATCTTCATCGGCTATGGTGTTGGTGTGAAAGGATACAAGCTTTGAGACCCCATGGCTGAAAAAGTGTTGTATAGCAGAAGTGTCATCTTCATAGAGCTTACACCTTCTTCCACTGTTTTGTAGCTAGAAGAAAAAGAAAAGAAAGAGGATGTTATTCAGTTTCCTCTCACCCGTGAGAAGACTAAACATAAAGACAATGTTGGACCTAATGATGAGGAGAGCTCTAGTAGCTCTGAAAGCTCAGATGAAGAAGCTGAACCTCAACCTCAGCTCTTGAGGAGGTCTACACGGATAAGAAAGCAACCTGAAAGGTTTGGTTTTACATTGCTTGATTCTAGTTGTGCTTATGTTTTGCTTACTAATAGTGATGAACCTAGAACTGTATCAAAGGCTTTGGATATGAAGGATGTAGGTTCCTGGAAGGAGGCCATGGATGAAGAAATGGCTTCTTTGGAAAAGAATCAAACTTGGGACTTGGTGCCTTTGCCTCCTGGATGGAAACCCGTTGGATGCAAATGGGTGTTCAAGAAGAAAATTGGTGCAGATGGCAGTATTGAGAAGTATAAGGCCAAATTGGTTGCGAAGAGGTATTCACAAGTGGAGGGTATAGATTATGGTGAGATCTTCTCTCCCGTTACAAAGATGACATCCATTCGATTCCTTTTGTCACTCGTAGCATCTTATGACTTGGAGGTAGAACAGATGGATGTGAAGACAACTTTCCTTCATGGTGACTTGGAGGAAGAAATCTATATGTCACAACCACAACATTACATGGTGAAAGGTAAAGAAAATTTGGTTTTCAAACTTAAAAAGTCTTTGTATGGTTTGAAGCAATCCCCTAGGAGATGGTACTTGAAGTTTGATGCCTTTCTGTTGTCAATTAGATTTGTGAGATTGAAATCAGATCACTGTGTGTATTATAAATTTGATGGTGATCGTATTCTCATTGTTGCACTGTATGTTGATGATATGTTGCTCATTGGGAAGGGTAAGAATATGATTTATGATTTTAAATCTCAGTTGTCAGCACAGTTTGAAATGAAAGATGTAGGGGCAGCCAGGTACATTTTAGGAATGGAAATTAGAAGAGATAGAATCAACAGAAAACTTTGGTTAAGCTAGAGTAAGTATGTGAAGACCGTGTTAGACAGATTCAGCATGGCAGATTGTAGACCATTGTGTGTTCCCGTTTCTTTGGGGACAAAGTTGTTTGTTGAGGATTGTCCAAAATCTCCTAGTGAGGTGGAGGACATGAGCAAAGTACCTTATGCTAGTGTTGTTGGTAGTTTGATGTATGTTATGGTCTGCACAAGACCAGACATTGCCCAAGCAGTGGGAGTCCTTAGTCGATTTATGGCTAATCCTAGATGGGTTCATTGGGATGCAGTTAAGCGAGTGTTCAGATATTTGAGGGGTGCTTCCAAGTATTCCATTTGCTATCATGGTAATGTTTCAGGACCTCCGCATTCTATTGATATTCATGGATTTGTGGATTCAGATTGGGCAAGTGACATTGATAGCAGGAGATCCACCAGTTCTTATGTTTTTACACTGTTTGGTGGTGCTATTAGTTGGATGAGTAAGCGACAACATGTTGTTGCTTTGTCCACAATAGAAGTTGAGTACATGGCAGCAACTCATGCTTGTAAGGAAGCCATTTGGCTTAAGAGATTGTGTTCCGATATTGGTGTTGATGCAGGTCAGATCACGATCAGTTGTGACAGTCAGAGTGCAATTTTCCTTGCAAAGAATCCAACTTTCCATGCTAGAACCAAGCACATTGATGTTCATTTCACTTCGTGAGAGACATGGTTGAGGATGGAAAGGTAAATTTGGAGATGGTAGATACTTTGAAGAATGTTGCAGATGCATTGACGAAACCAGTGAGCACAGAGAAGTTCAGATGGTGTTCGGAGTCTATGGGCCTCTTGGCCTATAGCAGTTAAATCTTATTTTTCTATTGGCTCTTACAAGGTGTTTGACAAGTGGGAGAATGTTGGGAATTAAGGTGTCTCAACCTTGATAATTCTCTGCATTTGTAATGTTTGTATTTATTATTTAATTGCCTATGTTGTAAATATTTAGAAATTTCATATTGTCATGTTGTGGGATGTGGCACGGTGATGTGTCAATCCTACATGGAATATGACAACTTGTTATTTTGTCCTCACATGAGGAGATAGGTGTCCCACTTAGTGGTAGGAATATTCTGCCATGTGTCGGCATCCTCCATGTTTTGTAAGGAATGTTTGACTAAAACAGTTATGACGGATTCATATGACGAATCTATGACATGTAAGAGTCAGAAATAGAAGGTTGTAAGACAGGTGATGACATGCGTCATGAAGCATCTTTGAATAAGGCATATTTGGGCACCCCAAGGTGGAATATGACATGTTGTAAGAGGATATGCTATTTATAGCATGTGTATGACAGATTCTCTTACAGCTGTAAGTTGTAACCGCTATGACAGATTCTATGATGGTCGTAAGTGTCATAAGAGCATCTGTCATAGCCCATTTTGGAAATAGGTGACCCCTTTGGGATGGGAGCTGTGGACAAGTGTCAGGCACATTCTACAATGTTGACCAAGTGTCCTTGGGCATGGGTTTTGGTCCATGAAGCCATGCTGGGCGCCCATTCCAAGAAAGGTCCAATATTGCCTTGTATTTCCTATTTAAACAGGTGCTTGGAGATGGAGTTTGTATCACAGGTTTACAGGTACTGTTATGCTACCGGATTGACTCCAGACATGAGTGTCGAAGACCATTGAATCTTGCATTGCAAGTGTATTGTAAACATTCTTTCAGATTTGTTAATACATTGTGCAGGTTTCTGAGTGTGGGGTTTTTCACCCGATAAGGGTTTTCTCCACCGTAAATCTTTGTCTCTCTTCTTCTGTCTACTTTCTAGCTCTTGTGTTTTGCTACAATATCTCATGTTAATGGTTTAACATTGCTGTAATAGTTAGGATAAATTTGAATTTGCATAGCTCTCTCCTCAATAGATTAGTGTAGGAAGCGATTTCCGTATACCTAGCTTCCTTTCAGGGTGAGTCTCCCTGCAAGTGACACCCATCTTCCCTTCCAAGTTCCAATCTTACAGTGTAAGTTGTCCACTACTTCCTTCCACAAAGCTAACTTATGTCTGCCATTAAAGAGAGGGATTCCAAGATACTTTCCTGGTGGCGAGTCTGGAGGATAATTTAAAATTTTTGAGATCTCAAACCTGGATTCATTGTTGGCATAGAAGAGAAAAATTTTAGATTTGGATTCATTTACTTTTTGTCCATAAGCATGACAGTAATAGTTTATCACCTTTTTAATTGCTAGAGCTTCCCATTTACTAGCCTGCCCAAAGAGAATTGTTTCATCTGCAAACAAGGCATGAGAAAAAGAGGTTGTTGAATGTGGGAAACTTATACCTTTTCATATGTGTCAGGAAATAGTGAGTTTGATGGCACAAGACAAGGCTTCAGTCATTAATATGAATAGATAAGGAGAAATGGGATCACCTTGCCTTAGACCTCTCGATGATTGGAAGGGTGCGGTCTCTATACCATTGATGATGACTGAAAAGGCCACATTTGAGAAGCATGCTGCTACCCACTTAATCCAATGTTTCAAAAAGCCCATCTTTGACAGAACTCTTAAAAGAAAATCCCAGCTTATGTGGTCATAAGCCTTTGTCATATCTAGTTTGATAACCATACTAGGATCCTTTCTAAGCTTAACCGAGTGCAGAATTTTATGAACCAGGATTGCTCCTTCAGCCATTTTTTTTCCTGGCATAAAACCTCCTTGCTCTTCTGATATGATGGACGGAAGGATAGGGGCTATTCTAACTGCTATAGCCTTAGAAATAATCTTGTAGATGAAATTACACAAAGAGATGGGTCTAAAATCATTGAAAGAGGAAGGCGCATTACCTTTCGGTATGAGAAAGAGATTTGTCTGTTTAATTTCTCTCAGGACATTTTTGAACTTTCTTGATTTCTCTACCGCCAAGAAGACATCCTTTCCCACTATATGCCAACACCTTTGGAAGAAAACCCATTCCAACCATCTAGCCCTGGGGCTTTGTCACCTTCCATAGAAAAAACCACTCTTATCTCTTCCATAGTGAAAGCTTTCACGAGCTCCTCGTTCTGCTCCCTCGTTATCAAGGAAGGTATAGAATCCATGTCAAAAGAAAACTGAGGTTGAGTGCCATCCACCAAAAGCAAAGACTTAAAGAAGGAGATTGCTTCTACCTAGATTTCTGCAGGGTTCTCCATCATTGATCCATTTGTCTTCTTCAAAGAGGTGATAGCATTGTGATGCTTACGAATCTTGGAAGAAAGATGGAAGAACTTTGTGTTACAGTCTCCTTCTTTAAGCCATGTTTCTCTAGATTTCTAGCGCCAAAAGATCTCCTCTCTTAAAAGTATTTCCTCTAGATCTACTCTCAAAGTCTTCACCCAGAGAAATTTTGAAACATCCATGGGTAAGTGCAAAAAGATGGGGGGCCAAAAAGTGGTCAAATTAATTTTAAAAAAAATTAAGTCATAACGCGAGCACGTTATAACGCGCTCGCGTTATGACTTGCTATAAATAAAAAAAAAGGTTTGTAATCTCATTTCATTTCTTTCATTCTCCTCTATGCCCGCGGCCTGCAAACCCTAGAAAGCACGCTCGCATTTTGCAAAACTCCATTCAACACAAAAAGCTTATCGATTTGTCGCCAAAATGCCGCCACGACGTCGAGCACACCAAAGGAGTGAGTTATATTTGTTTTTTTGTTTGAATTTGTTTCTAAATAGGTAGGTTTTAATTGATTTTTGATGTATATTTGGTTAATTGTCAGGAAATGTTAATGCACCTCCTCCTCCTCAAAATCCACAAAATCCTAAGGAAGAAATACCTGCAGAACAACAACCTCCTCCATCCATTCCTCGACATGCCCCTGGAACACAAGAAAATATAATGGGTCAAATTGAAAACAACAAAAAAGAAATTGAAGATATAATTGCAAGGTTGAAAGATCCTTCCACTTCAACCTTGCATAGGTCCACACTTGCTGAATCTCTTGAATCTATGTTATCAAATGTAGATTCAATTAGCAAGCAAATAACTAGTTGGACGGATAAGAGGAGAGAGTTTAGAGATTATTATGCAGACAAGCTGTCATACTAAGATGTGAAAAAAATTACAAATCACAAAATTAGACTTGTGTTCCATTTTCACAAACCCACAAACAAATCAACCTCCACCCATTACATGCAAGAGGTTCCCTATCCATTGGTGCAACAACCAAGTGATAAGGGACAATTTTGGGTAGAGGTGGTGGATGGTTTTTGACCATCCTCCATGCAATAATAATGAGGTCCCGCAATACTTTTTGAGGAAACTCTACTGCGAGTTTGTCCTCAATAAAGTGCCAAACTATTTTGATATGCAAAACTTCTAGGGTAGAGGTGGGGGGTCAGTACAAGATAGACTAGGGGCACGTCTTGACCCACAGCGGGTAGTGAGATGAGTAATCAGCAGACCAGCCCACGAGCATGTTTCTATCCCTTCCATTGTGAAGGAGAATGTTGAGGTCGATACACTTCAGTCCATTAGTGCCTTGACCCAGAGCATCATAAAGCATGCCGGTCCTGCAACACAGAGTGGGTTGGGAGATAGTGCGAGGAGCAGGGTCCCACCCCATACTTGTCAAACTTGCAGGTCAGCCTGTGGTTATGACCCCATGGATAGTCAGGACGTAGGTGCACAGGCTACATCTGCAGCTGAGCAGATGGTGATGACAGATACCCTCCTGAGTGAGACTTTCGGCCTTGATACTCAGGTAAATATTAGCAAGTTTATTGAATTTAATTTATTAAATTTTATTTTTGAAATGCAAGATTAACTAATTTAAATTGATGATTTTAATAAAATTTCAGGGTCATAGCATCGATGCAGTTTTCAGTGGTTCTTCACCTGCATTTTACACTAGATCATCTACTGTCGAGGTATGTAACTAGTAAACAATTATAAATATTACATGTGAATATCATCGTTATATGAATGGTATTCTAATATCTGATTTTGGATGTTGAATAGGTTAATACTGTAAATTTCACGGCAACACCTGCTAGCGGTGGTGGACTTCAAAGCTTTACGGAGGTAATAAAATAAATAGTTTAATGAATGAATTGTACTTACTAGATTTTTGTATATGACTTGTGTGCTTTATTGTGTGTACTTCCATGTTTAGATGAACGTGTGTGTATGTTAGGAGCCATGATTTGCATCACTATTATAGTTTTTGTAATTGAATAATGTTGTTTTATTTGCAGATGATGCAGGCTGCGAAGACACCTCCCCATGTTCATAGGGCAATGGAGCAGGGTGTGGCCTCTGCGATTCATAGCTCCATGGCATTGACAGGGGTATGAGACAGATTAGTAAATTTCAATTTACATTCATTGTTATAGTTGTCTATTTTTGAAAAATCAAAAGATTATTGATTTGAAGTTTAATTTCTATCTGGATGGTTTCTATAGGACATGACATCACCACGGCCTATTCCTGCTACTGAGGCAAGTGAAGAGACAGATTATATGTTAGTGGTAAGTGATTATTTTGTTAAATGTTTTATTTTTTATAACATGTAATTTCTATATATTAATGTCTATACTTTTTATTGTAACAGGTAAAGATGCAGGAAGAACTAAATAGGAGGAGCAGCCCTCGCGTTCATAGTAAAGCACCCATATGCGCATCTCCATCCCCTAGAAGATCAAAGGCTGCCCGTGATCTATTCTCTTCACCAGCCAGAGGGGAATGACTTTTTATTGTGTTCCTTTGTTGTATGCCTATATGGCATTTGTGGACATATATTTTGTATTGTATATAGTTGACATTGTATGCCTATATGGCATTCTTGTAAGCCTATATGGCTATTTTGTATATATGTTATACTTATATCGACAGATATTGATGTATGCCTCTATGGATATTTGGTTAATACAAATCTTTTTTATTGATGGAGTCCATACTTGCATTATAAATCCACATTTGAATGGATATTTGTAGATGGCTACTTCAAATATTTAAAGTCCAATTGTATTACATAGGATGTTTGTTGATCCAATAAGTTAGCTATTGTTATTCAAGTATCACCTAAACCTCATTTTGGAACTAAAAGATAAAAGTTGTATTTAAAAAAAAAAATGAATCGTCATGTTGAACAGAAAATATTAATATTCTTTATGAGTAGCATAGAATGTCAACTATATGCAATACAAAAAAATGAATCATCATGTTATTCTTTATGTTTGAGATCCTGAAAATGACTAAGTCTGGTGGCCTGATATCCTGAAACACTAGGATGAATATCCAAGTCATTAGGATGATTGCACCTTGAAAAAAAGTCATTAAGATGAGCGCCTAAAGGAGACTTTCTTAAACATTCAAACATTGAGCAACAAACATGAAGGGTTAAGGCACAATTTGCAACTCATAAAGCCTCAAAAGGGCACCCAACTTAGAGAGAGCATTCATTTAAGACAAGGCGCCCATTGACACCTATTCCACCATAAAAGTGCGCCTAAGGTGGAAGGAGAACAAGCCTCTAGTAAGTGAAGCGCACCTATTGTCTAAACCACTTCATTATGGCACCCTAGCATGAGGAGGAGTATATAAGTCAATAGGAAATGGCGCCTATAATGCAAATGAAGGACTAAGTGGCATTTTCAATAAGCATCAATTCACCTTGAGCTTTCAATAAATACATCAAATTGAGCCTCATAAGCCTAGGCGCCCTTTGCCTGCAAAAGAACCTTGTATCGACGTCAAGAGTTGGTCGTATCGGCGTATCGACAGACCTTGGTTAGGCTTCGCCGATAGTGGTTTGTCTTGCCGACGAGTGTGGTTCGAAGTCGAAGACATCGGTGTATCAGAAGATAATCCCAACTACGCATCGGAAGAGCAGTTGAGAGATTCGCCGATGAAGGGGGTCACATCGTGTAATGTGCCATACCTGTTTGTATTTTTTAATGATCCTTTATGTGTGATTTTTATTAATTTTTGTGTGGTCTTTTAGATAGATAGAAGATGTAGAAGGAGTTTTATGTTTTCCTGCAGATGTGCGATGCCGGAGCATACAATACAGAGCATATAACCCAAACCCAGAAAATATATAACAGATATAAAGAAACAATCGACTACCTAGATAGTAAAATGACCAATAATGAATTACTGTGACATACCCATGTTCAGATTTGCAACTTCATATTTCAGCTGTTGCCGGACTAGCAAATGGGCATACCCAGAAATCACTCCAAACTCCAAAGAATACAAAGATGAATATACAAATGATAACAACAATAAATAAGGCTCTACATGCCTCATACAATGCAAAATAAAAGCTGCCCGCAAAGAGAAATGAAGCTCAAAACTCCCAACTTCATTCCTGGATGTGTACAACCATGGCTGGAAGTGTATATTAGCAACAAGAATGACCAATAGCCTCTGAAATATTTCTGTTAGGAACTGATTGCAGTCTACAAGGCTAGGCGACAAAGTATGAAGAAGTTTGCTGCTCCCAAATGCTCCAAAAATCACTCAACTGTGGTACGGCCTTATGCAAATATGTACGACCAGCAAGAAGGTTTTACATAGCAGCAATAACTCGCCTCAATCACAACAAAATCTACCTTTAAAATAGTCCTTCCAACTGCACACATAAATCTCCATTAAACTGCAAAGGATGTATCAAGAATTGCATCAAATCTTCAATCCGTCAACTCCATTGAAACACATTTGTGAACACTGAATATAGCCACCATAGAAGGCACCGTTGGGTGATCTTTCACACTTGTGGGATACCGCTACTCAGGGAGGTTTCCGTCTCCAAGAGCCTTTGGTTTGAATCCTCAAACCCTAGAGCCAAAGCTCCAAAACCCTAGCAAGGGAAATCTCAAAGAGAAGAAAATAATAAACCAAGCATATCCAAATGAGAGCACTTTTCCTCTTTTTATACTTTTCCAACTGGGAGTCTCTAAAATCCTCTTGTATATGGGATAAAACATGAGAGGGAAAATACATTATAATTCTCTTTAATTCATTTCTCAACATGACCCTTAAAGTCCCCTCATTTAAGACAACATTAAGTTGTTGAACCTAGGCACCAAGGTCCAATATTAAATAATAATACTTAATTTACGGACTTTAAAATAGAAGCCAAGATGATGTCAAACCAATGATCTATAGCTCGTTGGAAAGGTCTTGACAAGACGAATCCAACCCCACTCTCAAAATCTCGTTCCGGTGCTAATCCCGAACTTACTAAAAATAGTAAGTAACGACCATAAGCAAACTGAGCCAACTCAGAGGGTGCCAACTGGATCCACAAACCATTTGATAACTCTGAGCTCAGTGCAATGTCTATGAGAGCCAACAGCTGACTGCCAAGTCGCCCAAACAGTGCCAAACTGCCACTTACTAAAAATAGCAGTGACCACCAGGGACCAAAGAGAACAAACCTAGAAAAACCCAGAAAGATTAATGACATGCAAGCATTTACTATAAATAGTAAGTACAGACAAGTTGTCTGAAATTCATCTAGAAAGTGTCAACCATCTCCACTGGATCACCCAAACACCCTGGTGACATCGAAATATTCCTCTGATTATGCTGTTACAACCCAGAAAGCCCGCTCTAACTGATTCGCAAGAGAATCTGAAAATGGGGACATTACAGTCCGCCCTTCCCAAGGATTGCTTGTCCTCAAGCAATGCCAATACAACCTCCAAGCAACAGACTGAACCCAACTAAAACCAAAAATGATCCCAGGGTCCCAAGTTATTCTCAGCATAGAACCACCACGTCGACGCTGCGCTACTCTGATAAAACCTTCCCCATGCAGAGAGTGGTGAAGCAACACCTCGAAATCCAAATGAACTATCATGCCAAACCTATCACCACCTGGGTCCCAACACATTAGAACCTCACATCCATCAATCATGAAGAGGAAATTAACCCTCGAAGTGTCTGAACCACAACATTCCCCTCTATCCTCTGCAAAACTCCTATGGATGTACTGACTACACAACATTGGTGCTGGAAGATATGGAGCTGCCCCTCTCAAAGCGAGGGAATGATAAAACTCTCCTCCATCACCGCTGTGAAAACTAAACATGCCATCATGCCAGCTGCCACTGCAACCTCTCAGAAGTCGTGTCTCAAATGGAAGTTTTTAAGACCAAGAAGTTGCAAACTCTGTTTGATGCATATCACCATGATGGAACTCTGATCTCTGACCCTGCAAGTGATCCTCTGAATGTATCCGAGTCAGCCACCTGAAATCTCTAGTTCCATCTCCTGTAGATGGAAACCCTTCATCCCACAATGGATGGTATAAATCCTGAGCCAATCCACACTTACGCATCATCAAGTCATCTGTCTATGGACTAAAGGAGAAATGATGAGCACTCCTCACTATGTAGTCACGATAAAAAGCACCTGCTTGTGTCAATGGTTGACCATCATAGTTATGAGGAACACACTCCTCACTCAAATCAAAAGATGGCTCATGTCTCTGATCCTGAATGACTAATTGGGTAGATAACCTGCAAGTCCTCTCAGCATACCCAATAGCAAAGTCCTGATCTGACAGCAACTGGAGGTACTCTGATTTAATCCACTCCATGGCATGCTGGATAGTTCGCAAATCAGATGTAGATGTGCCCACTACTACCCCTATCTGCCTCTCCTCCAATTGTGCTGTCCAAAAGAGATCCTCCACAAACTTGTGGGTACTGTCAATACGAGTTAAGGTTTGAACAACCTTAACCTTAGAAACCTTCAGCTGATCTCTCCAACCCTGAGGTCTAGGAAGCTGTCGATCACTGCCAGCTGCATAGGATGCAATCTCTGATTTGCTTCCAAGAGAGGGAAACAAATCAACATGAGAGCCGATCACACCACTGGATGATGCCTTGCATATCTTCAGTGAAAATGATGAAGTAGTGTTGTGATCTGTTACACAATTTTTTGGAAAATTCACTACTACACCACAAGAGCCATCAACAACCTGCTCTGCATCACCTGTCATGGGACTAACCTCAAGAGAACCTGGTGCATCATGTGGTTCTCTGCAACTCTCAACCAATGCACTTATCCTATCTGTGTCACCTGCACCAGTAAATGAAATGGATGTAACCACATCCTCCACATGCTCATTACCACTATCCGTGGATGTATGCTCATCACTACATGCTGCCATAGATCTCTGAATTGTATCTGTAGGTGATGAAGACTGCACCAAGCTCAACTCCACAGTAAGCTCATCTATCCACATCTTAGACTCTTGAAGGGTTGTATGAGCATTCTTCAAAGAGTCTGCGGTGACCTCAAGCTCATAGGCGAGCTCATCAACCTCCTCTTCCTTTCCCCTTAGAGCATCATGGTAAATACCATCAAGCCTGAGAAGATGATCTCTATCTGATAACAGTTGTAGGTAATTATTCCTCATGATCCCAACTACATCTCTAAGTGCTTGAAATTCAGCAAGGGAAAGTCCTCTATCATCATGTTCCTCCATCTAAGGAGTACTCCAACCATAGGTTGCCAACATCTGTCTAGCAACATCAAAATGTTCCAAAGCTGTAGCAATCATATTGTTATTAACCTTCAATTGCCCAGTCAAATGATGATGCCCCTGTGATGAATCATCTCCACACAAATCTTTTGATTTACAATCTGCACTATGGAAAGAGGTTGAATCATTATCACTCACCGATTGATAAGCATCCTCATGTGTGCTATCAGCTCTGCACACTTCCTCAACAAAGGTACTATGGTTATGTACCTCACAGGATGACTCCAATGACACAATAGAAGCTGTTGATTGGACATCATCATTGCTCACTGCTGCTTCCAAAGTAGACACATGCTCATGGGTAAGTGCAGGAAGATGGGGGGCCAAAAAGGGGTCTTAAGTGGCCACTTTTTTTTTCTGAAATCAGGAAATACTGACCTTGGATGAGAAATTGAGCATAGTTACACTCAAAATTTGGAGATGCAACCAAAACAATGTTCGTAGTGCTTGGAGTCTACTTTCTAAACTACTATTTTGTTTTGAAAATGGCATAGATTAAGGGGTTCAAAAGAGGGAGCCACAGAAATTGGTGTTGTTTCTGTCAAAAAAACATAACATAGCATGTTTTGTGGCTCCCTCAAAAGGTCAAATTTTTTTTGGTATTTTTAAAATTGCTTCGGTGAAAATTAGCTAATAGCATGTAGTTTATGCCCGATTTTTCTGATAATTTTTTGATGAATATTTATTTTTTACTAATTTTCAAAGTGGACACATCCTAAAAAACAAAATTTTGGCCATGCTACCCCTATAAAATTTGAAAACTAATTGAAAATTATTTTTTTTATTTTTTTAATATTTGTAGAATGGAGTCTAGTTTCTAAATATGTATTTTTTTTGAAATTTGAATGAATAGTTAATTTACAATGAAAAAAAAAACCAAACAGTGGTTTTTGCTTAAAAATGGACACACAAACAAAAGAAATTAAAGATGAAAGGCTTAACATTGTTAAAATGTGAAAAAAATCACATCGTCAAATAGCTAAGAGAAAGCCTAACATTACCCAAGTGTTCAATTTGTTCGACCTTGAAACACATGCAAATCTGAGGGTTAGCACGAACGAAATTATGTGAAATTTTGAAGAATATAGAAAAACACGTCTGTGACTGTTCATAAGGCACTCCAAGCCTTTGGGTTGGAAATCCAAAGCAAATCCCAAGCCCAAGGCTTGGGATTCCCAAAGCAAGACATAATGTGAGCGCGTTATAACATGCTCGCGTTCTATTTTGCTTTGCATTTTTCCTTTACTGCAAGTCTATTGTTTGTCATGTTTGACAAACGCGAGTGCGTTATAACGCACTCGCGTTATGTTCCCCTTAAATTTTTTACGTTCAAGGCTATTAATCATGAGGGTTAAGGGATATGGGATAGGGTTGGAGGGTTTAGGGACAAGGGATTAGCATTTAAGGTATAGTATCGAGCCCGTTGAGGGTCTAGGAATAGGGATAGCGTATAAGGTTTAGGGATGAGGGATTAGACTTGAGGGATGACAGATTAGGGTTGAGGGTTTAGGGTTGAGGGTTTAGGGTTTAGGGATAGGGTTGAGGGTCGAGGGATCAGAGTTAAGGGTTGAGGGATTAGGGTTTGACATTGAGGGTTGAGGGTTGAGGTTCAAGGGTCAAGGGTTTAGGGATAGGGTTTAGGGTTAAAGTAGAGTGTGGAGGGTGTAAGGATTAGGGATAGGGTTGGAGGGTTTAGGGATAAGGGATTAGGGTTTAAGGTATAGTATCGAGTCTATTGAGGGTTTAGGAATAGGGATAGCATTTAGGGTTTAGGGATGAGGGATTAGAGTTGAGGGATGATGGATTAGGGTTGAGGGTTGAGGGATTAGGGTTTAGGGATAAGGTTTAGGGTTGAGGGTTGAGGGATTAGGGTTTAAGGTATAGTGTTGAGGGTTGAGGGTTTAGGATTAGGGTTTAGGGTTGATGGATTAACATTTAATGTTGAAGTTAGGGTTAGAGTGTCGAGGGTAGAGGGAGTAGGGATAGGGTTTAGGGTTGAAGGTTTAAGGATTGAGGGTTGAGGCTTTAAGGATGAGGGTTTAAGGCTTAAGATATAGTGTCAAGTGTTGAGGGTGTAGGGATAGGGTTTAAGTTTTAAGGGTTAAGGGTTGAGGGATTGGGATTAGGGTTTAAGGTATAGTGTTGAGGGTTGATGTTTTAGGGATAGGGTTTAGGTTTGAGGGATTAGGGTTTAGGGTTGATGAATTAGGGTTTAATGTTGAGAGTTGAGGGTTGAGGGTTGAGGGTTGAGGGTTGAGGTTGAGGGATAGGGTTAATGGTCAAGGGATTAGGGTTAAATAAGAGTGTTGAGGGTAGAGGGATTAGGGTTTAAGGTATAGTATTGAGCCTGTTGAGGGTCTAGGAATAGGGATAGCATTTAGGGTTTAGGGATGAGGGATTAGAGTTGAGGGATGACAGATGACGGATTAGGGTTGAGGGTTGAGAGATTAGGGTTTAGGGACAAGGTTTAGGGTTAGGGTTAAGGGATTAGGGTTTAAGGTATAGTGTTGAGGGTTTAGGGATAGGGTTTAGGGTTGAGGGATTAGAGTGAAAGGTTGAGGGATTAGAATTTGACGTTGAGGGTTGAGGGTTTAGGGTTGAGGGTTTAGGGATAGGGTTGAGGGTTGAGGGATCAGAGTTAAGGGTTGAGGGATTAGGGTTTGATGTTGAGGGTTGAGGGTTGAGGTTCGAGGGTCAAGGGTTTAGGGATAGGGTTGAGGGTTGAGGAATTAGGGTTAAAGTAGAGTGTGGAGGGTATAAGGATTAGGGATAGGGTTGGAGAGTTTAGGGATAAGGGATTAGGGTTTAAGGTATAGTATCGAGTCTGTTGAGGGTGTAGGAATAGGGATAGCATTTAGGGTTTAGGGATGAGGGATTAGAGTTGAGGGATGACGTATTAGGGTTGAGGGTTGAGGGATTAGGGTTTAGGGATAAGGTTTAGGGTCGAAGGCTGAGGGATTAGGGTTTACGGTATAGTGTTGAGGGTTTAGGGATAGGGTTTAGGGTTGAGGGATTAGAGTGAAGGGTTGAGGGATTAGGATTTGACGTTGAGGGTTGAGGGTTTAGGGTTTAGGGTTAGGGTTGAGAGATGAGGGATCAAAGTTAAGGGTTGAGGGATTAGGGTTTGACGTCGAGGGTTTGGGGTTGAGGTTTGAGTGTCAAGGGTTTACGGATAGGGTTGAGGTTCAATGGATTAGGGTTAAAGTAGAGTGTGGAGGGTGTAAGGATTAGGAATAGGGTTGGAGGGTTTAGGGATAAGGGATTAGGGTTTAAGGTATAGTATCGAGTCTGTTGAGGGTTTAGGAATAGGGATAGCATTTAGGGTTTAGGGATGAGGGATTAGAGTTGAGGGATGATGGATTAGGGTTGAGGGTTGAGGGATTATGGTTTAGGGATAAGGTTTAGGGTTGAGAGTTGAGGGATTAGGGTTTAAGGTATAGTGTTGAGAGTTGAGGGTTTAGGATTAGGGTTTAGGGTTGACGGATTAGCATTTAATGTCGAGGTTAGGGTTAGAGTGTCGAGGGTAGAGGGATTAGGGATAGGGTTTAGGGTTGAAGGTTTAAGGATTGAGGGTTGAGGCTTTAGGGATGAGGGCTTAAGGCTTAAGATATAGTGTCAAGTGTTGAAGGTGTAGGGATAGGGTTTGAGTTTTAAGGGTTAAGGGTTGAGGGATAGGGATTAGGGTTTAAGGTATAGTGTTGAGGGTTGATGGTTTAGGGATAGGGTTTAGGTTTGAGGGATTAGGGTTTAAGGTTGATGAATTAGGGTTTAATGTTGAGAGTTGAGGGTTGAGGGTTGAGGGTTGAGGTTGAGGGATAGGGTTAATGGTTAAGGGATTAGGGTTAAATAAGAGTGTCGAGGGTAGAGGGATTAGGGTTTAAGGTATAGTATCGAGTCTGTTGAGGGTCTAGGAATAGGGATAGCGTTTAGGGTTTAGGGATGAGGGATTAGAGTTGAGGGATGACGGATGACGGATTAGGGTTGAGGGTTAAGGGATTAGGGTTTAGGGACAAGGTTTAGGGTTAGGGTTGAGGGATTAGGGTTTAAGGTATAGTGTTGAGGGTTTAGGGATAGGGTTGAGGGTTAAGGGATTAGAGTGAAGGGTTGAGGGATTAGAATTTGACGTTGAGGGTTGAGGGTTTAGGGAGAGGGTTGAGGGTCGAGGGATCAGAGTTAAGGGTTGAGGGATTAGGGTTTGATGTTGAGGGTTGAGGGTTGAGGTTTGAGGGTCAAGGGTTTAGGGATAGGGTTGAGGGTCGAGGAATTAGGGTTAAAGTAGAGTGTGGAGGGTATAAGGATTAGGGATAGGGTTGGAGGGTTTAGGGATAAGGGATTAGGGTTTAAGGTATAGTATCGAGTCTGTTGAGGGTGCAGGAATAGGGATAGCATTTAGGGTTTAGGGATGAGGGATTAGAGTTGTGGGATGACAGATTAGGGTTGAGGGTTGAGGGATTAGGGTTTAGGGATAAGGTCTAGGGTTGAGGGCTGAGGAATTAGGGTTTAAGGTATAGTGTTGAGGGTTTAGGGATAGGGTTTAGGGTTGAGGGATTAGAGTGAAGGGTTGAGGGATTAGGATTTGACATTGAGGGTTGAGGGTTTAGGGTTTAGGTTTAGGGTTGAGAGATGAGTGATCAGAGTTAAGGGTTGAGGGATTAGGGTTTGACGTCGAGGGTTGAGGGTTGAGGTTTGAGGGTCAAGGGTTTAGGGATAGGGTTGAGGTTCAGGGGATTAGGGTTAAAGTAGAGTGTGGAGGGTGTAAGGATTAGGGATAGGGTTGGAGGGTTTAGGGATAAGGGATTAGGGTTTAAGGTATAGTATCGAGCTGTTGAGGGTCTAGGAATAGGTATAGCATTTAGGGTTTAGGGATGAGGGATTAGAGTTGAGGGATGATGGATTAGGGTTGAGGGTTGAGGGATTATGGTTTAGGGATAAGGTTTAGGGGTGAGGGTTGAGGGATTAGGGTTTAAGGTATAGTGTTGAGGGTTAAGGGTTTAGGATTAGGGTTTAGGGTTGACAGATTAGCATTTAATGTCGAGGTTAGGGTTAGAGTGTCGAGGGTAGAGGGATTAGGGATAGGGTTTAGGGTTGAAGGTTTAAGGATTGAGGGTTGAGGCTTTAGGGACGAGGGTTTAAGGCTTAAGATATAGTGTCAAGCGTTGAGGGTGTAGGGATAGGGTTTAAGTTTTAAGGGTTAAGGGTTGAGGGATAGGGATTAGGGTTTAAGGTATAGTGTTGAGGGTTGATGGTTTAGGGATATGGTTTAGGTTTGAGGGATTAGGGTTTAGGGTTGATGAATTAGGGTTTAATGTTGAGATTTGAGGGTTGAGGGTTGAGGGTTGAGGTTGAGAGATAGGGTTAATGGTCAAGGGATTAGGGTTAAATAAGAGTGTCGAGGGTAGAGGGATTAGGGTTTAAGTTATAGTATCGAGCCTGTTGAGGGTCTAGGAATAGGGATAATGTTTAGGGTTTAGGGATGAGGGATTAGAGTTGAGGGATAACGGATGATGGATTAGGGTTGAGGGTTGAGGGATTAGGGTTTAGGGACAAGGTTTAGGGTTAGGGTTGAGGGATTAGGGTTTAAGGTATAGTGTTGAGGATTTAGGGATATGGTTTAGGATTGAGGGATTAGAGTGAAGGGTTGAGGGATTAGGATTTGACGTTGAGGGTTGAGGGTTTAGGGATAGGGTTGAGGGTTGAGGGATCAGAGTTAAGGGTTGAAGGATTAGGGTTTGATGTTGAGGGTTGAGGGCATTTTCTATCAAGAACTTGATTATGAGGGCTTGCCCCTTCATTGTTATGCCTATCATATGGCGGAGCATCTGGCAAGCTCTTGTAGGAAAGAGATGTGATCAATGCAAAGGATGTGATGAATCTATAGCAGGACAAAATGCGAGCGCATTATAACGCGCTCGTGTTTTGTCTTGCTATTGAAATGGTAAAAAAGTGGTTACCCCTGTGATCCAGGCCCACATGCTCTGTTTTCTTACTGATTCTGTGCGTGCTCCGACAAAAAAGAAGTGCTTTCATGTTGTTGGGAAGTTCACATGCACATTTGACACCACCTTTGCTTGATCTTTTCACCACCTTTTCTGCTTTGCCAACTTGAGAAGGAGGAAATAACATAGTTTTCACACCAAGTTTGATATATATCTATTCAAGTTTCAATTTTTGTAGTGTTGCAATGTTAATTGTGATTCAATTTTAGGAATTTAACATTATAGATTGGTTAATAGTATTGTTGTTAGTAATGATATTTGAGTGTTATTCAATTTAACATTGAAAAGGAAGCAAGTGGTGAAAAACTCAAATTGTTAAGGAGTTTGATGCAAGAAGATAAAAACACTACATAATTGGGTACTCTCTCCATTCAAATCTTCATTTTTTAGGTATGTCAAGTCTTTACATGCATGTTCTTTACATTTTCCTTATTTCAGATTGAATTACTTTATCATGCTTTATCATACATGTTTAAAATAGACACATTCCCAATCAAGAAAGCAGCCTACAATCTCACATGATGCCATGTATATTTTCTACAATTGGGCTCTTTAATAATTATGTCTAATAAACAAACATTAACATACCATGATGTCAAACTATACAAGAATAAATCCTTACAACATAAAAAAAATACAATCCCACTATTATCTTGTATTCATTTCTTAGGAACTAATATTAGGGTTGTGCCATATGTGCCCCACCAACATCTTCAAGAGACTTCATATCAAGAATTTTATGTGAAAGAGAGGAAGGTCAAATATTCTACAAGAAATTATGCTTGGATGGCACATGTGATTATTGCGGTGGCTTGCAACATTTGCCAATATGTGAACATATGGAAATAACACATGTGGTTGGAAATGAACTAGTAGAGTTTGGCAAGTATAAAATAGTGGCATACAATACAAAAGATGGTAAAGAAGCAAAGAGGTGTGAATTAGTTATTGAAAAGATTCCAGTGTATCAGTTTATGCCTATATTTCGTGACAGCATAGTGTATGAGTATGCAAGACATGCCCATAGAGCTTGATGGTTGGACTTGCAATTCAAGTCATGCAAGGACACATTTTCGGTTGGTAGCATTGTTTCAGTCGTCGACTTTGCAGAGAACTACAGTCTACAGCCACAGCATGAGGTGCAATCACGATATTACAACTCCACACAGGTTTCTATATTTGTGCACATCGCATTCATTCATGCGAATGATAGTACAGAGGATGACAGAAAGATCATAAGGGAGTATAATTTCTATATTAGTGATGATCGCACGCACTCTACGGAGTTCGTGCAAGGTTGCTTTCAGGTGTTCTACAATGATTTGGCTAGAAGGGGCATATTGTTCAGTCAGCATATCATATGGTCGGATAACTGTGCGTCACAATTCAAGAACTCACAGAATTTCTATTGGCTGAGTAGGAGGCATAATTTTACAGGTATTCAACATATGTGGAACTTTTGTGAGGCCAGGCATGGAAAGGGGGAGCATGATGGTGCAGGAGCATGTATCAAAAGAGCCATAGCACGAGAAGAGTTAAAGTATAAAGACAATACAAAGTTGACAGATGCAAATTTGATTGTCGAGTGGTGTAATGCTTCCATGGGTCCAAGTAATGAAGGTAAGTCTTTAGTTCATAGATTTTTTTGGTTGATAGATGATACTAACATTGCACCATATGAGGACTGTTGTACACTGACAGGATCAAATGAGATGCACTCTTTCAGAAGCTCAATTGTAGGTTCATGGAGTATCCATACACGAAAGATGTCATGCTTTTGTTCTTCCTGTACAATTCAAGTCTGGGATGAGTGCGAGTCAAAGGAGTGGGTTGACGAATGGCAGTTAAGTTATCTTAGCCCACTTGACACGTATCGACCCCTGACGACACTGGAACTAACACAGATGGAATCGTCACTTGACTTTGACCACATATCAGATTTAGTTCAACTAGGTAATATAGGGCACATATATGCATCTAATTTCATCCAGTTCAACCAGGGAATGTCATCTTACTTTGTAGTGTTTTTGTAATGTTGACTAATTTCATCTAATTTGCTACACATATCAATGTAGGGCACGTATATGCAGTTATTGTAGATGAAGATAATGAAGAGGGAACAGATTATTACTTATGTCGTTGTGTTGAGGCCAAAAAGAAATTGGAGGCCCCTGTTACAGATGGAGAAAACATCGAATACCCTATAGGCTCAGTGGTTATTACTGGAACATGGCTTAGAAGGTACCCACATAAGAGTGTTAATATTTGGCTATTTCAGGACTTTGACACGCATCGAAAGATTCTTCATTACTCGAACCTTGTCGTGGCATCCAATGTTCATTTGATAAAGTATTGTGGAAGGTGCGTGAGTCTGATTATGAAGCAATACTTGACACAATAAAGAGTAGAGCAGACCCGGATGGTTCATTGGATTAATTTGTAAGTATTCACATTGATTTTTTAAAGTCATGTTACATTGAGTTGTAAGTATGCACATTAATTTGTAAGGTTTGTCTTTTTTTATTTCCTCCTGCATTTTTACACATATGTACACATTTTTACATCATCATGTTATGCATTTTTGGTGTCCTACTCCTGATGCGACCAAACTCATAACTAACCCTACTTCCTCTAGACACCATTTGATGATCTCTCCAACACTCTAGATCTAGGGCACCCAATCATGATGATGACCTATATACCATTCTCCCAAGGCGCTCATAATGAATGAAAAGAAGACCAAGGGCGCCCAAGCTTAATAGACTTATTTCTTTCAATTTTGATGATCCAAACTCTTGCAATACGACATCCACTTTCATGCCTTTAGATCTTCCTTCACATACAGGGTGCCAAATCAAGTTAAAAAATCTACATAAGGGCACCAAAATGGATGAAAGGAGACATGAAATGCGCCTTAGGACTCCATGCTAAGGTTTGAGCCATGATGATGAAACTTAGAGCTTTTTCCTTTCCTATGCACTCATCTAAGATGTTTGAATGATAAGGAGCACCTCGACCTCTATAATGTACATTGGGCACCAAAATCAAGGTGATTTTAAGTCACTTTGAGTCATGTTGCAAAAAAGTGTCAATGTTATCAAGTTGCACAAAGCAACTTTTGCATTTTTGGTGTCCTGCTCGTGATGTGACCAAACTGACTATTCCAACGCATCTGAATGGGTACATTTATGCTAGGCATGATCCTATTTTTCACCCAAACATGTCGAAACAGTCTGAGCTACATTGTACCGACGATATCCCTGAAGAGTCCAAAGTGCAAAAAGGCAGCAATCTTTGACGAGATGTTTCTCAAAAATTGTGTCACTTAGAAACATTCCATCTGAGGCAACGCGATCATGTAAAGTGCCTCTACAATAACCTCTCTCAGTTTTTTATATCTCTGAGGCATTTGCCCGTGGTGAAAGGTTTTCTGCTGCCCCAAAAATCGTCAGAAGGAGGCAGTGTAAAGTTGCAAAGGGGTGTAACTTTCATCCTGCTCCTGATGCGACCAAACTGACTATTCCAATGCATCTGGATGGGTACATTTATGCTAGACATGGTCCTTTTTTTACCCAAACATGTCGAAACAGTTTGAGCTACATTGTACCCACGATATCCCTAAAGAGTCCAAAGTGCAAAAAGGCAGCAATCTTTGACGAGATGTTACTCGAAAACTGTGTCACTTACAAACATTCCGTTTGAGGCAACGCGATCATGTAGAGTGCCTCTACAATAACCTCTCTCAGTTTTTTATATCTCTGAGGCATTTGCCCGTGGTGAAAGGTTTTCTGCTGCCCCAAAAATCGTCAGAAGGAGGCAGTGTAAAGTTGCAAAGGGGTGTAACTTTCGTCCTGCTCCTGATGCGACCAAACTGACTATTCCAACACATCTGAATGGGTACATTTATGCTAGGTCACCCAAACATGTCGAAACAGTCTGAGCTACATTGTACCAACGATATCCCTGAAGAGTCCAAAGTGCAAAAAGGCAGCAATCTTTGATGAGATGTTACTCGAAAACTGTGTCACTTAGAAACATTCTGTTTGAAGTAACATGATCACGTAAAGTGCCTCTACAATAACCTCTCTCAATTTTTTATATCTCTGAGGCATTTGCCCGTGTTGAAAGGTTTTCTACTGCCCCAAAAATCGTCAGAAGGAGGCAGTGTAAAGTTGCAAAGGGGTTTAACTTTCATCTTGCTCCTGATGCAACCAAACTGACTATTCCAACGCGTCTGAATGGGTACATTTACACTAGGCATGGTCCTATTTTTCACCCAAACATGTCGAAACAGTCCAAGCTACATTGTACCCACGATATCCTTGAAGAGTCCAAAGTGCAAAAAGGCAGCAATCTTTGACGAGATGTTACTCGAAAACTGTGTCACTTACAAACATTTTGTCTGAGGTAACATGATCACGTAAAGTGCCTCGACAATAACCTCTCTTGGTTTTTTATATCTCTGAGGCATTTGCCCGTGGTGAAAGGTTTTCTGCTGCCCCAAAAATCATCAGAAGGAGGCAGTGTAAAGTTGCAAAGGGGTGTAACTTTCATCCTACTCCTGATGCGACCAAACTGACTGTTCCAACACATTCGGATGGGTACATTTATGCTAGGCATGGTCCTTTTTTTCATCCAAACATGTCGAAACAGTCCGAGCTACATTGTACCCACGATATCCCTGAACAGTCCAAAGTGCAAAAAGGTAGCAATCTTTGACGAGATGTTACTCGAAAACCGTGTCACTTACAAACATTCCGTCTAAGGAAACGCGATCACGTAGAGTGCCTCTACAATAACCTCTCTCAGTTTTTTATATCTCTGAGGCATTTGCCCATGGTGAAAGGTTTTCTGCTGCCCCAAAAATTGTCAGAAGGAGGCTGTGTATTAAGTCAGGATGATGAGGTTAGTGGTGTTTGAGTTTTAGAGCTCCTTGATGACCTGATCCTGATAGTGGGCGTGTAGAGGAAGGAATGATTAAGGCGCACTTTGATAATCATTTCACCCTAGGTGAGCGCCTAGGTAGAATTTGGAGTGGAAGCCTCAAATAATACCTTGGATTTTTAGATGCTTATTTTAGCTCAAATCATCATTATCTTGCGCCTAGAGTTGGAGTCTAACTGCCTAGGGAGTCAAGGAGCATTTCATCATCCAGAGAATCCCAAACATGCGCCTTGAACAAGTGCTGCTACAAGTGGTGAACAAAATGGGCACCTTGAAGAATTGAGCCCTCCAAGACATCTTGCAATTGCCTAAAAGTCCATAATTTACACAAGTGAGTTAAGGTGCCATTTTCCATCTCCAGAGCCTCCTTTGAGCACCTTAACATGGAGTGAATGTTTTAGTCTGTGAAAGATTGCGCCTAAAGAATATAACAACCCCTTGAGTCACTAGGATGAACTAAGTTAAAAAAATAAACTTCATTGAGGGAGGTGCACTTGTGCATCTAGACAACTCCAGTTTAGCACCTGAGAAAAAGCATGTTTAGATCCATAAGTTTGGGGAGTATTGAGTGAGGTAAGTCTTCGTGAGCATATACAATGACTTAAATCCATCAATGATGAAGTAAACGCTTATTTGAACTAAGGTGCAATTTCACTCCTCTACAAT